>OU342741.1:130044826-130719194 GCA_910589775.1 Avena eriantha
GGGTCACATGCATGGTTTGGAGGTGTTCCGATGCCCCGAAGAGCTTCTTCCTGCGGAACCCTGATCCGGCGGGCCTCGGATCGTCTACCCTCCTAGACTTTCTTCTGACAGGGGTATCCCGGGGTAGTGCCCTCTCTTGTTTTTCCTCTTGGTTAGGTCATGTGATGATGTACAACCATGTTGGGAACATGTTGTGACAAGATCTACCCGGTTTCACCGAAACAGGGAGTTTCCCCCTAAAAGTCAGATTGCAGACACTTTGTTTTTTATGGGACAACGCATGTCTGCAAAAGGGGTCACACTGGGAACTAGGTTTAGGAGTTTTGAGTATGCCACCACACTTCATTACACATGCTAGGGTCACATGCATGGTTTGGAGGTGTTCCGATGCCCCGAAGCGCTTCTTCCTGCGGAACCCCTAATCCGCGGGCCTCGGATCATCTACCCCCTAGACTTTCTTCTGACAGGGGTATCCCGGTGTAGCCCTCTCTTGTTTTGCTCTTGGTTTAGGTCATGTGATAATGTAAAAACATGTTTGGGAACATGTTGTGACAAGATCTACCCCGGTTTCACCGAAATGTGGAGTTTCCCCCTAATAGTCAGATTGGAGACACTTCGTTTTTATGGGACAGTGCATGTCTGCGAAGGGGGGTCACACTTGGGAACCAGGTTAGGAGTTTTTAGCATGCCACCACACTCATTACACTATGATAGGGTCACATGCATGGTTTGGAGGTGTTCCGATGCCCCGAAGCGCTTCTTCTTGCGGAACCCTGATCCGTGGGCCTCGGATCGTCTACCCTCCTAGACTTTCTTCTGACAGGGGTATCCCGGTGTAGCCCTCTCTTGTTTATATCTTGTTTAGGTCATGTCATGATGTAAAACCATGTTTGGGAACATGTTGTGACAAGATCTACCCCGGTTTCAGCGAAACAGGGAGTTTCCCCCTAAAAGTCAGATTGCAGACACTTCGTTTTTAGGGACAGCGCATGTCTGCGAAGGGGGTCACACTTGGGAACTAGGTTTAAAAGTTTTGAGCATGCCACCACACTTCATTACACATGCTAGGGTAACATGCATGGTTTGGAGATGTTCCGATGCCCCGAAGCGCTTCTTCCTACGGAACCCTAATCCGTTGGCCTCGGACCGTCTACCCCCCTAGACTTTGTTCTGACAGGGGTAGCCGGTGTAGCCCTATCTTGTTTTGCTCTTGGTTAGGTCATGTGATGATGTAAAACCATGTTTGGGAACATGTTCTGACAAGATCTACCCCGGTTTCATCGAAATGTGGAGTTTCCCCCTAATAGTCAGATTGCAGACACTTCGTTTGATGGGACAACGCATGTCTGCGAAGCGGGTCACACTTGGGAACCAGCTTTATGAGTTTTGAGCATGCCAACACACTCATTACACATGATAGGGTCACATGCATGGTTTGGAGGTGTTCCGATGCACCGAAGCGCTTCTTCCTGCGGAACCCTAATCCGCGGGCCTCGGATCGTCTACCCTCCTAGACTTTCTTCTGACAGGGGTATCCCGGTGTAGCCCTCTCTTGTTTTTCTCTTGGTTAGGTCATGTGATGATGTAAAACCATGTTTGGGAACATGTTGTGACAAGATCTACCCCGGTTCACCGAAACAGGGAGTTTCCCCCTAAAGTCAGATTGCAGACACTTCGTTTTTATGGGACAACACATGTCTGCGAAGGGGGTCACACTTGGGAACCAGGTTTATGAGTTTTGAGCATGCCACCACACTTCATTACACATGATAGGGTCACATGCATTGTTTGGAGTTGTTCCGATGCCCCGAAGCGCTTCTTCCTGCGGAACGCTGATCCGCGAGACTCAGATCGTCTACCCCCTGGACAGTCTTCTGACAGGGGTAGCCCGGTGTAGCAATCTCTTGTTTTGCGCTTGGTTAGGTCATGTGATGATGTAAAACCATGTTTGGGAGCATGTTGTGACAAGATCTACCCAGTTTCACCGAAACGGGGAGTTCCCCCCTAATAGTAAGATTGCAGACACTTCGTTTTTATGGGACAGCGCATGTCTGCGAAGCGGGTCACACTTGGGAACCAGGTTTAGGAGTTTTGAGCATGCCACCACACTTAATTACACATGATAGGGTCACATGCATGGTTTGGAGGTGTTCCGATGCCCCGAAGCGCTTCTTCCTGCGGAACCCTGATCCGCGGGCCTCGGATCGTCTACCCTCCTAGACTTTCTTCTGACAGGGGTATCCCGGTGTAGCCCTCTCTTGTTTTTCTCTTGGTTAGGTCATGTGATGATGTAAAACCATGTTTGGGAACATGTTGTGACAAGATCTACCCCGGTTTCACCGAAACAGGGAGTTTCCCCCTAAAAGTCAGATTGCAGACACTTTGTTTTTATGGGACAACGCATGTCTGCAAAGGGGGTCACACTTGGGAACTAGGTTTAGGAGTTTTGAGTATGCCACCACACTTCATTACACATGCTAGGGTCACATGCATGGTTTGGAGGTGTTCCGATGCCCCGAAGCGCTTCTTCCTGCGGAACCCTAATCCGCGGGCCTCGGATCATCTACCCCCCTAGACTTTCTTCTGACAGGGGTATCCCGGTGTAGCCCTCTCTTGTTTTGCTCTTGGTTAGGTCATGTGATAATGTAAAAACATGTTTGGGAACATGTTGTGACAAGATCTACCCCGGTTTCACCGAAATGTGGAGTTTCCCCCTAATAGTCAGATTGGAGACACTTCGTTTTTATGGGACAGTGCATGTCTGCGAAGGGGGTCACACTTGGGAACCAGGTTTAGGAGTTTTTAGCATGCCACCACACTCATTACACATGATAGGGTCACATGCATGGTTTGGAGGTGTTCCGATGCCCCGAAGCGCTTCTTCTTGCGGAACCCTGATCCGTGGGCCTCGGATCGTCTACCCTCCTAGACTTTCTTCTGACAGGGGTATCCCGGTGTAGCCCTCTCTTGTTTATATCTTGTTTAGGTCATGTCATGATGTAAAACCATGTTTGGGAACATGTTGTGACAAGATCTACCCCGGTTTCAGCGAAACAGGGAGTTTCCCCCTAAAAGTCAGATTGCAGACACTTCGTTTTTATGGGACAGCGCATGTCTGCGAAGGGGGTCACACTTGGGAACTAGGTTTAAAGTTTTGAGCATGCCACCACACTTCATTACACATGCTAGGGTAACATGCATGGTTTGGAGATGTTCCGATGCCCCGAAGCGCTTCTTCCTACGGAACCCTAATCCGCTGGCCTCGGATCGTCTACCCCCCTAGACTTTGTTCTGACAGGGGTAGCCCGGTGTAGCCCTCTCTTGTTTTGCTCTTGGTTAGGTCATGTGATGATGTAAAACCATGTTTGGGAACATGTTCTGACAAGATCTACCCCGGTTTCATCGAAATGTGGAGTTTCCCCCTAATAGTCAGATTGCAGACACTTCGTTTTTATGGGACAGCGCATGTCTGCGAAGCGGGTCACACTTGGGAACCAGGTTTATGAGTTTTGAGCATGCCACCACACTTCATTACACATGATAGGGTCACATGCATGGTTTGGAGGTGTTCCGATGCCCCGAAGCGCTTCTTCCTGCGGAACCCTAATCCGCGGGCCTCGGATCGTCTACCCTCCTAGACTTTCTTCTGACAGGGGTATCCCGGTGTAGCCCTCTCTTGTTTTTCTCTTGGTTAGGTCATGTGATGATGTAAAACCATGTTTGGGAACATGTTGTGACAAGATCTACCCCGGTTTCACCGAAACAGGGAGTTTCCCCCTAAAAGTCAGATTGCAGACACTTCGTTTTTATGGGACAACGCATGTCTGCGAAGGGGGTCACACTTGGGAACCAGGTTTAGGAGTTTTGAGCATGCCACCACACTTCATTACACATGATAGGGTCACATGCATGGTTTGGAGGTGTTCCGATGCCCCGAAGCGCTTCTTCCTGCGGAACCCTGATCCGCGGGCCTCGGATCGTCTACCCTCCTAGACATTTCTTCTGACAGGGGTATCCCGGTGTAGCCCTCTCTTGTTTTTCTCTTGGTTAGGTCATGTGATGATGTAAAACCATGTTTGGGAACATGTTGTGACAAGATCTACCCCGTTTCACCGAAACAGGGAGTTTCCCCCTAATAGTCAGATTGCAGACACTTTGTTTTTATGGGACAGCGCATGTCTGCGAAGGGGGTCACACTTGGGAACCAGGTTTAGGAGTTTTGAGCATGCCACCACACCTTCATTACACATGCTAGGGTCACATGCATGGTTTGGAGGTGTTCCGATGCCCCGAAGCGCTTCTTCCTGCGGAACCCTGATCCGCGGGCCTCGGATCGTCTACCCTCCTAGACTTTCTTCTGACAGGGGTATCCCGGTGTAGCCCTCTCTTGTTTTTCTCTTGGTTAGGTCATGTGATGATGTAAAACCATGTTTGGGAACATGTTGTGACAAGATCTACCCCGGTTTCACCGAAACAGGGAGTTTCCCCCTAAAAGTCAGATTGCAGACACTTTGTTTTTATGGGACAACGCATGTCTGCAAAGGGGGTCACACTTGGGAACTAGGTTTAGGAGTTTTGAGTATGCCACCACACTTCATTACACATGCTAGGGTCACATGCATGGTTTGGAGGTGTTCCGATGCCCCGAAGCGCTTCTTCCTGCGGAACCCTAATCCGCGGGCCTCGGATCAGTCTACCCCCTAGACTTTCTTCTGACAGGGGTATCCCGGTGTAGCCCTCTCTTGTTTTGCTCTTGGTTAGGTCATGTGATAATGTAAAAACATGTTTGGGAACATGTTGTGACAAGATCTACCCCGGTTTCACCGAAATGTGGAGTTTCCCCCTAATAGTCAGATTGGAGACACTTCGTTTTTATGGGACAGTGCATGTCTGCGAAGGGGGTCACACTTGGGAACCAGGTTTAGGAGTTTTTAGCATGCCACCACACTCATTACACATGATAGGGTCACATGCATGGTTTGGAGGTGTTCCGATGCCCCGAAGCGCTTCTTCTTGCGGAACCCTGATCCGTGGGCCTCGGATCGTCTACCCTCCTAGACTTTCTTCTGACAGGGGTATCCCGGTGTAGCCCTCTCTTGTTTATATCTTGTTTAGGTCATGTCATGATGTAAAACCATGTTTGGGAACATGTTGTGACAAGATCTACCCCGGTTTCAGCGAAACAGGGAGTTTCCCCCTAAAAGTCAGATTGCAGACACTTCGTTTTTATGGGACAGCGCATGTCTGCGAAGGGGGTCACACTTGGGAACCTAGGTTTAGGAGTTTTGAGCATGCCACCACACTTCATTACACATGCTAGGGTCACATGCATGGTTTGGAGGTGTTCCGATGCCCCGAAGCGCTTCTTCCTACGGAACCCTAATCCGTTGGCCTCGGATCGTCTACCCCCCTAGACTTTCTTCTGACTAGGGGTAGCCCGGTGTAGCCCTCTCTTGTTTTGCTCTTGGTTAGGTCATGTGATGATGTAAAACCATGTTTGGGAACATGTTGTGACAAGATCTACCCCGGTTTCATCGAAATGTGGAGTTTCCCCCTAATAGTCAGATTGCAGACACTTCGTTTTTATGGGACAGCGCATGTCTGCGAAGCGGGTCACACTTGGGAACCAGGTTTAGGAGTTTTGAGCATGCCACCACACTTCATTACACATGCTAGGGTCACATGCATGGTTTGGAGGTGTTCCGATGCCCCGAAGCGCTTCTTCCTGCAGGAACCCTAATCCGCGGGCCTCGGATCGTCTACCCTCCTAGACTTTCTTCTGACAGGGGTATCCCGGTGTAGCCCTCTCTTGTTTTTCTCTTGGTTAGGTCATGTGATGATGTAAAACCATGTTTGGGAACATGTTGTGACAAGATCTACCCCGGTTTCACCGAAACAGGGAGTTTCCCCCTAAAAGTCAGATTGCAGACACTTCGTTTTTATGGGACAACGCATGTCTGCGAAGGGGGTCACACTTGGGAACCAGGTTTATGAGTTTTGAGCATGCCACCACACTTCATTACACATGATAGGGTCACATGCATGGTTTGGAGGTGTTCCGATGCCCCGAAGCGCTTCTTCCTGCGGAACCCTGATCCGCGGGCCTCGGATCGTCTACCCTCCTAGACTTTCTTCTGACAGGGGTATCCCGGTGTAGCCCTCTCTTGTTTTTCTCTTGGTTAGGTCATGTGATGATGTAAAACCATGTTTGGGAACATGTTGTGACAAGATCTACCCCAGTTTCACCGAAACAGGGAGTTTCCCCCTAAAGTCAGATTGCAGACACTTTGTTTTTATGGGACAACGCATGTCTGCAAAGGGGGTCACACTTGGGAACTAGGTTTAGGAGTTTTGAGTATGCCACCACACCTTCATTACACATGCTAGGGTCACATGCATGGTTTGGAGGTGTTCCGATGCCCCGAAGCGCTTCTTCCTGCGGAACCCTAATCCGCGGGCCTCGGATCATCTACCCCCCTAGACTTTCTTCTGACAGGGGTATCCCGGTGTAGCCCTCTCTTGTTTTGCTTTTGTTAGGTCATGTGATAATGTAAAAACATGTTTGGGAACATGTTGTGACAAGATCTACCCCAGTTTCACCGAAATGTGGAGTTTCCCCCTAATAGTCAGATTGCAGACACTTCGTTTTTATGGGACAGTGCATGTCTGCGAAGGGGGTCACACTTGGGAACCAGGTTTAGGAGTTTTTAGCATGCCACCACACTCATTACACATGATAGGGTCACATGCATGGTTTGGAGGTGTTCCGATGCCCCGAAGCGCTTCTTCTTGCGGAACCCTGATCCGTGGGCCTCGGATCGTCTACCCTCCTAGACTTTCTTCTGACAGGGGTATCCCGGTGTAGCCCTCTCTTGTTTATATCTTGTTTAGGTCATGTCATGATGTAAAACCATGTTTGGGAACATGTTGTGACAAGATCTACCCCGGTTTCAGCGAAACAGGGAGTTTCCCCCTAAAGTCAATTGCAGACACTTCGTTTTTATGGGACAGCGCATGTCTGCGAAGGGGGTCACACTTGGGAACTAGGTTTAAAGTTTTGAGCATGCCACCACACTTCATTACACATGCTAGGGTAACATGCATGGTTTGGAGATGTTCCGATGCCCCGAAGCGCTTCTTCCTACGGAACCCTAATCCGCTGGCCTCGGATCGTCTACCCCCCTAGACTTTGTTCTGACAGGGGTAGCCCGGTGTAGCCCTCTCTTGTTTTGCTCTTGGTTAGGTCATGTGATGATGTAAAACCATGTTTGGGAACATGTTCTGACAAGATCTACCCCGGTTTCATCCGAAATGTGGAGTTTCCCCCTAATAGTCAGATTGCAGACACTTCGTTTTTATGGGACAGCGCATGTCTGCGAAGCGGGTCACACTTGGGAACCAGGTTTATGAGTTTTGAGCATGCCAACACACTTCATTACACATGATAGGGTCACATGCATGGTTTGGAGGTGTTCCGATGCCCGAAGCGCTTCTTCCTGCGGAACCCTAATCCGCGGGCCTCGGATCGTCTACCCTCCTAGACTTTCTTCTGACAGGGGTATCCCGGTGTAGCCCTCTCTTGTTTTTCTCTTGGTTAGGTCATGTGATGATGTAAAACCATGTTTGGGAACATGTTGTGACAAGATCTACCCCGGTTTCACCGAAACAGGGAGTTTCCCCCTAAAAGTCAGATTGCAGACACTTTGTTTTTATGGGACAACGCATGTCTGCGAAGGGGGTCACACTTGGGAACCAGGTTTATGAGTTTTGAGCATGCCACCACACTTCATTACACATGATAGGGTCACATGCATGGTTTGGAGGTGTTCCGATGCCCCGAAGCGCTTCTTCCTGCGGAACCCTGATCCGCGGACCTCGGATCGTGTACCCTCCTAGACTTTCTTCTGACAGGGGTATCCCGGTGTAGCCCTCTCTTGTTTTTCTCTTGGTTAGGTCATGTGATGATGTAAAACCATGTTTGGGAACATGTTGTGACAAGATCTACCCGGTTTCACCGAAACAGGGAGTTTCCCCCTAGAAGTCAGATTGCAGACACTTCGTTTTTATGGGACAGCGCATGTCTGCGAAGGGGGTCACACTTGGGAACCAGGTTTAGGAGTTTTGAGCATGCCACCACACTTCATTACACATTCTAGGGTGACATGCATGGTTTGGAGGTGTTCCGATGCCCCGAAGCGCTTCTTCCCGCGGAACCCTGATCCGTGGGCCTCGGATCGTCTACCCGCCTAGACTTTCTTCTGACAGGGGTATCCCGGTGTAGCCCTCTCTTGTTTTGCTCTTTGTTAGTTAATGTGATGATGTAAAACCATGTTTGGGAACATGTTGTGACAAGATCTACCCCGGTTTCACCGAAACAGGGAGTTTCCCCCTAAAAGTCAGATTGCAGACACTTCGTTTTTATGGGACAGCGCATGTCTGCGAAGGGGGTCACACTTGGGAACTAGGTTTAAAATTTTTGAGCATGCCACCACACTTCATTACACATGCTAGGGTAACATGCATGGTTTGGAGATGTTCCGATGCCCCGAAGCGCTTCTTCCTACGGAACCCTAATCCGCTGGCCTCGGATCGTCTACCCCCCTAGACTTTGTTCTG
This sequence comes from Avena eriantha, assembly GCA_910589775.1. NCBI lineage: Eukaryota > Viridiplantae > Streptophyta > Magnoliopsida > Poales > Poaceae > Avena > Avena eriantha. The sequence goes on from OU342741.1 coordinate 130,053,443, forward strand.
ACAGGGGTAGCCCGGTGTAGCCCTCTCTTGTTTTGCTCTTGGTTAGGTCATGTGATGATGTAAAACCATGTTTGGGAACATGTTCTGACAAGATCTACCCCGGTTTCATCGAAATGTGGAGTTTCCCCCTAATAGTCAGATTGCAGACACTTCGTTTTTATGGGACAGTGCATGTCTGCGAAGGGGGTCACACTTGGGAACCAGGTTTAGGAGTTTTGAGCATGCCACCACACTCATTACACATTCTAGGTTCACATGCATGGTTTGGAGGTGTTCCGATGCCCCGAAGCGCTTCTTCCTGCGGAACCCTGATCCGCGGGCCTCGGATCGTCTACCCTCCTAGACTTTCTTCTGACAGGGGTAGCCTGGTGTAGCCCTCTCTTGTTTTTCTCTTGGTTAGGTCATGTGATGATGTAAAACCATGTTTGGGAACATGTTGTGACAAGATCTACCCCGGTTTCACCGAAATTTGGAGTTTCCCCCTAATAGTCAGATTGCAGACACTTCGTTTTTATGGGACAGTGCATGTCTGCGAAGGGGGTCACACTTGGGAACCAGGTTTAGGAGTTTTTAGCATGCCACCACACTCATTACACATGATAGGGTCACATGCATGGTTTGGAGGTGTTCCGATGCCCCGAAGCGCTTCTTCTTGCGGAACCCTGATCCGTGGGCCTCGGATCGTCTACCCTCCTAGACTTTCTTCTGACAGGGGTATCCCGGTGTAGCCCTCTCTTGTTTATATCTTGTTTAGGTCATGTCATGATGTAAAACCATGTTTGGGAACATGTTGTGACAAGATCTACCCCGGTTTCAGCGAAACAGGGAGTTTCCCCCTAAAAGTCAGATTGCAGACACTTCGTTTTTATGGGACAGCGCATGTCTGCGAAGGGGGTCACACTTGGGAACTAGGTTTAAAAGTTTTGAGCATGCCACCACACTTCATTACACATTCTAGGGTAACATGCATGGTTTGGAGATGTTCCGATGCCCCGAAGCGCTTCTTCCTACGGAACCCTAATCCGTTGGCCTCGGATCGTCTACCCCCCTAGACTTTGTTCTGACAGGGGTAGCTCGATGTAGCCCTCTCTTGTTTTTCTCTTGGTTAGGTCATGTGATGATGTAAAACCATGTTTGGGAACATGTTCTGACAAGATCTACCCCGGTTTCATCGAAATGTGGAGTTTCCCCCTAATAGTCAGATTGCAGACACTTCGTTTTGATGGGACAGCGCATGTCTGCGAAGCGGGTCACACTTGGGAACCAGGTTTATGAGTTTTGAGCATGCCAACACACTTCATTACACATGATAGGGTCACATGCATGGTTTGGAGGTGTTCCGATGCACCGAAGCGCTTCTTCCTACGGAACCCTAATCCGCGGGCCTCGGATCGTCTACCCTCCTAGACTTTCTTCTGACAGGGGTATCCCGGTGTAGCCCTCTCTTGTTTTTCTCTTGGTTAGGTCATGTGATGATGTAAAACCATGTTTGGGAACATGTTGTGACAAGATCTACCCCGGTTTCACCGAAATGTGGAGTTTCCCCCTAATAGTCAGATTGCAGACACTTCGTTTTTATGGGACAGTGCATGTCTGCGAAGGGGGTCACACTTGGGAACCAGGTTTAGGAGTTTTTAGCATGCCACCACACTCATTACACATGATAGGGTCACATGCATGGTTTGGAGGTGTTCCGATGCCCCGAAGCGCTTCTTCTTGCGGAACCCTGATCCGTGGGCCTCGGATCGTCTACCCTCCTAGACTTTCTTCTGACAGGGGTATCCCGGTGTAGCCCTCTCTTGTTTATATCTTGTTTAGGTCATGTCATGATGTAAAACCATGTTTGGGAACATGTTGTGACAAGATCTACCCCGGTTTCAGCGAAACAGGGAGTTTCCCCCTAAAAGTCAGATTGCAGACACTTCGTTTTTATGGGACAGCGCATGTCTGCGAAGGGGGTCACACTTGGGAACTAGGTTTAAAAGTTTTGAGCATGCCACCACACTTCATTACACATGCTAGGGTAACATGCATGCTTTGGAGATGTTCCGATGCCCCGAAGCGCTTCTTCCTACGGAACCCTAATCCGTTGGCCTCGGATCGTCTACCCCCCTAGACTTTGTTCTGACAGGGGTAGCTCGGTGTAGCCCTCTCTTGTTTTTCTCTTGGTTAGGTCATGTGATGATGTAAAACCATGTTTGGGAACATGTTCTGACAAGATCTACCCCGGTTTCATCGAAATGTGGAGTTTCCCCCTAATAGTCAGATTGCAGACACTTCGTTTTGATGGGACAACGCATGTCTGCGAAGCGGGTCACACTTGGGAACCAGGTTTATGAGTTTTGAGCATGCCAACACACTTCATTACACATGATAGGGTCACATGCATGGTTTGGAGGTGTTCCGATGCACCGAAGCGCTTCTTCCTGCGGAACCCTAATCCGCGGGCCTCGGATCGTCTACCCTCCTAGACTTTCTTCTGACAGGGGTATCCCGGTGTAGCCCTCTCTTGTTTTTCTCTTGGTTAGGTCATGTGATGATGTAAAACCATGTTTGGGAACATGTTGTGACAAGATCTACCCCGGTTTCACCGAAACAGGGAGTTTCCCCCTAAAAGTCAGATTGCAGACACTTCGTTTTTATGGGACAACGCATGTCTGCGAAGGGGGTCACACTTGGGAACTAGGTTTAGGAGTTTTGAGTATGCCACCACACTTCATTACACATGCTAGGGTTACATGCATGGTTTGGAGGTGTTCCGATGCACCGAAGCGCTTCTTCCTGCGGAACCCTAATCCGCGGGCCTCGGATCATCTACCCCCCTAGACTTTCTTCTGACAGGGGTATCCCGGTGTAGCCCTCTCTTGTTTTGCTCTTGGTTAGGTCATGTGATAATGTAAAAACATGTTTGGTAACATGTTGTGACAAGATCTACCCCGGTTTCACCGAAATGTGGAGTTTCCCCCTAATAGTCAGATTGCAGACACTTCGTTTTTATGGGACAGTGCATGTCTGCGAAGGGGGTCACACTTGGGAACCAGGTTTAGGAGTTTTGAGCATTCCACCACACTCATTACACATGATAGGGTCACATGCATGGTTTGGAGGTGTTGCGATGCCCCGAAGCGCTTCTTCTTGCGGAACCCTGATCCGTGGGCCTCGGATCGTCTACCCTCCTAGACTTTCTTCTGACAAGGGTATCTCGGTGTAGCCCTCTCTTGTTTTGCTATTGGTTAGTTCATGTGATGATGTAAAACCATGTTTGGGAACATGTTGCAACAAGATCTATCCCAGTTTCACCGAAACGGGGAGTTTCCCCCTAATAGTCAGATTGCAGACACTGCGTTTTTATGGGACAGCGCATGTCTGCGAAGGGGTTCACACTTGGGAACCAGGTTTAGGAGTTTTGAGCATGCCACCACACTTCATTACACATGCTAGGGTCATATGCATGGTTTGGAGGTGTTCTGATGCCCCGAAGCGCTTCTTCCTGCGGAACGCTGATCCGCGGGCCTCAGATCGTCTACCCCCTGGACAGTCTTCTAACAGGGGTAGCCCGGTGTAGCAATCTCTTGTTTTGCGCTTGGTTAGGTCATGTGATGATGTAAAACCATGGTTGGGAGCATTTTGTGACAAGATCTACCCAGTTTCACTGAAACGGGGAGTTCCCCCCTAATAGTAAGATTGCAGACACTTCGTTTTTATGGGACAGCGCATGTCTGCGAAGCGGGTCACACTTGGGAACCAGTTTTATGAGTTTTGAGCATGCCACCACACTTCATTACACATGATAGGGTCACATGCATGGTTTGGAGGTGTTCCGATGCCCCGAAGCGCTTCTTCCTGTGGAACCCTGATCCGCGGGCCTCGGATCGTCTACACTCCTAGACTTTCTTCTGACAGGGGTATCCCGGTGTAGCCCTCTCTTGTTTTTCTCTTGGTTAGGTCATGTGATGATGTAAAACCATGTTTTGGAACATGTTGTGACAAGATCTACCCCGGTTTCACCGAAACAGGGAGTTTCCCCCTAAAAGTCAGATTGCAGACACTTCGTTTTTATGGGACAACGCATCTCTGCGAAGGGGGTCACACTTGGGAACTAGGTTTAGGAGTTTTGAGTATGCGACCACACTTCATTACACATGCTAGGGTCACATGCATGGTTTGGAGGTGTTCCGATGCACCGAGGCGCTTCTTCCTGCGGAACCCTAATCCGCGGGCCTCGGATCATCTACCCCCCTAGACTTTCTTCTGACAGGGGTATCCCGGTGTAGACCTCTCTTGTTTTGCTCTTGGTTAGGTCATGTGATAATGTAAAAAAATGTTTGGGAACATGTTGTGACAAGATCTACACCGGTTTCACCGAAATGTGGAGTTTCCCCATAATAGTCAGATTGCAGACACTTCGTTTTTATGGGACAGTGCATGTCTGCGAAGGGGGTCACACTTGGGAACCATGTTTAGGAGTTTTGAGCATGCCACCACACTCATTAAACATGATAGGGTCACATGCATGGTTTGGAGGTGTTCCGATGCCCCGAAGCGCTTCTTCTTGCGGAACCCTGATCCGTGGGCCTCGGATCGTCTACCCTCCTAGACTTTCTTCTGACAGGGGTATCCCGGTGTAGCCCTCTCTTGTTTTTATCTTGTTTAGGTCATGTGATGATGCAAAACAATGTTTGGGAACATGTTGTGACAAGATCTACCCCGGTTTCAGCGAAACAGGGAGTTTCCCCCTAAAAGTCAGATTGCAGACACTTCGTTTTTATGGGACAGCGCATGTCTGCGAAGGGGGTCACACTTGGGAACTAGGTTTAAAAGTTTTGAGCATGCCACCACACTTCATTACACATGCTAGGGTAACATGCATGGTTTGGAGATGTTCCGATGCCCCGAAGCGCTTCTTCCTACAGAACCCTAATCCGCTGGCCTCGGATCGTCTACCCCCCTAGACTTTGTTCTGACAGGGGTAGCCCGGTGTAGCCCTCTCTTGTTTTGCTCTTGGTTAGGTCATGTGATGATGTAAAACCATGTTTGGGAACATGTTCTGACAAGATCTACCCCGGTTTCATCGAAATGTGGAGTTTCCCCCTAATAGTCAGATTGCAGACACTTCGTTTTAATGGGACAGTGCATGTCTGCGAAGGGGGTCACACTTGGGAACCAGGTTTAGGAGTTTTGAGCATGCCACCACACTCATTACACATTCTAGGTTCACATGCATGGTTTGGAGGTGTTCTGATGCCCCGAAGCGCTTCTTCCTGCGGAACCCTGATCCGCGGGCCTCGGATCGTCTACCCCCCTAGACTTTCTTATGACTGGGGTAGCCCGGTGTAGCCCTCTCTTTTTTTGCTATTGGTTAGTTCATGTGATGATGTAAAACCATGTTTAGGAACATGTTGCAACAAGATCTATCCCAGTTTCACCGAAACGGGGAGTTTCCCCCTAATAGTCAGATTGCAGACACTTCGTTTTTATGGGACAGCGCATGTCTACGAAGGGGTTCACACTTGGGAACCAGGTTTAGGAGTTTTGAGCATGCCACCACACTTCATTACACATTCTAGGGTCATATGCATGGTTTGGAGGTGTTCCGATGCCCCGAAGCGCTTCTTCCTGCGGAACGCATATCCGCGGGCCTCAGATCGTCTACCCCTTGGATAGTCTTCTGACAGGGGTAGCCCGGTGTAGCAATCTCTTGTTTTGCGCTTGGTTAGGTCATGTGATGATGTAAAACCATGTTTGGGAGCATGTTGTGACAAGATCTACCCAGTTTCACCGAAACGGGGAGTTCCCCCCTAATAGTAAGATTGCAGACACTTCGTTTTTATGGGACAGCGCATGTCTGCGAAGCGGGTCACACTTGGGAACCAGGTTTATGAGTTTTGAGCATGCCACCACACTTCATTACACATGATAGGGTCACATGCATGGTTTGGAGGTGTTCCGATGCCCCGAAGCGCTTCTTCCTACGGAACCCTGATCCGCGGGCCTCGGATCGTCTACCCTCCTAGACTTTCTTCTGACAGGGGTATCCTGGTGTAGCCCTCTCTTGTTTTTCTCTTGGTTAGGTCATGTGATGATGTAAAACCATGTTTGGGAACATGTTGTGACAAGATCTACCCCGGTTTCACCGAAACAGGGAGTTTCCCCCTAAAAGTCAGATTGCAGACACTTTGTTTTTATGGGACAACGCATGTCTGCGAAGAAGGTCATACTTGGGAACTAGGTTTAGGAGTTTTGAATATTCCACCACACTTAATTACACATGCTAGGGTCACATGCATGGTTTGGAGATGATGCGATGCCCCAAAGTGCTTCTGACAGGGGTAGCCCGGTGTAGCCCTCTTTTGTTTTGCTCTTGGTTAGGTCATGTTATGATGTAAAACCATGTTTGGTAACATCTTGTGACAAGATCTACCCCGGGTTCACCGAAATGGGGAGTTTCCCCCTAGTAGCCAGATTGCAGACACTTTGTTTTTATGGGACAGCGCATGTCTGCGAAGGGGGTCACTCTTGGGAACCAGGTTTAGGAGTTTTGAGCATGCCACCACACTTCATTACACATGCTAGGGTCACATGCATGGTTTGGAGATGTTGCGATGCCCCAAAGTGCTTCCTCCTGCGGAACCCTAATCCGCAGGCCTCGGATCGTCTACCCCCTAGACTTTCTTCTGACAGGGGTAGCCCGGTGTAGCCCTCTCTTGTTTTTCTCTTGGTTAGGTGATGTGATGATGTAAAACCATGTTTGGGAACATGTTGTGACAAGATCTACCCCGGTTTCACGTAAGCGGGGAGTTTCCCCCTAATAGTTAGATTGCAGACACTTCGTTTTTATGGGACAGCGCATATCTGCGAAGGGGGTCACACTTGGGAACCAGGTGTAGGAGTTTTGAGAATTCCACCACACTTCATTACACATGCTAGGGTCACATGCACTGTTTGGAGGTGTGCTGATGCCCCGAAGCGCTTCTTCCTACGGAACCCTGATCCGCGGGCCTCGGATCGTCTACCCCCCAAGATTTTCTTCTAACAGGGGTTCCCCGGTGTAGCCCTCTCTTGTTTTGCTCTTGGTTAGGTCATGTGATGATGTAAAACCATGTTTGGGAACATCTTGTGAAAAGATCTACCCCAAACCATGGTTTCGTGCGGAACCCTAACATACGAGTGACCTTCGCTCCGAAACCCTGATATGTGGGGGGACATGAAGATTAGACTATTTTTCATGTTGCAACAAGTATGTGTATACACATTGTCACAACTAATACTAACAAATAGTCAACAAAAAGTAAACTAAAAACATAAAATAACTATAATGGAAAGAAAATAATAAATTAGCCAAAACACACTGTAAAGGGAAAAACACACGACAAAGGGTTCTTTGCCGTGTGTTTTACGAATGTACATGGCACGGGGTCCTTTGTCGTGTGTACTGCTAGTGTACACGGCAAAGATGCCTTTGCTGTGTGTTACACGAATACACACGACAAAGGGTCCTTTGCGGTGTGTATTCCTAGTGTACACGGCAAAGATGCCTTTGCCGTGTGTTGTAGACATCTACACGGCAAGGACACGGTATAGGGTTGGCTTGCGGGCCCACGCGAGCCCTATCCACTCGCGCGCTCACTCGTTGCTGGCCGCTCCCTGGTTTCTCGCCGCCGCCCGACGCCGCGCCAACCCAGCCCCTTTGCCACTTCACCGCCGCCCAGCACGGCTGCCCCCAGCTCTGCCGTAGCCCCCCCAGCTCCGCCGCAGCCCCTGCTCCCTCCATCCCGACGCCGCCGCGGTGGCCTGCTGAGCTTGGTAGGCTCGCGGGTGGAGCCCGGCGCGGTCGCCCCCCTCCTCCACCGAGCACGCCGGTCGCCCCCTCCTCCACCGAGAACGCCGGCCGCCTCCTCCAACGTGGTTTGGTAAGGTTTTTTTGTTTTCTTCTTCTTTTTATTCAGTTAGTAATTAGTAATATATATTTAGGGGTAGTTTTAGTTAGTAATATATTAGATTTAGGTATAGTTTTAGTCATATATTGGATTTAGGGGTAGTTTAGTTAGTAATATTTTGGATTTAGGGGTAGTTTTAGTTAGTAATATATTGGATTTAGGGTTAGTTTTTGTTAGTTATATATTGGATTTGGGGGTAGTTTAGTTAGTAATATTTTGGATTTAGGGGTAGTTTTAGTTAGTCATATATTGTATTTAGGGGTAGTTTGTATCTAAGTTTGTCCAACAATGTTGCAATGCATACCTAGCTAGGTTATTGCATTTGTAGTAAATTAAAAGTAGGATCATTATCAAAGTACTAGGAATTGTATGTTAAATGGAAGTTTTCTCTTTCGTGCAGGAAATGCGTTGTGTTTGAGGGGGACCGTCGGTCGGAGGGGATTTTGCCGGAGGGTCGTTGCTTTTCTTTGCGGGCTGTCGATCATGCTTCGGGGGTGAGAATCCGTTCACCTCTTTTGTAATTAGGTTTTTTTTCGTGTCTAGATCACCAAGTTTGTCGCGTTACATAGGCGTCTCTTCCCGGCCGTAAGGGTTACGCTGATAAATATGCATTAGTGGTCTCGCATATTTTGAACCGTAACTCTTATTGTATTTATCAGGACAGCCGGCGGATGCGTAGTTTGGGTACGTTTTCCTTGTTCTACTCCGGCCCGAAATAGGATTTCGGCAGCGCCTCTCCGTTGTTCTCCGGATGCACATCCCTCTCGGCTTTTTGTCGAGACGTGTATCAGGAGAGTAGTGGGGAGGTGCTGCCGAAATTCTGTCTCGGATCGGGGTAGAGTAGGGAGAACATACTCAATCTACGGATCCGGCGGTTGCTAGGACCCTCTTTACCTATTAGAGGGATAAGTGTATATATGCATGCCATAAAATCCATATTTACTAAAATTAACCGAACTAATAACGGATTTATTTAATGGCATGATTAATTGAAAGCATTGTATATGTCTGTTTTCGTACTGATTAGAGGATGGAGAATCATGACTGGATGTATGAGGGCTATGTCAGTAAGTGGGACTTTACAATGGAATGAAAATAAAAGGCCGAGGACTTTGTGAACCTGGCGTTTGCTGCCCCACCAGACCTAGAAAAATTTTCTGCCCCTGTACAAGATGCAAGAACCTGAATACACATTCGAAGGATGATGTTAGTAGGCACCTGGTCAATTATGGGTTCACACATTCCTACAAGACTTGGACTTTCCATGGTGAAAAGTTAGCGAAACGTGCTAGGAGGGAGTCACGGCAGAGTCAGCAGCAAAGTCAGCCAAGGGGGAATTTGATGCTGGTTTTGATAGGTGCATAGAGAACTTTGTGAATGCTAATGCGCCTGAAAGCCCTCATGTAGAGACGGAGACACCTCAGGAGGCGGAGACAAGTCAGGAGCCGGAGGAAAACATGACAAAGTACTACGAGACTTTGTTTGCCTCGCACAGACCCCTTCATGCACATACATATGTTATCCAACTGGACGCCATTGGTCGCCTTTTGGCCTTCAAGAGCCACATGAACTTGACCAGAGATGAATTCAATGATATGCTCGCCTATGTTGGCAGCATTCTGCCGAAAGGGCACCTCTTGCCGGAGAACTTCTACTAGTCAACCAAACTCCTCCGTGATACATGCTTGTCCAAAGGGATGCATACTATTCAGAAAGGAGCATGCTAAGACAAATTATGGTATCCACTGCAAATCCTCTAGGTACTTTGAGGTCGATCACAATGGTGATGGTTAGAAGAGGCAGACCGGGGTTGCCCAAAACATCCTCCGATATCTTCCAGTGCTACCGAGGATCCAACGGCTCTTCATGACCGAGGATACTGCCCAGCAGATGCAGTGGGCAGTAGAAGGGAATAGATACACCGACAAGATGATACATCTGTCGGATGGTAGTGCATGGAAGAACTTTGTCAATAAATATCCTGAGAAAGGCGGTGACAAGAGGAGCGTAGCAGTTTCCATATCAACCGATGGGTTTAATCCATATGGTATGTTGGCTACAGTATACAACTATTGGCCAGTGTTTATTATTCCCCTGAACCTCCCCCTGGCGCCTGCATGAGATCAGAGAACATGTTTGTGTCGATGATAATCCCCGGACCGAAATACCCTAGTAAGAACATGAATGTGTATCTAGAACCACTGGTGGATGACTTGTTCTGTGGCTGGGAAGGTCGCGGGATCCGAACATATGACGCCGCAAACAAGGAGCACTTTGTTATGTATGTCTGGTACCACACCTCCTTGCATGACCTACCAGCACGTGCGTTGTTCTGTGGCTGGTGTACGCATGGGAAGTGGCCTTGCCTAGTGTGCATGCAGGATCTGACTTTCTTCTGGCTATCAAAGGGAGACAAGTATTCGTGCTTTGATGAACATCAAAAGTCCCTTGAGCCAAATCATCCATACAAGAATGATAAAAAGAGGTTCAAGAAAGGTCGTGTTGTCCATGATCCAAAGCCACGTCTAAAGACGGGAAAGGAAATCAAGGCTGAGTTAGAAGCTCTCCAGCCTAAGCCTGATGGGAATGGTTTCGTGGGATATGGGGACACGCACCAGTGGACCCACATTCCATGCTTATGGAAGCTCCCTTACTTTGAGGATATCGAGCTCCCGCATAACATTGATGTAATGCACACCGAAAAGAATATCGGCGAGGCCCTTTGGAGCACCATAATGCAAAGTGAGAAGTCGAAGGATAACATCAAGGCTCGAATTGATCTATAACAATGGTGCGATAGGCCAAAGTTGAAAATGCAGCCACCCGGAACCAACGGCATAAAAGGGTGGTCTAAGCCAAATGCTCCGTTCTGCCCAACAAAGCCCCCAAAAAGGGAGATCTTCCTGTGAATCATGCAAAGTTTGTTTTTCCCTGATGGGTATGCAGCCAACTAGATGAGGGGTGTGTACATGCAAATGTTGCGAGTACAAGGGATCAAGAGTCATGACTACCACATATGGCTTGAGCAAATAATGCTGGTGATGATTCGTGGCTATGTCGATGAGGAGACTTGGTGAGTGCTGTCGAGGTTGAGCTTTTTCTTCCGCCAGATTTGTGCTAGGGAGTTGGACCGTAAAGTGGTTGAGAAGCTACATGAACATGCACCCCAGTTGCTTTGTGATCTAGAGATGCTCCTTCCGCTAGGGTTCTTCAATCCGATGCAACATATGATCTTGCATCTCGCGGACGAGGCTTTGAAGGGGGACCTATGTGGGACCGTTGGCAGTATTCACCAGAGAGAATAACATAGAGGCTTCGTACAAAAACAGGCAATAAATGCAAGATCGAGGCATCCATAGCTGAGTAAGTCCTTAATGAGGAGGTTGCAAACTTCACCAGTAAGCACTATGATGCCAACATTCCCACAAAGCACAACCCAGTCTCCCGTTACAATGCCAACAACCCTGAGGATGTACCCAAGCTTAGCATCTTTGGAGGGCTTGGTGACAAATCAAGTGGCACGAAGAAGTTCATAATGAAAAAACCTGAGCGGGAGTTGATCCAGTCGTATGTCTTGAACACCATGGATGAAGTGAAGTTGTACATCGAGTAAGTGCTCACCCTTTTAGATTTTCGCAAACAGTTGCTCCTATGTTCGTGCCTAACTCTTCTTCTTTAATTTGGTATAGACGGTTCAAGCGTGCATATTGGAAGAATCCAGTTAGGGATCCTAACCCGAAAGAGGAGCAAGATCTATTTGATAAGGGTGGTGGTTTCGGTTTCATCAGCTGGTTTTGTGGTTTGGTACTATTCCATACAACTTCTTGTGCTGAACTTCTCGTGCTAAACTTCTCGTTCTAACTTTTAGGCAAATACTGACAAAGATATGAAACCCGAGCTAAGAAATATTGCCAGGGATTTAACCATTCAGTCGACATGTTCAATGCTTATGATGTGAATGGGTATCGCTTCCATACCCATGCATACACAACTATCCGGCCCAACAGGAAGACAACAAATAGCAGGGTATTTTGTGAAGGCTCAGATGGCCTCCAGTATTATGGAAGAGTCGAGGGTATATATGAGTTCAATTACAGTATTCGCAAAGGGCTAAATCTCGTTGTATTCAAATGCCATTGGTTTGACCCACATCAGGTGAAACAGGTTCTCGAAATTGGACTGGTCGAAGTTAAGAGAAGTTTCGTTTATGCGGGAGATGATGTCTATATTTTGGCTACTCAGGCCTTCCAAGTATTCTATCTTCCGTACCCATGCCAAAACCCTACAAAACGTCTAAAGGACTGGGATGTTGTGATGACGGTACTGACACGCAACAGGCCGCCCTTGCAAAACAAGGATGATTACCGCCGCCTAGACCCTTCAACAAATGATGGCGAGTTATATCAGGAAGAAGGGCTCCCCAGGCAATTCACTATCAACTTGTCCGCCGATAGTGACATGGTCGTAGACGATGACCAAGAAGCCAAGGAGGAAAACACTGTGCAAGATGAAGTTGAGGAGGTTCACAACCAACAAGATGTGAGTTTGCTCGAGGCGTTCCGTACAGGCCATGACGTCAACGCTCCACAGGAACCACCTCCAGGTTTCGTGGATGATTATTGGTGGCCCGAGAATGATAGAGATGATGAAACATGTGTTCCAATTCGTAATCCCGACACATGCTTCTGATGTATGTAGTAGTAATAATATGAGACTAATCTATGTAGTACTGTTTGTCGGGCTGTTGTATTTGTAAGAACTCTATGCTATGTAATAAATTTTGTTGCTTTTACTAATATCCATCGATTTTGATCGTTGTTGCTTTTACTAATATTCATCTATTTTCATCGGTGTTGCTTTTACTATTATTCATATAATTATGTTCATTGTTGCTTTTAATGTGTACTAATAAACTACTTTTTTCATTCTGTTTTGCAGGTGATTGAAAGATGCCGGGGGGAAAGGGCGTTACAAAAAAGCTGAAAAGCTTGGTTGACCTTGTGAGTGGTGGTTCAAAAAAGGGTGGTTCGAAAGCTTCAACATCGGCTCCGAGAGATCGTGCTAGTCCTCCACCACGCACTTCACAGTGCCGGGGGCGTGGGAGGCGTGGGAGGAATCCTAGTCCCCCCCAGCCGTGGTGGACCAGGACGAGGAGGAGGAGGACCAGGAGGAGGAGGACCAGGACCAAGAGGAGGAAGACCAGGAGGATGATGATGAGGCACAGTCGCAGCAGTCAGAGGACGAGGGGTTGGGGTCTTTACCCTACGAGCTTGACATGACCATGAGGTGGGATCCTCCAGAGGATGAGACGTCATACCTTAAGGCGTACGTGGCCATGGACCCGTGGCTTATGCCACAGAGCAAGGCTCCGTATCGGCATGGGGTTGCGAGACTCCCCGATCTACCTTATGCCTATGCGGATAAGGTTCTCGTACCCGCTGGGAAGAGGTACATTATTTGACCCGCTAACCATATATTGGAATTTTCATCACATGATTTTTCATTTTGCAGTTCCTTTCTATACGAGGATGGAATGAAGCCGTATTGTGGCTACTCGAGCATCCTTGGAGCCCTGGTTCGAGCGTATTTTCCTGGGATTGTCACTCTCCCAAATGGTCAGGAGGATGTAGCTTGGACTTGGAAGCATTACCACTACGCCCGGGATCTGACTAAAAAGTACAACCACATGGCGCAGAAGAGTCAAGTTCTGTTCTGGGTAAGTTTGTTTCACTTGTCATAATTAAATCACCGCGGCTTTGACTCGTGCCTTTGACTCCTTTTTTTTCCTGTGTGCATACTTGTAGAATTACTTCGACATGCACAGGGAGAACTCAAGGGAGTGCATGGCGATCATGAACGAGCTTGCCAAGAGCAAGGTGCAAGACATGCACTACGAGGCACGCGTGAACTTTGTCTGCAACTGGTTTGGCGATCGTAAGATCTGGATGAACAAGAGTCAAGCTCGGGACATGCTCTTCGAGACATGGCAGTACCTGCAGGTAGTTGTGTTTCTGTTTTATTGGTTTCTTGACCTTCATCTATCTCATGTTGTACTAATACTTGTACCTTATGGATGTAGAACCCTCCTTAGTTTGTCGGTAATGACATGAGGTGCTTCACGGCGATGGTAGAGTGGTGGACACACGCCGAGTACCTCAAGTGACACGAGGCCACAAAGAAGCGGCGAGAGGAGATGAAGGGTGGATCACACCGCCAAGGCAGCATCCCCGTCGCCCTTGTCAGGCAAAAAGAGGTGAGCAAATGCTTTCTTTAATTTTGCTTCTCATGTTATTCTTTACTCCGCAAGGGAGTCCCCCTTCACTTATCTTTGTCCTCTCATTTGCAGAAAGTAAAGGCAGGTGTGGAGCCGTCCATGTTTGCCATTTGGAAGAAGATGCGCGCCTTGGACGAGCCTGTGGTCGGCTCCTCGTGGATCAATTAGGGAGCCAAGATCCAGGGTACGAAGTACCCCGAGAAGTACAAGCAGGTGCACGGTGAAGATTCCAACCCTGACACCTCCCCCTTCGATCATCAAGTTGCCGTGCTGGCGGGACAGGGCCAGAGGAATGGCCGCCTATGGATTGCTGACGGGTCCGTCGACCCTAGGACCGTTCCATCTATGCGCCAGATCCGGCGTGGCAGGACGAGCTCCATGCCTACCGTAGAGACCCGTCCACGGCCTTCGGTTATAGTTGTCGACAAGTTATGGGTATGTTCTTCTTCCTCAGTCATCTTTGTTCTACTACATGTTTTATATTGCAATGTTCATGACATCGCGACTACACGACGTAGGAGGAGATGGCCGCTAAGAGGGCAAGCAGAGAGGCGGCCGAGCAACGGCAGCTACAGCTGGTGCAGCAGCTTAGGCAGCAGCAGGCGATGCTGGAGCAGCGATAGCAGATGACACAGTGGATGGCAAACCAAATGCTCATGACTGCTCCACCAGGGTCTCTTCCTACTCCTCCTTTCGCCTTCTCGTGGGTAAGTGATCACATGTCTTTATTGTCTAATGCTCGTAATTTTCAATATTTTCTCATTGTCTAATGCTCACAATTTCCCATCGTGTAGTTGGCCAATTTGATGTCGCCTGGTGGGTCGAACAACCAGGCGCCGCCTGGTGGGCCAGACGGTGGATCGAACAACCAGTCGCCTTTCACCGTCAACAATCCGTCAGTCGTCCGGAGGCTGGATCAGAGTCCAACAGGTTAGTTCTCCTACACTTGACCTTGTGCATCACTCGATATCGATGCTCGATACACTGGGAAATCGATTGTGAGAGTCTCATGATTGTGCTTTTGACCTTGTAGGAGGGCTTTGAGGTTGTGGCCATCATGTGTGCATCACGTTTAGTTCTCCTACACTTGTCAAATTTAGTCATGCCATCACACTTGTAGAAAATTTAGTGATGCCATCACACTTGTAGAAAATTTAGCCTTGACATGACACTTGTAGATAATTATATGCCATTCTCAAATTGTACTTGTCATTTTCATCACCTTGCCATGAGACTTATAGAAAATTTAGCCTTGTCATTATTTTTCTTGTCATAGTGATGTACTTGGCCATGAGACTTGTCAAAATTCCATGTAATTGCCATTGCCATCAACTTGTCTAGAAACTTGTACATATTCATGATTTTACTTGCCATATTGACGTACTTTTCTTGAACTTGTAGGATATCACGATGGATTCGGAGCATGAGCTTGTGGAGCACTTGGCGGTGATGGTCTTGTGGGTGGGAAGAAGAATGAACTTGTAATATTTGTGAATGGCTTATGCACTTGTTCTTGTGAAGGTTGCATTGTTGCTTGTGTGGTGATGCTGATATGATTTTGGTAGTGTTTGTGATGATATATGATCATATTATTGTTATTTTGGTGTTGGCGATGATCTTATGATCATATACATGTATTCTGAGTTGGTGATGATCTATATGATCAAATATATACATTATGTGTTTTCAAATGCAGGAAATGAAAGAAAAACAGAGAAAAAGTGAAAAAACCTAGGCCCTTTGCCGTGTGTATACACACGGCAAAGGCGGACATGTGGCAGCAGCCTGTGCAGCAAGCGCTGGGCAGACAGCCCTTTGTCGTGTTACACCTAGGAGAGGCACACGGCAAAGGGACAGTCTCTGCCGTGTGTTCTTCAGCTGTGGCACATGGAAAAGCGACATTCTTTTCCGTGTGGTAACTCCCAGAGGACACACGGCAAAGGCACAACACACGGCACATAAGCGGCACACAGCAAAGGAAAGGGACACGGCAAAGGACCAAAACACACGGCAAAGCGAGCACACGACAAAGTCCCTCTGGCTCCGTCAAATGGACGGAACAATGAAGTTACTTTACTGTGCCATGTACACCTGCTAGACACATGGCAAAGCCTTTGCCGTGTTTTGTACTGGAGACACACGGCAAAGCCTCTTTGCCGTTGCAGACGCTGCCGTGTGACTTTTGCCATGTGTACACACACAACAAAGACATTGCCGTGTTCCTTGTCTCCTTTGCCATGTGGTTTTGCCACACGGCAAAGAATTTTTTTCCCGTAGTGCATGTACACATGTACACATATTACTTGCTTTAAGCAGTTAATAAAAACTGAAGATATCACGGAAAATAATTCTATTGGATCAGGTCCATAAATTTACCTCTGTGGACTAACTCATGCATTTGACACGTGTCCGAGAGACGAAACATAGGATTTGGTTGTCTATTTTTAGATCTAAACTGACATGTATGCCACTTGTAGTCTAGGTGTTGGTCCACAGAGCTGGATCCGTGGACCAGGTCACATAAAATTATTTTCCAGATATCACATCCAGGGTTTTGGCTACCGGTCGGATTTCCCAGAGAAGTCCCACTAAATGGTCCTACCAACCATAAAATCATAATTTTTTAAAATTTTGAATTTTTACAAGAACCCTCAGTAAATGGTCATTCTGAGGAATTTGAATATAAATTTTGGTTTCAAATTTGTTTGCTAACTGGCAAGGATTTACCTGTAATTGCGGTGACCAAAAATCCCGATCCCCCAAGAATTTTTTCTATCGCAAACCAAAACCTTGGTCATACTTAGTTTTTGCATCTCATGTGTTCTTATTCCGTGCTAATACTTCCGGTTATATTTCTATTTTTGAAGTATCATGAACCCAAAGGATTGCCATAAACTAGCAGAAGCCCATAGATACAAACCTACCATTAGTTACGAAAATAGCCAAGTTGGTGAAGTGTGGGAGGTGGTCTTTGACGAGACTAGGCTTAGTTCTACTAGATTTAGAAGTGCAGTTCGGCGCACAGGCCATAGATTTCGCAGCGATTTGGCATTAGTTTATGGAGCTCTTGCAGTTTGCTATGTAAGTTTTTATTATTAATGTGGCTGAGATGTTTTACCTCATGTAGAAAGTTTTAGTGAGATTTGTTGCAATGATCCATATAACTATTTGACCCATTAAAACATATCTGGTTAGATATCAGATGTAACAATACATTATGTAAAGAGGACACACTTGAAAAGGTAAGTATATATATTTCTTGCATTATAATACTAGACAAATAGAGTACCAAACACAAGAGAGTATACTACACATAATCTAAGTAGTTCTTAACTAACAATATATAAACGTCTCGAAGAGAGGTATCTTAACTCACGGCAAGACTGTTTGTGATTTAATACACAACGCTGATAGCATATGCAATGATCTTACTCAGAGGCATAGTCAATAGAATTATATATTTTAGTGGGTAGTAGATGTCGTCGGATTAAAGACATGTACGCCGAGAGGGGGTCCTCGAGGCGTGTGGTGAAAGAGAGAGGCATCGATATCTGGGACGATGAGCACACAAGCTTTACCCAGGTTTGAATCCACTGGCTTTGGACGGATCCTACTCCTTCTAGCAATCCAGTAATACGGCAGAGCCAGAAGTACAGATTACGAGAGAGGTCCACCTGTGCAAATTGAGGTTGCAGATTATGGGTGCCCTAAAGGCTGGTCCCTAGGATGGCTTATATAGATATCCGGCCTAGGGTTATAGGAGAGACCTATCCGGCTACGATATAGAGTCGGTTACAGAGTACATCTTAGACTACAAGTAACTAAACATGCCTAAGTCAGTAAGTCTTCTGGGCCTTCCCGTAGCCGGATGGACCATGGTCTTTCTCTCCCTGACTAGGCCACTCGTGAAGCAAAGCTCTAACCCAAAGTGGGCCACCCTGGTCAATGAGTTACAGTGGGTATACTCAGAAAGTATATCCCCAGCAGTAGCCCCCGGAAGCCTCCAAGATCCAAAGTCGGATTTCATCGTCTAGCTTGATATTTCGTCGGCTACAGAGTCTTGAAGGGTTCCTGAAACTCAAAAAGAAAAGTAGGATCCGGATCTCAAATTGAGTCAGACCTATGAGTATGTCATATGATTTTCCAACTTGAAATTCAAACTAAGCCGGAACTTGGTCTTTGACGTAACTTGACATCAGTCAAGGTCAAGTCCCGTCACTGACAGACATACCTGTCAGTGTGACCGTTGGTGGGTCCACTTATCATGGAACCGATGCGTCTTTTAATGCACGCATGGAGATCAAGGAGGGGTAATATACTCGAGGAACTTGCCCAATTCTTTCCGTGACACGTGGCATGTTTTGCTGTTTGTTCACATGAATCTTGATGCGGGTGAGGCTTATGAGGGGTCTAGATCTCCTCATTCTCTCTCACCAGCGCCTCTACTTTCTTCTTCCTCCAAGCGACACCTTGCCCTTGCTCCCTTTTCCTTCCCCAAACTTCACAACGCCGCCCATCCAAGGTCATTGTATCCACCCAAATGGCTGACAAATCTTCATCCGGTACCGCGGTGACCACGACGGTGATAACTGCGGCGGTAGAGAAGGAGAATTTCAGCGGAGTCCGGATCTCCTGCGTCCTTGACGACAAGAAATTATGCAGCATCGAGAAGGAAGGTCTCTTCTGTGCTGGTGACTGGTGGAGCATCTTTGACGAGGTCATCCCCACCCCTCGTGCCGGCAAGAGGGTTCACTTCGACACTGACCTAGATAGAGGTTTGAGTTTCCCCCCTCAAAGTTCTTCTCCGAGGTTGTAGATCACTGTGTAGTTCAACTCCACAACTTCCCCCCAAACACGATTCTAGAGCTTAGCACTTACGCTTCTTTGTGCGAGGGTTATCTCGAAATAAAACTGAGTCTTGCTTTGTTCCGGTCCTACTTCGGTACCCAGAGAAATTCTATTACAACCGGAAATCCCTACATTACTGGAACACTGAGCCTGGCCCTAAGGAGAGACTGAGTCTACCAAAAGGTTATAGCTAGTGAGTCAGTGAAGTGGTGGCTGTCCATGTTCTTTTATCACAAGGACAAGCCGGCTCCCGACAAAGAAGAAGCTTTGACGGCTTTTGTCGCCAGTGCGCGCCATGCCCCAAGAGTCTTGGGATGCAGATGCTTTGGCTCTTACTGAAGATTTGATCCACGCCAAGAGGTAGATTGAATATTTGATGAAGCACAAGGGACTAAAGGGATTCGACCTAGTCCACTGCTGGCTGGCGCGTCAAATTCAACCCCTCTAGTATCATGGTGACCGACTCATGCACCCGGTCACCAAGAGTAAGAAAGATAGCCTGAGGATCAACCCGCTCCCAAACCTGGACAAGGAATATGAGACCCGGATAAAATGTTTGATCAAGGAGCGGGTTGAGAAGAAGATTCTAGATATCTCTCTGCATATGTATACTTATCACAAGCCTGTGACACTAGTAAGTTTTCCAAATGATTCTTTCATACTCAATAACATGCTCATCTACACTTTGTTATTTATATGAAATACTGAGATATTCTGTCTGTCAGCTTGCTGACCTCCCCGAATAGGATCTTGCTCCTCTCGAGGGATATCCACCTGAGGATTCGGTTCCTCGGGAGGATGAAGATCTTGAATTACTGCTGGAGGCGCTTACCTTGAAGCGCAAACCTCTGACTGTGTCTATGGGTACCCAGAAGGTGCCCGTTGTAAAGAGGTAAACTTCTTCACAAGGTTTCGAGTATTAACTTGTATTCTTTCTGAATTGCAATGATCTTACTCTCTTACCATCCAGGGCTAAACCAATTTCCAAGGGTAAGGCAAGACGAAATCCGGGGAAGACTTTGTGCCAGCACAGGTTGACTCTAGTTTCATCTCCTGCCCCGCCTCCAACTCCTACCCCAAAGCCATCATCAGCACCAGAATGTTCCGGCTCATTCTTCAGAGCCAACAAACCTTGGTTCGTAGACCGATGTCACCGAGAGTGAGTCGGGACTTGATAAGGGTGAACCCTTAAAGGGTAATGACCCCTCAGCTAAGACCATACCTGGCCATTGGGTCGTGACTTCATGGGCCGACACGTGGGCACGCGTGCTTTGGCATGTCACGGGCTGGCCCGGCACGCCACTTAATGGGCCATGCCTGGCCCACGACCCGGCTGGGGCCGTGCCTGAGCCGCTACCCCAATCCCATGTGCCGGCACAGCATGGCCCGTTGAGAGTTTTTTTTTCAATTTGATACCATTATTTCTATTTTTAATATTTGTTTTAGTAAAAAATAGTATAAAAAAGGCCTTAACGAGCTGGCCCATTAGGACCGTTTAGCTAAATTGCCGTGCCTAGGCCTCAAGGTGAATCCCACGAGCCGGCACGACACGGCGCATTAGCTTAACGTGCCCACGTGGGCCGTGCCGTGCCGTGGGCCGTGGGCTAGGTATGGCTGAGACCTTCACAGAGAACCTTCTGCAGAATCCGGGTATTGCCAAACTTGGCCTTACTCGGAAGAGCGCAAAAGAGATCTAGAAGTTGGCTCTCCATTGCCTGGAGACCCAGAATATTACAGTGGAGGAGGAGGCGCAAGAAGCCGATGACATCAAAATCAAAATCGATCTTCTTGACCAAGTTGGTCTTTGCAACGAGAAGTTGAAGGCTGGTGTTACCCCACCACAACCATTGATTCCTCGGACTCTCGCCAAGAAGGTTTCTTCTGAGGTGAACAAGAGCCTCAACAAATTGACTATGACTATTATGTAAGTCATAATCGAACTGTTTTAATTGTATTTCACATCATATCTTCTAGCCCCCAACCATGAAGTTGGATAGGAATCTGGATATATGCTTTTATAGGATGCCAAAGAATGAACTAGTATAGCACCCCCAAGGATCGCACTGATATTTAATTTAGTTAAAATATTAGCCCGAGTCTTAGTAGACTCTTGACTCGGGTTACCATTCTGACTTATAGAAAGTTAATGCTTATAACCAGGATTTGTTGAAGAATATTTTCAATAAGAGGAGAGAGATCAGATCCCTCCGACTTGGAAATGCGCAACTTAAAGTTGCAAAGGATGAAGCTAAATATTTTGATAGTCGTTTGTCGAGTTGTAGCCAAATATTTATCCGACTTCATTTCTTGCTACTCTAGAACTTGTGAAATTGTCATGCAAAATGATTGAACAAGCCGAAGATTATAAAGTCTTAGAGGTGGAGAATACTGATAACATGGGCATACCATATAGGTACCCGATATTAGCCTATACGGTTCAGCCCAAGAAGGAGTCCATGGTGCAATCGAAGCCCAACACAGATTCGGGTGGCCGATTGGAGTTAGACTTCTTGGAGGACATGAAAAAGTGTAGATAGAAACTTAAAGGGAAAACCCTATCTTGTAACCGACACGATCTACTACCCCGAGACCCCAAGATGTAGCCTCTCTATATAAACGCCAGGAGGGGGCGGCGAGGAGGACCAACTCATAAACCCGCACATATACCTCGCCAGATTGCATCTACGCAACCCTGTAACTTTCGACTCCCTCATAATCAAGAGCAGACAAGCAGGAGCAGTGTCCTCTATGAGGCCTGAACCTGGGTAAACCTCGTGTCACATGTGTGCTTGTTTGCTAGGCGATCTGGCGACAGAAGACGAAGCCTATGTCTCTGGATTTGACAGCTGCGGGAGCAACAGCTTCCCTAGCCACTACATTTGCGCCGTCATCAACACTAGTGACAGAGGCACTTCAAGGGAAAACACCAACAATGGACCCAACAACAACAGGCCGACCAATAGACCCCCTGCCATTGGCCCCGTCCAAGAAGACCATCAGCCAGCTAACCCTGCGGGTGAACGTGCCAACGATCGTCAGATGATCGAGCTCAGCGAAGCCAAGTGGCCATGATGTAGGGAGGCCCTACAGGGCAACCCCTACCGAAAACTCATCACAACAATTGCTAATGGGTTATAATTGGCTACTCATCCAGGAGTACAAGCGCCGGCATGCGGTGATCGCTCAACTCGAAGAGCACAAAAAGAGGGTGGACGAATCAAGTCTTTGGTGAGCAGTGCTCTCTTCTATCGGAGGATCTTCTTCTAAGGGCAACGACTACGCAGCCGCCAAAAGGTGCTCACGGTTGGCCCAACTCAACAACAAGGAGCGAGACAAGGCCACTTGAGCCCTCGACTTCTCGTTCATGATGGTGGTTACACGTGGCAACGTGCTCCCAATAACACACTGCAAGAAGCGGTGTTGGTAGCCACCATGTACCTGCTCAATAACCAGCTGCCAGCTGGGGATCCATGATCCGCCATGCACTGATCTATGATTGCTGGCCTAGGACTGGTTGAAGCTGCGCTCACCAAAGATCCAACGCCGGAGCCGAAGAAAGGCAAGGCCCTAGCCAACTACTACTCGTACTCCTCCAGTGATGACAAGCATAATCTATCACGGCGACACCGCTCACGTCGACATGATCATGACTGCGACACACGTGATGGCATCACACATCGCAAGGTCGACAAGATGCTCGCAAAAGGCGCGCCCGCTCGACGGACTTGGAGGATGAAGAACAGAGCTCTGCGGTGCCGTTTGCTTCAGTAGAGCCATACGACAGACAATAATGCCTAAAGGGTTCAAACTCCCGTTGGAGAACCCAAAGTTCGACGGCCTTCAAGGCCCGGAGATCTGGCTGGAGGACCACATCTCCTCCATCAGACTACACGGCGGAAATAAGAGCACGACTATTCAGTGCCTCCAGCTTCAGCTGCAAGGTGCTGCCCCCGCATGGCTCAACAACCTCCCCCGTGGGTCGATCCGCAGCTAGGAGGAGCTGGTCTATAGCTTCGTGCAAAACTTCAAGGGCACTTACAAAAGTACCACATCAATCGAAGAGCTAAAGGCTTGCTATCAAAAGCATGGCGAATCACTAAGCTCCTACATCTAGAGGTGGTCTATCATTAAAATCACCGCAGAGGACATCTCAGAGGACTGCATAATCGACGCGTTCAATAGCAGTGTACGCCGCAGAGAGCTCAGGGAAGAGCTGGGCAGCTCGAAGCCCAAAACAATTGATCACCTGATGGAGATCGCAAACAGGTGGCCTGATGGAGAGGACTTGGTGAAAAATAACCGTGTCCACTCAGACGACGACAATGACCTCGGCCACATACGCGACCGTCGAGGCAAACATTGGATGCGCGGTTACGATGACCGCGAGGAAGTCGACATGGTCGTGGCTGGCTATGCCGACAGAGACGACGATGGCAACCACAACAGCGGGTACCGCAACGGTGGATACCACGATAGAGGGAAGACCATGCAGGTATGGCAACGTCGTACCTGCGATGAATCTCCTGGAACGTCGATCCAGGACAAACTGTCTAGACCTTGCAACATCCACTTCTACACCGACAAACACGATAGCAAGAAGAAGTCCATCCACCTCCTAAAGGGCTGTCGTGAGTTCCTAAAGCTCCATGAAGGCCTCACCCAGATGAATCACGATGTGATAAATCAAGGTTACGGAGTTGCCCCGGGTGCTGTGGCTCACGGAGCACCTCCACCACTACCCGGACCACCACCACCTGCGGCTCCACCAGTCCAGAACAACAGAGGCGAGCAGTACCCACTACCGTTGGGGCATATGGGCATGATCCAAAAAGGAAGCCCCTCCAATAGAGTGCAAAAGTCAGTCACTCACCAAATCAATTTGGCGGTCAACTCTCCACCCTCAACCACTGAGTACCTCAGCGGGTGCGAGTCCTGCATCACCTTCGACAAGCACGATCATCGGCTCTAGGTCCCTCGCCCAGGCCATTCTTCCCTGGTTCTCGAGGTGCAAATCGGAGGCTTCAAGATGAGTCGTGTCTTTATGGACTACGGTAGCGCCATCAACCTCATTTTTGCCAGCACCCTGCGCGCCATGCGGATCCCCCTCTCGTGCCTAGAAACCTCCGAAACAACATTCCACGACATCGTCCTAGAGAAAGGCGTATACACCCTAGGCAAAATCAACTTGGACGTCCTCTTCGGCACACCGACAAACTTCCGGCGAGAGCGCCTCAAATTCGTAGTGGTCGACTAGCCCTCGCAATACCATTGCATCCTTGGACGTGTCGCGTTCACGAGGTTCATGGCGGTGCCACACTATGACTACCTGCAGATGAAGATGTCGGGCCCTAACGACATTATTACCATCAACAGAAGCTTCAAGAGGTCAGACAGCTGTGACAGGGAATTCCATAGAACTTCCCAGTCTTTCGGCATGCAGGAGGAGCTGGCAAGGCTGAAGGAGTCCACAGACAACAGTCTACCTCCTCCGAGTAAGCCAAAAGCACCTAACCAATCCTTCGACTCATCGGTGAAAACCAGGGCGGTCCAGGTCCATTCGACGGACCCGACCAAGACAGCTCTCATCGCCAACAACTTGAGTTCCACATAGGAAGCCACGCTCATTGAATTCCTCCGTGAGCGCTAGGAGATCTTTCTCTGGTGTCTAGTGGACATGCCAGGAGTTCCCAGTGAATTTGTCGAGCACTCACTCAACGTGAATCCTGACACCAGGCCAGTCAAGCAGTCGATATGTCGACTATCAGAACCAAGGTAAAAAGCGGTCGGTATGGAAGTCAACAGACTCCTCGATGCCAACTTCATATGAGAGATCAAGGAGAGTGGGTAGAAAAACCCGTGATTGTTCCTAAAAAGGACACGAATATCCTGCGGATGTGCGTGGACTTCACTTCCCTGAATAAACATTGCCTGAAGGACCACTTCCCATTACCACAAATCGACCAGATAATTGATTCCACCGCGGGATGCGAGTGCCTCTATTTCCTCAAGACCAACTCAGGCTATCACCAGATTCGAATGAAGGAAGATGACCAGGAGAAAAAGACCTTCATCACGCCCTTTGGCATCTTCTGTTACAAAACAATGCCCTTCAGGCTGAAGAATGTAGGAGCCACCTACCAGCGGTGTATTCAGGCCTACCTCAAGAGCCAACTTGGCCGGAACATCCAAGTCTACATCGATGACATTGTCGTCAACACCAATGAAGAGGCCACATTACTCGACAATCTCCACGAGACCTTCGACAATATCGACTGCTACCGGATCCTGCTGAATCTGGAGAAATGCGCCTTCGGCGTACCATCTGGGCACCTGCTTGGATACCTCATCTCTGCTAGGGGAATCGAGGCTAACTTGAAGAAGATAAAGGCCATACTGGCCACGGAGAAGATGAAGAACGTCAAAGGTGTCCAGCAGCTGTCTGGGCAAATCGCGGTGCTCAGTCGATTCATCAGTCAAATGGGCGAAAAGGGGCTATCATTCTACCAGCTCCTCCACAAATCTAAGAAGTTCGAGTGGACAGACGAAGCACAAGAGGCATTCAAATATCTCAAGCGCCTACTCTCCACCTCACCCGTGCTAGTGACACCCAGAGAAAGGGAGCCCATGTTACTATACATCTCCGCCACCAACCAGGTGGTCAGTACTATGCTCGTGGTGGAATGAGCCAAAGAGAACAAAGTCCACGGGGTGCAGCGCCCAGTCAACTACCTCAGCAAGGTGCTCACACCAACAAAACAGTGGTACCCGTACTACCAGAAGTTGGCATACAACATCTTCATGAAAACCCAGCGACTACACCACTACTTCCAGGAGCACCCCATCATTGTGGTAAACGATGCTCCACTAGGGCATATCCTCAACAACCCCGATGCCATAGGACGAGTTGTGCTTTGGGGGATCGAACTGTCTCCACGGGACATTACATATGAGAAGAGAGATGCGATCAAGTCGCAAATTCTCTCGGACTTCATCGTTCACTGGATGGAGAATCAGCTCCCTGATACACCAGACATGTCCTTCTTATGGACAATGCACTTCGACAGATCAAAACATCGAGAAGGAGCTGGTGCCGGTGTCATCCTAACGTCGCTACTGGGCAACAAGATGAGATATGTTCTACGAATGCAGTTCTGTGCCCCCAACAATGAAGCTGAATACGAGGACCTGCTCCATGGGATGCGTATGGAAAAATCCTACGGCGCAACACGACTCGTCATCTACGGTGACTCCAAGATCGTGGTGGATCAAACCATGAACCAGTGCGATGAGCGACAACATGATCACCTAACACAACCTCTATGATGCACTCGAAGGAGATTTCGATGGCTACAAACTGTAGCACGTAGGCCATGAAAGCAATGAGGAGGCGGATACACTAGACAACATAGGCTCTACCTGTGATCCGGTACCACCTGGAGTATTCTTGGAGAAAATATGTGAGCGCTCCATCAAGCCAAAGGCCCCAGAGTAACCAGCTAGCACATCAAAGGACTCGAGCGCTACACCGCCCGAAGAACTCAAAAATTCTGATGATGAAGAACAAAGACCTAGGCTCAAAGGTCCCATGGAGGTCATGCTTATCAAGCCATCCTGGACACAGCTGTACATCACATACCTGCTCAGTAAAAGGCTGCCAGACGACCCGGCAAATGTGTGACACATAGCGCGATGCTCAAAAGCTTTCACCATCATCAACGGAGAGTTGTATAAGGACAACATCACATGAGTCCTTCAACGATGCATCTCCAATGCAACAGGAGAGCCGTCCTTCTCGAGATACACGAGGGCACCTGTGGCCATCACACCGGGAGCCGTACCCTCGTCGCCAAGGCTCTACGAGCTGGTTTCCACTGGCCAATGGCGATGCGCGATGCCAAGGACATCGTCCAAAAGTGCAATGTCTGCCAAAGGTTCGCGGACAAATCGCACGCACCTGGCGTAGAACTTAGGCCAATACATGTGGCCTAGCCCTTTGCGCAATAGGGACTCAACATGGTTGGCAAGCTGCAAAAGTCATCACCTGGAGGTTATACTTTCCTGCCAATCGCTGTCGAAAAGTTCACCAAGTGGATCGAGGCCATGCCGGTGACGAACCAGAGAAGCGCCACCATCGTCAAATTCTTCGAGTCCATCATCTTCAGGTTCAATGTGCCACACAACATCATCACCGACAACTAGACAAACTTCACCCTAAACGAGTTCCAGGATTTCTGCGAAAACCTG
Source organism: Avena eriantha (assembly GCA_910589775.1). NCBI lineage: Eukaryota > Viridiplantae > Streptophyta > Magnoliopsida > Poales > Poaceae > Avena > Avena eriantha. Next base: position 130,080,746 of record OU342741.1, read on the forward strand.
GGAATTAATATCAGCTACGCCTCTATAGCACATCCCCAGACCAACGGTCAAGTCGAGAAGGCCAACAACCTCATCTACAACGACATCAAGAAAAACCTCCTCAGACCACTCGAACGAGCAGCTGGGTGCTAGCTTGAAGAACTACCATCAGTACTATGGAGCCTACGTACAACTCCAAACAGCGCCACAGGCTACACCCTGTTCTTCATGGTACATGGCACCGAGGCAGTACTACCTATGGAAGTATGCTATAAGGCCCCAAGGGTTGTCGCGTATAGCGAGACCGAGTCAACAACTGCACTCGAAGACTCTGTCGACCTCCTTGACGAAGCACATGAGATCGCAGCGGAACGATCCACAATCTACCAGCAGAGCCTCCACAACTACCATAGCCGACGAGTGCGCCCAAGGTCCTTCGTCGAAGGAGACCTCGTCCTGTGATTGAAGAAGAAAGGACACCGCAAGCTCAAGTCCCCCTGGGAGGGACCCTATGTGATTATCGAAGTAATCCCTAGTGGCGCCTATCGCCTAAAAGACATAGAGAGCGGAGTCGCATACTCCAACCGCTGGAATGTCGCGCAGCTACGCTGTTTCTACCATTAGATGTTTTTACTTTTACAATAAGGCTACTCAGCTAGGCTACTTAGACAAACACTGTACCTCCTGATATTCTATAAATAAAAAAACTAAGTGCCTCCAACTTTGTGTTCTATTTTTCATTTACATTGCTATTTCTACACTCGGGGGCTACGCCACCCTGTCAACCTCGTCACACAAGCAAAGCAGTAACCTGAGTAACTAACATACTATTAATCAAACCCTTGATAAAACCCAACCCAGCTGTAACGCTTCTGACAGGTTGGCATGGTGCGGAGATAAGAACATGTCAGGCTAACAAAAATGCACTTCATAATTCAAACTAATCGAAAAACATACAAGCTAGCAAGCCTTACATACAATACGGGTAACAAAGCACCCAGTCAAAACTATGCGAACTTTACAACACCTATACATGTTTGTGCAGGTCAAAAACTACACTATTGACGTAAAAGGAGAACATTGGTTCGCTGGTCAAACAACTCGATGATGTTTTCAGCTGGCTGATCAGCTCTATAGTGGAGCACCATGTTCCATGCCATCCCCTCTGGAGGTGGTGGCGGCCCTGTAGTAATGACACCCAAGTCCATGTCGTGTCGGTACAAGCGCACAAGTGCTAGCGCAGCCTTGGCACCTACAACCAGATGTTTGTGCACACACTCGCGCACCGCATCAACATTGTGGAATTTCCTCATCCGGGCAAGCAGGCTCGAGGGATGATACGTCCAGTTTGCATCACTATTCTATATCATAATTTACTGTTATTCATTGATATATTTCATATTAAGAGATGATACTTATGTTATTTCGTCTGTTTTTGCATGGTTGATGACTTTTAGAGCATGGACCGCTGCAGTCAGGATTCTGATGGAAAAGGTGCTGTTTGGAGGCAAAATTCGCGAAGATTAGAAAATACATGGAAAATCCTATTTTTCCATAAGACGAAGGAAGCTAGAAGGGGAAGCTAGAAGGGGGTGCGGGCCACCCTAGGCCGTGCCACCAGGTGGTGTGGCCGCCCTGGTCCACCCCTAGATCTCCCCTCTGGCGTATATTATCTCCACGGAACCCTAATACCTAGGGAGCAACCACAGAAAGATTCCGTCGCCTCTGCGGGGCGGAAAACACCGAGAGAGAAAGATCTCCCCAGTAGACAGAATTCTGCCGGGGGAATTCCTTCCCGGAGAGGGGAGATCGTCACCATCAACACCACCATCAAGCTATACTTCATCGGGATTATCATCATCACCACCACCATCATCTCCACCAGCACCATCATCACCACCTCCATACCGCTGTAACAATTGGATTGAATCTTGCATAGTTCTTAGGGGAAACTATCCCAGTGTTGATTACTCCTTGTAGTTGATGCTATTGAGTGGAACCATTGAATTATTGTTTATGTTCAGATTGTTATACATCATTATTTCATCTCTGATCATGATCCATATGATGTCTTGTGAGTAGTTCTTTTTGTTCTTAAGGACATGGGAGAAGTCATGTTGTTAGTAGTGGAATTGTGTTGAGAAAGATTCAATGGTTTGATATTTAAGTTGTGGTGTACTTCTTCTAGTGGTGTCATGTGAACGTGGACTACATGGCACTTCACCTATATGGGCCTAGGGGAATGCATTGTGTATTTGGCTACTAATCATAGGGGTTGCCGGAGTGACAGAAACCTGAACCCCCGTTAGAAAACGAATGCACAAGGGACGTTAGGGTTTTAGAGTTTAATGTTGTGGTTAGATTTCTACCTTAATTACTTTATTGTACTTGCGGATGCTTGCAAGGGGTATAATCACAAGTATGTATTAGTCCTAGGAAGGTCAGTACATTAGCACAGGTTCACCCACACAACACTTATCAAACTAAAGAAGATTAATCAACTATATGAAGCGAAAGCACTTGACGATATTCCCATGTGTCCTCGAGAACATTTGGTCATCTTAAGTAATACAACCGGCTTGTCCTTTGCTGAATAAAGGATTGGGCCACTTGCTGAATCTATTCTTATTGTCTTTTATTTACTTGTACTTTATTTACCTGCATTATCAAAACCCCCTAAAAATCCGTTTACTAAGTATTTACAGAGAATTCCTGCTCCAAGCCACTAGCCAGCACCTTCTGCTCCTCGTTGGGTTTGACACTCTTACTTATCGAAAATACTGCGATACACCCCCTATACTTGTGGGTCATCAAGACTATTTTCTGGTGCCGTTGTGGCGAAGTGAAGCGCTATTGGAGAGTGGAACTTGTAAAGGAAACTTCTACTATGAGTATTGTTTACTTCTGTTAGTTGCTTTATTTTGAATATGGATAATTTGCTGAGGTTATTATTTCGTAATGCTACTATCACTGCTAAGGTAGTACATGAACCACCACCTGCTGAGAATGATACTTTTAAAATACCTACAAGAATTATTGATCGTGTTATGGATAGCTATTATGTTGGGGATGGAACTGTCCATCTCGGTGATCATTTGCTCTTTATAAACGAAATATGCGGGCTATTCAAGTGTGCAGGTATTACAACAGATCAAGTCAAGAAGAAGTTATTCTCATTATCACTGAAAGGAAGATCTGAAGGATGGTATAAGTTGTTGAAGAATGGTCAAGCTCTTGAATGGGAGGAAATAGTACCTATCTTTTATTCAAAGTTTTATCCTCCTAGTGAGATTCATAAAGATCGGAAACAAATATACAACTTTTGGCCTCTTGATGGAGAGAGTACAGTTCAAGCTTGGGGGAGACTGAAGTTACTAATGCTCAAATGTCCCATTCATGAGCTTCCCAACAATATTATTATCAATAACTTTTATGCAAGGCTTTCTCTTCATGATAAGGATTTATTGGATGCTTCTTGTGCTGGATCATGCACTCGCATGGAAGAAGAAGCCAAATGGGATCTTCTAGACCGTATTCAAGACAATGTTGAGGCATGGCAGAATGACAAAGGAAGAAAGTTAGGTATAAATTATGATGATGAATGCATTGAATCTTTTATGGGAACTGATGACTTTCAAAATATTAGTAATGCTTATGGTCTTGATTTTCAAGTTATTACAAATTGTTTTAAGGCTTTTGCTTCTTATATTGAAATTCTGAAAAAGGGATGGAACAAGTACCATGCACCTTATAAAGATATTGTTGACTGTGTTCCTGTTGGGAGTACTGAATTTTGCACTATTGATCACATCCTACCTGAACCTTATATCGAGGAAATACCCTTCCCAGATAAGGTAAAGGATCATCCTATGATAACTAGTGTATTCAATAAAAGTGCAAAGAGAACTGTAAAACCTGATGAACAAATAAACATTGAACCTGTTGTAGCAGTTGTGAATGACCTTGTCACTAAAAGTGTAGAAGATGGACACATAGTATTTTGTGAAGATGCTTCTAATATTGTCTCACATCCTAATAGAACTAAAAAGGCTAGTGTCCCTGTGCTTTCTGTTAGAATTGGTGATCATTGCTATTATAGTTTATGTGATATTGGTGTAAGTTCAAGTGCTATTCCTTATGAGCTTTACAAAAAAATTATGCATGAAATCAGTCCCTGCGTACTGGAAGAGATTTATGTGGTCATTCACCTTGTTAATAGATAGACCATCTCTCCAATTGGTATTGTGCGGGATGTAGAAGTTCTTTGTGGTAAGATTAAATATCCTACTGATTTTCTAGTACTTGGTTCAGCTGCTAGTAAAACTTATCCCATCATTTTTGGTAGACCTTTCTTGAGTACTTGTGGAGCTATTATAGATTGCAAAAGTTAGAAAATCTTGACTAAATTTTATGGGGAATCTTATGAGTTTAAGTTTTTGAAATTTACTAAGGAACTTTGTGAAAATGACACCCATAACGAGGATTTTAGAGTCGAACAACTTGCTTCTATTTCTCTTGCTCCTAATAATGCTTTGCAGCAATTTATGGCAGACCAGGAAAGTGAGATCTTCATGGAAGAAAGGAATGAGATTGACGAGATTCTCCGTCATCAACCCAAGATGCTTAAGCATCACTTGCCTATAGAAGACTTGGGTACCACGTTGCCACCCAAAAAGGAACCAGTCTTCGATTTGAAACCCTTACCTGACGATCTTAAATATGCTAACATTGATGATACTTGTCGGATTGATGACAAGTACGCCATGAGGGGGTCCTCGAGGCGTGCGGAAGAGAGGGGTGTGAGACATACGGTGTTCCGGGACGGTGAGCACACAAGTTTACTCTGGTTCGAATCCGCCGGCTTTGGACGGAAGCTACTCCTGCTAGCAATCCAGTAATACGGAATATGGGTTACAAGGGTTCGCCTGTGCGAGTTGAGATTGTAGACTATGAGGGTAGGTTCCCTAAAGACTCTCCCTAGGACGGCTTATATAGATATCCGGCCTAGGGTTTACAGGAGAGATCTATCCGACTACGACTAAGAGTCGGTTACAGAGTACATCTTGAACTACAAGTAACGCTATGGGCCTAAGTTGGTAAGTCTTCTGGGCCTTCCCGTAGCCGGACTGAACTCCGTCTTTTCTCCCTGACTGGGCCGCCCGTGAAGCAAAGCTCTAACCCGAAGTGGGCCACCCTGGTCAGTGAGGAATTGTGAGGATACCCGGAAAGTATATCCCCAAAAGCAGCCCCCGGAAGTCTCCATGATCCAAAGTCGGATTTATCATCGTCTAGCTTGATCTTCGGCTTGCAGAATCTTGAAGGGTTCCTGAAACTTCACAACGAAAAATACGATCCGGGTCCTAAAAATAAGTCGGACCTATCAACATGTTACTCGGATTTCGCAGCTTAATTTTCAAACTAAACCGGAACTTGGTCTCTGACGTCACCTGACACTAGTCATGGTCAAGTCACGTCATCTGACATACATCCTGTCAGCACGACCGTTGGTGGGTCTGCCGTTCGCAGAACCGAGGCGCCGTTTCAATGCGTACGCGGAGATCGAGGCGACATAATCATCGTGTGGGTCCTTCCCAGTTCCTTCCACGATGCGTGGCGGTTACACAGTGTCATTTGCACGAATGTTGGCGCGGTTAGGTGGATATAAGGGGTGAGGATTCTCCTTCTCCTCTCTTCACCTGTTCCCTTTGTCGTTTCTTCTCCTCCACATTTCCCTCGCGCACAGAGCTCCCTTGCTTCCCAAACTCCCAGCGCCGCCATCAAAGGTCACCGGCGCACCGGAAGAATGGCTTCGTCTTCATTATCTGGCTTGGCTGCGGCAGCAGCGACAGCGGTGGCAGAGAAGGAAAGCTATCACGAGGTTTGGATCCCCTACTTACTGGACGACGAGAAGCTCTGCGGCGTGGAGGCTGAAGGGCTCCTCTGCGCCGGCGACTGGCGGAGTGGTTCCAGCGAAACCATCCCCAACCCACGCGTCGACGAGCGGGTCCACTTCGGCACCCACCTTGACAGAGGTTTGTCTTTCCCTCCCTCGGAATTCTTTTCTGAGGTGATAGATCACTATGGTGTTCAACTTCACCATCTTCCCCCCAACTCCATCCTAGAGATGAGCACCTATGCGGCCTTGTGCGAGGGATTTCTCGGCATTAGGCCGAGTCTTACTTTATTCCGGTACTACTTCCATGTCAGGAGAAACTCTATCACCGCCGGTAATCCTTATATTACCGGTACAATTAGCTTTTGAGTTAGGCGTGAGCGTGCATATCTTAAGATTCTAGCCAGTGACTCGGTCAAACAATGGACGGCCACTTTCTTTTACCACAAGGATGTTCCTGCTCCCGGCAAAGCCACTGCTTTGCTGGGTTTCATCGACGGAGCTGCCATGCCTCAATTATCTTGGGACGAGGCTGCTCCGGCTCTCAATGATGATCTGCTTCTTGCCAAGAGGCGGATTGAATATCTGATGAAACACAAAGGACTGAAGGGATCTGACTTGGTCCATTGTTGGGTGTCACGCCGGATCCAACCCCTCCATCACCACGGAGACCGACGGATGCATTCCATCACGTCGTCCAAAAAAGATTCCCTCTACATCAGCCCTAGAGCCTATACCTCGCAAGGTTATATAAGCCAGATTAAATGGCTGATTAGGGAGCGGATCGAGAGGAGGATCCCGGAGGTTTCTCTGGACATGCACACAGCGGAAAACCCAGTTGTGCCGGTAAGCTTTTAACAATAAACCCTTTCTATGTGTTTCACCTTTCAAATTGTTTAACAGTATTGAGATATTATCTTTCTTTTCTGCTAGCTGACCTCCCTGAGTCGGAACTTGCTCTACTCGAGGGATATCCTCCAGAGTTTTCTCAGGAGGCGGAATTAGTCCCATTGCCGGACATTGTGCACAAGAAGCGCAAGGCTCCGACAGTGGTTGTTGGCACAAAGGAAGTGCCCGTCGTGAAGAGGTAACTTTCAACACAACTTTCGCCTTTGTACCTTACTTAGAATTTTCTTCCGAGATGTAATATTTTCCATTCTATTACATTCTCAGAGCTAAGCAGCTCGTCAAGGGAAAGGGGAAGGGAACTTCTTCGAAGCCCCTGTAACAGACGAAGCTGACCATAGCTTCTCCTGCCGTGGCTCCTCCGACTCCTACCTCTCAACCCTCTACAACACCGGTGGTTACTCTATCACCAGTTGTCGTCGCAGAAGATCCGACTCCTTCAACGGAGCCAGCGATCCTTGAATCACAAACTGACGTCACCATGAGTGAGTCAGGTTTAGATAAGGGTGAACCCTCTTCGGGTAATGATCCCTCGATAGAGACCTTTGCCGAAAACATCCTTAACAATCCGGGGCTTGCCAAACTTGGCTTATCCCGGAAATCTACAGAAGAGATCTAGCGGCTGGCCCGACAATGCCTGGAGAAAAGAAATCTCTCAACTGAGGAAGAAGCACAAGAGGCGGAAGACATCAAATATTCCGACCTTATTGAACAAGTTTGCCTTCGCGACGAGGGACTTAGAGCTGGTGTGCTTCCACCACCTCTGATTATTCCACTCACCCTCGCTGAGAAAGTTACCAGCAAGCTCACACATGAACATCATGTAAGTCGGAATTCCAATTCACATTTTTCTTTATTGTACTTTATATCATATCCCCTAGCCCCCAAGCATGAAGTAGGATATAAAATCCGGGTTTATGCTTCATTAGGATGCCAAAGAATGAACTAGTGTAGCCCCCAAGGCTCGTGCTGATATTAGTAACAATATTAGCCCGAGTCTTCAGTAGACTTGTGACTCTGGGTATTCTGACTTACAGGAAGTTAATTCATATAACCAGGATTTGTTGAAGATTATCTGCAACAAGCATAGTGAGATCCGAGCTCTCCGACTTGAAAATGCTGAGCTAAAGGTCTCCAAGGATGAGGCCGAAGGTAAACATTCCGATACTCAAACCTTGTCTTTGGTGTTTTCATAGTCGAATATTTTTTCGTTGAACTGTTGTTCTTTTTTGACTTACAACACTGGTAAAACAATCCTGCGCTATGATTGAAGAGGCTAAGAACCTCAAAACCTTGGTGGTGGAGAACAAAGAACTTCGCCAATAGATGGATAAGCTCAAGGTGGATCATGAGAAGAGCATCACTCAAGTTCTCGAATCCTCATCCATGGCTACTGATGAGCGTGATCGTAAGATTGCGGCTCAAGATCAAAAAATCTCGGACCTCAATAATGAGCTTTGCAGAGAGAAGGACCTTTCCGAGGCGCTCCGGGCTGAACTCCGAAGTCTTCGGGAAGAGAAGACCAAAGTTGACGACGTCATCTTCGGTATGTTCCATCTGTTTGATTTGTTTATTTTCTCCAACTTCTTTCAATTTCGGATTTTCTTAACCATTTTGTGTATAGGTCCTCTGAACTTGACGGATTCCACCTCCGCTGAGCCTCGCACCCACCGGCTTACCCAAGTCGGTGACCTGCTTCATGACTTCCGCCAATCCCTTGAGGATATTGGCTAAGCTCTCAAGATTCCGTACATGCATAGCATGTCAGATTTTTAGGTGCGAGACAAAGCGAAGGAAATGCCGCAACTTGTCCAGGATTGGAACATATCTTACGCACGATCCGCAGCGCAGAACGCTCTCACCATGGTCATGAGTCACCATGGAAGCATGGAGATATGACAAGTGACCAGAGGGTATTCTATAGTGGATGAAGACGGACAGGAGCAAGACATCAATGCCATTATGGACTCCTGCACCGGATATGGATGTCATGTAGCTTACTTGACCAGCTACGACACTCCCTTCTTCACCCGTGTGGACACTCCGCCTCCCGAAGAAGTAGCCGAAGTTTCTGATGATGACCAAACCATTTTGGATGTGGACATCTCGGAACGATATCAAGGCGATGTATCCAGCGAGCCGACAGCTCCTTCCTCTCCTCCTGTATCATAGATTACCAGAAACAAATGCATTATTCTGAGAAACATGATGGGTCTGTAAATATCCAGTACTATAATTTTGCTAGTGCTAAGCTTTTGATCTATTCAACACTTTTGGCTTTAAATTTTTGGTGTGCCTGAAATGTTTACATACGCACTAATACTTTTCTCGTCTATACTTATCGTTTATCTGGCTTTCCGCATCATCCCTTTCGTGAGCCGGCTAAACCTTCTGCACGGAAACTTCGCCGAACAACCGACATCAATTGCTAAACCAGTTTAAACTCGGAAACAAAGCCGGCTTCCAGTACCAACAATTCACTACTCGGAAAATACCCGCATCCGGCAATCACACAAATAACCAAAGTATATACTAGAAACTTTAGAGTTATACCCGATGGTAGCATTTTTAGAATCGGAAATCTAAACCAGAACAAACATGAGCATAAAGTACTTTCAAGTATTCTGGAATTTTCGACTATGACATGATCATTTGGAAATAAGATGGTAAAAAACTTCTCAGAAAAAACTTGAGGTCAACCAAGACTTTTATTTCTCACAGAACATTTACACATGTATGATTACAAAGAAGGATAAACTAAGAATAAAAGGGACATAGCTGAGCAATATTCCATGGTCTGTCTAACTCATCCGGATTTGTACTGCCTCCAGCTCTCTTTCTCTTCTTAGTAGCAGGTCTTTCTTTGACTGGCATCATGTCAGTTAAGTAGTACGAACCATTGTGCAATACTCGACTAACCAAGAAGGGCCCTTCCCATACTGGGAAAGTTTGTGCTCTCTTTGTTGTACAAGCCGGAGAACCAAATCACCTTTACTAAAAGATCTGTTTCAGACTCTCTGGCTATGATACGTGCGTAACTTCTCCTGATAGGCTGTTGATCTCATTTCAGCAACGACGCAAACTTCTTCGACTAAGTCGAGATCATTTTGTCGAGAAATCTCAGCATCTTGTTCGATATATGCGGTCACTCTAGGAGAAGTATGAATTAAATCACTAGGAAGAACTGCTTCTGCGCCATAGACCAAGAAGAAAGGTGTGTATCTGATTGACCTGTTCAGAGTCGTTCGTAAACTCCATATTACAGAGGGTAATTCCTCTGCCCAAGCCCTCACAGCACGTCGTAGTGGTGCTTCGAGTCTCGGTTTTAGGCCTTGTAGGATTAATACATTTGCTCTTTCGACATGTCCGTTAGCCTGTGGATGTGCGACTGACGCAATGTCAAGCCGGATATTTTGTCCGTTGCAGAATTCGGCCAATTCTCCCATAGAGAAATTACTCCTGTTGTCCATGATAATACTATGCGGATAACCATACCGGATTATAACATCCTCGACAAATCTTTTGGCTATTGCTCCATCACAACTAGTGACGGGTTTAGCCTCAATCCATTTGGTGAATCTATCCACCATCACTAAGAGGTGAGTAAATCCACTTGGAGCACGTCTAAACGGTCCTACCATATCAAGCCCCCAGACCGCAAAAGGCCATGTTATAGGTATTGTTCGCAACTAATCAGCCGGAACATGAGCTTGTTTGGCGTACTTTTGGCAGCCCTTGCACATCGTGACTAATCATTCGGCATCTGCCTGAGTTGTAAGCTAGAAAAATCCGTGTATAAAAGCTTTTGCCACTAAAGATTTGGCTACAGCATGGTGACCACACTCGCCTTCGTGGATTTCTCTTAAGATCACCACTCCTTGTTCCGGAGATACACAACGCTCAAAAACCCCAGCAACACTCTGCTTATAGAGCTCACCTTTAACTATAGTATAGGCTTTCACTCGTCGGATAATCCGCCGGCTCAGAACCTCGTCTTCGGGTAACTTGCTATCTACCAGATAATCAAGGTGGGTTGGGTCCAGCTGGGATTTACAGCCAGGACTACTATTAGAGGTGAGTCGGATTTGGTCGGATATTCCTCATCTACTCCATTTATTGAGGGAACTTTGAGGTGCTCTAAAAAAGCGCCATCCGGGACCTCTTTCCGTGTAGAGCCTATCCGAGATAGTGCATCTGCTTCCTTGTTTTCTGCTCGAGGGATGTGTTGAACCTCAAACCCTTCGAACGATTTAGATAAATCATCCACGGCAGCTTTATATGCTTCCATGTGTTTATTTGCATTACAAATATCCGAAACTTGTCGAGCAACAAGATCTGAATCTGCATAACACATCAAACGTCGGATGCCGATATCCTTAGCAATATGGATTCCATGCAGCAGTGCTTCATACTAGGAAATATTATTTGTCGTTGTGAAGTGGATCTGCAACACATATAGAAGTTTATCTCCTTGGGGTGATGTGAGAACCATGCAAGGCCCCGAGCCCCCTCGAGCCTTAGACCCATCAAAGTAGAGGGTCCAATATTCCGACTCGGGGAGGGTCATATTCTCCTTCGTCTCTGTCCAATCAGCAACAAAGTCGGCAAGGATTGGGATTTGATTACTGTCTGGGGTTTATACTCAATATCAAAAGCTGAGAGCTCTATGCCCCATTTGGCGACGCGTCCCGTGGTGTCACTGTTGTTGATTATATCTCTCATGGGAGCTGTGCTCACCACGGTAATTGGATGCTCCTGAAAATAGTGTCGTACCTTACGAGATTCTATAAAAACACTGTAAGCCAACTTTTGATAATGTGAATACCGTTGTTTTGATTCTGTTAGGACCTCGCTGACAAAGTACGTCGGAAGCTGCACCAAGTGTTCCTGATTTTCCTCCGGTCTCTCCACCACCATGACGATACTAACGACTTTGTTTGTCGCAGCAAGATAAAGCAACATCGGTACCCGTGGTTCCGGCACAGCAAGGATAGGAGCAGATGAGAGTACTTTCTTCAGGTCTTGTAGTGCGGCTTCAGCTTCGTCAGTCCACACAAAATCTTTGGTCTTTTTCAGGAGTTTGTATAATGGTGCGGCTCTTTCACCAAGCCAGCTTACAAACCGACTGACTGCATCGATGCAACCAGTTAGTCTTTGTACGTCCTTTAGGAGAATTGGCCTAGAAATATTGAGTATAGCCTTGATTTTGTCCCGGTTCACCTCTATGCCTCTTTGAGACATGATGAAACCTAACAATTTTCCGGCTGGTATTCCAAAGAAGCATTTCTTCGGATTAAGCATGATGTTGTATTTTCGTAGATTGGCGAACGTTTCCTCCAAGTAGGAAATCAGCGTTTCCTTCTTTTTGGACATCACCGCAATATCATCCACGTATGCATGTACATTGGGTCCGAGTTGGTCATGGAGGCAATGCTGCATCGTGCGCTGGTAGGTGATACATTGCAAATGTATCTATAATTTTTGATGTTCCATGCTTGGTTTTATCTACTTTCTTATGTTTTGTCCACATGTTGGAGTACTTTTCATATGATTTCTTGGACTAACCAATTAACAAGAGCCATAGTGCCAGTTGCCTGTTTTCTGTTGTTTTTGGTTCTAGGAAAGTCAGAAAATCAATATTCTTGGAATTGGACGGGACAAAATCCAAAGTTCCTATTTTACCGGAAGACTCATAGAGCCCGAAGCAGAGACGGAGGAGGTCCAGGGCATGGCCACACAATATGGTGGCGCGGGCTAGCCCTGGCCTCACCCCCTGGCACTCCACCGACCTTGCCTCTTCGCCTATAAGAAGCCTCCCGATGCATAAACCCTAAATAGTCAAGCCTCCAGCCACGAAAAGTTCCGCAGCGCCGCCGCCACCGAAGGGGAGATTCGGGGGACAGAAAGTCTCTGTTCCGGCACCCTGCTGGGACGGGGAAGTGCCCCCGGAGCCATCTCCATCGATCTCCACCACCATCTCCATCGCCATTGTTGATTCCCGTGATGAGGAGGGAGTAGTTCTCTCTCGAGGCTAAGGGTTCTACCGGTATCTATGTGTTCATCTCTCTCTCTATGCATGATCTTATTGAGATCATGAGCTTGTAATCTATAGATCTACCTTGCTACTCAAGTGCTTTAATAGATCTCTGCTCTCCCCATGTGTGTGAAAGTGATAGCGTGCACACCGTGGTGGCACTTAGGCTAGAGATTACAAATACTTATTATGAGTTATATTTGGAGTTGGATGTTTTTATGAAATTGTGGTGTTTGTTGGACTCATCTAGTGCTCAAGGTGACAGTGTGGGGTTTTCTAGATGGGAAAGATGAACTTGAGGTGTGCTGTTATAGCCCTACCAACGATTAGAGTGTTTAACCTTCGAGTAGTTCAGCGTAGTATCATAAAGAAGAATATATTTATATGAGAGTGTTCACTAGTGAAAGTATGATCCCTAGGCCTTTTTTCTAAGCATTGAAACACTATTTGCAACTAGATCTATTACATGTTTGCTTGCTGCCATCTTTATTTCAGTTTTACTTTAGTCTGTTCCACGCCATCAAGCCATTTTCTAGCATCGTTACCACTTATAATTATCTATACCACTTGTATTTCACTATCTCTTTGCCGAACTAGTGCACCTATACACCTGACAAGTGTATTGGGTGTGTTGGGGACACAAGAGACTTCTTGTATCTTGATTGCAGGGTTGCTTGAGAGGGAATACCTTTGACCACTTCCTCCCTGAGTTCGATAAACCTTGGGTGATCCACTTAAGGGAAAACTTGCTGCTGTTCTACAAACCTCTACACTTGGAGGCCCAACAACTGTATACAAGAATAGAAGTGCGTAGACATCAAGCTATTTTCTGGCGCCGTTGCCGGGGAGGTAAGGTAAAAGTTATTCACACCGGAGGATTAAAGAAGAAGAACCTCCCACGACAAATGCCTATTTTCTGGCGCCGTTGCCGGGGAGGTAAGGTAAAAGGTACTCCTATCCTCCGGTGTGAGTGCTCGAAGTTATTTCCTTTAGATTCTGCAATTTTGTATTTTTGTTTCTTATTTTCACTAGTTAGGCTTAATGGAAAACAACAACAAAATTAGAGAGCTTTTTAGTATTTTTCCTATGTTAGAACTCAAATTGTCTGAAAAGAAAATTAAAAAACCCATGGAACTTTCTTAGCATGCTAATAACAATGTTATTAGTATGAATCTTTTGAACACCATTGTTACTAATTCTATGGAAACATCTAAGCTTGGGGAAGTTAGTTTTTATGAAAATGGTCTTTCTAGTTCCCCAGTTTTAATGAAGAAAATTTGCTCTGATGATACTCTATCTCCCATATGTGATAATTCTAATGATACTTGTGATATTTTAAATCCACATACTGAAAGCATCCCTTTTAAAATACCTATAAAAATTGTTGAACGTGTTATGAACAACTCTTATTTTGGAGATGGAACTGTCCATCCTGGTGATCATTTAGTCTTTATACATGAATTATGCGGGTTGTTCAAGTGTGTAGGTATTTCAATGAGCCAAGTTAAGAGGGAGCTATTCTCTTTATCACTTAAGGGCAAAGCAAGGGAGTGGTATGAGCTACTGGATGATCCTTATCATTTGGAGTGGAAGGAACTTGAATCTCTCTTTTATTCTAAATTTTATCCTCCTCATGAAATTCATAAAGATAGGAATTATATTTATAATTTTCATCCTCATGATGGAGAAAGTATTTCCCAAGCATGGGGGAGACTGAAGTCACTAATGCTCAAATGTCCCATTCATGAGCTCCCCAGGAATATTGTTATTAATAATTTCTATGTAAGGCTTTCAGGACATTACAAGGACTATCTAGATACTTGTTTAGAGGGACCCTTCACGAGTAAGGAAGTCAAAGCTAAGTGGGATCTTCTTGAAACAATTCAAAGCAATACCGAAGATTGGGATAACAACAAAGGTAAAGAACTAGGTATAAACTATGAGTATGATTGCATTAAGTCTTTCGCTGAAACTGCTGATTTCCAAGAGCTTAATGCTAAATATGGTCTTGATCCTCAAATTCTTATTGATTGTTTTAAAACCTTTACTTCTCATGTTAATACTCCTAAAGAAAAGTGGGACATGTATCATGAGCCTTTTAAAGACACTTGCATGGAAAATGAAATTGTTATTAATGATAGTAATAAACATGCTCAAACCTCTGAAAGTACTATTTCTTATAAGCATGTTAATTTTTGTGGAATACATAGACCTTGTGAGAGTAATCAATTTGAAGAAGAATATTCTATCACCCATAGGAATGAAAAAACTAGAATGTGCTATAGGGCTCTAAATGATCTTGTAAAAAAATTTGTGCCCTTTATCCTTTTATTTGTGAACTTTGCTTTGAAGTGGGTCATTTCAATTTTCAATGCTCAGGCCATAATAATAGCCCTTCTAATCCAATGAGTACTGCAAGTTTGTATTGTGATGACATGATCACTCCTAATCAGCATGATGAACTTACATTATTTTTGGTGTGTGAAGAGTTATCAAGAAAAACCTCTTTGGTAGATATGGGTGCTTTTGATATGAATAGTGTCCTGCATGGTTGTCATCTTTATTGTGTTGATAATTTCCACACAAATACTTACATACAAAATATTATAGAAGATGCGATTTTACCAAAATATGATAGGACTAATATGTGTTTTGATCTTATTAATGAAAATAAGGAATCCTCCAAAGTTTCTTCTATTGTCTCTAAAAATGAACCAGGGTATATGGAGAAGCTTCCTTTCAAGCCTCTCCCTCCTAAAGAGAAGAAGAGAAATAAGAAGAGGAGGATGAAAAGGAGAGAGGAAACGGTATTTTCCCCTAAGCATGTTGCTCCTATTATAGTTTTTGATGAGTCTGAACTCGATGATGTTCCTATGCCTATTACCTATAGTAGTGATCATGGTTGGGAAAAGCACACTACTTTTGATATTGAAAATGTCTTCGGTACCAATTCTGAAAATGATGATAATTGTTGTACTATTAGTGTTATCCATGTTCCTTCCAATGATGATATGTTTACAAATGAACACACTTTGGGAGATAACTATTCTATTGCTTATGATAATACTATACCCCCAATATATGATGATTGCAATGATGAATATGATATTTTCTGTCCACCTACTATTGAGGAGAAAATTAATTATGATTACAATATGCCTCCTATATTTGATGATTATGGTGATGAGGATAATAATGATAGCTATTTTGTTGAATTTGCTCCCACTACAATTAATAAGAATGACTATGCTTATGTGGAGAACAATAATTATTATATGCATGTGGATCATGATAAGAATGTTTCTTGTGATAGTTATATTGTTACTTTTATTCATGATGATACTGAAAGTTATTATGAGAGAGGTAAACATGGTTTTATGTGTCTCAACAATATTAAGTTTTCCCTCTTTATGTTGAAAATTTTGAAGCTACACTTGTTTTGCTTTACAATGATTGTTGCTTTGTGCTTTCATGACTTGTTTCTTTACAATATTCCTATTTATAGGAAGTGGGTTAGACTTAAATGTTCTTTGAATTTGCTTCTTGATGCTCTCTTTTACTTCAATTCATATTTCTTATCTGAGCATCTTCTCAAA
This sequence comes from Avena eriantha, assembly GCA_910589775.1. NCBI lineage: Eukaryota > Viridiplantae > Streptophyta > Magnoliopsida > Poales > Poaceae > Avena > Avena eriantha. The sequence goes on from OU342741.1 coordinate 130,097,154, forward strand.
CTATCATGCCTGACTTAAAGGCGTTAAAGAAAAGTACTTATTGGGAGATAACCCAAAATTAGATGAGTCTTGGAAGTTATTACCTCTATAATAACTGCTCCTTATCCTTTTGATTTGCTTTTTGTGCCAAGAGTAACCTCTAATAAGAGAGAAGTAATGCTTGGGAAAGTTGCTATCCGAAACAGATTTTTGTGCTTCACCATAAAAATTCGTGTAAAATCTCTGTAGGACCTTTTGAGTCGTGAATTTTTGTGCTTCTGACCCAGGTTGTTATCTAACTTTTGTTAGTTGAACACTTTTTGATTTTAGCAACAGAAGGTCTTCCAAAAAATTCGTCTTTTCCTGCTGGTCTGTTTTGACAGATTTCTGCCATTATTTGTATTTGCTTCTTGTTGGTTCCTTTTTGAGTTCTTGTGGGGAACTGAGATTTTTGTGGGAAGTGCTACAGTAGCTTGAGTTTTAATGGAAGTTTTATTGGTGTTGGAACTGAACCTAAAGACTTATTATCTTGAGTGCACTAATGTTGCTAATAAAGATTGTGTGAAGTTGTGTATGAAGGAAAATTTTCAGGTGTATGGAAGGAATGAGTAATGAGATGAAGGATGGACTAAAGCTCAATTTTGGGGATGCCACGCGTATCACCCCAAGAAATATCCAAGAAGTACAAGCGTCAAAGCTTGGGTATGCCCAAGGCATCCCCCTCTTCATCAATAAAAATCCTAGGTTTCTTCCAAACACTTCATTTTTATTGTTTCATGCACAATTGCGTTGTTCTTGGAGCGTCTTCTTTTTTGTTTTCGTTTGCTTGGTTTGCTTAGTTTTCTGAATAAATTGGTTGGACCCCCTCTTTCATACATTGGTTTTCAAATAGTTTGGTTTGGATTGGAAAAGAGTAGGAAAGTTTATGCTTAAGTGGTAAAGAGAGCTTGTTTTTGACTGTGGCCTATGCTCTGTCATGCCATGCTTGATATTTTTTTGGCTTTATGCTTAGTATTATTTGATGTAGCATGACATGTTATAAACAATTGAGATTGCTTAATGTGCCTTGGATGAATCATGCGTTGTTTTAGCATATTAAAGCATAGTATAGTGGTATTCTCCTTTGATGCTTTATTAGGGTTGACTTGGCGCATGCTCACACCATGTTATGACTATCCAAAGTCACCATAGACTTTATGATCCTTTAGTTTCCATCTTGTAGTATCACTTTATTCTTTGAGCAATGATGTTTTGTCACTCTGCATGATTATGGCCATTATTGCTCTCTTAGTTTGTCGCTCCCAGTCTTTTGCTAGCCTCCACAACAAAGTATGAGTTCCACTCATGCATCCAACTCCCTGAACCAAGTTATTCCAAAGAGTCCACCATACCTACCTATTAGATTATGCTATTCCAAGTATATTCATGCTTTTGTTTACCTTCCAAATTAAACTTGTTATGAGAAAACTAGTGATTAAAGCTCTCACGAACTTGATGGCACACGTTACTTTTCTTGCCCTTAATAAACTTGAACCATTGTGTCGTCTATGTTGTATATGCTTGCACTTATTTGTTGGGAATTAGCAGAACCATGCTTTCATGGGGAACGCTTTCAACATTGCACTTGGTACTTGTACCTAGTCGATATCATCCTCTTTTGTATATGGATGTCGTCGGTGTGAAATGAAAGGGGACCTTTTAAGTCCATGGAGTTATGTATATGTGTTAGAGAAACGCCTGGGCCGCTGGTCTAATCCATGCTGACATGGTGGAAACCTGCAGCGTAACCATAATGAGCTGTCTATGAAGCATTCTTCTTATATAAAAAAAGAGTCCTATATTAAGAAAAAAAAGAGAAAAGAGAAAAAAAGAGATACTATGAAAAGAGGAAAGAGAGAAAAAGCACCATATTCCCATGGTAAATAAGAAGAATGCTGAGATGCTTGTTGTCTGCTTGCCTTGTCATTTGGATATGGGGATTCTTCTGTATCATCGGGCAAGGGATACCACGTTGGCGGTTCTCTATGATACACATATACTTACAATGACAAGAACTTACCTGTGACTAAACTTGAGTAGCATGAGGAGCGGCCCTCGTATACAAGGGACATGAGATTTCTGACTTATACTTCATCAAGCATGTACACCATATTTTGTTCACTTTAACCTTAATCACTTCAAGATGCTTATGATAGGGGCAATGATAGCTGAAAGCTATAAGTACCATAATTTTTGGAAGCTCTTTATGAGACTTGAATCCCTACTTCCTTTTACAAAGGCTTTTCTTCCACCATTACATTGAGTCTCCACCTTCTATCTTTATGCACCTACTTTGAGAGCATAGTGGTCATTCTTAGTTCTATGTGCATTGTCCCAAGACTAGTTGATTGATGCATAACTTGATATTGCTTGTTTTAAACTATTGTATCTAGTGACTCTTATGAAATTTGAAGGTGTCCTATGCATTTATATTTGCTTATGTGAAACAAACAAACGTCTTGCAAAGCATTGTTATTCATGAATCTTTTGTTTGTACCTTTTCATGTTGCATCATAGTTTCTTTGTCTTATTGCTAGAACTTTGTCTTTCATGCTATGATTGAAGTACTGTGATCCCACCTTTGAATGTTTTACAAATACTTTGATCAAGTCTTTGATGTTGCATGTCACCTTAAAAATTATTCTTTCTTTTTATCACTTACCTAATCGAGGACGAGCAGGAGTTAAGCTTGGGGATGTTGATACATTGCAAATGTATCTATAATTTTTGATGTTCCATGCTTGGTTTTATCTACTTTCTTAAGTTTTGTTCCAACTTTGGAGTACTTTTCATACACTTTCTTGGACTAACCTATTAACAAGATGCCACAGTGCCAGTTGCCTGTTTTCTGCTGTTTTTGGTTCCAAGAAAGTTAGAAAATGAATATATTCATGCTTTTCCAAGTATATTCATGCTTTTTTTTACCTTCCAAATTAAACTTGTTATGAGAAAACTAGTGATTAAAGCTCTCACGAACTTGATGGCACACTTTACTTTTCTTGCCCTTAATAAACTTGAACCATTGTGTCGTCTATATTGTATATGCTTGCACTTATTTGTTGGGAATTAGCAGAACCATGCTGTCATGGGGAACGCTTTCAACATTGCACTTGGTACTTTGTACCTAGTTGATATCATGCTCTTTTTTATATGGATGTCGTCGGTGTGAAATGAAAGGGGAGCTTGTAAGTCCATAGAGGTATGTATATGTGTTAGAGAAATGCCTAGGCCGCTGGTCTAATCCATGCTGACATGGTGGAAACCTGCAGCGTAACCATAATGAGTTGTCTATGAAGCACTCTTCTTATTAAAAAAAGAGTCCTATATTGAGAAAAAAGAGAAAAAGAAATTATGAAAAGAGGAAATAGAGAAAAAGCACCATATTCCCATGGTAAATAAGAAGATTGTTGAGATGCTCGTTGTCTGCTTGCCTTGTCATTTTGATATGGGGATTCTTTCGTATCATCGGGCAAGGGGTACCCCGTTGGCGGTTCTCTATGATACACATGTACTTACGATAACAAGAACTTACCGGTGACTAAACTTGAGTAGCATGAGGAGCGGCCCTCGTATTCAAGGGACATGAGATATCCAACTTATACTTTGTGAAGCATATACTCCATAGTTTCTTCACTTTAACCTTAATCACTTCAAGATGCTTATGATAGGGGCAATGAGAGCTGAAAGCTATAAGTACCATAATTTTTGGAAGCTCTTTATGAAACTTGAATCTCTGCTTCCTTCTATGAAGGCCTTTCTTCCACCATTATATTGAGTCTCCACCTTCTACCTTTATGCACCTACTTTGAGAGCATAGTGGCCATTCTTAGTTCTATGTGCATTGTCCGAAAACTTATTGATTGATTCATAACTGTGATATTGCTTGTTCTTAAATTATTTGTATCTAGTCACTCTTATGAACTTTGAAGGTGTCCTATGCATTTATATTTGCTACTCTATGAGGGACAAGCCGAATGCTATTACGTCTTGCAAAGCATTGTTATTCATGAATCTTTTGTTTGTGCCTTTTCATGTTGCATCATAGTTTCTTGTCTTATTGTTAGAACTTTAAGAACTTTATCTTCCATGTTATGATTGAAGTACTATGATCCCAGCTATCAATGTTTTACAAATACTTTGATCAAGTTTATGATGGTGCATGTCACCTCAAAAATTATTATTTATTTTTATCACTTACCTACTCGAGGACGAGCAGGAGTTAAGCTTGGGGATGTTGATACATTTCAAATGTATCTATAAGCTTTGTTGTTCCATGCTTGGTTTTATCTACTTTCTTATGTTTTGTCCACACTTTGGAGTACTTTTCATATGATTTCTTGGACTAACCTATTAAAAAGAGCCACAGTGCCAGTTGCCTGTTTTCTGCTGTTTTTGGTTCCAGGAAAGTCGGAAAATCAATATTCTTGGAATTGGACGGGACAAAAGCCAAAGTTCCTATTTTACCGGAAGACTCACGGAGCCCAAAGCAGAGAAGGAAGAGGGCCAGGGCCTGGCCACACCATATGGTGGCGCGGGCTAGCCCTGGCAGCGCCACCAGGTGGTGTGGGTCCCCTGGCACTCCACTGACCTTGCCTCTTTGCCTATAAGAAGCCTCCCGATGCATAAACCCTAAATAGTCAAGCCTCCAACCATGAAAAGTTCCGCAGCGCCACCGCCACTAAAGGGGAGATTCGGGGGACAGAACGTCTCTGTTCTGGCACCCTGCCGGGACGGGGAAGTGCCCCCGGAGCCATCTCCATCGATCTCTACCAACATCTCCATCGCCATTGCTGATTCCCATGATGAGGAGGGAGTAGTTCTCTCTCGAGGCAAAGGGTTCTACCGGTAGCTATGTGTTGATCTCTCTCTCTATGCATGATCTTATTAAGATCATGAGCTTGTAATCTATAGATCTACCTTGCTACTCAAGTGCTTTAATAGATCTCTGCTCTCCCCAATTGTGTGAAAGTGACAGCGTGCACACCGTGGTGGCACTTAGGCTAGAGATTACAAATACTTGTTATGAGTTATATTTGGAGTTGGATGTCTTTATGAAATTGTGGTGTTTATTGGATTCATCTAGTGCTCAAGGTGACAGTGTGGGGTTTTCTAGATGGGAAAGATGAGCTTTGAGGTGTGTTGTTATAGCCCTACCAACGACTAGAGTGTTCAACCGGAGAGTAGTTCAGGGTAGTATCATAAAGAAGAATATATTTATATGAGAGTGTTCACTAGTGAAAGTATGATCCCTAGGCCTGGTTTCTAAGCATTGAAACACCGTTTGCAACTAGATCTGTTACATGTTTGCTTGCTGCCATCTTTATTTCAGTTTTACTTTAGTCTTTTCCACGCCATCAAGCCATTTTCTAGCACCGTTATCACTTATAATTATCTATACTACTTGTATTTCACTATCTCTTTGCCGAACTAGTGCACCTATACACCTAACAAGTGTATTGGGTGTGTTGGGGACACAAGAGACTTCTTGTATCTTGATTGCAGGGTTGCTTGAAAGGGAATACCTTTGAGCACTTCCTCCCTAAGTTCGATAAACCTTGGGTGATCCACTTAAGGGAAAACGCGCTACTGTTCTACAAACGTCTACACTTGGAGGCCCAAAAACTGTCTACAAGAATAGAAGTGCGTATACATCAGTAGGTAGCTCCTGCATTCTTCAGCCCAAAGGGCATCGTAACAAAACAGAAGGTTCCGAAGGGGGTTATGAATGAAGTTTTGACTTTGTCAGATTCCTTCATCCGGATTTGGTGATAATAGGGGAGTTCTGAGCCTGCCGTAGAATCGATAACTTGATCAATCCTAGGAAGAGCGAACGGATCTTTTGGACAAGCCTTGTTCAAGGCAGTATAATCAACACAGATCCTTAAATTAGTGGTGTCCTTTTTAGGGACCATTACAGGATTGGCCGACCACTCAGTGTGGATGACCTCTTCTATGAATCCGGCTAACTCAAGCCACGCCTGTTCCTTAGCTATTGCATTACGCTTTTCATTGCCGAAACATCATAAGGACTGTTTGACGGGTTTAGCGTTCAGGTTTACATTTAAAGAGTGCTCGGAAAGTTCCCTAGGTACTCTGGTCATGTCAGATGGCTGCCATGCGAAGATATCTTGATTTGCTTTTAGGAACTTGATGAGCGCGCTTCCTATGCGCTATCTAGGCCTACGCCTATCCGGGTCACCTTGGAGGGGTCATCATCCTTCAACGGCGTCTTCTTCGTCTCTTCTGATGCCTTGAACTCCGGATTTGGCTTTGTCACCTCCTTCTTCGTTGCGGGCATCTCGGACGGATCTATGCTCTTCTTGATCTCCTGGTACTCCTAGGTGTGCAGCACGGCTTCAGCAAAGGCGACATTTCAATCCTCGCACTCTCGCGCTTTCTTCGGGTCTCCCCTGATGGTGATTATGCAGTTGGGACCTGGAATTTTCATCATATTGTAAATGTAACCCGGACGAGCCATAAAAGCCCAGTAAGCTGGACGTCCGAATATAGTGTGGTACACGCTCTTGAACGGGACCACTTCGAAGGAAAGTGCCTCCGTTCGGTAATTCTTTGGAGTTCCAGAGGTAACATCCAAAGTGATTTCTCCTAGGGAATTAGATTGTCTTCCTAGGACAACTCCATGAAAGATCACAGAGCTATGGTTCAGCTGGGTCTCCGAGATCTTCATCCGGCATAGTGTTTCGACATAGAGAATATGGATACTACTGCCACCGTCCATGAGGGTCTTGGAGAAACCATAACCGTCAATAAGTGGATTGACGATTCAGGCGTATTTTCCTATCCTGTGTAGCTTAGGCAGATGATCAGCGTGGTCAAATGTGATTGCCACTTGCGAACAGTCCAGGTATTGGGAGATAGCCGGAACTATTGTGTTGAGCTCATGTAGAACTGCTTTCTTGACCTTTGCTGGTTGAGATCCGAGGAAGGTGACATAAGTGTCTTTTTTGGTCAGAAATGTTTTGTTCCCTTCCGGCTTGGGATTTGAAGCGTCGGCTTCCTCGATGTCCGAATCTTCCTTGGTCTCTTTGTCTTTTTCGGGATTCTTCTTTCCCTTCTTCTCCTTAGCTCTGTAGCCAGCGGTATCATCTCTTTTGATGTCGTCATTGGAACGACACTCGGCGTTTGTGTGGGACGAGCCCCCATTGGCATCTAAGTGATGTACACATGGGTTATTGGCAATGTCGGCCCAAGTGTATGTTTTGCCTGGTTACCGGTCTCCTCTACCTTGAACTCTCGAAGTCCCACGGCCACGCCCACGGCCTCCGCTGCGTCCTCCCGTTATCCAGACCCGAAAGTAGCAGTAACCACTGCCGTTTCCGCGTTTGGTTTCTCTTCCGAGGTATTTTTTGCGCTTCTGAGCTTGTTGCTTTGGTTGTTTTTCCGAATGCAACACAGCTAGGGCATTGAGTAGTCCCTCCGTGTCGTCGTCAGCGTCTACATACTTGCTCGCTGTTTCTATCATCTCCCCCAAATCAGTAACTTTGTCACACTTCAAGCGATGACGTAGTAAACCAATTGGGAGACCTGCAATGAAAGCTTCAATCGCAGTTTGATCATTTACTCCTTCACAGGAGTTCTTGGTGTCGATCCATCGTCCGATGTAATCTCGGCAAGTTTCTCTGGCCTTCTGGGTGCAACGCTGTAGGTCTCCGACCGTACAGGGCCTCCGGTATGTGCCTTCGAAATTCCGTAAGAATGCGCTTTGCATGTCATACCAGTTGTGAATGGTGTTCTCCGGAAGTTCATTAAGCCATGATCGTGCCGTCTTCCGCAACATGAGTGGGAGATATCGGGTTGCGACCAGGCTGTTTCTGCCTTTGGCGATGCATCAAGCTTGGAAGAAATCCTGTGGCCAGGTATCTGGCCGAGTAATGCCATCGTAGGCTTGGATATGTCATGAGATAGCAAATCCTTCCGGGAATCTTATAGCTCTTATGCATGGTCCAAAGCACTTTGGGCCCACGTAGATATCATCGTTTTTGTAGCGCCGTGCCTCTATATTGGAGTTGATCATGTGCCTTGCGTCATTCGGGGATAGAGATCGTCTTGAATGTCCACTGTGGCTGTGGTGCCTTGGAGCCGGACTTCGGCTTCTGCCACCACATCCTCCACCACGACGCCCTCCCTGGCCTCCTTGAGAACCGTTGTGCTGGCTGCTTGGTGGAGAGGGTGGAGCAGTTAGGTTTTTTTCGGCTGACCGTCGGCCTCCGTTCGGAGCGTAATTATTCCGGTTCCGGGGAGGGTCTTCATCGTGACGAGCCCCCTGTCGGCTTTTCCCAGCATGGTGTCCGTCGTTCCTTCGACCGTCATCCGGACGGATTTCATGTCTAGGAGGTGGCATCCTTTGTTGGTCCTCCTCCCGACGTTACTCTTTATCATCATCCCTGCGGTCTTTCGACTCTCGCCGGGGCAGGTTCCTCAGATTCAGTGCAGCAATTGCCTCTTGCGCAACTGGGTTAACATTACGCCCGCCACATGCAGCTTTGTGGTGCTGTCCCGAAGATCTAGTGCTCAAATAATTGTCTTCCCAGCGTTCGGGGCGATGATGCTGCTCCAGAACGCGCTAGGGTCGTATGTTAGCCCATGCCGGATCTGTACGACATTGGTCGGAATCAGAGACCAGTTTTTGACTTCCGGACATGGCGACCTTTTGCTGCTCTAGTCCCTTGTTGAGCAGTTTGATTCCCAACCAGATCTCCTCCAGGCCTGGATTAGCCGATTGAATTTCTCGGGCTGCCACGGTATTCTGTACTGGTGTTGGATACACCCAATCCCCTTTGTTATCTTTCTGAGGCTTCCCCATCTCTTCTCCGAAAAGGACAGCGTGAATCTACGGGAATTGGTTGTCATTGGTATGACGCTTTCTGGTCTTCTGGTATTGCTTGGAGTTGTACTTCTCCGCAGATGCTATGCATGTCTTTTCCTCCTCAATGTTTTTGGCTTCATCGAGGAGTACTTGACGACGTGCTTCTAGGGCATGTGCCCTCTCGTCCAGTTCTTCAGTAGTAAGCTTTGTAGCTGTTGGAATAGGTGTGGCTAATGCAGCATCGATGAGTTTACACGCACCTTCACTGATCACGTGTCCATCCACCCAATCTTCTTTTTTGGGCTCTTCTAGGATAAGTGCTCCATCCGATTCTTCCTCGTATTCCTCGGCAATCACGTCTTCTGCCAGAAGGTCTTTTGCCGGGGTCTTGTTCTTCTTGTTCTTCTTCTTTCCCTTCTTGGCAGCGCCGGTAGCAAAGACGACTTTGGGTCCGTTTCCCGGAGTCAAGCTCTGATCGGTACTTTCAGACATCTGGACTTCGGGATTATTTCTGACTTCCATGTCATCCTGCGCTTTGGGATAGTGTTCCACGGATCCTTCATCCATGGGTTCTCCTTCCTCTGCAGCTTTGGAGTTATACTCCTCTTCATATTCCGAGGATGCAGGTACGTCGGCGTTTGTTCCAATTGCCTCCAGCACAGAGTCGGTGTTGTCTCCAGCATCGGCAGAGCCGGATCCGGATCCCACATATCTGACGAAGTGCAACGCGTGCTTCCTGAGGTACCTGCGGCTCTCGCGATCAGCTTCATCGAAACTTTTGATGGTCTCGAGAATTGCGTCTACGCCTGAGTTTTGCATTATCATAGGTCGCAGCATGTACCTTAGGAAAGGCCTGTCTGTCCCGGCGTCATCAGAGCCGGAACCAGTGTCGTTGATATGCTCCTCCTAGATTTCGACTTCATCGGGTGGGTCAATCTAGGATTCGGCCTCTCCAGGGATATCCACTCCAGATTCGACTTGGGCCGCTAGGTCTTCTTCAGGCTCGGATTTCTCCACTATCTCCGCAACTGGTGCGGGCTGGGTGGCATTAGGATTTTCTGAGATCCAGAACTCTGCCGCCTCCACGGACAAAGGGGACCCAGAAGATTCTTCTGCCTCTATCATCACCGTTGGGGTGGGTGGGACAGGCTCAGCCAAACCGATGTAGACATCGATCTCGCCAAAAGACATGATGGTGTAGGCAGTGACAGCCTCCATAGCTGGGATCCAGGTCTCGTCGATTACGATAAGAGGGACATCGCTGGCATAGAGGTTGCGACCGACGGCGATAGTCTTGCCGATTCCGATTTTTGCAGATTCTGCTCGGAACGCAGATCCAGAGCTCACTTTCCCCACGGTGGGCGCCAATTGTCATCGGATTGATGACAAGTACGCCATGAGGTGGTCCTCAAGGCGTGTGGAAGAGAGCGGTGTGAGACTTACGGTTTTCCAGGATGGTGAGCACACAAGTTTACCTAGGTTCGAATCCGCCGTCTTTGGACGGACCCTACTCCTGCTAGCAATCCATTAATACAACAGAGCCGGAATATGGTTTACAAAGGTTCGCCTGTGCGAGTTGAGATTGTAGACTATGAGGGTAGGTGCCCTAAAGGCTCTCCCTAGGACGGCTTATATAGATATCCGGCCTAGGGTTTACAGGAGAGATCTATCTGGCTACGACTAAGAGTCGGTTACAGAGTACATCTTGAACTACAAGTAACACTATGGGCCTAAGTTGGTAAGTCTTCTGGGACTTCCCGTAGCCGGACTGGACTCCGTCTTTTCTCCCTGACTAGGCCGCCGGTGAAACAAAGCTCTAACCCAAAGTGGGCCACCCTGGTCAGTGAGGAACTGTGAGGATACTCGGAAAGTATATCCCCAACAATAATAAGATATATCATGTTATTATTAGCTCCAAACTTTCAGGGAAGGAAGAAGAAAGGTTATTGGAGGTACTAAAGAAACACCGAGGGCCTATGGGTTACACTCTAGATGATTTAAAAGGGATTTCTCCTACTATATGTCAGCATGCTATCAATATAGAACCAGATGCAAAGCCAGTGGTAGAGCTCAACAACATCTAAATCCTAAGATGAAGGAAGTGGTAAGAAATGAGGTATTGAAACTCCTTGATGCTGGTATTATTTGCCCTATTGCTGATAGTGAATGGGTTAGTCCTTTTCATTGTGTTCCTAAAAAAGGGCGAATTACCATCGTCCCTAATGATAATGATGAGCTTATTCCCCAAAGAATAGTAGTAGGCTATAGAATGTGCATTGATTTCAGGAAAGTTAACAAAGTTATTAAGAAAGATCTTTATCCACTTCCTTTTATTGTTCAAATGTTAGAAAGGTTGTCTAAAATACCCATTTTTGTTTTCTTGATGGATATTCTGGTTTCTCTCAAATTGCTGTTAAACAACAAGATCAAGAAAAAACTACTTTTACTTGCTCTTATGGAACCTATGCTTATAGACGTATGCCTTTTGGTTTATGTAATGCTCCCGCTACTTTTCAAAGATGCATGTCTGCTATCTTTCATGGTTTTTGTGAGGAAATTGTGGAAGTGTTCATGCATAACTTCTCCGTCTATGGAACTTCTTTTGATAATTGTTTGCACAACCTCGATAAAGTTTTGCAGAGATGTGAAGAAACTAATCTTGTTCTTAATTGGGAGAAATGCCACTTCATGGTGAATGAAGGTATTGTACTTAGACATAAGGTTTCTAAAAGAGGCATAGAAGTTGATAGAGCTAAAGTTGAGGCAATTGCAAAAATTCCCTGTCCAAGAGACATCAAAGGTATTCGTAGTATCCTTGGTCACGCTGGTTTCTATAGAAGGTTTATTAAAGATTTCTCTAAGATATGAAAACCCCTCACTAGTCTTCTTCAAAAATATGTACCCTTTGTCTTTGATGATGATTGTAAGGAAGCTTTTGAAACTCTAAAGAAGTCTTTAACTACGGCCCCTATCGTTCAACCACCTGATTGGAGCTTACCCGTTGAAATAATGTGTGATGCTAGTGATTTTGCTGTAGGTGCTGTCCTTGGGCAATGAATTGATAAAAAGTTAAATGTTATCCATTATGCTAGTAAGACTCTTGATGCTTCTCAAAGGAATTATGCTACTACTGAAAAAGAATTCCTAGCCGTCGTCTTTGCTTGTGATAAGTTTAGACCTTATATTGTAGACTCAAAAGTTACCATTCATATTGATCATGCCGCTATTAAGTACCTTATGACGAAGAAAGATGCTAAGCCTAGGCTTATTAGATGGGTGCTACTCTTACAGGAGTTTGACCTACATATTGTAGACAGGAAAGGTGCTGAAAATTCTGTAGCTGATAATTTATCTCGATTGGAAAACATCTCTTTTGATCCTATGCCTGTTAATGATAGTTTCCCAAATGAATAGTTGGTTGCAGTAGGGGTAAGTTCATGAGGGAGCCCTAGGTATGCCGATTATGCTAACTTTATTGTCTCCAAGTATTTGCCTCCAACTTTCACAGCTCAGCAAAGAAGGAAGTTCTTTTATGATTTGAGGCATTATTTTTGGGATGACCCACATTTATATAAAGGAGTGGATGGTATTATGCGAAGATGTGTTCCAGAATATGAACAAAAGGAGATATTGCAGAAATGTCATGGTAGTGCCTATGGATGACATCATGTAGGAGAAATAACTGTGCAAAAGGTGCTACAATCAGGTTTCAAATAGCCTACCCTTTTTAGAGATGCAAGAAAAATTGTTTTATCTTGTGATGAGTGTTAGCGTGTTGGTAATATTTCGAGACGCAATGAAATGCCTATGAACTACTCTCTAGTTATTGAACCCTTTGATTGCTGGGGATTTGACTTTATGGGTCCTTTTCCTCCCTTGAAAGGTTATACTCATATTCTTGTTACCGTTGATTATGTCACTAAGTGGGTAGAAGCTATACCTACGAAGAGTGCTGATGGGGAGACCTCTCTAAAAATGCTTAAGGATGTTATCTTTCCTAGGTTTGGAGTGCCTAGGTATCTCATGACTGATGGAGGTTCTCATTTCGTTCATGGTGCTTTTAGAAAGACCCTTGCTAAATATGACGTTAATCATAGAATCGCTTCATTTTATCATCCCCAAACTAGTGGGCAAGTAGAGTTATCAAATAGATAAATTAAATCCATCTTGCAAAAGACTGTTAATAGATCTAGAAAAAACTGGGCTAAAAAGTTGAACGATGCTTTATGGGCTTATAGGACTGCCTATAAAAACCCTATGGGGATGTCTCCTTTAAAATGGTTTATGGGAAAGCTTGTCACCTACCTTTAGAATTAGAAGACAAAGCTTATTGGGCAGTTAAAGAACTTAATAGAGATTGTAAGCTTGCTGGTGAAAAAAGATTATTTGACTTAAGTTCTTTGGGTGAATGGAGGACTGAAGCATATGAGAATGCTAGGCTTTTTAAGGAAATAGTTAAAAGATGGCATGACAAGCGAATACTTAAGAGAAAATTCCACGTCGGTGAGAAAGTTCTATTGTATAGGTCCTGTCTCAGATTTTTTGTAGGGAAATTACTGTCAAAATGGGAAGGACCTTTCGTTATTGAAGAAGTGTACCGTTCAGGAGCAATAAAAATTTCTTATTTAAAAGATAACACTACATAAGTAGTGAATGGGCAGCGACTCAAGCACTATATTGCTGGAGGTTCTTACAATGAAGATGTTGATGCTTCTCAAGTGGTAACTCTAGAAAAAATTATCAAAGACCAAATTCAGAGACCTGTAGAGTCCGTTTTCGAATAGGTGACGGGGGTTTAACTCGTCAATGCCCATTGTTATGGACTTTGGTTTTGGAGAAGGAGGGAGCGCTAGAAGCATCAATCGGCTAGCAAACAAGCACACATGGACGCAATGTTTACCCAGGTTCAGGCCTCGTAGAGGTCCCTACTCCTGCTTGTCTACTCTTGGAATTAATGAAGCTATCGAAGATTACAGGGGCGCGCAGATGCAATCTGGCGAAAGTTCTGGAAACTAGGGTTGCATGTGTCCTCCTAGCTGCCCCCTCCTGGCCTTTATATAGATCGGCCAGGTCTCGGGTAGTAGGTCGAGTCGGTTACAGTTTAGGGTTTGCCCTTCAAACTTTCTATCTTCAGACTTCTTCTTGTCTCGCAAGTTATTGAGAGTCCATAGGCCACTCGAAGTCTTCATTGGGTCGTGGCAACGTCGTGGGCTTCCACCATATTTGGACCGTATATACAAGACTCGAGTACCTGCAGGGTATACCTAGGTGGTGAGGTAACCCCTTGTCCTCCTGCTGGTTTCCGGGTGATGTTCCTAGCATTCATCATCCGCGGTCTATCTCCGCCCCTGCATCCTTTCTTCAGGGGCCTCCTTTGTTTCTATGGGCTCTAGCTGCATCAGCTGTCCCCCAACTCTATTCTCCACATCGCCTGCTATATTACACTTTGAGAGTGCTGGGTCGGAGTCGATCCACACTTTGGTCTCTTCGAACGTCTCTTCAAGTTGAAGCGCCAGTCAGCATCTAGTTCCGTAGTCTACAACGTAGGAAGCTGCGGGGTCCATGTCGACTCCTCCATCACGTATTTCAACATCAAACTCATGGCGTGCGTCCAAGGGTAGAGGGACAAGTGGTTCTACATCTGCGACCAGAAGGCCGACGGAGACCACTTCGGACTCGCTCCTTTTGATCCTATGGCGCCATGCAGGAGGAAGCGCTCTTGGAAGAATGTGGTGATGCCCGACGAGTCTGAGGAGACAGATGTGCTGTACGAACACGTCTGCGACCTCGAGAATCACAAGGGTAAAGAAGAAGGAGGTTGCGCCCTCATTCGCACATGGTTGCGCCGTCGCATCCAGCCCCTGCAGGCCAGGGTCCACCCAATGTTCTAATGGGCTAGTGCAGACGATGTCACTCGCGTATCTGCCGATGGCATTTCCACGAGTGAAGTAGATAGGAGGGTGCGGCTGCTGACCAAGTACACTGCCAAGGATGTACTCCCCAGTGAACCAGTCATGCCCCCTTTTCATGCTTCTAGCCCTCCTCCTGAGGTATGATTGTGCTACGAAGTAGAATTATTTTGTCGAGTGCTTCTGATGTTTCTTGATGTGTGCTGACTTGTTTTTCTTTAAGCAGGATTGGAAGGTGTCACCCAGTTTGCCCCCTCTTCCTGAGGGGTTTATTCCTCGCGAGATGGATGAACAGGACAAGTCGGAATCGACCGTCCCATTTGAAGAGGAGGAGGAAGTCCCCGAGTCCAGTAGTCTGGACACTCGCAAGTGTTCATGCAGCAAAGATTCAGATGCGTCGTCTCCTTCGACTCCAGAAGGCCCTGCTATTGGTGCATAGTCACTGATTCCTGCTGTCCTTGTGAGTTCTGTGGTGCCATCTTCCCGCAAGAACATGCGGCTGCCGAAGGAGTCATCGGAGTCGGAGGGTCAAACCTTCGATTTTGACAAGTTTGATTGGTAAGTATACAATTCTCTTCTTGGTTCTTTTTTGGAGTTGCGTTTCCTGATTTTGATTTTGTTCCGTAGTCAACAGACATCGTCATCTTCTGGCGACGTACAATTTTTGAAAGAGTCTGGAGTCGTGGACTCCAAGGCCAAGGAAGTGGCTGAGCAGACTCCTTCCCCTCCTTTGGCAGCCAACTCCGGGCACAATTCATCGAGTTCTCCACATGATGTGGAGCATCAGATGGTTGTCCGGACGACTGCGCGGCAATCGACTTCGGAGTCTCTAGAGGATCACGTATGTGTGATGTTGCTTTTATTTGCAGTCGAATTAATCATCCATGCTATCTGCTGATCCTTTGTTGTTTCTTCTATTGTAGCTTATTGTGAGGGAAGCTGCTCGCCTGGCAGAGCAAGTACTTACAATGGGTCGCCAGCATGCTTTGTTAGACAATCGCCATCGCGCGGTAGAAAGTTAGTGCTTTTTTGCTTCTTCTTCTTCATCCTTGTGATTTTTTTGTGTACTCGACTGATGATCTATCTTTGTATGTTTTGCAGCTGAGCATAATGCACTTCTTCGCGACGCTGCTTCCCTCGAAAAGACGCTCGCTGCGGCGGTGAAGGGTCGCGATGAGGCAGTCATTGCAGTTGATGAGTCCCGGAAACGCGAAGAGGATTTGCGCGCCTCCATCGTTGCTAGGGAGAAGTTGTTCGAAGAACATCTCTTCTCGATTGCCAAGGCTCTGTCAGGTATTCTTTCGTCTGGATTTCCATTGTTTCCTTTCTTTCGACTTTGTTATTGTGCTGACTTTTTCCTAACACTTTGCTCTGTGTAGATGCTGGTGGTCTGAGCTTCGACGCCCAGGCGCTTCGTCGTGATGATGCTTTGGCAGGCGCCGCCGCGGTTGTCCAAGACTGTAGAACTTCCATTCAGGGGACGCTGACCAAAGCTAAGGTTCTACTCAGTTGCATCCGCGAGGAGCTGGCGCCCAAAGTTGAGCTAATCGACAACGTTGATGACTTGGTGGAGTCCCTTGCTGGAGGTATTCCTGCGGGCTTCAAGAACTAGATTCGTGCAGCTGGCGCTTTCATGTCACTCGCGATGGTTCAAGCCCATGGCGTGGAGGTGGATCCTGCTGCGGTCTCCAAGGCGATGCCCGTCGGCGCGGATGGTCAATAGGTAGTTGTTGCTCATTTTGCAACTGCCTGTGGAAAGTACGGGCCTCAGCTCATCAACACAGTCGCCAAGTACTCTGGGCCTTCCCGTAGTCGGATTGGACTCCGTCTTCTCTCCTGACATGGCCACCCGTGAAGCAAAGCTCTAACCTGAAGTGGGCCACCCTGGTCAGTGAGGAACTGTGAGGATACCTGGAAAGTATATCCCCAACAGCAGCCCCCAGAGGCCTCCAAGATCCAAAGTTGGATTTTATCATCATCTAGCTTGATCTTCGGCTTGTAGAATCTTGAAGGGTTCCTGAAACTTCACAAAAAATACGATCCGGGTATTAAAAATAATTCGGACCTTTCAATTCGTTACTCGGATTTTCCAGCCTGCTTTAAAACTAAGCTGGAACTTGGTCTCTACGCCACCTGACACAAGCATGGTCAAGTCATGTTATCTGACAGGCGTACTGTCAGCACGACCGTTGGTGGGTCCATGGTTCGCAGAACCGAGGCGCCGTTTCAATGCGAGGATGGAGATCGAGGAGACGCAATCATCGCGTGGGTCCTTCCCAGTTCTTTCCACGACGCGTGGCGGTTACACTGTAGCATTTGCACGAATCTTGGCACAGTTAGGTGGATATAAGGTGTTTGGATTTCTCCTTCTCCTTTCCACTAGTCTTTGCCGTTTCCTTTCCTCCCAATCCTCCTGCGTGCTCAGAGCTCTCTCGTCCTTCCCCCCACAGAAACTCCCAGCGCCGCCACTTTCAGGTCATCTTCTCAGCGAAGAAATGGCTTCATCATATTCTTCCTCCGGTTTGGCAGCAGCAGCTGTGGCGGCGACGGCGGAAGCAGCAGCGGAGAAGGAAAGCTTCCAGGGAATCTGGATCCCCTACGCCCTTGACGAGGACGGCCTCAAGAACATGGAGAAGGACGGGCTTCTCGCCGCCGGCGACTGGCAGACTGGCTCCGGCGAAACCGTCCCCAACCCACGCGAGGGTGAGCGTGTCCACTTCGGCACCCATCTGGACCGAGGTCTGTCTTTTCCTCCCTCGGAGTTCTTCTCCGAGGTGATAGATCACTATGGAGTTCAACTCCACAATCTTCCTCCCAATTCTCTTCTAGAAATGAGCGCATATGCTACGCTTTGCGAGGGCTTTCTCGGCATTAGGCCGAGTTTGCTTATCATCCGGTATTATTTCCATGTCCAGAGAAATTCCGTCACTGCCAGTGTTCCTTATATCACCGGTACTATCAGCTTTTCACTTAGACGCGACCGGGCTTATCCCAAAATTTCAGCCAGTGACTCGGTCAAACAATGGCCAGCCACTTTCTTCTATCATAGGGATATTCCGGCTCTCGGCAAAGCTACTGCTTTGCTGACTTTTGTCGACGGAGCCGCCACGGCCCAGCCTTCCTGGGACGAGGCTGCGCCGGCTCTCACCGACGATCTGATCCTCGCTAAGAGGCGGATCGAATATCTGATCAAGCACATGGGTCTGAAGGGATCCGACTAGGTCAAGTGCTGGGTCTCACGTCGGATCCAGCCACTTCAGTACCATGGAGATAGACTGATGCACTCCATCACGTCTTCCAAAAAAGACTCCCTCCGCATTAGTCCCAAATCCTACACCACTCAAGGCTACATCAGCCAAATCAAGTGGCTGATCAAGGAGCGGATCGAGAGGAGGATTCCGGAGATTTCTCTGGATATGTACACAGCGGAAAACCCCGTGGAGCCGGTAAGCTTACATCAATACACCTTTTATGTGTTTCAATCTTTAAGTTATATACTGCAATGCTGATATGCTTTCTTGTTTTCAGCTTGCTGACCTCCCCGAGTCGGAGCTTGCTCCACTCGAAGGATATCCTCCTGAGTTTTCTCAGGAGACTGAAGTGGTCCCATTGCTGGACCTTGCGCTCAAGAAGCGCAAAGCTCCGACAGTGGATGTTGGCACAAAGGAAGTGCCTGTTGTGAAGAGGTAACTTTCATTCACAATTTCCGCCTTTGTACCTTTCTCGAATTTCTTTCTGAGATGTAATGTTTCCGACTTTACTACATTCTCAGAGCAAAGCCGCTCATCAAGGGTCAGGAGAAAGGGATACCTGCGAAGCCCCTATGTCAGATGAAGCTCACCATAGCTTCTCCTGCCATGGCTCCTCCAACTCCTGCCCCTCAACCTTCTGCAACTCCGGCGATCATTCCTTCTCCGGTGGTCGCAGAAGATCTGGCTCCTCCAACGGAGCCTGCGATCCTTGGGTCGCAGACTGACGTCACTGTGGGTGCGTCAGCTCAAGATAAGGGTGAACCCTCTTCGAGTAATGATCCCTCGGCTGAAGTCTTCGCCGAAAACCTCCTCAGCAATCCAGGACTTGCCAAGTTTGGCTTATACCGGAAATCTGCAGAGGAAATCCAGCGGCTGGCCAGGCAAGTCCTGGACAAAAGCCATCTATCCCCCGAGGAGGAAGCGCAAGAAGTAGAGGACGTCAAGTTCTCTGACCTTCTCGCTCAAGTCCGCCTTCGCGACGAGAGGATCAGGACTGGCGAGCTTCCAACAGCCCCAGTAATCCCTCTTACCCTCGCCGAGAAGGTGGCAGCTGAAGTGAACGCAGGTTTAGACAAACTCACCCACGAGCAATATGTAAGTCGGAATTCCAACTCTTGTTTTTACATTATGTTATATCATATCCTCTAGCACCCAAACATGAAGTAGGATATAGAATCCGAGTTTATGCTTCATTAGGATGCCAAAGAATGAACTAGTGTAGCCCCCAAGGCTCGTGCTGATATTTAGCAAAAAGTATTAGCCCGAGTCTTAAGTAGCTTTCTGACTTTGGGTATTCGGACTTACAGAAAGTATGTTCCTATAACCAGGAATTATTATCCAATGTCTATGATAAGCGGAGAGAGATCAAAGCTCCCCGGCTTAAAAATGCTGAGCTCAAGGTAGCCAAGGATGAAGCCGAAGGTAAACATTTCGAGATTCAAACCTTGTCTTTTGCTTTTTCAATGTCAAATTTTTCTGAACTGTTATTCTTTTTTGACTTACAGCGTTGGTGAAACAATCCATCGCTATGATTGAAGAGGCCGAGAACCTCAAGACCCTAGTGGTGGAGAACAAGGGACTTCGCCAAGAGCTGGATAAGCTCAAGGCGGATCATGAAAGGAGCATAGCTCAAGTCCTTGAATCCTCCTCCATGGCCACTGAAGAGCGTGATCGCAAGATCGCTGCCCAGGATAAAATTATCTCAGACCTCAAGAATGAGCTTGGCAGAGAGAAGGCTCTCTCCGAAGCGCTTCGGGCTGAACTCCAGAGTCTCCGGGAGGAGAAGACCAAGATTGACGACGTCATTCTTGGTACGTTCCATCTGTTTGACTTATTATTTCTTTGACTTTCATCAATGTCGGATTTTTCTTGACTTGTTTTGTGTATAGGTCCTCTGAACTTGACGGACTCTTCCTCCTCCGAGCCCCGCACGCACCGGCTTACCCAAGTCGGTGATCTTCCGCATGACTTCCGCCAGTCCATTGAGGACATTGGCGAGTCTCTCAGGATTCCGAACATGCCAAGCATGTCGGATTTCAGGTGCGGGACAAGGCCAAGGAGATACCGCAGCTTGTTCGGGACTAGAACATGTCCTACACGCGGACTGCTGCGCAGAACGCTCTCACCATGGTCATGAGCCACCATGGAAACATGGAGATATGGCAAGTGACCAGAGGGTACTGCAAGGTAGACGAAGACGGCTAGAAGCAAGACCTTCAAGCCATCATGCACTCCTGCGCCGGATACGGGTGCCACGTAGCTGATCTGACCAGCTACGAGATCCCCTTCTTCACCCGTGTAGATACTCCACCGCCTCCTCCAGAAGAAACCGAAGAAGTTTCCGACGATGAACGGACCACCTCGGATCCGGACATCTCGGAACGATATCAAGGCGGAGTAACCAGCGAGCCGACAACTCCTTCATCTCCTCCTGCATCATAAACCAGAAAACTATGTATTATTCTGGAAAGACATGATGCGTTTTGTAAATATTAAGTACTATTGACTTTTGGTAGTGCTAAGCTTTTAATCTATTCAGCACTTTTGGCTTTTGAAATTTTTGTGTGCCTGAAATGTTCACATAAGCACTTGAAATTTTTCGTGTCTACTTTTTGTTTATTTGGCTTTCTGCCTCGTCCCTTTCATGAGCCGGCTAAACCCTCAACCGGAATTTTGCCGAGCAACGGAGCTCAATTGCTAAACCAGTTTAAACTCGGAAACAAAGCCGGCTTCTAGTACCAACAATTCACTACTCATAAAATACCCGCATCCAGTAATCAGACAAATAACCCAAGTAAAGACTAGAATTTTTAGAGTTATACCCGAAGGTAGCAGTTTTAGAATCGGAAATCTAAACCAGAACGAACATGAGCATAAAGTACTTTCAAGCATTCTGGGATTTTTGACTATGACATGATCATTAGGAAATAAGATGGTAAAAACTTCTCAGAAAAAGTTTGAGGTAACCAAAACTTTTATTTCTCACAGAACATGTACATATGTATGATTACAAAGAAGGATAAACTAAGAATAAAAGGGATGTAGCTTAGCAATATTCCACGGTCTGTCTAACTCATCCAGATTTGTACTGCCTCCAGCTCTCTTTCTCTTCTTAGTAGCAGGTCTTTCTTTGACATGCCTCATGTGAGTTAAGTAGTACGATCCATTGTGCAATACTCGACTAACTAAAAAGGGCCCTTCCCATACTGGGGAAAGTTTGTTCTTTATTTGTTGCAGACCAAATCACCTTTATTGAAAGATCTAGTTCGGACTCTCTGGCTATGATACTTGCGTAACTTCTGCTGATAGGCTGTAAATCTCATTTTAGCAACGACGCGAACTTCTTCGACTAAGTCGAGATCATTTTGTCGAGAAATCTCGGCATCCTCTTCGATATACGCGGCCACTCTAGGATAAGTATGAATTAAATCGCTAGGAAGAACTGCTTCTGCGCCATAGACCAAGAAGAAAGGTGTGTATCCTGTTGACCTGTTCGGAGTTGTTCATAAACTCCAAATTACAGAGGGTAATTACTCTGCCCAAGCCCCCGCAGCACGTCATAGTGGTGCTTCGAGTCTTGGTTTCAAGCCTTGTAGAATTAAACCATTTGCTCTTTCGACTTGTTTGTTAGCCTGTGGATGTGCGACTGACGCAATGTCAAGCCGGATATTTTGCTCATCGCAGAATTTAGCCAATTCTCCCATGGAAAAGTTACTCCCGTTGTCCATGATAATACTATGCGATAACCATACCGGATTATAACATCCTTGACAAATCTTTTGGCTGTTGCTCCATCACAACTAGTGACAGGTTTACCCTTGATCCACTTTGTGAATTTGTCCACCATAACTAAGAGGTGAGTGAAACCACTTGGGGCTCGTTTAAAAGGTCCTACCATATCAAGCCCCCAGACCGCAAAGGGCCATGTTATAGGTATTGTTCGCAATTGATCAGGCGGAACATGAGCTTGCTTGGTGTACTTTTGGTAGCCTTTGCATGTCTTGACTAATCGTTCGGCATCTGCCTGAGCTGTAAGCCAGAAAAATCCATGTCGAAAAGCTTTTGCCACTAAAGATTTGGCTACAGCGTGGTGACCACACTCAC
The DNA here is from genome assembly GCA_910589775.1 of Avena eriantha. Classification (NCBI taxonomy): domain Eukaryota; kingdom Viridiplantae; phylum Streptophyta; class Magnoliopsida; order Poales; family Poaceae; genus Avena; species Avena eriantha. Next base: position 130,119,263 of record OU342741.1, read on the forward strand.
CTTCGTGGATTTCCCTTAAGATTTCCACTCCTTACGGAGATACACAGCGCTGAAACCCCCCAGAAACACTCCGTTTATGGAGCTCACCTTTAACAATAATATAGGCTTTTGCTCGTCGGATAATCTGTCGTCTCAGTACCTCGTCTTTGGGTAATTTGCCATCTACCAAATAATCGAGGTAGGGTTGAGTCTAGCTAGGGATTACAGCCAGAACTGCTATGAAAGGTGAGTCGGATTTGGTCGGATATTCCTCATCTACTCCCTTTATCGAGGGAACTTTGAGGTGCTCTAAAAATGCGCCATCTGGGACCTCTTTCCGCGTAGAGCCTATTCGAGATAGTGCATCTGCTTCCTCATTTTCTGCTCGAGGGATGTGTTGAACTTCAAACCCCTCGAACGATTTAGAAAGATCATCCATGACAGCTTTATATGCTGCCATGTGCTTATTTGCATTACAAATATCCGAGACTTGCTGTGCAACAAGATCCGAATCTCCGTAACACATCAAACGTCGGATGCCAATATCCTTAGCAATCCGGATTCCATGCAGCAGTGCTTCATACTCAGCAATGTTGTTTGTCGCTGTGAAGTGGATCTGCAACATGTATAAAATTTTATCTCCTTGGGGTGATTTGAGCACCACGCTAGCCCCCAAGCCCCCTCGAGCCTTAGACCCATCGAAAAAGAGGGTCCAATATTCCGACTCAGGGAGGACCATGTTCTCCTTGGTCTCTGTCCAATCAGCGACAAAGTCAGCAAGGATCTGGGATTTGATTGCTGTCCGGGGTTTGTACTCAATATCGAAAGCTGCAAGCTCTATGCCCCATTTGGCGACGCGTCCTGTGGCATCGCTATTGTTGATTATATCTCTCCTGGGAGCTTTGCTCACCATGGTAATTGGATGCTCCTAAAAATAGTGTCGTAACTTACGAGATGCTAGGAAAACACCGTAAGACAAATTTTGATAGTGCGGATACCGCTGTTTGGATTATGTCAGGACCTCACTGACAAAGTACGTCGGACGCTGCACCAGGTGTTCCTGATTTTCTTCTGGTCTCTCCACTACCATAACGATACTGACAACCTTATTTGTCGCAGCAATGTAGAGCAACATCGGTTCCTGAGGTTCTGGTGCTGCAAGCATAGGAGCAGATGAGAGTACTTTCTTCAGGTCTTGTAGTGCAGCTTCAACTTCGCCAGTCCAGACAAAATCCTTGGTCTTCTTCAGGAGTTTGTATAATGGTGCGGTTCTTTCACCAAGCCGGCTTACAAATCGACTCACCGCAGCAATGTAACCAGTTAATCTTTGTACGTCCTTCAGGCGAGTTGTCCTGGAAATATTGAGAATAGCCTTGATCTTGTCGTGGTTCACCTCTATGCCTCTTTGGGACACGATGAAACCTAACAATTTTCCGGCTGGTATTCCAAAGAAGCATTTCTTCGGGTTAAGCATGATGTTGTATTTTCGTAGATTGGCGAACGTCTCCTCCAAGTCGGAAATCAACATTTCCTTCTTTTTGGACATGACCGCGATATCATCCACGTATGCATGTACATTGCGTTGGAGTTGATCATGGAGGCAACGCTGCATCGTGCGCTGGTACGTAGCTCTTGCGTTCTTCAGCCCAAAGGGCATCGTAAAAAAACAGAAGGTTCTGAAGGGGGTTATGAATGAAGTCTTGACTTTGTCAGATTCCTTCGTCCGGATTTGGTGATAACTGGAATAAGCGTCAAGAAAACAGAGGAGTTCCGAGCCTTCCGTTGAATCGATAACTTGATCAATTATAGGCAGAGAGAACGGATCTTTTGGACAAGCCTTGTTCAAGGCAGTATAATCAACACACATCCTTAAATCAGTGGTGTCCTTTTTAGGGACCATTACAGGGTTGGCTGACAAATCACTATGGATGACCTCTTCTATGAATCCGGCTAGCTCGAGCCGCGCTAGTTCCTTAGCTATTGCCTTACGCTTTTCATCGCCAAACCGTCGTAAGGACTATTTGATGGGTTTAGCATTGGGGTGTACATTTAGAGAGTGCTCGGCAAGTTCCCTAGGTACTCCGGTCATGTTAGATGGCTGCCATGCGAAGATATCTTGATTTGCTTGGAGGAACTTGACAAGCGCGCTTTCCTATGCGCTACTTAGGCCTACGCCTATCTGGGTCACCTTGGAGGGGTCATCATCCTTCAACAGCATCGTCTTCGTCTCTTCTGATGCTTTGAACTCCGGATTTGGCTTTGTGACCTCCTTCTTCGTTGCGGGCATCTCGGACGGATCTATGCTCTTCTTGATCTCCTGGTACTCCTGGGCGTTGAGCACGGCTTCCGCAAAGGCGGCATTTCCATCTTCGCACTCTCGTGCCTTCTTCGGGTCTCCCCTGATGGTGATCACACCGTTGGGACCTGGAATTTTCATCATATTTCAAATGTAACATGGACGAGCCATAAAAGCCCAGTAAGCTGGACGTCCGAATATAGCGTGGTATGCGCTCTTGAACGGGACAACTTCGAAGGAAAGTGCCTCCATCCGATAATTCTTTGGAGTTCCAAAAGTAACATTTAAAGTGATCTCTCCCAGGGAATTAGCTTGGCTTCCTAGGACAACTCCGTGAAAGATCACACAGCTATGGTTCAGCTGTGTTTCCGAGATCTTCATCCGGCGTAGCGTTTCGACGTAGAGAATATTGATGCTGCTACTAGCGTCCATGAGGGTCTTGGAGAAACCATAACCCTCAATAAGTGGATTGATGATTAAGGCGTATTTTCCTCGCCTGTGTAGTTTAGGCGGATGATCAGCGTGGTCAAACGTGATTGCCACTTCCGACCAGTCCAGATACTGAGGCACAACCAGAACTGTTGCATTGAGCTCATGGAGAACTGCTTTCTTGTCCTTTGCTGGTTGAGATCCGAGGAAGGTGACGTAAGTGTCCTTCTTGGTGGGAAAAGTCTTCTTCCCTTCCGGCTTGGGATTTGAAGCATCAGCTTCCTCCATGTCAGAATCTTCCTAAGTCTCCTTGTCTTTTTCGGGATTTTTCTTTCCCTTCTTCCGCTTAGCTTTGTATCCCGCGGTATCATCTCTCTTGATGTCGTCATTAAAATGACATTCAGCGTTGGTGTGGGACGAGCCCCCATTGGCGTCGAAGTGATGCACACATGGGTTATTGGCAATGTCGGCCCAAGTGTAGGTTTTTCCTGGTTGTTGCTCTCCTCTGCCCTGGACCCTTGACGTCCCACGGCCACGCCCGCGGCCTACGCCACGTCCTCATCGTCCTCTAGACCCAGAAACAGTAGTGACCACTGCTGTCTCCGCGTTGGGTTTTTCTTCCGAGGTATTTTTGCGCTTCTGAGCTTGTTGCTTTGGTTGTTTTGCCGACTGAGGCACAGCTAGGACATTGAGTAATCCCTTTGCATCGTCGTCAGCATCTGCATACTTTCTCGCTGTTTCTATCATCTCTCCCAGATCAGTAACCTTGTCACACTTCAAGCGATGGCGCAGTAAACCAACTGGGAGACCTGCGATGAAAGCTTCAATCGTAGTTTGATCGTTTACTCCTTCGCATGACTACTTTGTGTCGATCCATCGTCCGAGATAATCTCGGCAGGTGTCTCTGGCTTTCTGGGTGCAACGCTGTAGGTCTCCAACCGTATAGGGCCTCCGATATGTGCCTTCGAAATTCCGAAAGAACGCACTTTGCAAGTCATACCAGTTGTGGATGGTGTTTGCCAGAAGTTCATTGAGCCATGATCGTGTCGTCTTCCGCAACATAAGTGGGAGATATCGGGTTGCCACCAGGCTGTTTCTGCCTTTAGCGATGCCGCAAGCTTGGAAGAAATCCTGTAACCAGGTGTCTGGCCGAGCAATGTCGTCGTAGGCTTGGATATGTCTTGAGATAGCAAATCCTTCTGCGAATTTTGTAGCTCTGATGCATGGTCCGAAGCACTTTAGGCCCACGTACATGTCACCGTTTTCATAACGCCGAGCCTCTATGTTGGAGTTGATCCTGTGCCTTGCGTCGTTCGCGGATAGAGATCATCCCAAATGTCGGTTGTGGCTGCGGTGCCTTGGAACCGGACTTCGGCTTCTGCCACCACCTCCTCCGCCATGTCGTCCTCCTTGACCTCCTTGGGGGGCGTTGTGATAACTGTGTGGTGGAGAGGGTGGTGTAGCTTGATAGTTTCCGGCTGATCGCCGGCCTCCGTCTGGAGCGTCATTATTCCGTTTCCGGGGAGGTTCTTGACTATGACGAGCCCCCTGCCGGCTTGTTCCAGCGTGGTTTCCATCGTTCGTTCATCCGTCGTTCCCACCATGGTGAGGCTCAGCCGGACGACTCTCATGTCTAGGAGGTGGCATTCTCTGACAATCCTCCTCCCGACGTTTCTCCTTATCTTCTCCCTTTCGATCGTGGAATTCTCGTCGGGAAGGATTCCTTAGATTCAGTGCAGCGATCGCGTCTTTCTCGGCTGCTGGAGCGACATTGCTCTAGTTATGTGTAGCTCCACGATGTTGTCTAGACAATCCGGTTCTTGAATAATTGTCTTCCCTGCGTTTGGGGTGATGGTACTACGCGCGAATATAATGGGATCTTATGTCAGCCCATGCCGGATCTGTGCGACATTGGTCAGAATCCGAGACCAGTTTTTGACTTCCGGACAGGGCGACCTTCTGCTGCTCCAGTCCCTTGTTGAGTAGCTTGATACCCAAGCGTATCTCCTCTGGCCCTGGATTCGCTGATAGAATTTCATGAGCTGCCACGGTATTTTGCACTGGTGTTGGGTATACCCAATCTCCGTTGCTATCCTTCCATGGCTTCCCCATCTCATCTCCGAAAAGGACGGCACGGACACGTGGGAATTGGTTGTCATCTATGTGACACTTCCGTGTCTTCTGATGTAGACGGGACATGTACTCCTTGTTTGACATGCGCTTCTTCTCCACCTCGATGTTTTTGGCTTCATCAAGGATTTGTTGACGATGTGCTTCTAGGGCCTGGGCCCTTTTCTCTAGCTCATTTGCAGTAAGTTCTGCAGCTGTAGGGATAGGTGTGGTTAAAGCGGCATCGATGAGTTTATGCGCACCTTCAGTGATCACGTGTCCATCCACCGATGCTTCTTTTTTCGGCTTGTCTGGGATAAGTGCTCCATCCGAGTCTTCTTCGTATTCCTCGGCAATCACCTCCTCTGTCAGAGGGTCTTTTGCCGGGGTCTTGTTCTTCTTCCTTGCCTTCTTGGCAGCGCCGGTAGCAAAGACGGCTTTGGGTCCATTTCCCATAGTCAAGCTCTGATCGGTACTTTCGGACATCTGGACTTCGGGATTATCTCCGACGTCCATGTCATCCTGTGCTTTGGGAGAGTGTTCCCCGGATCCTTCATCCATGGCTTCTCCTTCTTCTGCAGCTTTGGAGTTGTACTCCTCTTCATATTCCGCGGAGAACTTTCGGAAATCTGCCGACATCATAGATTCATCCGAGGATGAGGGAATGTCGGCATTTGTTCCGATTGCCTCCAGCAGCGAGTCGGTGTTTTCTCCAGCATTGGCAGAGCTGGATCCAGATCCGACATACCCACTAGTAGAAAATGGGCCGTTCGTTCGGGCGATTAGTCCCGGCCGTGGCTGGGGCCGGGACTAATGGTCCGAACCAGACGGCCCGAGGAGGCCGAGGCACTATGTCCCGGTCCGTAAGGAACCATTAGTCCCGGTTTGAGATACAAACCGGGACAAATGGTCTGGGCCGGCGTGCGGGCTCCTGGCAGAACCTTTAGTCCCGGTTTGTATCTCAAACCGGGACTAATGGCCTGGCCCTATATATATGCACCCAACCCTCCACTCTCTCCTGTTTTTTTCCTATGTGAGAGGTGGGTATAACTTTGTGCTAACTTTTTTTCTTCATATGCACTAGAGGTGTTTGGTGAAATGCCTATTAGAGCGATGCCACTTGAGTTCACACAAGAAAAAATATGATGTGAGGTGCCAGAGCGACACTTAAGGTTTCTCCTCTTTGTTTTGAAGTGTCCTAAAAGGTTAGCAAAAGAGACAGTGGCAAGAAAAGAAGGACCGTTCGAGGTATACTTATGAGTCGATGTTGGACCAGACATGTAAGTTTCACACGCCAAATCCGAGTAACCCAGCGGGTCATACGACGAGGCAATGTGAGTGGATGCGCAAGATTGAACAAGGTGGTTCGGGGAATGCTCAGGCACCCCGGAATGATCAGCCTCGGCAGGAGTTACCCCGGCAGCAATTGCTCTCCGGAGCGAACACGCAACAGCTAATGTTGCCTCCCTCTCCACCGAGGTATGATAACAATGAGAGAAGGGATGCAGTGCATCAAGTGGAAAATCAGCATCAGCCGGATCAGAGGTACCCCAGAAATGAGGGAAGAAATGAGTACAGAGAGCATCATCAGAGCTATTGTGTGTTCACCACTGAGGAAACAGATAGAAAAAGCTTGCAGCATAGGCATATGGAGGTGAATGCAGTGATGCCGGCAGTGACGAGGTACATGCCTTGGTCTGATTAGGAAATCACCTAGAGCATAAAGGATCATCCCAAGCTTATGCCAAGCCCTGGTTCGTATGCGTTGGTACTGGACCCGACGTTCATTGGGCCTAGCATTAATGTAAGGTTCTCAAAGGTACTGATTGACAATGGCAACATCATTAACATCATGTATGTGGACACAATGCGCAAGTTGGGTCTCTCGGAAAACATGCTACAGCCCACGAGGACAACTTTCCATGGTATTGTGCCCAGCATTTGTTGTGAGCCCATAGGCAAGGTCCGGGTTGACGTATTGTTCGGCACGAGGGATAACTACCGAACCAAAAATTTGGAGTTTGAGGTGGTGAACTTGGAAAGTGCGTACCATGCGTTACTCGGAAGGCCAGGGCTGAACAAGTTCATGGCAAGCTGTCACATTAGCTACTTGCAGATGAAATTGCCCGGACCAAACGGAGTGATTACCATTGCAGGGGATTTCCGACGTTCCATGGATTGTGCGTCGTCCGGGTCTAACTTAGCCGAGTCACTTGTGATTGCGCAGGAGAAAAGGAAAATTCAGGAGGTGGCGGCATTGGCTCAGTCCGCGCAGCAGTATATGCCGGCACTGAGTAATCCGCATGGAACTGTCTCTTTCCAAGCCACGAAATATACCGGGAAGGTTCTAGTTGATGACATGTTCCCGGAGCGCACCGTAACAATTGGTGCCGGGTTAAGTGATAAATAGGAAAGCGAGCTCGTCAGCTTCCTCCGTGAGAATCGGGACATTTTTGCTTGGTCCACACATGACTTGCAAGGTGTTCCGAGGGAGCTGGCCGAGCACTCTTTGAATGTAAGAACCGGAGCTAAGCCGGTGAAGCAACCTCTCCGCCGCTTCGCCGAAGATAGGAGGAAAGTCATCAGGGATGAGATAGCTCGGTTGCTAGCTGCAGGATTTATCATGGAGGTTCTTTATCTAGATCGGCTGTCCAATCCGGTGTTGGTGGAAAAGAAAAAGGATGACCCAAACGTGGTAGTGGTTTGGCGAATGTGTATCGATTACACGAACCTGAACAAGGCGTGTCCAAAAGATCCATTTCCACTGCCAAGAATAGATCAGGTCATAGACTCAACTGCTGGATGTGAATTGTTGTCATTCATTGATGCATATTCTGGTTTCCACCAGATACCTCTGAATCCGGATGATCAAATAAAGACAACGTTTATTACCCCGTATGGGGATTATTGCTATCGTGCCATGCCGTTTGGTTTACGTAATGCAGGGGCAACGTACCAGAGATGTATGCAAAAATGTTTGCACGACCAAATAGGTCAAAATGTACAAGTGTACGTGGATAATGTGGTTATCAAGACCAAGGAAAGCAAAACGCTCCTTGTCGATATCAGGCAAACATTTGCGAACCTAAGGAGGTTCCGGATGAAGCTTAACCTGGAAAATTGCACCTTCGTTGTCCCGGCTGGGAAATTGCTCGGTTTTCTTGTTTCCAGCCGAGGTATCGAGGTTAACCCAACTAAAATCCGAGCCATCGCACGAATGGAACTACTGAAGTGTCTTAACGATGTCCAGAAATTCACAGGTTGCCTGGCCTCGTTAAGTCGGTTTGTATGTCGGTTGGGAGAAAAGGCATTGCCTCTTTACCAACTCATGAAAAAGTCGGAAAATTTCGTTTGGACACCGCAGGCCAATGAAGCCTTTTCCCACTTGAAAAAGATGTTAGCCACTGCACCAGTGTTGGCCTCACCACTATCAAAGGAGCCAATGTTGCTCTATATAGCCGCAACCAACCGAGTTGTAAGTGCAGTGATAGTGGTGGAGCGTGACGAGGAAGGTAAGTCGGTGCAAAGGCCAGTGTATTACCTGAGTGAGGTGTTGTCAGTATCAAAGCAGAACTATCCAAACTATCAATAGGTGGCGTATGGCGTGTACATGGCCGCTAAGAAGCTGAAGCACTACTTTGAGGAGCATCCCATCAGGGTCATATGTGAGGCCCCCATATCCGAGATAATGAGTAACAAGGATGCGAGTGGCAGAATTGCAAAATGGGCAATTGAGCTAGCTCCTTATGCTCCGCAATATGATAGAAGAGAAGCCATCAAATCTCAAGCTGTGGCGGACTTTTTCGTGGACTGGGCCGAGGTGCAATACGAACCACCACTCCCAGATCCGAACTATTGGCGAATGCACTTTGACGGATCAAAAACCAACCGGGCTAGGTGCCGGAGTTGTACTTACCTCGCCAAAGAAGGACCAACTGAGATACGTGCTGCAGATCCATTTCGCGGCATCAAACAATGTCGCTGAGTATGAGGCACTTGTGCACGGGCTCAAGGCGGCAAAAGAAATTGGAATACGTCGGATCGTATGCTTTCGCGACTCGGATTTGGTGGTGCAGCAAGTGTCGGGAGTGTGGGACGCCCTTGATCCAAACATGGCACTGTACATATTTTATGTGCAAAAGATATCTGGTTACTTTGAGGGATGCGAATTTCACCATGTACCCCGGGTGGAAAATGAGGCTGCCAACATGTTGTCGAAGCTCGGGTCAACCAGACAAGCAATTCCACCGGGTGTAGCAATAGAGCACCTCAGGAAACAATCCATCAGGCCCTCCCCAGAAACCGACTCGATCTATGTCCTGGAGGACACGTAATCCGGAGTTGTGCCCATGGACATTGACATGGGAAGTGGTGCGCGAAACCCGCGGACTGCCTCGGCAAACCCGGGGACTGCTTCAATAAAGCCAGGGACTGCTTCGCAAGACCCGGGGACTGCTCAGCGTGATCCGGTTGAAGTTATGCCGGTGGATCAGATGGAGATTGATGAGGATGTGTTCCCTGTGCGAGCAATACCAGCTTGGGCACTACCTATATTTCAATTCCTGAAAGATGGAGCGTTACCCACTGAGGAAGTGTTGTCCAGGCAAACACAGAGGAGGGCAAAGGCTTACACGATCATCAATTCCGAACTATACAAAAGGAGTGTGACCAATGTCCTCCAGCGATGTGTTGACCCGGAAGAAGGGCTTGACATCCTCCGAGATATACATCAAGGGGAATGCGGGCATCATGCCTCGTCCCGAGCCTTGGTAGCAAAAGCTTTCCGACACGGATTCTACTGGCCAAATTCCTTAGAGCAAGCGGAAGATCTGGTGAGAAAATGTAATGGTTGTCAGAGGTACGCTACCAAGACACATATGCCAATGTCAGAACTCAAGACCATACCAATTACTTGGCCATTTGCCATATGGTGCTTGGATATAGTTGGCCCGTTCAAACCAGCAAGGGAAATATGACTCACATTCTGGTAATGGTGGAAAAGTTTACAAAGTGGATTGAAGTAAAGCCTATAAGAAAATGTGGCGGAGCTACGGCCGTAACGTTTCTCAAAGATATCATCTTGAGGTACGGTTATCCTCACAACATCATAACTAATGATGGCACAAATTTTGCGGAAGGAGCATTTGCGCGTTTCTGCCGGGATAAGAAGATCCGGCTGGACGTAGCCTCGGTAGCCCACCTTGCATCGAACGGACAAGTCGAAAGATCCAACGGATTAGTATTATCCGGGATAAAACCCCGGCTCATTGAGCCACTTCAAAGATCATCGGGGTGCTGGATAGAAGAACTACCAGCGGTACTGTGGAGTTTATTAACAACTGCGAATCGATCAACAGGCTATACGCCGTTTTTTCTGGTATATGGGGCAGAAGCTATATTACCAGCCGACATAGAGAATGATTCGCCTAGGCTCACCCAATACACAGAAGCTGAAGTGCAAGAAGCCAGACAAAATGATGTTGATCTGCTGGAAGAAGCGAGAGAACTGGCACTGTCCAGATCCGCCATATATCAGCAAAATCTCCGACGCTATCATAGCCGGAAAGTGTGCCCCCGAGTCTTTCGGGAAGGCGATCTGGTGCTCCGGTTGGTACAACATACTACTGGCATGCATAAATTATCCCCCCCATGGGAAGGGCCATTCATCGTAAGCAGGGCATTGCACAATGATTGTTATTATCCTATAGATGCAAAGCCACAGGAAAAGAACAAGGCGGACAGATCCGGAGAGGAATCAAAGCGACCATGGAATATAGCACTACTTCATCCTTTCTACGCTTAGATAAGAAGTGTATGTATCCGAGTCATCTCATATGTTGGTATGTATGTCGGCAATGAGCTTATCAATGAAATTTTGGCACCTCGAGCAGTAACTCGGGGACTGCCTTAATAATATTTGTCGTTTTTTGTGCGTTAGCTGGAATAAGTTTTTCTACTTAACTCGGATTAGTAATTTGTGAGCACCAAGAACCTAACTCTTCGACTTGCTGCTGTCCAAGAAGAATTGGCTTCATGGCAAGCAAGAGAACAAGTTTGGAATTGCATAGCACATGAAAAACGACTAAGGAAAAGAATTTATTCGAGCCGATGTTTGTTTTTCGGACTAACCCTGTATTTATTTTCAAGTTATTATGTAGTTTTATTTTTGAGCTAAGTCTAAAAGTTTCCCAGTATTGTTAAGACAATTTTTGAAGCTCGGATTCATAAGTCGTAAAACCGAATCAAGGTAGACACGAACCGAGCCAAGAGATTGGACGAACAAGAGAAAGAAACTCGGGGACTACGCCCAAGTTAATCCGGCATAAGACCTTAGTAGCAAAACATCACATGTATATGGAATACAACTCTACCCGGCATACCGGGGATCTGATAAGTTTTCAAGTTTTTTCGCTCAGGGAGCGGCTGGAGGAGGAAGTTCGACATCATCTTCGCCGTATTCAATATCCGAGGCGTCATCTTCTCCATCACCGTCCGAGCCATCTTCATCATTCTCAACTTCTTCGTCCCCAGCGGCTTCCAGGAAGCTCGGCCCCTCACCCCATTCATGAATGGGAGCATATTCGATGAGGCTATGGGCGCAAGCCTGGCGCCGAGCCACCCACTCCGGGTCATTGGTTCATCTGGATCCTGTGCGCAAGCGTGTCAGGAGGTTGAGATCAATTTTCTCATACCACGTGAGTATGTGGTGGAGAATGGTGTCAGCTACGGCACGCCTAGCGGACTCTCTCCAGAGGTCGAGCTGAGTCTCGATTTCCATTAGCTTCTCAACGAGAGTTGCGGTGGTCTCCGGAGTATCTTCGCCGGGCCAGAACGTGTTGAAGATGCGAACTGCAACGTCGAGGATGTCCTTGCCATAATTTTTGATGAGCTCCACGCGAGATGACAAGCTGACCAACAGGTCCTCCATGTCATAGGGAATCTCTTCGCCATCAGGAGCGGCAGGAGTACCCCTTTCTCGGCAGAAGTCAGCCACTGCTACGCTAGCAATAGCAGTGCCCTCTAGAAATTTGCCTGGAAAAGAGACAAAGGAAGAAGGTAAAGAAAAGACATATGAAGTAACCCGGAGAAGTAGGTCGGATAAGGGAAAGGAGCCTATGTGATATATGGCTGAGGATCCGGGTCAACTCCCTAGTGCAGTCATCGCGTCTCTTGCGAAGTTGCTCAAGATCAGCATTCGCCAACCCAAGCTGGATGTCGAATTCCTTGAGTAGCTCCTGGTCCTTGGATATCTGGAGAGTAAGGCGCTCGCGCTCTTCTGTGAAGTCCTGGCCAACCTTTCGGAGCTCGGTTTGGTGCTGGGCCTTCATTTTCTCCATCTCAGCCTTGAGCCTGGCAATCTCATCGTCCTTGGTCCGGAGGAGGGCGAGCTCATTGTTTTTCTTCTTAAGCTCGGCTTGGTGTTGCCCTTCTTGTTCAAGAAAATGCAGCATCATATCAGGCACGGGCACACTCTCTTCAAGCGATGCTGAAATAGTGTGTTGGCCCGGCAGAGCCGAGGTATGAATGATTGCCGAGCCAAGAAGAGAAGGAAATGGAAAGCACTGCAAGGTCGGACAAAAATGACTTACCCTTGATCTGCTCCAGATTTTTCCGCATAATCTTGTTCTCAGCCTCCACCCCAGCTGCGGAAACCGAATGATGAGATTAGTTCAGCAGCGGAAGAGGAAGAAAAAAGGAGAAGCACCAAGGAAAAAATTTACCCCTTTTCTCATGTTCCGTGAGAAGTGCAACTTGCTTGGCGCGTAGCATCTTGTGGGTATCCAGCAGACCTTGGAATTCAGCACTCCGGCGATTGGTAGTCACCTGAAAGAAGTACAGAAACATAAATTAGCTTGGTGCATATTCGAAGTGTACAAAAATCTGGGCCAAGTGGAACCTAACCCGGCTCTAGGTGTGTGCATATTCGAAGTGTACAAAATCCGGGCCAAGTGGAACTTAACCCGGCTCTAGGTGTGTGCATATTCAAAGTGTACAAAAAATCTGGGCCAAGTGGAACTTAACCTGGCTATAGGTGTGTGCATATTCGAAGTGTACAAAAATCCGGGCCAAGTGGAACTTAACCCGGCTCTAGGTGTGTGCATATTCGAAGTGTACAAAAATCCGGGCCAAGTGGAACTTAACCCGGATCTAGGTGTGTGCATATTCGAAGTATACTAAATCCGGGCCAAGTGGAACTTAACCCGGATCTAGGTGTGTGCATATTCAAAGTTCTCATGGAGCTACGTTAGTTTTCCAAAGAGCATCCGTCCGAGTAACAAGTTACTCCCCCGGATGCTCGGGGACTAATGGTTATTATCTACAACATGTAAAGGGGAAGCGACGTACCTCCATCATCCGCCCCGCGAGGTTGATCGCCTTAGAGGTTGTGTTTATTTGGTCGCAAAATTCAGCGGGGCCGAACTTGTCTGGAAGATCGTCGTTGTGGACGAACTCCGCCTTGTTCCAATTCATGACAAACTCAATCAAGCTCGGAGGGTACCGCTCACCGGTGGGCATATGGGGCACCACCAAGCCCTTCGCGTGCGCTTCTTTCCTCTCAACCAAGGCAAGGGCTGGGCTGGTGTGCAGAACCATCTGATGTGCATCAGTTAGCTCGGCGGGGGCATCCTTTGCTGCTGGAGCTTTCATGGGAAGCACTGATGCGAGGGTATGCTACCCAGCCTCGACGAATGATGACTTGGTAGCATCCGGAGCCTTTTTGCCCTTGGCTTGCTGGGAAGAGGAAGTCGTCACAACGGATTTCCCTTTAGGAGCTGCTGGGGTAGTTCCTCGCCGAGGTTAAGAAGACTCTGACGAGGTGGAGGAGCTTGGCGTTGGTGTTCTGGTTGATGGACTTGGTGTAGCTGCTGACTTTCTCGCTGCCGGGCTTGGAGCTGGTGCCGGAACGGGTGCTAGTACTGGTTTGGTTACTGGTGCTGGAGCTGGTGCTGGAGCTGGTGCTGGTGCCGAGGTAGCTTCAGTGGCTGCTAGTTGCGGCGAAGCCGAAGTTGTGGATGCCCTCGCCTCGGCTGGACCGGTCTCCCCCGCTCCAAGGTTACCCTCCTCTTGACGAGGTGGAGCACAACCCGGAGCAGCTGCAGGACACTATGGAATAGGGCTCAGCGGACGTGACTCGTCGTCACGAGGGGGAGAAGGGCTAGGTCGGAGCGGTGAAGAGATGCTAGATCCACTTTGAGGGACCTCCACCGGAGCCCTACAAAATCAAATAATGTCAGAACAGAAATTACAACAATGCAATGAAGAACAAGTTGCAAAGGGAAAATGACTTACGCATCCGAGGTTTGGGCCTCCTTGGGTTTCCGAGCCCTTCGTGCTAGGGCTTTGCCTGTGGGCTTGGAGGCAGTTTTGTCTCCGGACTTGTTTCGCCTTTTGGCGGGCTGAGAAGGTCCGGAGGAAGAACTTGGTGCCGCTCCGCGCTTCTTCTTCGGCGCTACCGGAACAGGTTCGCCGTAGCAAGGGGAGGGTCCTCGTGGATATGCCCGCCGGTATTAGCAGGTTCAATCACCTCGACATCCGAGCCATCTTCATCATCGTGCCAATCTCTAATAGAAGAGGATTTACCCGTGGGTCGCTTTGTAGCGTCGGTCATCGGGAGGAACATCTCCTGTTCCGGCTCTTCCTCATCCGGAGTCTCTCGGTCAGGCGCCCACTTAAGGGTCGGACCGGTGCCATCCTCAAGGGTCTGCTGAAGAAATTTCTGAGGAAAAGAATGAACAAAAGAGTCAAATGCAACAATAATCGACATGTAGTTAGTCCAGGGTAAGTTTGCAACATGAAGCTTACCGCGGGAGGAAGCCTATCACGGCAATAATGCTCAATTCCCCAAGTCCACTCAGAGGAGAAGTCCTTGTGGGTGGTGAAGAGAGCCTTAACTCAGCGATATATCTCCGTGTTGCTCAGCTCAAAGGATGAGGTCCGGTTGGGGTCGCGGCCGAAGCTCATGTGGCACACCTTGTGGGTGCGCTTCTGGAGAGGGGAAATTCGGTTGCGCACGAACATGATCATAGCATCCTCGTTGCGCAACCCGAGATTCTTCAGCTCCGCGAACCTCTTGTTGACCTGGTTGGCCAAGGCCGTGGGCTTCTTGGGGACGACATCCCACAACTCCGGGTTAGGTGGACTCGGAGTATAGGGAAGAAGCCGAATCAAGTCTTCAGTGCCCATATTCCGGACATAAAAGAAAGTCCGGGCCCACCCTTTGCAGGAGTCCAGCCCGGTGACCCGGGGGAAAACAGAAAGCCTCCGAGGTGAGATGGACGTAGCTCCGAATTGAGTGAGCTGCTTGTCCTCCGGATCAAGTTGGATGTTGGGGATGACGTTACGGCGAAGGCCAAAAAACAGGATCCATAGCTCCTTCGTGGGCCAATGTCCGGCATAGCCTTCGATCGTAGAGGCAAAAGCGGAAAGAGAGCTAATGGCATTGGCTGGAAGGTGGTGCAGCTGGAGTTCATAGGTACTGAGCCAATCCCGGAAGAAGTCGCTCACCGGCAAGCCGAACCCCCGTTGGAAGTGGGACCAGAACACGACGTACTCACCCGGATTGGGTGAGGGGGCCAGTTCGGCGGAGGGGAGACGAGCGGCGACGCCGGCGGGGATGCATCTGGTCCAGTAGAGCCAGTCCAAGTCATCTTGGCAGACCCAAGACCCGGCCCACGCTCCATAGTCCGCCGCCGCGGCGTCCCCCTCCATTTCTTGCTCGGCGACGATGAGCTCCTCCTCCGTCATCTGGTCTCCGCTGCCCTCGCTGGCGCTAGCGGCGGCGGGGGGAAGAGGCCTGGATTGGCGAGGACCCATGGCGAGGGAGTTGTGTAGCGGTGGCGGCGACGTAGAGGCATAGGGAAAAGTGCGGCGGTGGCGCTGCTGTTTGAAGCACTGGCGGTGGCGTGGTCGCGAGGAAGACGAAGAAGAGGGGCAGAGGGGCGCGGAAGGGGAAAACTCCTAAGGGGTGCGCCCCTCCCCTATTTAACCACTCCCTCTAGGGGTGAGTGGGATCGCGTCCTGGGAATGTGCCACACGGTGTGGCCGTGTATAGCCCACCTCGGCCAATCAGCAGGGAGCCACACGGAAGGCAACCGAGCGGAGATGATCCCATGACGTGACGCTGTGATGCGGTAAACGAGGAGGCAGGCATGACGTGACCCGCTCACAGTGATAACTGACAATTACTGCGGCGGTTAATGTGCTGGCCCTTAAAATAAGACAACATAATGATTACCCTCCACATGGGTTGGCGTACGAGAGAAGGAAACAAGACCCGGATGGAACCGTGGTAACCCGGCTAGCAAGTGAAAACTTCGAATGTGCAGAGGGAAAGTAAAACCATGAGGTCCAAATCAAAGAGGTAACTCGGCCAGCAAGTGAAAACTTGGAATGTGCGAAGGGAACGTAAATCTGTATAATCCGAGGTAAAGAAGTAACTCGGCAACAACGACCAGAGCTCAGAATTAAACTTGATGTGGCCTTAGCGGCCAAGGCAGCTAAGACCGCACCAGCTTCGGGGACTAATGTTGGGGGGATACCCCCAGGTAGGGTCACGCTAGGGTATAAAGGCCGAGTTAGCCGAGGTTCGGCAAGGTCAAAGCGGATGCTGGCCGTGTCACCTCAAGGCAGGCCGAATCACGGGGTAACCCGGACCAGGGGCGTTCGCCTAACTAAGTCTCAACCGACTTAAGCAGTAAGTCGGAAGTGCCTATTTTACTTGTAAGGAGGAACAGGTGTGGCCGAATCAACTAGGATCCGGGTCACGTCTAGCTTCTAGGAGAAGGAAGGAGTCTCGCTGGTCAAAATAAGCCCTGGTACGCACTACCTGAGCGAAGCAAGCAAGGGCAGAACCACCGGGGCGTGGCCGACAAGGGTGAAGACGCCCATGTCGGCTGACGCAGGCGCCGCAGAGGCTCACGTAGCCTCTGCATGTGTGACGCAGGGGAAAAGCACCCCCGTCGGCTTACTACTTTGGGAGGAGGCATATTCTTAGGAATATGCCTCCATGTATGCCCTAGGCAGAGACCGAGCTCCCTCTATATAAGGGGGGCTAGGGTTTCAGTAGAAGGGGTTCCGCTATTCTCATTTGGCAAGGGTTTTAGGTGTGATCGATGGGTGAGAGTAAGAGAGCTCCTTCTTCCTCGTCTCGCCAATACAGCTCTAGGAGAACTTGTAATCTTGGAAGCAAAGCAATATGAACAACTGTGTGGAGAATCACTTCACTATCCCTCCCTTGATTCCCCTAGCGTGTATTAGTCCCCACCTTTAGCCTATCCATGGCATCTGCCGTGACACCACCACGACATGGTGTCTGGTAACTCTTAAGTGTGCCACCCTACGGTTCGCGAATAATGCAGACATGATCGAGACCCTTCTCCGATCAATAATCAGCAGTGGGACCTGGAGATCCGTACTGACTCCTACACATTCAACGATGACTTCTGTGATCGTGAGAACCTTTAACGCTTGTAACTAAATCCCTTTGTCTCTTGATATATTACATGTCCGAGATTCGATCATCGGTATCTCCATACCTAGTTTGATCTCGTTACCGACATGCACTCTTTTCTCGTTCCCGTGATATAACATTCTAGTGATCACATCACTTGCTTGCAAGCTATCTTAATGTGATATCACCGAGAGGGCCTAGAGTATATCTATCCGTCATCTAGATTGAAAAATTCCACTCTTGATCCATGAGCCTCAGTATAACACCTTCGTAGTACTGAACCCATCTTTATAGTCACCCTATTACGGTGTGACGTTTGATGTTATCAAGATACTCTTCCGGTGTTAGCAATTAACATGATCTCATGGTCTAAGGATAAAGATTACTTCGTATGATGTTATAGAAATATAAACATAATGACTTGATCGTAATGCTATACTTCGGATGAATGTTCATCACATCATTCCACCAATGGTATGACCTTGTTATTAACAACATCCTATGTCCACGATCAGGAAACCTTGATCATCTTTTTAATCAACAAGCTAGTCTATAAGAGTGGCATAACTAGGAACCCTTTTGGTTTATTAAACACACATGTATTCATGTTTCCGATCAATACAATTCTAGCATGTAAAATAAACATCTATCATATATGTGGAATATGTAATAACAACTTTATTATTGCCTCTCAGGGCATATTCACTTCAGTTGGCACAAAGGAGGTGCCTGTTGTGAAGAGGTAACTTTCAGTCACAATTTCCGCCTTTGTACTTTACTCGAATTTCTTTCCGAGATGTAAAGTTTCCGACTTTATTACATTCTCAGAGCAAAGCCGCTCGTCAAGGGCAAAGAGAAAGGGATTCCTTCGAAGCCATTGCGACAGACGAAGCTTACCATAGCTTCTCCTGCCGTGGCGCCTCCGACTCCTGCCCCTCAACCTTCCACAACACCTGTGATCTCCTCGGTCGCCGCAGAAGATCCGGCTCCTTCATCGGAGCCTGCGAACCTTGAGTCGCAAACTAACGTCACCGTAGGTGAGTCAGATTTAGATAAGGGTGAACCCTCTTTGGGTAATGATCCCTCGGCAGAAACCTTCGCCGAGAACCTTCTCAGCAATCCGGGACTTGCCAAATTTGGCCTATCCCGGAAATCTGCAGAAGAGATCCAGCGGCTAGCCAGGCAGTGCCTGGAGAAGAGCAATTTATCTGCCGAAGAAGAAGCACAAGAGGCAGAGGACATCAAGTTCTCTGACCTTGTCGCCCAAGTGCGCCTCCGCGACGAGAGGATAAGGACTGGTGAGCTTCCGACAGCACCAGTGATTCCTCTAACTCTCGCCCAGAAGGTGGCTGCTGAAGTGAATGCGGGTTTGGATAAACTTACCCGCGAGCAATATGTAAGTTGGAATTCCAACTCCGGTTTTTCCTTTATTTTATATCATATCCTCTAGCCCCCAAGCATGAAGTAGGATATATAATCCGGGTTTATGCTTTTTTAGGATGCCAAAGAACGAACTAGTGTAGCCCCCAAGGCTCGTGCTGGTATTAGAAAAAATATTAGCCCGAGTCTTAAGTAGCTTTCTGACTTTGGGTATTCTGACTTACAGAAAGTATGTTCCTATAACTAGGATTTATTGAAGAATGTCTGTGATAAGAAGAGGGAGATCAAAGCTCTCCGGCTTAAAAATGCTGAACTTAAAATAGCCAAGGATGAAGCCGAAGGTAAACATTCCGAGATTCAAACCTTGTCTTTGTATTTCAATGTCGAATTTTTCTGAGCTGTTGTTCTTGACTTACAGCACTGGTGAAACAATCCTGTGCCATGATTGAAGAGGCCGAGAACCTCAAGACCTTGGTGGTGGAGAACAAGGAGCTTCGCCAAGAGCTGAACCAGCTCAAGGCAGATCATGAAAAGAGCATAGCTCAAGTCCTTAAATCCTCCCATGGCTACTGAAGAGCGTGATCGCAAGATCGCTGCTCAAGACAAAATAATCTCGGACCTCAAGAATGAGCTAAGAAGAGAGAGGGAACTTTCCCAGGCGCTTCGGGATGAACTCCAAAGTCTCTAGGAGGAGAAGACCAAAATCGAGAACGTCATTTTCGGTACGTTCCATCTGTCTGACTTACCTTTTATTAGACTTTATTCAATGTCAGATATTTCTTAACTTGTTTTGTATACAGGTCCTCTGAACTTGACGAACTCTTCCTCCACCGAGCCCCGCACCCACCGGCTTACCCAAGTCGGTGACCTGCTTCATGACTTCTGCCAATCCCTTGAGGACATCGGCGAAGCTCTCAAGATTCTAGACATGCATCACATGTCGGATTTTCAGGTGCAGGACAAGGCAAAGGAGATGCCGCAGCTCGTCCAGGATTGGAACATGTCCTACATACGAAGCGCAGCGCAGAACGCTCTCACCATGGTCATGAGCCACCATGGAAACATGGGGATATGGTAAGTGACCAGAGGGTATTCTACAGTGGACGAAGATGGCCAGGAGCAGGACATCAAGGCCATTATGGACTCCTGTGCCGGATATGGGTGTCATGTAGCTAACTTGACCAGCTACGATACTCCATTCTTCAACCGCGTGGACACACGCCTTCGCCTCCAGAAGAAACAGCAGAAATTTCCGACGATGAACGCACCACCTCGGATGTGGACATCTCGGAAAGATATCAAGGCAACGTATCCAGCGAGCCAGCATCTCCACCTGCACCATAGATCAGAAATTTTTGTATTATTCCGGAAAGACATGATGCGTCTGTAAATATGCAATACTTTAACTTTTCTAGTGCTAAGCTTTTGATTTATTGAACACTTTTTAGCTTTAAGTTTTTTTTGTGTGCCTAAAATGTTTACGTAAGCACTTATATTTTTCGTCTCTACTTATCGTTTATCTGGCTTTCCACCTCGTCCCTTTCGTGAGCTGGCTAAACCTTCTGCCGTAAACTTTGCGGAGCAATAGAGCTCAATTGCTAAACCAGTTTAAACTCGGAAACAAAGATGGCTTCCAGTACCAACAATTCACTACTCAGAAAATGCCCGCATCCAGCAATCAGACAAATAACCAAAGTAATGACTAGAAATTTTAGAGTTATACCTGAAGGTAGCAATCTTAGAATCGGAAATCTAAACTAGAACGAACATGAGCATAAAGTACTTTCAAGCATTCTGGGATTTTTGACTATGACATAATCATTTGGAAATAAGATGGTAAAAACTTCTCAGAAAAACTTGAGGCAACCAAAACTTTTATTTCTCACAGAACATATACATATGTATGATTACAAAGAAGGATAAACTAAGAATAAAAGGGACGTAGCTAAGCAATATTCCATGGTCTGTCTAACTCATCCGGATTTCTACTGCCTCCAGCTCTCTTTCTCTTCTTAGTAGCAGGTCTTTCTCTGACTGGCCTCATGTCAGTTAAGTAGTACGATCCATCGTGCAATACTCGACTAACTAAAAAGGGCCCTTCCCATACTGGGGAAATTTTGTCCTTTCTTTGTTGCACAAGCCGGAGAACCAAGTCACCTTTATTGAAAATCTATCTCGGACTCTCTCGCTATGATACTTGCGTAACTTCTGTTGATAGGCTGTAGATCTCATTTCAGCAACGACGCGAACTTGTTTGACTAAGTTGAGATCATTTTGTCGAGAAATCTCGGCATCCTCTTCAATATACGCGGCCACTCTAGGAGAAGTATGAATCAAATCACTAGGAAGAACTTCTTCTGTGCCATAGACCAAGAAGAAATGTGTGTATCCTGTTGACCTGTTTGGATTTATTCGTAAACTCCAAATTACAGAGGCAATTCCTCTGCCCAAGCCCCCGCAGCACGTTGTAGTGGTGCTTCGAGTCTCGGTATTAGGCCTTGTAGGATTAAACCATTTGCTCTTTCGACTTGTCCGTTAGCTTGTGGATGTGCGACTGATGCAATGTTAAGCCGGATATTTTTCTCGTTGCAGAATTCAGCCAATTCTCCCATAGAGAAGTTACTCCCATTGTCCTTGATAATGCTATGCGGATAACCATACCAGATTATAACATCCTCGACAAATCTTTTGGCTGTTGCTCCATCACAACTAGTGACAGGTTTAGCCTCAATCCATTTGGTGAATTTATTCACCATAACTAGGAGGTGAGTAAATCCACTTGGAGCTTGGTTAAATAGTCCTACCATATCAAGCCCCCAGACCGCAAAGGGCCATGTTATAGGTATTGTTCGCAGCTGATCAGCCGGAACGTGAGCTTGCTTGGCGTACTTTTGGCAGCCTTTGCACGTCTTGACTAATCGTTCGGCATCTGCTTGAGCTGTAAGCCAAAAAAATCCGTGTCTAAAAGCTTTTGCCACTAAAGATTTGGCTGCAGCGTGGTGACCACACTCGCCTTCGTGGATTTCTCTTAAGATTTCCACTCCTTCTTCCGGAGATACACAGTGTTGAAAAACCCCAGAAACACTCCTCTTATGGAGCTCACCTTTAACAATAGTATAGGCTTTTGCTCGTCGGATAATCTGCCAGCTCATCACCTCGTCTTCGGGTAATTTGCCATCTACCAAATAATCGAGGTAGGGTTGAGTCCAGCTGGGAATTACAGCCATAACTCCTATCAAAGGTGAGTCGCATTTGGTTAGATATTCCTCATCTACCCCCTTTATTGAGGGAACTTTGAGGTGCTCTAGAAAAGCGCCATTCGGGACCTCTTTCCACGCAGAACCTATCCGACATAGTGCATCTGCTTGATCATTTTCTGCTCGAGGGATGTGTTGAACTTCAAACCTTTCGAACGATTTAGATAGATCATCCACGACAACTTTATATGCTTCCATGTGTTTATTTGCATTACAAATATCTGACACTTGTTGAGCAACAAGATCCAAATCTCCGTAACACATCAAACGTCGGATGCCAATATCCTTAGCAATCCGGATTCCATGCAGTAGTGCTTCATACTCGGCAATATTGTTTGTCGCTATGAAGTGGATCTGCAACACGTATCAAAGTTTGTCTCCTTGGGGTGATTTGAGTACCACGCCAGCCCCCTCGAGCCTTAGACCCATCGTAAAAGAGGGTCCAATATTCCGACTCAGGGAGGTTCATGTTCTCCTTCATCTCTGTCCAATCAGCGACAAAGTCAGCAAGGATCTAGGATTTGATTGCTGTCTGAGGTTTATACTCAATATCGAAAGCTGAAAGCTCTATGCCCCATTTGGCGACGCGTCCTGTGGCGTCACTATTGTTGATTATATCTCTCATGGGAGCTGTACTCACCACGGTAATTGGATGCTCCTGAAAGTAGTATCGTAACTTACGAGATGCTAGAAAAATACCGTAAGCCAACTTTTGATAGTGCGGATACCGCTGTTTTGATTCCATCAGGACCTCGCTGACAAAGTAAGTGGGACGCTGCACCAGGTGTTCTTGACTTTCCTCTGGTCTCTCTACTACCATGACGATACTAACGACCTTATTTGTCGAAGCAAGCTAGAGCAGCATCGGTTCCTTAGGTTCCGGCGCTATAAGGATAGAAGCAGATGAGAGTACTTTCTTCAGATCTTGTAGTGCAGCTTTAGCTTCGTCAGTCCAAACAAAATCCTTGGTCTTTTTCAGGAGTTTGTATAATGGTGCGGCTCTTTCACCAAGCCGGCTTACAAATCGACTGACCGTAGCAATGCAACCAGTTAATCTTTGTACGTCCTTCAGGCGAGTTGTCCTGGAAATATCGAGTATAGCCTTGATTTTGTCTCAGTTCACCTCTATGCCTCTTTGAGACACGATGAGCCCTAATAATTTTCCGACTGGTATTCCAAAGAAGCATTTCTTCGGGTTAAGCATGATGTTGTATTTTCATAGATTGGCAAATGTCTCTTCCAAGTCGGAAATCAGTGTTTCCTTTTTTTGGACATCACCGCGATATCATCCACGTATGCATGTACATTGCATCCGAGTTGGTCATGGAAGCAACACTGCATCGTGCGCTGGTACATAGCTCCTGCGTTCTTCAGCCCAAAGGGCATCGTAACAAAACAGAAGGTTCCGAAAGGGGTTATGAATGAAGTTTTGACTTTGTCAGATTCCTTCATCCGGATTTGGTAATAGCCGGAATATGTGAGGAGAAAACAGAGGAGTTCCGAGCCTGCCGTAGAATCGATAACTTGATCAATTGTAGGCAGAGCAAATGGATCTTTTGGACAAGCCTTGTTCAAGGCAGTATAATCAACACACATCCTTAAATCAGTGGTGTCCTTTTTAGGGACCATTACAGGAGTGGCCGACCACTCAGTGTGGATGACCTCTTCTATGAATCCGGCTAACTCGAGCCGCGCTAGTTCCTTAGCTATTGCCTTACGCTTTTCGTCGCCAAACCGTCGTAGGGACTGTTTGACGGGTTTAGTGTTCGGGTTAACATTTAGAGAGTGCTCGGCAAGTTCCCTAGGTACTCCGGTCATGTCAGATGGCTGCCATGCGAAGATATCTTGATTTGCTTGGAGGAACTTGACGAGCGCACTTTCCTATGCGCTAGTTAGGCCTACGCCTATCTAGGTCACCTTGGAGGGGTCATCATCCTTCAACGGCGCTTTCTTCGTCTCCTCCGATGCCTTGAACTCCGGATTTGGCTTTGTCACCTCCTTCTTCGTTGCGGGCATCTCGGACGGATCTATGCTCTTCTTGATCTCCTGGTACTCCTGGGCGTGCAGCACGGCTTCGGCAAAGGTGGCATTGCCCTCCTCACACTCTCGCGCTTTCTTCGGGTCTCCCCTGATGGTGATCACGCCGTTGGGACCTAGAATTTTCATCATATTGTAAATGTAACACGGACGAGCCATAAAAGCCCAGTAAGCCAGACATCCGAATATAGCGTGGTATGCGCTCTTGAATGGGACCACTTCGAAGGAAAGTGCCTCCGTCCGATAATTCTTTGGAGTTCCAAAGGTAACATCCAAAGTAATCTCTCCCAGGGAATTGGCTTTTCTTCCTGGGACAACTCCGTGAAAGATCACAGAGCTATGGTTCAACTGGGTTTCCGAGATCTTCATCCGGCGTAGCGTTTCGACATAGAGAATATTGATGTTGCTACCACCGTCCATGAGGGTGTTGGAGAAACCATAACCGTCAATAAGTGGGTTGACGATTAAGGCGTATTTTCCTCGCATGTGCAACTTAGTTGGATGATCAGCACGGTCAAATGTGATTGCCACTTCCGACCAGTCTAGATATTGAGGGACAGCCAGAACTATTGCATTGAGCTCGTGGAGAACTGCTTTCTTGACCTTTGTTGGCTGAGATCTGAGGAAGGTGACGTAAGTGTCGTTCTTGGTGGGAAACATTTTCTTCCCTTCCGGCTTGGGATTTGAAGCATCAGCTTCCTCCATGTCGGAATCTTCCTTGGTCTCTTTGTCTTTTTGGGGATTTTTCTTTCCCTTCTTCCGCTTAGCTTTGTAGCCCGCGATATCATCTCTCTTGATGTCGTCATTAAAACGACATTCAGCGTTGGTGTGGGATGAGCCCCCATTGGCGTCTAAGTGATCCACACATGGGTTATTGGCAATGTCGACCCAAGAGTAGGTTTTGCCTGGTTGTTTTTCTCCTCTACATTGGACAATTGAAGTCCCACGGCCACGCCCGTGGCCTCCGTCGTGTTCTCCTCATCCTCCAAACCCGGAAACAGTAGTAACCACCGCTGTTTCCGTGTTGGGTTTTTCTTCCGAGGTATTTTTGCGCTTATGAGCTTCTTGCTTCGGTTGTGTTGCTGACTGAGGCATAGCTAGGACATTGAGTAATCCCTCTGCATCGTCGTCAGCATTTGCATACTTGCTCGCTGTTTGTATCATCTCTCCCAAATCAGTGACCTTGTCACACTTCAAGCGATGACGTAGTAAACCAATTGGGAGTCCTGCGATGAAAGCTTCAATGAGGTTTGATCGTTTACTCCTTCACATGAGTTCTTGGTGTCGATCCATCGTCCGAGGTAATTCCGGCAAGTTTCTCCGGCTTTCTGGGTGCAACACTGTAGGTCTCCGACCGAACAGGGCCTCCGATATGTGCCTTCGAAATTACGAAAGAACGCACTTTGCATGTCATACCAGTTATCGATGGTGTTCTCCGGAAGTTCATTGAGCCATGATTGCGCCGTCTTTCGCAACATAAGCAGGAGATATCGGGTTGCGACCAGGCTGTTTCCGCCTTTGGCGATGCAGCAAGCTTGGAAAAAATCCTGTAGCCAAGTATCTGGCCGAGCAATGCTGTCGTAGGCTTGGATGTGCCTTGAGATAGCAAATCCTTCTGGGAATCTTGTAGCTCTGATGCATGGTCCGAAGCACTTTGGGCCCACGTACATGTCATCGTTTTCATAGCGCCGCGCCTCTATGTTGGAATTGATCCTGTGCCTTGTGTCGCTCGGGGATAAAGATCGTCCCGAATGTCGGCTGTGGCTGCGGTGCCATGGAGCCGGACTTCGGCTTCTGCCAGCACCACCTCCACCATATCGTCCTCCTTGTCCCCCTTTGGAGCCGTTCTGATGGCTGCTTGGTGGAGAGGGTGGGGCAGCTGAATTGTTTCCGACTAATCGCCGGCCTCCGTCCGGAGCGCCATTATTCCGGTTCCAGGGAGGATCTTGACTACGACGAGCCCCCTGCCGGCTTGTACCAGCATGGTTTCTGTCGTTCCATCGTCCGTCATTCCCACCACGGTGAGGCTCAGTAGGACGGCTTGCATGTCTAGGAGGTGGCATTTTTTGACGATCCTCCTCCCGACGTTTCTCTTTATCTTCTCCCCTTCGATCATTAGACTCTCGTCGGGGAGTGTTCTTCGGATTCAGTGCAGCAATGGCATCTTTCTCGGCATCTAGAGCGACATTGCTCTAGTTACGCGCAGTTCTGTGTTGCTGTCCTGATGATTCGGTTCTTGAATAATTGTCTTCCCGTCGTTCAGGGTTATGATACTACGCCCGAACGTAATGGGATCTTACCCCAGCCCATGCCGGATCTGTGCGACATTGGTCAGAATCCGAGACCAGTTTTTGACTTCCGACAGCCCGACCTTTCGCTGCTCTAGTCCCTTATTGAGTAGTTTGATACCCAAACGGATCCCCTCCGGTCCTGGATTAGCCGATAGAATTTCTCGGGCCGCCACGGTATTCTGTACTGGGGTTGGGTAAACCAAATCTCCATTGCTATCTTTCCGTGGCTTCACCATCTCATCTCCAAATAGGACGGCACGGACACGTGGGAATTGGTCGTCATTGGTGTGACGCTTCCGTGTCTTCTGATGCAACCGAGACATGTAGTCCTTAGTTGACATGCGTTTCTTCTCCACCTCGATGTTTTTGGCTTCATCGAGGAGTTGTTGACGACGCGCTTCTAGGGCTTGCGCCCTTTCGTCCAGCTCATCCGCAGTAAGTTCTGCGGCTGTAAGGATAGGTGTGGTTAATGCAGCATCGATGAGTTTACGCGCACCTTCGGTGATCACGTGTCCATCCATCGATGCTTCTTTCTTCAGCTCTTCTGGGATTAGTGATCCGAGTCTTCCTCGTAATCCTCGGCAATCACCTCCTCTGTCAGAGGGTCTTTTTCTGGGGTCTTGTTCTTCTTGTTCCTCTTCATTGCCTTCTTGGCAGCGCCGGTAGCAAAGACGGCTTTGGATCCGTTTCCCAGAGTCAAGCTCTGATCGGTACTTTTGGACATATGGACTTCGGGATTATCTCCGACGTCCATGTCATCCTGCGCTTTGGGAGAGTGTTCCCCGGATCCTTCATCCATGGCTTCTCCTTCTTCTGCAGCTTTGCAGTTGTACTCCTCTTCATATTCCGTGGAGAACTTTCGGAAATCTGCCGACGTCATAGATACATCCGAGGATGCGAGAACGTCGGCGTTTGTTCCAATTGCCTCCAGCATAGAGTCGGTGTTTTCTCCGGCATCGGCAGAGCCGGATCCGGATCCCACGTATCCGACGAAGTGCGACGCGTGCTTCCTGAGGTACCTGCGGCTTTCGCGATCAGCCATGTCGAAACTTTTGATGGTCTCGAGGATGGCATCTGCGCTTTCACCATGCAGTATCATACGTCTTAGTATGTACCTCAGGAAAGGCATGTCTGTCCCGCCGTCGTCAGAGCCGGAATCAGTGGCATTGTTATGCTCCTCCAGAATTTCGACCTCCACGGGTGGGTCGATCTGGGATCCGGCTTCTCCAGGGAGATCCACTCTAGATTCGACTTGGACCGCTAGGTCTTCTTCAGGCTAGGATTTCTCTACTATCTCCGCAATTGGTGCAGGCTGGGTGGGATTAGGGTTTTCTGAAATCTGGAACTCTGCCGCCTTCGCAGACAAAGGGGACCCAGAAAATTCTTCTGCTTCTATCAGCACCGTTGGTGTGGGTTGGGCAGTTTCAGCGAAACCGATGTAAACATCGATCTCACCAAAAGACATGATTGTGTAGGCAGTCACGGCCTCCCTTGCCAAAATCCAAGTCTCGTCGAGAACGATGAGAGGGACATCGCTGGTGTAGAGGATGCGACCGACGGCGATAGTCTAGCCGATTCCGATTCTTGCAGATTCCGCTCGGAACGTAGATCCGTAGCTCACTTGCCCCATGGTGGGCGCCAACTGTCGTCGGGTTGAGGACAAGTACGCCATGAGGGGGTCCTCGAGGCGTGTGGAAGAGAGGGGTGTGATACGTACGGTATTTCGAGACGGTGAGCACACAAGTTTACCCAGGTTCGAATCCACCGGCTTTGGACGGATCCTACTCCTGCTAGCAATCTAGTAATACGGCAGAGCCAGAATATGGGTTACAATGGTTTCTCCTGTGCGAGTTGAGGGTCTAAAGTATTGGATTGTGCCCTAAAGGCTCTCCCTAGGACGGCTTATATAGATATCTGGCCTACGGTTTATAGGAGAGATCTATCCGGCTACGATTAAGAGTCGGTTACAGAGTACATCTTGAACTACAAGTAACATTATGGGCCTAAGTCGGTATGTCTTCTGGGCCTTCCCATAGCCGGATTGGACTCCGTATTTCTCCCTGACTGGGCCGTCGGTGAAGCAAAGCTCTAACCCGAAGTGGGCCACCCTGGTTAGTGAGGAACTATGAGGATACCCGGAAAGTATATCCCCAACAACCTGCATCATAGAATGTACCAGAAAAACAATGTGTTATTCTGAAAAACAATCTGATTGTAGTGAGTAAAATATTATTTTGCTGGTACTAAGATTGTAAGAACTTATGCTTTACTCTTTTTAGCAATTTGCCTTTTTTTATTTGGTGTGCTCGAAAAATACTTAAGCACTTAGTTTGTCTACACTTATCGTTTATCTAGCTTTCCGCCTCATCCCTTTCGTGAGCCAACAAACCTTTAGCACGGAAACTTTGCCGAGCAACAGAGCTCAATTGCTAAACCAATTTAAACGCAGAATCAAAGCCGGCTTCCAATACCAACAATTCACTACTTGAAAAAATACCCGCATCCAGCAATCAGACAAAAACTCAAGTATAGACTAGAAAACTTGGACTTATACCCAAAGGTAGAATTTTTAGAATCACAAATCTAACCATAACAAGCATGGGCATAAAGTACTTTCAAGTATTCTGGGACTTTCGACTATGACATGATCATTCAGAAATAAGATGGCACATAAAAAAATCTCAGAAAAAACATTGAGGACAAATACATTATTTCACTTTGAACATGTACATGGATATGATTACAAAGAAAGAAATTTAAGAATAAAAGGGACCTAGATGAGCAATATTACATGGATGGTCTATTTCTTTCGGATTTGTACTACCTCCTGCTCTTTTTCTCTTCTTAGTAACAGGTATTTCTTTTTCTAGCCTCATGTGAGTTAGGTAGTAAGAACCATTGTGCAATACGCGACTAACCATAAAGGACCCTTCCCATATAGGGGCAAGTTTGTGCTCTCTTTTTGCACTAGTCAGAGAACCAGATTACCCTTCCTGGACGATAGATTTCTGACTCTCTGACTATGATACTTGCTTATCTTCTGCTGATAGGATGTGGATCTCTACTCAGCAGCGCAGCGAACTTCCTCGAGCATATTGAGGTCACTTGTCGAGAGACTTCGATATCCTCTTCGACATACGTAGCAAGTTAGGGAGAAGTATGAATAAGATCACTCGGAAGAACAGCTTCTCCACCATGGACCAAGAAAAAGTTGTATATCTGGTTGACCTGTTAGGAGTGGTTCATAAACTCCATATCATAGATGGCAATTCGTCCTAACAAGCCCTCATAACATGATGTAGTGGTGCTTCGAGTCTCGGTCGTAGGACTGAATAAGTAAACCATCTGCCCTTTCGACTTGTTTGTTGGCTTATGGATGTGTGACCGATGCAATGTCAAGTCGGATACCTTGTTCATTGCAGAATTCAACTAGTTCTCCCATGGAAAAATTACTCATGTTGTCTATAATGATACTGTACGGATACCTGAATCGGATGATCATGTCCTCGATGAAATTTCTGGCTATTGCTCCATCACAACTTGTGACGGGTTTTGCCTCAATCCATTTCGTGAATTTATCCACCATCACAAGAAGGTGAGTGTATCCACTTTGAGCCCGTCTAAACGGTTCTACCATGTCAAGCCCCCAGACCACAAAAGGCCATGTAATTGGAATTGTTCGCAGATGATAAGCCATAGCATGGGCTTAGTTTGCGTATTTTTGGAAACCTTTGCACGTCTTGACCAACAGTTCGACATCGGCCTTAGCTGTGAGCCAGAAAAATCTGTGTCTGAAGGCCTTTGCCACTAAAGATTTGGCTGCAGCGTGATGTCCGCATTCGCCTTCATGGATTTCCCTTAGGATTTCACGCCTTCTTCTAGAGAAACAAAAAGCTGGAAAACCCCAGACACACACCACTTATAGAGCTCATCTCCCACCACTATGTAGGATTTTGCTCGTTAGACGATCTGTCGGCTTAGTACTTTGTCTTCGGGTAATTTTCTCTCTACCAAAAAATCAAGGTAGGGTTGTGTCGAGCTAGGAATTACAACTAGATGTGCTTTAAGTGGTGAGTCGGATTTGGTCAGATACTCCTGATGACTGCAAGTGCACATATCGTTTGTAGCTAGTTTCGAAGTTCAGATATCGATCCCATAGGCAGCCCAAAGGTAAGTGTTTATTGGTGAAGTCTCTGTCACACCCGAAGTTGTTACAGGTCTTCGAGTGAATTTACTAAAGTATTGAATTAAGAATGAGATTTTGATTCAATGTGATAGATGTAAATAGAACTTAAAAATGTAAACTTCCAAAAGATAAATCATAAAAGTAAAGAACGACTTTGCTTGTTTATTGTTTCCTGCAGATGACAAAAGAAGGCGCGGGGAGATTTAGTTCATGGTGATAGTGAATGTGCCAGGTGGATGAATGGTGAATGTAACAATTATAATCTTATAGATATATGTGTAGGCGAGTAACCCATAATTAGCTGGAACACCTCTTGGTATATTTCATCCCAACTTCAATAATCCTACTAGCCTGCTACCAAAACCATGGTCAGACACTAGATGATTAAGACCCTTCAGGTTGCTTAGTGATTAAGCTCTTTGGCTCGGACAAATGCAATAAGTACAGTGGTTACTCGTTATCCTCGAGTCAACTAGCTTTCCATTGATATCCTTGTGTCACCCAAGGGTCGCCGGTCCACTAGCGTACAAGATATTATCTATGTAGAACAAGGTATCATGTTGTCTGGGCCCTTAATTGGACAACAAGCATTAGGCATCCCACAAATAGTCAAGCATACATATTATAGTAGAATCAATCACAAATTAGTGGAAAATATGTGAAGGCACATCACATCTCACCAATCCCTACATCTCCCATGCCCAAGGGAATTACTCACACATGAGAGAAGAACATATCATCAATACAATTGAATAAAGGGAATTCATCTTGGTATTACCGTGGAGATCCACAATAAAAATAGAAAATTATCCAACACAATTCAAGATGGGAGGAAATAATCTCAAACCCTAGTCTTGCAAGGTGGAGATCCCTCTCTCTCTCTCAAGTACAAGTAGTGGCTATGGGGGTGTATTGGCTAGGAGGTCGAAGATTGTGGAGCGAGATGAAGAATGTCTCCTCCTTCTTCTCCGGATCTCTTCTTTCTCCCTTCTGGATGGTGTGGCAGCTGTTGTGTTCTATTTTCGTCCCCCATCCCTTAATGGAAGTTGTCCCTTTTGACAAGACAGGGGCGACGCCAACTATACGGCGGGAACTATATGGCCATTCCCACTGCATAGTTGGTCATTACACCGTCTGTGAGCTCCCCTCGCGTGCTTCCAAAGTGGGACTTGCTTGTTTTCTCCAGAATATTGTATTTCTATAGTTAAATCCTTCTGTTGACGTTCAGAACCTGAAACACACATTAAAATCCAAGTTTTCTTTGCTACTGAAGTATTAGCGTTAGGTAAAGCCAGAAAACAATAAAATATGGGAGAAAACCATCAATAAAAGCCATAAAAAATGTGTCGAATCTCACAGCTATCAACTCCCCCAAGCTTAGATGTTGCTCGCCCTTGAGTGACAAGGAAATAAGGAAGAATAGCACAGACTCGAGACTGAAAGTAAAGGAACTTACAGTTCAAAGTGGTGTTAAATTCTTTTCTTCTCAATCCGTGCAATCTTAAATATGATTATACAAGTATTCACAAGATTACACTGAGTCCACTTACTAACCACATATATCTTGCTAGGAAATAAATCATATTCCTAAGAAAGTGTCGGAAGTTTTAGCTAGGAAGGTGAGGCAAGTACTTTTGGTGCCTCTCTTTGTTGAGAGATGAAAACTTTTTGTTCTTGCTTATTTACCCAATTAAGAGTACTCAAGTTGGCATCAAAATATTTAATTTAAGAACAACTCATCTTCTCCCATGTCAAAATTTCAAGACTCTCAAAACACCTTTTTATTTCTCTTGTCTTTCAAAAACTACAGCTCTTTCATAGAGAAATCGTGCTACTATTTTTGAACATGTTAATCGGGGCTGTGTTGTGCACTCGTGACCATGCCAATAAATAATGTTGAGCAATAATGGTCTAGACTACAACTTCACTTGGAACGTGAAACCATAGGGAGACTAAATTTTTTACAAGTCATAGCCTTGCTGCTACAGACGTTTACATATCTCAATATCCAAATCAAGTGGTTTCCCACATTTAGATCATTCATTCGCCAGCACAGTTAATAATTCACCATGGAGCACGACAGAGTGGTAATGACATGCATAAAGCAATATCTTATAGTAATTATTAGAAAAAGTAGTGGCATAATTTCTACTACTTCGAAGCATCCATTTAATCAAACAATTTTAAGCAAGGGTACTATCGAGTCTATTTATATTAAGCACAATTGGGATGGAGTAGTTCTAAAATCAAATTCTTTGAGCTAAACATGGATTCAAGTCATCTTTCAGATGCTTTTTTCTTGTTGCAAAAATGTAGGAAGTATTTTAACCTAGTTCATTGCTCATTGTTTCAAAGCTAAAAAGGAGACACTAGCTGACATGGGTACACCCTGCAGGTACTCGAGTTTGGTTTATACGGTCCAGATACGATGGAAGCCCACGGTGTTGCCAAGGCCCAATGGAGACTTCGAGTGGCCCATGGCCTCTGGATTACTTGCGAGATAAGAAGAAGCCTAAAGATAGAAAATTTAAAGGGAAACCCTAACCTGTAACCGACTCGACCTGCTACCCGAGACCTAGCCTATCTATATAAAGGCTAGGAGGGGCGGCGAGGAGGACACGCGCAACCCTAGTTTCCACAACTCTGCCAGATTGCATCTACGCGCCCTTGTAATCTTCGATTCCTTCATTAATTCCAAGAGCAGACAAGCAGGAGTAGGGACCTCTACGAGGCCTGAACCTGGGTAAACCTTGCGTCCCTGTGTGCTTGTTTGCTAGCCGACCGATGCCTCCAGCGCACCCTCCTTCTCCAAAACCCAAGTCCATAACAATGGGAATTGATGAGTTTAACCCTCGTCAATTGGCACCGTCTGTGGGCGAAAAGGCACTACCTTTCTACCAATTTCTCCGTAAAACCGACAAGTTCGAGTGGACCGACAAGGCGTAGGAAGCATTCGAAGACCTCAAGGTGTCTATTATCCACCTCGCAAGTACTGGTGACTCCATGCGAAAAAGAACCAATGTTGCTCTACATCTCTGCCACCAACCAGGTGGTCAGCACGGTGCTCATAGTAGAACGCGCTAGGGAAAAGAAGGTCCATGGGGTGCAACGCACAATTTACTACCTCAGCAAGGTGCTCACGCCAACAAAGCAGTGGTACCTGCACTACCAGAAGCTGGCATATGGCGTCTTCATTACAGCAAGGCGACTGCACCAATACTTCTAGGAGCACCAAATCATGATGGTCAATGACGACCCGCTTGGGCATATCCTCAATAACCCAGACGCCATCGGGCGAGTCGCGCTTTGGGGAATCGTGCTGTCTCCACGAGACATTGCATACTAAAAGCGTGACGCGATTAAGTCGCAAGTTCTCCCAGATTTCCTTGTGCACTGGATGGAGAACCAGCTCCCTGAAAAGCTAGATATGTCTTATCTCTGGACAAGGCACTTCGACGGATCCAAATGAAAGGACGGGGCTGGCGCAGGTGTCATACTGACATCGCCACAAGGAGACAAGCTGAAATACATTCTGTGAATGCAGTTCACTGCCTCCAACAATGAAGCTGAATATGAGGCTCTGCTGCACGGGATGCGGATGGCGAAATCCTGCGGTGCCAAGAGGCTCATCATCTACGGTGACTCCAAACTGGTGGTCAACCAAACGATGCACGAGTGCGATGCACTGAACGACAACATGATCGCCTACCGCGACCTCTACGACACACTCGAAGGGGACTTCAACCGATGTGAACTGCGTCATGTAGGCTGTGAAAGCAATGAAAAGGCGGATGCACTCGCCAACATTGGCTCCACCTGCGCCCACATACCACCTGGGGTATTTCTCAAGTGAATCTATGAATGCTCCATGAAACCAAAGGCCACAGAGAAGAAAACAAGCGCAACAACGGACTCGGGGGCTACGCCACCCAATGAGCCAATGGCACTCGATGACCTTGTGCTTGACAAAGGACTCGAGGGACCAATGAGTTTCATGATGATCGAGCCATCTTGGACTCAACCCTACATCACATATCTCCTAAGCAAGAGGTTACCTGAAGACCCGACTGATGCGCGACACATCGCGCGGCGGTCCAAGGCATTCCCCATCATCAGTGGCGAGCTATACAAGCGCAGCATCACAGGTGTACTCCAACGGTGCGTCTCCAATGCAGACGGACATGCCACCCTCCTCGACATCCATGAAGGAACTTGCGGGCACCATTCTGGCAGTCGCGCCCTAGTCGCCGAAGCTCTACGAGCTGGATTCTACTGGCCCACGGTCATGCGCGATGACAAGGACATTGTCCAGCACTGCAATGCTTGCCAGCGATTCACCGATAAACCGCACGCACCTGGCGCGGAGCTTTGGCCAATACCATTGGCTTGGCCCTTTGTGCAGTGGGGGCTTGATACATTGCAAATGTATCTATAATTTTTGATGTTCCATGCTTGGTTTTATCTACTTTCTTATGTTTTGTCCACACTTTGGAGTACTTTTCATATGATTTCTTGGACTAACCTATTAACAAGAGCCACAGTGCCAGTTGCCTGTTTCTGTGTTTTTGGTTCCAGGAAAGTCAGAAAATCAATATTCTCGGAATTGGACGGGACAAAAGCCAAAGTTCCTATTTTACCGGAAGACTCACGGTGCCGGAAGCAGAGACGGAGGAGGTCCAGGGCCTGGCCACACCATATGGTGGCGCGGGCTAGCCCTGGCCGCGCCACCAGTTGGTGTGGGCCCCATGGCACTCCATCGACCTTGCCTCTTCGCCTATAAGAAGCCTCCCGATACCAGAACCCTAAATCATCAAGCCTCCAGCAACGAAAAGTTCCGCAGCGCCGCCGCCACCGAAAAGGAGATTCGGGGGACAGAAAGACTCTGTTCCGGCACCCTGCCGGGATGGGGAAGTGCCCCCGGAGCCATCTCCATCGATCTCCACCACCATCTCCATCAGCATTGTTGATTCCCATGATGAGGAGGGAGTACTTCTCTCTCAAGTCTAAGGGTTCTACCGGTAGCTATGTGTTCATCCCTCTCTCTATGCATGATCATATTATGATCATGAGCTTGTAATCTATAGATCTATTATGCTACTCAAGTGCTTTAATGAATCTCTGCTCTCCCCATGTGTGTGAAAGTGACAGCGTGCTCACCATGGTGGCACTTAGGCTAGAGATTACAAATACTTGTTATGAGTTATATTTGGAGCTGGATGTCTTTATGAAATTGTGGTGTTTGTTGGACTCATCTAGTACTCAAGGTGACAGTGTGGGGTTTTCTAGATGGGAAAGGCTTACTTTGAGGAGTGATGTTATAGCCCTACCATTGATTAGAGTGTCCAACCGGAGAGTAGTTAAGAGTAGTATCATGAAGATGATATATTTATATGAGAGTGTTCACTAGTGAAAGTATGATTCCTAGGCCTTGTTTCTAAGCATTGATACACTGTTTGCTACTAGATCTGTTACATGTTTGCTTGTTTCCATCTTTATTTCAGTTTGCCCTGAGTCTTTTTCACACCATCAAGCTATTTTTTATCACCGTTACCACTTATAATTATTCATACCACTTGTATTTCACTATCTCTTGACCAAACTAGTGCACCTATACACCTGACAAGTGTATTGGGTGTGTTGGGGACACAAGAGACTTCTTGTATCTTGATTCCAGGATTGCTTGAGAGGGAATACCTTTGACCACTTCCTCCCTGAGTTCGATAAACCTTGGGTGGTCCACTTAAGGGAAAACTTGCTGCTGTTCTACAAACATCTGCACTTGGAGGCCCAACAACTATCTACAAGAATAGAAGTGCGTAGACATTAAGCTATTTTCTGGCACCGTTGCCGGGGATATACAGGATAGCTTCAACCATTTTCCTCCCCGTCAAAAGCTATTTTCTAGCGCCGTTGCTGGGGAGGAAAGGTAAAAGGTATTCACACCGGAGGATTAAAGAAGAAGAACCTCCCACGACAAACGCCTATTTTCTGGTGTCAGTACTCGAAGTTATTTCCTCTAGATTCTGCAATTTTGTCTTTTTGTTTCTTTTTTTCACTAGTTAGGCTTAATGGAAAACAACAACAAAATGAGAGATCTTTATAGTATTTATCTTGAGTTAGGACATGAAGTGTTTCAAGAGAAAATTAAAAAACCTATGGAACTTTATTTGCATGCTAATGGCAATGTTGTTAGTATGAATTCTTTGGACACCATTATTGATAATGCTATGGAGAAGTCTAATCTTGGGGAAGCTAGTTTTTATGAAAATGATCTTTTTAGTTCCCCAACTTTGGAAGATAGCTATTCTATTGCTTATGATGATAACAAACCTCCAATATATGATGATTACAATGATGAGTATGATATTTTCAGTCCACCTAATTTTGAGGAGAAAATTAATTATGACTACAATATGCCTCCTATATTTGATGATTATGGTGACGAGAATAATAATGATAGCAATTTTGTCGAATTTGCTCCCACTACAATTAATAAGAATGACTATGCTTATGTGGAGAGTAATAATTATTATATGCATGTGGCTCATGATAAGAATGTTTTATGTGATAGTTATATTGTTAATTTTATTCATGATGCTACTGAAAGTTATTATGAGAGAGGGAAACATGGTTTTATGCATCTCAATAATATTAAGTTTCCCCTCTTTATGTTGAAAGTCTTGAAGTTGCACTTGTTTTGCTTTCCTATGTTTGTTGCTTTTTTCTTTCATGACTTGTTTATTTACAATATTCCTATGCATAGGAAGTGGGTTATACTTAAATGTGCTTTGAATTTGCTTCTTGATGCTCTCTTTTACTTCAATTCATATTTCTTATATGAGCATCTTCTCAAACTATCAAGCCTAACTTAAAGGCGTTAAAGAAAAGTACTTATTGGGAGATAACCCAAAATTTTTAGATGAGTCTTGGAAATTATTACCTCTGTAATAACCGCTCCTCCTTTTTATTTTCTTTTTGTGCCAAGAGTAACCTCTAATGAGAGATAAGTAATGATTGGGAAAGTTGCTGTCCCGAAACAGATTTATGTGCTTCACCGTAAAAATTCCTGAGAGAGCTCTGTATGTCGGATTGAGCTGTAATTTTTCGTGCTTCTGCCCCAGGTTGTTCTCTAACTTGCGTTAGATCAACACTTTTTGATTTGAGCAACAGAAGGTCTTCGAAAAAATTCATCTTTACCTCCTGGTCTGTTTTAACAGATTTCTGCCAATTTCTGCATTTGCTTCTTGTTAGTTCCTTCTTGAGTTCCTTTGGGGAATTGAGCTTTTTGAGGGAAGTGCTACAGTATATAGTGTTCTAATGGAAGTTTATTTGGTGTTAGAAGTGAATATTGAGACCTATTTATCTTAAAGTGCAGCAATGTTGCTAATGAGATTGTGTAAAGTTTTGTATGAAGGAAAAAATTCAGGTGTATGAAAGGAATGAGCATGAGATGAAGGATGGACTAAACCTCAAGCTTGGGGATGCCACGCGTGTTACTCCAAGAAACATCCAATAAGTACAAGCGTCAAAGCTTGGGGATGCCCAAGACATCCCCTTCTTCATCAATAAAAATCCCAGGTTTCTTTCAAACACTTCATTTTTATTGTTTCATGCATAGTTGTGTTGTTCTTGGAGCGTGTTCTTTTTCGTTTTCGTTTTGGTTTTTGGTTTGCTTGGTCTGCTTAGTTTGCTGAATAAATTGGTCGGACCCCCCTCTTTCATACATTGGTTTTCAAATAGTTTGGTTTGGTTTGGAGAACAGTAGGAAAGTTCATGCGTTTGTGGTAAAAAGAGCTCGTTTTTTACTGTGGCATATGCTTTGTCATGCCATGCTTGATATTGTTTTGGCTTTATGCTTAGTATTCCTTGCTGTAGCATGACTTGTTTTAAACAATTGAGATTGCTTAATGTGCCTTGGATGAATCATGCGTTGTTTTAGCATATTAAAGCATAGTTTAGTGGTATTCTCCTTTGGTGCTTTATTTGGGTTGACTTGGCGCATGCTCACACCATGTTATGACTATCTCAAGTCACCATAAGACTTTATGATACTCTAGTTTTCAACTTGTAGTATCACTTTATGCTTTGATCAATGATGTTTTGTCGCTCTGCATGATTATGGCCATTATTGCTCTCTTAGTTTGTCGCTCCCAGTCTTTTGCTAGCCTCCACAACCAAGTATGAGTTCCACTCATGCATCCAACTCCCTAAACCAAGTTTTTCCAAAGATTCGACCATACCTACCTACTAGCTTATGCTATTCCAAGTATATTCATGCTTTTGTTTACCTTCCACTTGTTATGAGAAAACTAGTGATTAAAGCTCTCACGAACTTGATGGCACACTTTACTTTATTGCCTCTAATAAACTTGAACCATTGTGTCCTTCTTTGTTGCGTATATGCTTGCGCTTTATTAGTTGAAATTAGCAGAACCATGTATCATGGGGAACGCTTTCAACATTGCACTTGTACTTTGTACCCCGTTGATATCATGTTCTTTTGCTTATGGATCCCGGTGGTGTGAAATAAAAGTGGAACTTGTAAGATCATGGAGTTTGTATGTGTGTTAGAGAAACAATTGGGCCACTGGTCTAATCCATGCCGTCATGGTGGAAACCTGCAGCTTAACCATAATGAGCTATCTATGAAGCATTCTTCTTATAAAAAAGAGTCCTACATTGAGAAAAAGAGAAAAAGAGAAAAAATGAGATAATGAAAAGAGGAAAGAGAGAAAAAGCACCATTTTCCCATGGTAAATAAGAAGATTGCTGAGATGCTCGTTGTCTGCTTGCCTTGTCATTTTGATATGGGGATTCTTCCGTATCATCGGGCAAGGGGTACCCCATTGGCGGTTCTCTATGATACATATGTACTTACAATGACAAGAGCTTACTTTTGACTAAAGTTGAGTAGCATGAGGTTCGGTCTTCGTAAGTAAGGGGCATGAGATTTCGGTTTATAACTTGTCAAGCATATCCTCTTAATTGTGTCACTTTAACCTTAATCCCTTAAAGATGCTTATGATAGGGGCAATGAGAGCTGAAAGATATAAGTACCATAATTTTTGGAAGCTCTTTATGAAACTTGAATCTCTGCTTCCTTCTATGAAGGCCTTTCTTCCACCATTATATTGAGTCTCCACCTTCTATCTTTATGCACATACTTTGAGAGCATAGTGGCCATTCTTAGTTCTGTGTGCATTGTCCCAAGACTAGTTTATTGATGCATAACTTGTTATTGCTTGTTTTAAACTATTTGTATCTAGTCACTCTTATGAAATTTGAAGGTGTCCTATGCATTTATATTTGCTACTCTATGAGGGACAAGCTGAATACTATTATGCTATGTTTTCTATATGTGAAACAAACAAACGTCTTGCAAAGCATGTTATTCATGAATCTTTTGTTTGTGCCTTTTCATGTTGCATCATAGTTTCTTTACTTATTGCTAGAACTTTGTCTTTCATGTTATGATTGAAGTACTATGATCCCAGCTTTGAATGTTTTGCAAATACTTTGATCAAGTCTTTGATGGTGCATGTCACCTCAAAAATTATTTCTTTTTATCACTTACCTACTCGAGGACGAGCAGGAGTTAAGCTTGGGGATGTTGATACATTGCAAATGTATCTATAATTTTTGATGTTCCATGCTTGGTTTTATCTACTTTCTTATGTTTTGTCCACACTTTGGAGTACTTTTCATATGATTTCTTGGACTAACCTATTAACAAGAGACACAGTGCCAGTTGCCTATTTTCTGCTGTTTTTGGTTCCAAGAAAGTCAGAAAATCAATATTCTCGGAATTGGACGAGACAAAAGCCAAAGTTCCTATTTTACCAGAAGACTCACGGAGCCAGAAGCAGAGACGGAGGAGGGCTAGGGCCTGGCGACACCATATGGTAGCGCGGGCTAGCCCTGGCTGCGCCACCAGGTGGTGTGGCCCCCCTGGCACTCCACCGACCTTGCCTCTTCACCTATAATAAGCCTCCCAATAAAAAAACCCTAAATCGTCAAGCCTCCAGCCACGAAAAGTTCCGCAGAGCCGCCGCCACCGAAAAGGAGATTCGGGCGATAGAAAGTGCCCCCGGAGCCATCTCCGGCACC
The DNA here is from genome assembly GCA_910589775.1 of Avena eriantha. NCBI lineage: Eukaryota > Viridiplantae > Streptophyta > Magnoliopsida > Poales > Poaceae > Avena > Avena eriantha. Next base: position 130,159,785 of record OU342741.1, read on the forward strand.
CTGCCAGGACGGGGAAGTGCCCCCGGAGCCATCTCCATCGATCTCCACCACCATCTCCATCACCATTGCTGATTCCCATGATGAGGAGGGAGTAGTTCTCTCTCGAGGCTAAGGGTTCTACCGGTAGCTATGTGTTCATCTCTCTCTATGCGTGATCATATTGTGATCATGAGCTTGTAATCTATAGATCTATTCTGCTACTCAAGTGCTTTAATGAATCTCTGCTCTCCCCATGTGTGTGAAAGAGACAGCGTGCTCACCATGGTCGCACTTAGGCTAGAGATTACAAATACTTGTTATGAGTTATATTTGGAGTTGGATGTCTTTATGAAATTGTGGTGTTTGTTGGACTCATCTAGTACTCAAGGTGACAGTGTGGGGTTTTCTAGATGGGAAAGGCTTACTTTGAGGACTGCTGTTATAGCCCTACCGTTGATTGGAGTGTCCAACCAGAGAGTAGTTAAGAGTAGTATCATGAAGATGATATATTTATATGAGAGTGTTCACTAGTGAAAGTATGATTCCTAGGCCTTGTTTCTAAGCATTGATACACCGTTTGCTACGAGATCTGTTACATGTTTGTTTGTTTCCATCTTTATTTCAGTTTGCCTTTAGTCTTTTCCATGCCATCAAGCTATTTTCTATCACCATTACCACTTGTAATTATTCATACCACTTGTATTTCACTATCTCTTCGCCGAACTAGTGCACCTATACACCTGACAAGTGTATTGGGTGTGTTGGGGACACAAGAGACTTCTTGTATCTTGATTGCAGGGTTGCTTGAGAGGGAATACCTTTGACCACTTCCTCCTTGAGTTCGATAAACCTTAGGTGGTCCACTTAAGGGAAAACTTGTTGCTGTTCTACAAACCTCTGCACTTGGAGCCCAACAACTGTCTACAAGAATAGAAGTGCGTAGACATCAGGACTCGACATGGTTGGCAAGCTCCCAAAGTCCTCACGAGGGGGCTACGTCTACCTCCTGGTCGCAGTCGACAAATTCCCCAAGTGGATAGAGGCCAAGCCAGTGACAAACCAGTCAGGAGCCAGTGCCGTCAAGTTCTTCGAATCCATTAATCTATCGCTTCGCAGTGCCACATAGAATCATCACGGACAGTGGAATGAACTTCACCTCCAAGGAATTCCAGGGTTTCTGTGAAAACCTGGGAATCAACATAAGGTATGCCTCTATAGCTCATCCATAGACCAACGGTCAAGTCGAAAAGGACAACGGCCTCGTCTGCGGCGGAATCAAGAAGAGACTCCTCCAGCCACTCGAGCAAGCCACCGGATGTTGGCCAGATGAACTTCAGTCCATACTTTGGAGCCTGCGCACAACCCCAAACAGCGCCACGGGATACACCCCGTTCTTCATGGTGCACGACGCTGAAGCAGTACTACCCGCAGAAGTACGCTTCAAAGCCCCACGGGTGGTTGCGTACAGCAAGCAAGAATCCACACTCGCACTCGAAGACTCTGTCGATCTCCTTGATGAGGCATGAGACATCGCAGCAGAAAGATCAACGATCTACTAGCAGAACCTGCGCAACTACCACAGCAGAAGGCTACGCCCCAGATCCTTCATCGAAGGAGACCTGATCCTGCGACTGAAGTAGCAAGGGAACCTCAAGCTCGAGTCCCCGTGGGAAGGACCATACGTGATTACATAAGTAAACCCAGGTGGCGCCTATCGCCTTAAAGATTTCGAGACAGGAGTCGCATATTCCAACACTTGGAACGTCACGCAACTGCGATGCTTCTACCCCTAGTCGTTTTTCTTTTTCATTACAAATAAGGCTATTCAGCTAGGCTACATAGCCACACATTGTACCTCGTACTTATTCTACGAATAAATAAAGCTAAGTTCCCTAAAACTCTATGTTTTTCCTCATTTTTCTAGCAATTTTATCACTTGGAGGCTACGCCACCCTTTACACCCTCGTTCTACGAACAAGTCGCAGTATCCCGAGTAGCTGACACAACAACAATCGAACCCTTGATATAACACCAACCCAGTTGCAACGCACCTGACAGGTTGGCAAGGTGCTGAGATAAAATAAGTCAGGCTAACGAAAAGGAACTACAAAGTACAAATACACTCGCAAAACATATAAGCTAGCAAGCTCTTTACATCTCAACATAAATCAATTACATCCAGCATATACATACGAACTTTATAACACTGGTACACTAATGTGCAGGATACAGGTTACACAACTGCTGCAGTAGAAGAACGTTTGTCTGTTCCACAAAGAAATCGACAATTTCTTCCGCTGGACGATCCACCGCCTGGTAATGAGGAACCATATTCCAGGTCAAACCTGCTGGCGGAGTCGGCGGCCCCGTAGCAACAACTGCAACGTCTACATCAGGCCTATGCAGTCGCACTAGCGACAAAGCAGCCTTGGCACTAGCCACTAACTGCTGCTGCACGCACTCACGAACTGCATTCAAATCCTCAAAACTTAGCCAGGAGAGCCAGCAGGCTCGAAGGGACGGTGTCCAGGGGAAACATCGTCTGATAGATGTGCCTGAGGAATGACTGCGCCTTCTTCAGAAAATGAAGCACTCGATATGCACGATCCTGCAGGGTCGCAAGTGTAATTGCACGGTCATGAGCCACCTAGAAGTATCCACTCGCCTACAGCTGCTCCAGGGTCAAATCATGCATTCGAACAGCGATCCGATCTTTTTCATCCTGTGGATGGCGAGCACTGACAACTACACCACACAAAAAGCAAAGTGTGAAAGACATGCATCATTGCGACTGACTAAAGGGAAAGATAAGAGGATAGAAGGCTAACACTTGAACTACTCACTCAGTTGGGCCATCTCCTCCAATAAGTACTTCTCGCGAGCAAAGGCTTTCCCTGTCTTCGACTTCCATACATCGGTGTTACCGCGGAGGATGGGAAACTCGCGTTCCAGCTACTTAACATGATCACGCAGTCGCGAAATCAGGGATAACTCATCCACCCTTGAATGCGACTGCGCCAAGGTTTCATCAGCGGGTGGTGGATCCTAAGGAACACTCGAAGGACCACTCGGCGTACCCTATCACAAGACAAGCAAGAGTGAATAAGGGACCAAGAAATACATGGACAAAAAGGTCAAGTGCATTCAAACATGACAAAAGTATCAAGAGAGACATTCGGCCAATGGCATGTTTTCAACAAAAGGAGTCAAACTATTAACTATTACAAATATGCCAACTGAGGAGCATCCTGCTTCTTCGACTTGGACTTCGTCTTCGGGGTTCTCATCGAGTCTGTGCCAGTCTCAGATGCTACAGACTTCCCACCAGCCCTTGACGCCATAGCCTTCGCCGTCTTCTTGGCTCGCTGCAGCTCCTCAGAATACTTGGCGACTGTGTTGATGAGTTGTGGCCCGTACTTGCCGCAGACAGTTGCAAAAGGAGCAAAAACTACTCGTTGACCATCTGCGCTGATGGGCATTGCCTTGGAGATTGAAGAAGGATCCACCTCCACGCCATGGGATTGCACCATTGCGAGTGCCATGGAAGCGCCAACCGCACACTGCGATTTCCTGAAGTCCGCTGGATTACCTCTAGTAAGGGACTCCACCAGTTCCTCCAATTTTTTAATCAGCTCAGCCTTGGGCGTCAGCTCCTCGCAGATGCGACTGAGCACAACCTTGGCCTTTGTCAGCGTCCCCTGAAGGGAAGTGATGTGGTCCTCGACTGCCGCCACGGCACCTCCCAAAGCATCATCATGACGAAGTGCTTGGGCGTCGAAGCTCAGACCGCCAGCATCTACACAGAGAAAAGGGTCAGCATAATAACAAGATATTGAAGAAAGAAAACGATGAAAATCCATACGAATAAATACCTGAAAGAGACTTAGCAATTGAGATGAGTTGTTCTTCGAACAACTTTTCCCTCTCAACGATGGAGGTGCGCAAATCCTCTTCGCGTTTCTGCGACTCATCCAGTGCAACGACCACCTCGTCACGACTCTTCACCGCCGCGGCGAGCATCTTTTCTAGAGAAGCAACATTGTGAAGAAGTTCGATATGCTCAGATGCAAAAATACAAGATGGATCATCAGTCAAATGTATAAAATCTCGCAAGAACAAAGAAGAAGAAGCAAATACTAACCTTCGATGACGCGATGGAGATTGTGCAGCACTGCATGCTGTCGACCCATCGCAAGTACCTGCTCCGCCAAACGAGAAACTTCCTTCACAATGAGCTGCCTCAGAGGAAAAATAAAGGATCAGCAGATAGCATGGACCACAAATTCGACTACAAAACAAAATCACACTTACATGCTCCTCTAGAGACTCTGAAGGTGATTGCCGTGCAGTCGTCTGGGCAATCATCTGGTGATCCCCAGCGTGTGGAGAACTCGATGAGTTGTGCCCAGAATGGGCTGCCAATGGAGGAGAAAAGGATCATTTAGCCATTTCCTTAGCCTTGGAATCCGTGACTCCGGATTCTTTCACAAATTGGACGTCACCAGAAGACGACGATGCCTCTTGACTATGAAACAAAATCCAGCATCAGGAAATGTAACTACAAAAGGAACCAAGATGAGAGTTATAGACTTACCAGTCAAACTTATCAAAGTCGATAGTTTGCTCCTCCGACTCCGACGACTCCTTCGGCAGCCGCATTTTCTTGCGAGTAGATGGTGCCATGGACCGCACAAGAATAGCGGGAATCGGCTCCTCTGCACCAATAGATGGGCCCTCCGGAGTCGAAGGAGATGAAGCATCTGAATCCTCGCTGCGAGAACGCTTGAGAATGTACGGATCACTAGACTCAGGGGCTCCCTCCTCCTTTTCAAGTGGGACGGTCGATTCTGACTCGTCCTCTTCACCAAATACACGAGAAATAACCCCCTCAGGAAGATGGGGAAAACTGGGAGACACCTTCTAATCCTACATTCAAAAAACAATTTAATTGTACATAAAGAAAATACAAGCAATCGACAATAAAGCTACTTCGTAGCACAATCCTACCTTAGGAGGAGGGTTAGAGGCATCGAAGGGAGGCATGACTGGTTCGCCTGGGAGAACCTCCTTGGTGTTGTACTTTGTCACCAGTCGCAACCTCTTATCTACTTCACGCACGGAAATGCCATCGACAGATACGCAAGTGGCATCATCCGCACCATCCCATTGGAACATGTGGTGGACTCTAGCCTGCAGAGGCTGGATGCGATGGCGCAGCCATGTGCGAATGAGGGTGGAGCCTCCCTCTTCTTTACCCATGCGGTTCTCGAGGTCACAGACATGCTTCTAAAACACTTCCGTCCCCTCAGACTTGCCAGGCATAACTACATTCTTCCAAGAATGCCTCCTCCTCCACGGCGTCATGGGATTGAAGGGCACGAGTCCGTAGTGTTCTCTGTCGGCCTTCTGGTCGCGGATGTAGAACCACTTGTCTCTCCACTATTGGACGAGCACCATGAGTTTGATATCGAAGTAAATGGCGGAGGATTCGACATGGATTCTGCAACCTCCTACGCCGTAGACTACCGAACCAGAAGCCGACTGCCGTTTGAGCTTAAACAACATCTTGAAGATACCAAAGTGTGGCTCGATTCTGAGCCAGCACTCGCAAAGTGTAATATAGCAGGCGATGTGGATAATAGAGTTTGGGGACAACTGATGCAGCTGGAGCCCGTAGAAGCAAAGGAGGGCCCTAAAGAAAGGATGCAGGGGCAGAGAAAAAGCACGGATGATGAACACTAGGAAAGTCACCCAGAAACCAGCAGGAGGATAAGGAGTAACCTCGCCACCTGGCACTTGCAAGTCATCGACCACGGGGGACAAAACTCCATCTTGACTCAGAAGACGAAGCTCGGATGATTTGATGACGGATGCGCGCCACGCACCACTGGTGACACAGGTACCCACGCCCTTCTTCTTCACAACGTCGGCGGCGTTGGTACCCACTGTGGCAGAGCCACCCTTCTTCTTGGCAGCAGCAATGGCGGCGGTGCACTCAGCGGCGGTGCCTCCCTTCTTTTTCCCCATCTTGCGATGGCGGTGCAAGCGGAGGAAGTAGCTCGGGAACACGTGGAGTTGGTCCAGCGCCACGAAGAGGATGAGCTCTAGGAAGCAGAGAGCAGCGGCAATGGCGATGGAAGCAAAAGTAGAGAAAATAGCAGATGGGAAAATTACCGCAGCTGCGCTGCTACTTAACCCCCTTGGGAATGCCATCCAACGGCCAGTAGAAACCTTACTAGACGCGTCGCGCACATCGTTGTTGACATGTGGAGACGCGTCGCGCACATGTTGTCGACACGTGAAGCACTATCTCCATTACGCGTGGAAATCGAGGAGACGTAGTTAAAAAGGAAGATTACGCACGGTCAGTCAAATCGAAGTCAGAAAGTGGGAACCACCGCTCGTCACGTCCCGTCAAAGCCGCTCACGCGAACAACTGAGGTCATCACATCGTCAGCACTGATGTCATCAAAGTATAGCAGCAGAAGATGTCAACTACTTTAGTGCTTGCTCGAGTCTTGGACTCCACCAAGCACTCGGGGCTACTCCCATAGGGAGCATTGGTCGTGCACCCTACAATTTATCTTTTTGCAGGAATATGAATATCAAAAGCATACGCAACCACTCGAATCTACAATTCGATTATGGATCATGTGTTACTCCCATAGGGAGCACCGAAAGCAAATTCGACTGAAACAAGCAACAAAAGACGAAGAAAGACGCAACAAGTTCTTTAGTCCCTGCCTGAGTCTTCAACTCAACCAGGCACTCGGGGCCTACTCCCATAGGGAGAGCTGGTCGTGCACCCTATGATTATTTCAACGTCGTATTGTGTGTTGATAACATCCACACTCGAAGTCTATGGCGACACCGCCTCATATTTTTCCCTACAAAGAGACTGCGTCTCCTGGGCCACCCGACTCATCTCCACGATGACCAAAAATTCAAATGTCGCGCTTGCAGCGTGAAAATAATACCTAAATAAGGCCTAGCAACGCATTTGCTGCACACTACCAGAAATATATCCGTTCCTACAGGTACGATGAACATGCCTTGACGGACGCGTCGAGTGCTCACACCCATATACTGGAATTCGACTCCTATAAGACCTCCGCAGCTTGAGTCGCATTACACCAGCACTTTTCCGAATTCGAGTCCAGGGAATCGAGTTTGAGTAGATTGCGTTGCTTTTCCCTAAGGCAGTTAACTGATGTTGTTACATCGGTTAAATCAGGCACGCATATCAACAATCCCTATGACATAAACAGAACACTTGAAAAAATACTCAGTCATGCACTCGAAAGGCTTCATAAAGTCCCAGTCGAATGTACGATTCCACTGGATACTCGGGGGCTACTGACATGGGTATACCCTGCAGGTACTCGAGTTTGGTATATACGGTGCAGATACGGTGGAAGCCCACGGTGTTTCCAAGGCCCGATGGAGACTTCGAGTGGCCCATGGACTCTCGATTACTTGCGAGATAAGAAGAAGCCTAAAGATAGAAAGTTTAAAGGGAAAACCTAACCTGTAGCTGACTCGACCTGCTACCCGAGACCTAGCCTATATATATAAAGGCTAGGAGGGGGCGAGGAGGAGGACACCCGCAATCCTAGTTTCCACAACTCTCGCCAGATTGCATGTGCGCGCCCTTGTAATCTTCGATTCCTTCGTTAATTCCAAGAGCAGACAAGCAGGAGTAGGGGCCTCTACGAGGCCTGAACCTAGGGAAACCTTGTGTCCCTGTGTGCTTGTTTGCTAGCCGACTGATGCCTCCAGCGCTCCCTCCTTCTCTAAAACCCAAGTCCATAACAATGGGCATTGCTGAGTTTAACCCTCATCACTAGCAAAGGAATAGAATTTGTAGGATAACAAGCTAAGTGGGGAGTGACTCTAGTGCAAGCAAGTAAATAATTGTAGGATCAATTTAAGGTTGCAAGGAGTATGATGAAAGGAAAGTGATACCACTTCTTGCCTCCTTTGTTCTTGTATTCGAGTCGAACCTCTCCTATGTTTCCATATTGCCAAATCACCTGAAATCAAGCAATCTCCGAGAGAAATAAAGAAACAAACTTGCAAATAAAATTATAACTATTTTTTTGTATTTTTGGTTTAGGAATGCAAAACTGAGAATAAACATGCAATTTTTGAAGAAATAAATCAAAAGAAGAAATAAAAACATGAATGCAAAGTTCGGAGGTTTTCAAACCTCCCCAAGCTTAGGCAATTGCAAGGCTCAGTTGTTTCCATCATTTGCGGCTGGTGTGGGTACTTCTGATAGAAGTCAGGGAAGTGAGTCATGAAGTGACTAAAGTTGTGAGTCAAAGTGTTCACATGTTCATTCACATCCTGAAGACTATGGTCGATCTCCCCAACTGGCTGGTTGAGCTGCTGGAACTCCTGGTAGGGGACATAGCTGTACCCCTGCTGTGGCTGGTTGGGCCACGGTTCCTAGGCTCCTCCTGGATGCTACTACTACTGCTGTCCTTCCCAAGCAGGGTTATCTCCCTGCTCTCCCTCCTGCTCCTTCTCTTGCTCATCCTGCTGCTCTTCATCTTCCTCTTCCTCAGGCTGGAGCTCGGCCAAGATCTCCGTCACTTGGTCCTTGCTAAGGATCCAAGTGTCCTTCTCCATAATCGAGAAGGCTTGGGGACATGGCAGCTGAAATTATTCACCCTGTACATCATTAAGATAACCAAATTGATATGCTCGGAGCCTCGGGTTAGCATGGTTAACACCAAAGAAGCCACAAGCAGTCAAATACTTGACATCCATAAGTTTGGAGCCATCAACAGGTTCCATGACAGGTAGTACAACGTTCAATGAATAGGCAAGGTGGGTTACCAATCCACCAATGCAAATATCACCTTTGGTCTTGTTGCTCTGGTGGTGGAAGTACTGGATGAGTAGAGCTGCAGGACAGGGGGCAGTGGGGAAGAGAGCCTTGGTGATCATCGCCATGTCTGCAATGGCCATGAAACTAGTGTCACCCCTTCCCAACATTGTGTTGGCAAGGAACAAAGCAAAGTAGCGAATGGTTGGGTTCTGAATGGTGGACATCTTCTGATAGAAGTGACTGCCACCATTGACAGAAATAGTCTCCCCAGTCTCTCCAGTCGTGGTGCTGTAGAGGTTAGTAATATTGGGCTCCCGAATATGAGGGAGCCTAAAGGCATCACATAATTGTTCGAAGCTTATATCATAGTGCTGCCAGTTCCTGTTGAAGAAAATAGTGCACATGTTACCTTTTTCCTTGTGGTCATCGTAGAAGAAGGCCAGGAACTCATGGGTGAGTTCAGCGTAGGTGTCGTGGGTCGTGAAGCTGATCTCCGCCAACCCCGACCTGCTGCACATGAGGTCAAAGTCCATCTTCAACCCCGCAGTGGTGAGAAAGTTGTGGTCGTCCCAACGCGTGGGCAACACCCTCCTCAATAAAATAATGTCCCTCTTGGAGTTGCGTGGATCTCGGCCCCCTGAACTTGAGCCCTCTCCGCGTTGGCGCTTGCTCGAACAAAAGAGGTTACCGATTTTGTTCATCGTGATGCACTGAAAAATTTCACCATAAAACCTCAGGCATATAGTTTCTATATGATATATGAACGATTCTACATGGAAAAATTCAATCCTAACATGAGAAATTAATAGGAAAAACTAAATAAGCTCGAGTTCATCTACTAGATCAATTCAAAAATTTCAACCATGGAAATCTGAAAATAAAGCAAGGATAGGGAGAGAAACATACCGATCTATTGATTCCCCCACTCAAACTAACGAAATCCGCAAAGAATCGAGAGTTCTAGGTGGATTTTGAGAGGTTTGGAGAGACAATATGAGAGAAATAATGAAGAGAGGAGGAAGAACCCGCCTCCCTGGTGCGATTAAGGGGTCGTGCCGACCTATATGGCTGGAACTATACGGGCGAATGATGTTGCTCCGCCCGTATAGTTGCGGCGGCACCGACAACTAGGGTTTCTTTAATCAGAAATCAGCTATACGGGTGCAACTATATGGTCGGATAAAAATGATCCCGCTGTATAGTTGGTCGTTAAACCGTCTGTCTCCCGAGATAAATTTTTAAAACTAGCTTCGATATCTATATGACCGGAGCTATACGGCCGGAATTTTTATTTCCGCCGTATAGTTGGTAGTTAAACTCCCAGTACTTTTGGAATAGAAAATCTGTGAAGGCATCGGTATCTATACGACTGGAACTATTCGGCCAGAATTTTTATTCTTGTCGTATAGTTGGTCGTTAAACTATCTGTGCCTTCGAAGAAAATTTGGTGATGCAAAGATAACTATACGACTAGAGCTATACGCTCGGAATTTTTTATCCCGCCATATAGTTGGTCGTTAAACCATCAGTAAACATCAAAAAAATTATATTTCTTCCAGGGTACCTTTTTATTTCATAACTTGGCGAAATACCTAGTTTCTAACAGAAAAATGGCACTAAAAACTGTCGACCAACATTAGCATATTAAAAGCAAAATTTTAGCTTCTACAAGTGGAAAACTCAAACTTTAATTCTTTTTATTATTATATACCCATTCACTTGATGTTTCTACAACTTTTTGACAGCTGCATCTTCACGGGCGCGCTTCCGCAAGAATGTCTGTGAAAAAGTGGTAGGAATGCGATGAACTTTTTATTTTTTATTGCACTAAATTGACAAAATGGGTTAACTCCCATCAAGCGTTTATTAAGAATGGTTGAATAACTCAATATCTTCTCTCTTCTCGGATTCTGACCTTTGGTTGCCCCTTATCAATGGCACTTACCATGTGAACTCGTTTTGCTAGTGGGACTTACCTTTCTCCTGCTTCTAACTTCTTTGAAAAATACCGGATGATTTCAGCATCATAAATATTAAAGATTATCTTCCCCTCTGCACAATCTACTGATGCACCTACAATACTAAGGAAAGGTCTTCCAAGTATTATAGATAATCTTTCATCTTTCGGCATTTCAAGAATAATAAAATCAGTGGGAATAATATGTTCATCTATCCTAAGTAAGACATCCTCATTCATACCAACAGGTTGTTTAGTGGACTTGTCGGCCATCTGTAAAGTGATAGTTGTAGGACAATACTCCCCTAATCCTAACCTTTTATAGAGGGAGTATGGCATTACACTAAGTCCTGCTCCTAAATCACACAAGGCATTGTGAATATCAGTTTTACCAATTGAGCATGAAATAGTTGGTATTCCGGGATCTCCAGACTTAGAAAACAGCTTCCCGTTAGCAGGATAGCTAGTTACCATTGCAACAATTTCAGTTATTTCTTTCTTTCTACTAAGAATATCACAAAGGAATTTACCATAAGTAGGGACTTTGATCGCATCCAAAAATGGGATTTCCAGACGAATGTCACTAAGTGCCTTTGTAAAAGAATTATAAATTACCTCATCTGGTGCTTTCTTTATTTGATCAGGATAAGGAAGCGTTTTCTCACCTGACTTACTCTTGTCTTTTACCTTGGGAGGGGGGGGGGGTCAGGCCCTTTCATTGCTTTCTTTTGTTGTTGCTTATTGCTTTCCTTCTTTTCTACTACAACAACTTCATCTTCTCTACTTGTTTCTTTATCTTATCTTGGATCAACTGTTTCTGCATCAGAGTCATAATGATCATCTTGTGTATCATTCTGGTCTTCCTTGTTTTGTTCTTGGGTTTCAGCTTCATCTTGAGGATCCACCAATGTATCATCTTCTTGGCTTGCTTCTAGCAAGGATTTTTCCTTTCGCACTTTTTCGGCTTCGTATTCTGGTGGTCATAAAGGTCCTGTAAAAACTGCACCCCTTCTGGTAATAACATTTGCAGAAATAAAAATATCTTTGTCTTCACGAAGAAACATTTGATAACCAGATGCTATTTGTTAACACTAGGTTTCAATCATACTAAGGTACTTGTGAAACAGTTTTATTTCATGGCGAATCTCATCATAATTTTCAGTGAGTTCTGCCAAAATCTGTTTCTGTTTTTGGAAATGCTTATGCAAATTATTATGAGATTTTACTTGTCGATGTTTTAATTCTTGAAAAACTTTTCTAGTTTCATCTTCTTAAGTAAAAACTTGGAACAAATCTTCTTTGTTTTCCTTAGCAAGTTCAAGAGGTATACCTTTTTCTTTCATAGTTTTGCATACCTCAGACATAAGATCATGAGTTATCCGAAGTATCCCTTTTTCCGACTTAGTAGAAAAATCAGGATTATATAGAGAATCATTCTTAGCCCTAGTAGACATTAATTCCAAAAATTCTTTAATAGTTAAAGTATTTATTGATCCTCTTGCCGAGAAGTCAAGCAACTCTCTACATTGAGTATTGAGACTATGGTAAAATAAATGGCAAATTGTTAATTCAGAATAGCCATGATTAGGAATACTATTGATCATTCCAAAGAATCTTTCCCAGGCTTGTGTGTAGTTTTCTCCCACATTTTGACTAAAATTTCGTATGTTCTTTCTCAGTTCAGTTACCTTTTTAAAAGGAAGAAACCTGTCTATGAATTTAGTAATGAAGTTTTCCCAACATTTAATGTAATGGCGAGGGAGAGAATATAACTAGTCTAGGGCTTTACCTTTAAGAGACCATCGAAATAATTTAAGATGAGAGAAGTCTCTTGGCAAACCTTTTGGTCCCAACAATGTTATCACGTTGTCAAACTCTCTAATATGTCTTCCTGCGTCTTCATCTTACCTTCCACTGAAAGCTTTCTCCTGCAAAATTTTAATAATTCCACTATCAAATCGATATTCTCTAACTCCAAGATTAGGGAATTCTATTGGTTGTTTAAGAAATTCAGAACTTGGAGCACTGTATTCCCTGAGACTTTTCTCAGGTTTCATATGAGTTGTCCTGTAAATAGACATAATTTCCATAATATCACTCAGATTGTCAACTTCAACTTTATTTGATCTTAAAAGTTTTTCAATAATTTCTCAGGTTTCATATGAGCACGGGAAAGCGACTAAGTGTCTAGAAAGGGACAGGCTAGTTTTCGAAAAAACGAGCCTTTTTCCGGCTACAATTTGGCAGACTAACCTACTAACCTATGTGGACATGTGTGTATGCGTATGTACGTTTGTCCGACTACTTAGAGTCGGAGTCCAGGAGAAGGAAAGAAGATTCAAAGTCCTTTCCTTCATCGAGCGCTCCGAATCTCGGGGGCTACACCCACTGGGTGCGCTTGCGCGCCCCCAGTGGAATCTTGTGGTCCCCGATCGGCTAAAAGGCGTTTAGCCGGCCCTTCGGAGCCCAGGTGGGGGCAAGGGATGGAGGAAGAGAAGACAAGGAAGATTCGAAGCACCTGGCTACACCAACTACTCCGAATCTCGGGGGCTACACCCGGTGGGTGCGCTCGCGCGCCCCCACTGGAATGTTAGTTCCCCCAGCTGAAAGTGTTCAGCCAGCGAAAGCATCCGACTGAGACAAGTCTAGTAGGATAAAGATAGAAGAATTGGGAAAGAAGGAAGATTCGAAGCACCTATTGTCGCCAACTACTGCGAATCTCAGGGGCTACACCCAGTGGGTGCGCTCGCGCGCCCCCACTGGAGGTGCGGTTCCCCCGACTAAAAGTGTGTAGCCGGGAAAAGTAAGTCGGGCAAAGTTAACCGACGAAGTATGGAAACAAAATTTGAAACGCACAAGTCAAGGAAAACGGATTTCAACAATAACAAGCAAAAGAGAGATGAAGCTCTCGCAAGTTACCCGGCATCAATGACGGCCGGCACAAACAGACAAAGTTCACAAGTATATAACACAAGACAATTACACCCGGCATCCCGGGGCTGCAACTAAACGGCCGGACCCTTGCCGTGGGGGAGATCTTGGCCAGCAGAAGCTTCGGGCGGCGGAGGAGGCGTGAAGCTTGATCCGGTTCTGGCAATGGCAGGCGGCAGCATCGGGGCCTCCACATCAGGAGTGCCAACAGACTCCGAGTCGGTGAGGACCTCGTCGAGGTCCACGTAGTCGGCGATCTTGATGGCGGACCCACGGAGCTCCGGATGGGCTTGGCGAATGGCGGCAAGATCAGCTCCGGCGCGGAAGCCTCCGTCGATCTTCTCGACGCGGGCGTCCTTGTACCAGGAGAGCATTAGAGCCAGGGCCATCTCTACTCCTGCTCACGCAGCTAGATCCCGCAGCCAGTCCACCGCAGCCGGCACCTCTCCCACCTTCGCAGCCAGCTACGCCATTGTCTCCAGAACCGGAGCCTCCGGCCAGACGAAGGAGAAGACGTCCCTCGCCGCCTAGCGAAGCTTGGTAGCTTCCTCTCCAAGAAGGACGACAAGCTCCTAGCCATCGGCTGCGCTCCCGGCCAATTCTCCTGCAGCCGGTTGTAAGCCAGCAGGTCTATGCCGGGGTAAAAGGCTGTCAGAAAAGAGAAGTCAGATCCGGCTACCAGATCCGGAAAGAAAGAGAGACAGAAAGAAAACTCACCCTTGGTAGTGTGGCCGACCTGCATTAGCTCCTCCACCAGCGCCTTCTCCTTGAGCGCCAACCGTTTAATCTCCTTCTCCTGGTCCTTGTTCTGGGCCTCGAGAAGGGAGAAAGCTTCGGTCCGGCTGGCGAGCGAAGCATCGCGCTCCTTGACGGTGGCCTCCAAACCGTCCACCCGCGCATGCCAATCCTTGTTCTGCTGTCGTAGAGTAGAATTGGACTTGCTCGCCGGTCGTTTGCCTTCTTCAGGCGATCGATCTCGCGCTGAGCGCACACGAGGATGGCTGCCACAAAACCAGCTATCAATACCAAAAAAAAAGGAGCCGGATGAAGCGAACTTACTCTGGGAGGTCCCGTTGGAGACAGCGAGCTTCTGCTCCAACGACCGGTTCCCTCCGGCTGTGGCCTCCAGCAGTCGGATCTCCTTCACCGCCAACTCGAGCGTGGCGGCAAGGTTCGACAGCGAGGCAGCGGAAGAGGCGTCGTTGTCCACGGCGTTGATGGCCAAGGACTCCTTCGCCGCATCCACCGCCATCTGCCACTGCTCCCCGGGCTCCTCGTCGGAGTTGTCGTCGCCAACAACGACGAGCTCCTTGCCAGCAGCCCCCCGCGCACCCGCAGAGGAGCCTTCCGGCTGGGGGATTTCTGGCTGGGAGGATGAAGTCGGCTGAGGGGGAGGCGAAGGCTGCGCCTCAGAAGGAGGGGCGCTGGTCGGCGTATTCGGGGTACGGGGCGGCGACCCGGCTGGCGCGCATGCCGGGCTCGCGGCTCCGAAGGAAACCAGCGTGCTAAGGAGAAAGCGAAGAAGACAGGAGCAAAACAAGCCAAAGTCAGAAAAGAAGGAAAAAAGCAAACAGACAGAAAGGGAAGGGGGAGAAAAAACATACCCCGGCACAACAGGAGGCGGCCCTTTCTGCCGACCGAGACGGCTGGGCGGCGGACCGGCTCCTCTTGGCCGCCGGCTCCTCCGTCGCAGGGCAGCGGGAGCCGGAACAGCTAGAGCCGCTCCCACCCGCTTCCCTATACGTCGCGGAGCGCGTCGCCGGCTCCATGGTCGGCACGGCCTCCTCCTCGTGCACCACCACGTGCGGATCAACGGCCAGCTCATCGTTCCGGCTGGGGATGGCGTCGCCGTCCCCATCCGATTCCTCGCCAGACCGCCGAGCGCGAGGCTCGGGCAGGTTGGGCGTGAATTCCTCAAGGGCCGCCGCACCCTCCTCGCGGATGATGCAGGGGAACATCTGCCGAACACAAAAGTCAGCCAGACAAAAAACAAAGAACAAGTGCAAGAAAACACCAAGGTAGCGTCCGGCTAGAAGAGCTTACCCGGGGCGCGTGGTTCTCCCGCGTATAAGGTGCTAGGCTGAACTTCCAGTTCTCTGGCAGCCGCTCCTTGGTGATCGTCCACACCCACTCCTTCAGTTTGTGGTAGCGGGGATCGCGGTGCGACAGCCGGGTCGGGTCTAGTCGGCCAGAATAGTAGCACATCTTGTGTGCTCGTTGCTGCAACGGCATCATCAGTCGGGACATCCAGCTGAGGGTAACGTCCAGCCCGGTCAGCCGGCAGTGGACGAGCGAGCGCATGCGCTTCAGCAGCTCGTCCGTCTCTGCCTTGTCGCCGTGGAACTTCAAGTCCCAGTTCTGCTGGCTGGATTCGACGTCCTGGAAGGCTGGCAGATTTGGTCCTTGGTTGATGTTGGTGAGGTTCTTCACGTAGAAGTACGACTACTGCCACAGTCGTACCGTATCGTGAAGAAGGAACTTGGGGTAGCCGGTCTGCGAGCGCGAGTAAACGGAGGCGCCGCCGCAGACGACTAAGGGCCCGTGGATGAACTGCACCTGCGGCCGGACTCGAAAGAGCCGGTAGAAGAGCCCGAGATCCGGCTGGATCCTGAGATAGCTCTCGAAGAAAGCAACAAAATGCGCCAACGTCCCGATTGTGTTGTCGCCGAGGTGGTGGAGGCAAAGATCAAGGAGGCAAGGAAGGTCAAGAGGAACGGGTTCACCGGAAAGGCGAACCCGCGGGACAGGTGGGACAAGAATATGACGCGCTCGCCCTCCTTCGGATGCGGCGACACCTCCCGGCCCGCGCCAGCCGCACCGCCACCTCCTCCCCCGGCGGGAGGACGCGGGTGGCACGGTATTTGGCGATTTGGTCCTCGGTGACGACGGAGCCGCACCAGGCCCCGCGGTCGGCGGCCATTTCTGGTTGACGAGGGGGAGCGGCGACGGAAGACTGGCGGTGGCCCGTAGCGTCGACGACGGCGAGCGGGCGGCGCAAAGTGCAAGAGCGCAGGAGCGGAAGCAGCAAGAGAGAAGGAACTGCAGCGGGGGAAAGAAGAAAAGAAATCGCCTATCCCGCGGCGTCCCTTTAAAGAAGCCAGAAGGGCAACCGTCGACAGGGCACGTGGCGCGCATCCGGACGACCCACACCCCAACCGCCGCCTAAGATCCCGTGTGCGGGAGCAGAATGCGCAGAAGATCCTGGAGCGAGAACCGAAGTGCCGGACAACAGTTTCCCGAGGCGACGCACGACGGGACGTTACGCTTCCCGCCGTAGAGTAATGATGGAACGTGCGCGCGTGGCCGGCGTCAGCACTAACGTCACGGGTAGCGCAACCGCCAACCTCAGCCGGACACAAATTCAAAAGCAAGAGGAAGCGCGCGCACATTTCGCCTAAGGGCAGAATCCACACGCGCTCGGGGGCTAGTGTCAGGGGGATGATCCCCAGGTACCCCAACCGAACAAGAAACAAGACAGTCGGATCGCGTTCGGCTGAACAGATGCAGCCGGACAGGGCAAGACAGGCCGGCTATCCCCCGGTAGCCGGATCACCAAGAGGTATCCGGATACGGCGACATAGCCGGACTCAATCAATGGGACAGGGCGACATGTGTATCTGTGCACGGTACGCCCTGCACGGTGACAAGACTGGCAACTACCCGGCCATACCGAAGACTTTGCGTGGGTGACGCGGGAACAGTGGCCGGTGCTGACGACAGGCTTGCACGGCATCCACTGTGCCTACGACAGCCATACCGCTCGTACTCCGACAGGACAAGCCATACTGGACAATGTAGATGACTAGTTGGCTGGGACCCGCCTGTGGGGCCCGCCAGTTGGACTGGCCAGTGAGACCTTTGCCTCTCAGCCTATATAAGGAGAGGCAAGGCCTCAGTAGAAAGGGTTGGTCTTATAGCATTCAAGGCAGTAGCTAGCGTATACATCTCAAGGAGCACTTGTAGTTCGTGTATTCCACATAGTCAGATCTGGCAGGAGTAGGGGCTTTACCTCACCACGAGGGCCCCGAACCTGGGTACTTCCCGCGTCCCGCTATGCTCGCTTGTATCCAATGCCACCTGCGGACGCCGTCGATAGCTTCCCTGCTAGTCCGCACACCTCTATCTAACCTCCTCAGGTACTGTCGTTCCCAATACAACGACACTCATGGTTATCATACCTCGGCGGAGGGGGAGGCAACATTAGTTGTTATGTGTTCGCTCCGGAGAGAAATTGCTGCCGGGGTAACTCCTGCCGAGGTTGATCATTCCGGGGTGCCTGAGCATTCCCTGAACCACCTTACTCTATTTTGCGCATCCACTCACACTGCCTTGTTGTATGACCCGCTGGGTTACTCGGATTTCGCATGTGAAATTTACATGGCTGATCCAACATTGACTCATAAGTATACCTCGGACGGTCCTTCTTTTCTTGCCACTGTTTCTTTTGCTCTGGCATCCAAGTTTTCTTTCCATCATTTGTCGGAGTCCATTGCCCTCCAGTTTTCTGACGTTGATTTCCCCCTGCTCCGGGCTGATCTTGATTCACAGCTGCAACTTGTTGCGAATTGTACCGGTGATTCGGTCTGTCATCTCTTCTTTTACCTCTGTAATCATTCCTCCGGGATGATCCTGCTCCATCTCTCTGGTAGTATTCATCATTTGACTCATTTGACACGAGCCTAGGTTGAGTCGGATCACCCAGAGCATACGAATCAGCGATCCGGATCATCTCTGCCAGTGTAGTTGGCATTTTCCTTTGCAACTTTTGCCACAGCTCGCTGGCATATCTGCATCCTTGCGCAAACAACGCTATGGCCTGTGATTCTATCACGCCCTCACATGAGTTTCTCATGGTGCACCACCGGGTTAAGAACTCTCGGTCCGTCTCATTCGGTCTTTGCTTACACATAGCTAGGGTCTGTCGCCTATTTGGCCTCTGATATGTACTTGAGATATTGCTGATAAACATTTCCTCAAAATTGATCCAGTAGTTAATGCTTCCGGGCGGCAAATTGTTTAGCCATACCCTCGCTGGCCTCTCCAACATCTAGGGTACATATCTCACAGCCCATCTCAAGTTGCCTGTAGCAATTTTCACTGCTGTAGCATAGTTTATCAACCAATCCACCGGCTTTGTACTACCGTCATACGTCTTAGTACCTCTGGGTAACTAGAAGTTAGGCACTGGAGGCTCCTTCATGATCTGGGGCCCAAAACACGCAGGACCCGGAGGACCTTGACACTCAATTTGTTCCGACCTATACAGTCGATCCAGTTTCAACCTAGCATCATCCGGCATCAAATCTCTGCTTCCCAATCTTGACCCTATCACATGATAATCCGGCCTTGGGTATCCCGCATTCACCATTTCCGAATCTCCATCATTGTACCGGTCTTGCTCTCGTGAAGCACCTCTCTGTTGCATACCTCGGCCGACACTTTGCTCTTGCCTTGGTATATTCCGTTGATGCGGTTGTCCTGCTGAGTTATGCTATCCGGCATTGCCATTTACAGCATTTCCTTGACCGGCATTGCCTTGGTCGCGATTACCTCGGCTAGCTTCACCCCGGCTCACATTTTGTCGATCATCATTTCTCTGTACTTCTTTTCCTTTCCCTGCCCTCGTCGGGTCATATGGGACGATCTGTTTGTTTCTTCTGGCCGAGGTTACTACCTCTTCCCTCCTAGGGCCGCCATGAGGAGACGATGTGGCTCCAATGGATTTCTCCGGGTTACCCACCGCCAAATGAATGATCTTGGAGGCCCCAGCTCTCTCCGGGTTTGCCCTGAGCAATTCCTCATTTGTTCTGTTTCCGATCTGAACCAACTCATTGACCCTTTCTTGCTGCCTCTGATGGGCTTCACCCGTAAGGCCCTCTAGCTCGGATGAAGCTGCATCTGCTGCTCTAAGGTTTTTAGCCGGGGTACTGTACCTCGGCAGCCCCACGGACAAACAGTTTTCTGACTCCTCAATCCTGGTATCACCCTCTTTGTTCATTTCACTCATGAGATTTCTCCCCTTTACTTTTATAGCATCAACTTTGTTTGCCTTTGCGTACTCACGCAGCGTCATGTTCAATGACTGCTGAGCCGCAGCTATCTTTTTTGCACCTTCTAGAATTTTTTGCCTAGTCTCCTCTAGCTCGGCTTGTGCCTGAGCCGGATCTACTACTGCTGCTACAGGGTTTGCTAAGCTATCCATCGCTTCCCGCAACACATTCTCCGGCCTCTCTAGCGGAGGACCTCTACCTTTCCTTGGTGCCTTGGGTATTACCTCCGGATCTGGTGCCGTCCTTGCTTGTGCCAACGCCAGGCGCAGTCATCATCACCTCATCACAGTCCGGGGAGCGAGTGATATGCGCCCCATGAGCCACGCTAAGGGGAGGCTTGCCCGCCTCGACGACGTGCCGCAGATGAACGCAGGATACATCCACAGCGACGTAGACCTTGTGCACGCCGAGCTTGATGAAGAGGCCGTTGCGCGGAAGAGGACGTGTGCCGGAGCAGCCAGCGTTGTCGCTGATGAAATCCAGTGTTCCAAAGCACTGGACAAGCCCGGAGATGATGCGTTCTCCTCTGCCGATGAGGTTTCCCATCCGGATCTTCACCCCTGCCAGTGTCGCTAGCCCCACGGTGGGCGCCAACTGTCGTGGTGGTGTCACGGCAGATGCCATGGATAGGCTAAAGGTGGGGACTAAATGCACTAGGGGAATCCAGGGAGGGATAATGAGGTGATTCCTCACACAGAAGATTTATATATGATTCACTTCCAAGGTACAAGTGCTCCTAGAGCTGTATTGGCGAGAGGAGGAAGAAGGAACTCTCTTACTCTCACCCACAGTAGACCCGTACAAGACCTACCAGAGATCAACCCTTAGAACCTAAACCAATCTGAATAGCGGAACCCCTTCTATAGAGGCCCTAGCCCTCCTTATATAGGGGGGCTAGGTCTCTACTTAGGGCATACGTGGAGGCATATTCCAAGGAATATGCCTCCTCTCAAAATAGTAAGCCGACCGGGTTTCTTCCCCCGCGTCACCCATGCAGAGGCCACGTGAGCCTCTGTGGCGCCTATGTCAGCCGACACGAGCGTCGTCACCTCTTATCGCCACGCCTCGGTGGTCCTGCCCCTGTTCGCTTCGCTCATGCAGTGCGTACCGGGGTTGCTTTTGACCAGCGAGATTCCTTCCTTCTCCTAGAAGCTAGATATGACCCAGATCATAGTTGACCCGGTCACACCTGTTCCTGCATACAAGTTAAATTCTCCTATTCGACTTACTGCTTAAGTCGGTCGAGGCTCCGTTAGGTGGACATCCCCTGGTCCGGGTTACTCCGAGACTCGGCCTGCCTTGAGGTGACCCGGCCAGCGTCCGCTTTGGCCTTGCCGATCCTCGGCTAACTCGGCCTTTTATACCCCCCCCCCCCCCCCCCGTGACCCTACCCGGGGGTATCCCGCCAACACATCCATCATGGTTAAGTCTCGTGATGGCAAGGTTCCTATTTTACCATCCACTACAAGAAGAGGTACGGTTCTGAACACCTCTGTTGCTCTTGATTCACCATCTGTTATGAGTAAGCTCGTTACACCACCACACACACATGCTACACACATTGCTACTACTGCTGAATATGAAACATCTGATACTTATGATGCTGCTTCTACTACGCTTGATAAGAGTGGTTCATTAGGTCCTTTCCTAGATGCTACGATTGCTAGACCTATAGCTGGAAATACTGAAACTCCTAATGAAGACACTACTACACTTGTTAGTTCACCTAAGTCTAGTGAGAGTTATGATATTCAAGATGGTTATGTTGAGATGACCGATGAATTTATTAAAGAATGTAAAAACACCCATGATAGGAGCGCTTCTAAGAGTCTCCTTGAGAGGCGTACTATTAGACCCAAATTATCTCATATTGCTAAGTTTGCTCCTTCTCCCATAAACATTAAAGATAAAGATTATGATTTCTCTCTTGATCTATCTTACATAGCTAATGTTGAGAAAGCACCTTTTTGTGGGACTAAGAATGAAAGTGCGGTAGCACATATGAATGAACTTTATACCATGAGTGGCTTGTTTTCTGATGATCTTAAGATGCGTAATTACTTTGTTGCTAACATTTTCCCTTTTTCACTAAAAGGAGAAGCTAAGACTTGGTTTGGTAATTTACCTCCTGGATCTATTGATAACCCTGATTGCTTGATTAGTAGTTTCCCGCAGAAATATTTTCCACCTAGTGCTAGACATGCTATTTTGTAGGAACTTTTTGACTTTAAACAGGGAGAAAAAGAGATATTGCCTGAATCATGGGCAAGGTTTTTTGCTTTGATTCATGCACAGGCTAGAAGTCCATTACCTAAGAATGAGCTTCTTGATATATTTTATAATGGACTAACTGAAGAATCTAGGACATACCTAAATAGTTATGCTGATTGTGTTTTCAGGACTAGGACTCCAAAGGAAGCTGAGGAATTAATGGCTAAAATAAGCAAGAACTACGAGGATTGGAATCCTCCTGAACCAGATATACCTGAAGTAATTATACCTGAACCAACTATACCGGTACCTATTCCAACATCAAAGAAGAGGGGAGTTATTGAATTAAATGATGAAGTGATGAAGGAAGCTAAGAAATGTCTTAAGGAGAAGGGAATTAAAGCTGCAGATGTCAAGAATTTACCTCCTATAGAAGAATTATGTAAGCCTATCCCCTACTCATCCACTATTGAGGTACACTCTCTCCAACACTTTGATGAAGGTGATATCCCTTACTCTAAACCTCATGATCAATGCTTAGAAGAATTTGATATCTTTATTGTTAAACAAGATAATTTTAATAAAAGGGTGCAAAATCATCTAATGGAAAACTCTAGAGCTATTGTTGAGATAAAAGATATTGTGGAAAAAACCTCTAATGATGTGAAAATGATTGTTAAACACTTTCAAATGGTTCAAACCCAAATAGATCAACTCATTAAAGTGCAAAAAGACTTGCTAGTTAATGTTGCTAAAGAAAAACATTCTTATGAAATTAGAACTAGAAGTGGTACTGCTACCCAGGATCCTCTATATCTTGAGGGGCATCCCAAAATAATTGACTAGGATTCTCAACAAGCTGAAAATAGTCGCTCTACTCGTAAGAAAAGGAAAAAGAAACATAAAACTATTGTAGAACCCTCTGAACCTGCTAAAGATCCTAATAGTATATCTATCTCTTATGCTGAAACTGAAAGTGGTAATGAAGAAAATGAAGCTCGAAATGAAGAAAAAGTTGAAGAAGAACCTGAAAAGCACACTAAGAATACTAATTACACTAAAGAAGAGTTTATTTCTAAGAAACATGGTAGTGAAAGAGAGCCTTGGGTCCAAAAACCTATGCCTTTCCCTGGTAAGAAACACAAGCCAAAGGAAGATGAACATTCTAATAAGTTTTGTGGGTGGATGAAACCTTTATTGCTGCAAATTCCTTTGACTGATGCTATTAAATTTCCTCCTTACTCAAAGTATATGAAGGATATTGTCTCGAATAAAAGGAAGATCCCTAATGAAGAAATCTCTACTTTGCTTGCTAATTATTCCTTTAATGGTAAGGTTCCAAAGAAACTTGGAGACCTAGGGATTCCAACTATCCCTTGTTCTATTAAGAATAGTTATGTTAGAACTTCTTTGTGTGATTTGGGAGTTGGAGTTAGTGTTATGCCTTTCTCTCTATATAAGAGACTTCAACTAGAAAAATTAATACCAACTGATATATCTTTGCAAATGGCTGATAAATCTACCACTATTCCTGTTGGTATATGTGAGGATGTACCTGTTCAAGTGGCTCATAATTGCTTCATATTAACTGATTTTGTTGTGCTTGAAATGCATGAAGATGATAATATGTCTATTATTCTTGGGAGACCTTTTCTTAATACTGCAAGAGCTGTTATTAATTGTAATCAAGGAAAGGTGACCTTTAATGTTAATGACAAGGAACATACTGTCTATTTACCCAAGAAGATTGAAAGTACTTATGGTTTGAATTCAGTTGAACATGTTGAGGGCATTCAAGTTGGAGAGATATATTGTCCCATACCAAGACAAAAATTCGAAACTATTATGATTGGGACCATTACTATCAAGGTTGAGGTAACATAATCATTAGTGGAATACAAAGTTTTGTCTCATATGGAATTGTCTTGGTAACAAGACCTGATCAACCTTGTTAGCAAAAGAATTTCATTGAACAAAAAAATGTTTTCACCATGATTATCTCCACTTACTTCTATTCTATCCATTTTAGTTTTTGCTTCCGTTTAGTTTTCTTTTCTGTTGTTAGTTGCTTGCAAGTTAGAGTGTCTTAGAACTTCTGTAGTTCTAGCCTTGTTTTGTCATTGCATTATTTTTCCAAAAAGTCTGTCTGTAAAAAAATCATTCATCTATGTCTGAAAATTGCCCAAAAATAAAGTGTCTCAAAAAATTCCAGAAAATTCATATTAAATTTTTACGTGAAAAAGGGGCACAGGAGTGCCTGGAAGGTACCAGGGGGACCCACCAGGCAAGCACACTACCTGGTGGTGTGGCCTGCCCTGGGTGGCGCCATGCCATGGTGTGGGCCACCCTGGCCCTCCACTCACTCTCTCACTTGCCACTTTCTTCTCTCTCCCGAGTAAGCTCTTGTTCATTGCTCAAAATCGCGTTCTTGCTATGCTTGCTCTCGATTTTTCGATCTCCTTGCTCAGCCCATCTTTGCTGCTGAAATTTGGAGCATTTGTTCTCCGCTATGTGACTCCTCCGCTTGTCCAAGTAGATTTGTGTTTAGTGGATTATATATTGAGTATTTTGCTGTTGTAGGTGACAGGTTATGAGAGCTCGTAAGCTTGTTTGATGCTTAGAGATATAGTTTTGATGCATGTTTAGGCCTCTTACACGTCCCTATGAGTAGTGCCCTTCATTATATTCACTTTGCAATCACTTGTTTAATAGGTGTTTAAATTTCAGAATAGAAGATGAATGAGCATCAACTAAACCAACATGAACTATGGGTGCCTGAGGTCATGAAGGTTCATCGGGAGGAGGAAGTTTTATCTTCCATTTACCCATGCTCTCAATTCAGGAGAGCCGCAGGAATTCTCTAGGATTTCCACACTTTGGTTTCTAATGCAGGGTTGGAGCACTTTTTGGAATATGAACCTTGTCAATTTGTGAAGCTAACCATGTCTGTGGTGTAGGTCTTTCAATTTAGTTACTCTTTGCCTAACCCCATGGTCCACTACAAAATTTACAATATTGCTGTCGACCTTTCTCTCGATGACTTTTGTGCACCTATTAAGGTACCTTAGTGGGGATCATGTGGAAGGATTAAAGAGCGACCTGCACCACTCATGGATTTATATGCAGAAATTTGCCAAGGGAGCAGCTTCTCGAAGGAGAGTGGAAAAATCCGTAACATTCATCTCGCCTCCATTTGCTACTTTGCCTACTTTATTGCAAAGTGTGTTCTTGCTAGTAAAACTTCCAATAAGTTATCTTCATATGATCTAGCATTCATCTCTGCTGCTCTTAAACAAGATAGGTCTTACAACTTGGGTGCTTCGATAGCTTTCCGTCTTGCTGCTAATCGCAAGAAAGGAGGAATTTGTGGGGACCTCATTGCTTCTCGTTTACTAGCATTGCATGGTTTAGTGCCCCATCATCTAGACCTACATTTTCCCATAGAAAGCCTTGATCTTAATTCCATGATACAGCATAAATTTGTTTCTTCTTGGGCTAATCTAAGTGCGTTGTCTTATGAAATAACCTTTCTCAAAGCCGGTTGGAGAAGGAGCAAGTCCAAGTGTGTTGTTCTTTTGCCTGCACCTGTTTTGTTTAACCTTGATAACATGGTAGGATGGTCTCTCACAGAGAAGGAGTTTGATACGTATTTGGGAGCGATCTCCCAGTAGGAGCAGGATACTAGAAGGGAGGTCACGGATGATTCGGTCCAGCCCTCGAATGAGGGGGAGTATTCATATCAGCAGCCTACTTATGATTGGGGAGCTTCTTCTTCTTCCCACGGGCCCAACTACGATCATTCTTATCATGAACCGCCTGCTTGGAACCCTTATTCGTACATGGATTGACACCCACTTAGGCCAAAAGCCTAAGCTTGGGGGGAGGTACGCCGACATCACACTCATCTCCTTATCATGTTGCGTCGGTACTTTGTATATTCATGTTTCGTTCTCTTTTTAGTTTTCTTTCTTTCTTTCCTTTCGCTTTCTAAAACACAAAAAGACCAACAATATTTCTGTTGTTTCTTTTTGTTTGCTTCTTCTTCTTTTTGCCTTGATTTTCTTTTCCCTTTTTGCTTTGTTTGAACTATTTGAAAAACCCAAAAAGATTTTGCTTTGCTTGTTTTTTCCTTTTTGATTCTTTCTTTAAAATCAAAAACACCAAAAATATTTGTTGTTATTCTTTGGCTTTGTGAGTTTGTTGCAAGGTTCAGCAGTCCTTAGTGGGATTTGGTTTCATATTATTATTCAAGCCACTCAAGTGAAGAGCAATAATGAGGATTAATGACAACTTGAGGTGTGGTAAGAGGCTAGTAACGACCTCTATTTGTTTTCATTTTTGTACATATACTCATCATTTGGGCATGCTTAGTCTGTTCGTATAGGGTGTATGTTATTTATGGATGCTTAGTAGTCCTTGCTTTCATATGATTAGTTCCAGCTTGCTAATAGTTTGTAGCGTGTCTTATGAATGTTTGCTTGCATTACTCTATTCATCACTTGGTATGACACCGTGGTATCCTCCTCTGAATGTTTCATTTGAAATGACTTGGCACATGCTCACGCATGCATATAACTGAAATAATCAGCTAAGCCTCGATGAATTATTTTTCCTTGAGGGTCTTGAATCACTTTCATGCCATGATTAGTCATGTTTTGTTGCAAGTTTGATTATGACAGCAATTGCTCTCTCGTTTGTCGCTCCCTTACTATTTCTAGCCTTCACTTTCACTGAGTATGTTTTACTCATGTTTCCAACTCCCTAAAACCAAATATTTCCAAAGTGTCCACCATACCTACCTATTAGCATCATTTGCTATTTCCGTGCATAATCAATATGCCTTCTTTTCTTCTGAAAAAATATTTGCTTATTATGAGAAAGTTAGTTAGTAATGCTCTCACGAACTTGATGGCACACTTTATTTTCTTGCATTAATAAACCTGAACCATTGTGTCCTTCTTTGTTGCGTATATGCTTGCACTTTATAAGTTAAAGTTAGCAGAACCATGTATCATGGGGAACGCTTTCAGCATTGCACTGGTACTTAGTACCTCGTTGATATCATGTTCTTTTTCTCATGGATCCCGGCGGTGTGAAATCAAAGTGTAACATGTAAGATCATGGAGTTTGTATACGTGTTAGGGAAACGCCTGGGCCGATAGCCTAAGCCATGCCTAATCATGGTGGAAACTTGCAGCATAACCATAATGAGCATTCTATGAAGCATCCTTAATAAAAATCTATGCACATAGTAAATAAAAAGATCGCTGAGATGCTCATTGTATGCTTACCTTGTCATTTTGATTATGGGATAGCTCATGTTTCATATGCAAGGGGTACCCTATTGGCGGTTCTCTATGATACGTATATACTTACAATGACAAGAGCTTACTTGTGACTGAAGTTGAGTAGCATGAGGATCGGTCTTTGTAATTAAGGGGCATGAGACTTTGATTTATAACTTGTCAAGCATATCCTCTTAGTTGTGTCACTTTAACCTTAACCATTTAAAGATGCTTATGATAGGGGCAATGAGAGCTCAAAGATAATGAGTACCATACTTTCAGCATTTGGAAGCCTTTCAAACTATTTAAAACCTTTTTCATTTCCTAGTTGAGTCTCCACACATTCTCTGAGCACTTCCTTGAGAGCATAGTTGTCATTCTTAGTCTAATGTTCTTGCCTCAAAACATGATTATTTGTCTTATGACTTTGATGCTTGTATCTTTAATATATTTACTTCTAGTCTTCATTTGAACTTCAGAGGTGCCTTGGCATTCATAATCAAAGCCAAGCGAAATACCACTGTATCATACCTTGTTATGAGCATTGTAATGTTGCTTATGTTTATGTTTCATGCTATTTATTACTTTTGAGTTGGAATCTTTTCATAGCTTGCATTGCCTATTAAGTAAACTTAGTTGCATACTCCTTATTATGAATTATCTAAGTAGTTGATCACATGCTGACATTATGTACATCATATGAAGCAAATGTGTTCGTGAAAGTTTCTTTTATCGCACTCAGTTTTCAACTGAATTGCTTGAGGACAAGCAATAAGCTAAGCTTGGGGGGAGTTGATACGTCCAAAACGTATCTACTTTCCTGAACACTTTTGCTATTGTTTCTCCTCTAAACTTGTGTGATTTGGATGCAACTAACACGGACTGACGCTGTTTTCAGCAGAATTGCCATGGTGTCTAGTTTTTGTGCAGAAAATCAACTATCGGGAAAAATCCTGGAAAATATGCCAAAAATCCTATTTCACCAGAAGACTCCCGCAGCCAGAATACGAGACGGAGTGGGGCTAGGGCCCAGCCACACCACCTGGCCGCGCGGGCTGGGCCTGGCCGCGCCAGGGGGTGGTCTGGGCGCCAGACACCCCCTCGGTCTCCCTCTTCGCATATAAGATGCCTTCTGACCTAAAAACTCAGGGGGGGGTCGATGTTTTTCCAGAAGGAGTTCTGCTCTGCCACCACCACCAGATTCCACGAAACAACACCAGAAACTCCGTTCTGGCACCCTGCCGGGACGGGGAATTGGAGGAGATCATCGCCATCATCATCACCATCACTTCTCCATCGACCATCCATGTTTCCCCCATCTATGAGGAAGTAATCCCCCGATGTAGGCTATGGGGATGGTAGGGATTGGATGAGATCGTTCATGTAATGGCATCAGATTGTGAGGGCATGGTGCCTAGTATCTTCTATTAGTGCTTTATGACTTTGTTGCAACTTGTTATTCTTAATGCTTGTCACTAGGGCCCGAGTGCCATGATTTCAGATCTGAACATGTTATTGATTCATTATGATAGTATTGTTTATGGTCTTACCTACTAGTTCTATACACACGTTGTTGTCTGGAACCAATGGCCCTGAAGTGACCGAAATCGGGATAACCGGAGGGAATGGCTTTGATGTGAGGATCACATGTGTTCATGGAGTGTTAATGCTTTGCTCTGGTGCTATATTAAAAGGAGCACCTTAATTGCCAGTAGTTCCCTTGAGGCCCCGCTGCAAACAGGCTGGCAGGACAAAAGATGTTATGCAAGTTCTCATTGCGAGCACGTATGACTATATATGGGACACATGCCTAGGATTATCTAGTACTTGGGTGCTTTATCTTATTTATCTGTAATTGGCCTATGTTCTGATTGCTATGTGAATTGTCTTGTCCATGCAACGCCCGTCCATCCATCCGTATGCCTACCGCACTCAAATCCTACTATTTACTGTTATTGTTACTACTGTCTTTACTTTACTACTGCTGCCACTTTACTATTCCTACTACAAAACCGTTGCTACTGATAAATTGTTGTGAGCAAGATTGTTTCCATGTGCAGCTGAATTGACACCTCAGTTGTTAAGGCTTATAAATATTCTTTGGCTCCCCTTGTGTCGAATCAATAAATTGGGTTTCACTTCCGTCGAAAATACTGCGATACACCCCCTATACTTGTGGGTCATCAGCTACCAAAACCATGGTCAGACACTAGACGATTAAGACCCTTCAGGTTGCTTAGCGATTAAGCTCCTTGGATCGGACCAATGCAATAAGCACATTGGTTACTCGTTATCCTCGAGTCAACTAGCTTTCCATTGATATCCTTGTGTCACCCATGGGTCACCGATCCACTAGCGTACAAGATCTTATCTATGTAGAATAGGGTATCATGTTGTCTGGGCCCTTAATGGGACAACAAGCATTAGGCATCACTACTAGGAAACAACTTATAGGTAGACAAGTTACTCTGTGGCGCATATGTAAATCCATGTGCCATAGAGACTTGTCAGTGGCGTATTAGGAAACATGTGCCACCGACTCTAAGAAGTTATGTGGCGCATTACGTACAACATGCGCCACAGATGTTTGGTGGGACCTGCCAACCGGGGTGGGGCGATCCAAGTTCTATGGCGCATAACGAAATATGCACCACAGAAGTTTCCTCTTCTGTGGCGCATAGTTCACTATGCGCCACAGAACTTAGAGGAGGGACCCACCACGGATACTTTTCCACCCACGATCTTGTGGCGCATGTGTGGATATGCGCAACAGATATGTTTGACTTCTGTGGCGCATATCCACACATGCGCCACAGAAACCTAACCCTAGGTCCCACCACTTTAACCTGCACCATATGTTCTGTGGCGCATATGGCCATATGCGCCACAGAAGTTTGAGCATCTGTGGCGCATTTCTGCCATATGTGCCACAGATGAGGGTGTAGCACCTCGATAAAACCACTACTAGAAAATCGCTGCGTTTTGGTTTTGTGCATCATCATGACCGCATGCTCATGTCATCATGCCACATTGCATTTGATCATCGTCATGTCATCATGCATATGTCTGTCTAAAACTATCCTCCAAAAACGTATGTTGTTTTCTATTTACCCTCCTCTTTATTTCACCTGCAAAACTCGGTCTGTCCAAATATTTTTGTTTTGTCTAAAAAATAATTACAAAAGAATTTATACCACTAAATAAACAAAATGAAAATGTTTTGTATTAGGGGAGGCAACCGGCTAGGCCCAAAGGCCTAGCCAGCTGGCCTACTACCCAAAACCCAGACAAAACCCTAACCGATCTAGTCCAACCCTAACTTGGACGATCTCTCACCTCAGCCAACCTACCCCGCCGCCGCCAGTACACACCTAGCTACCGACGCACCCGCACCTATCCCACACCTAGCTAACCACACCGAACACCCGTCACTTACCCGTGTGACCGACACGCTCGCCTCGCAGGTTCCCGCACGCTGCCAGGTGACCCGCCCACCCCGCGAACCACTCCCATTCCTGGCCCCACCATCCACCGCGCGTGGACCCCGATCCCAATCCCGACCCCGCCTCTGCCTCACGATCCTCTCCTCCTCGCCCCAACCCAACGACCCCGCCGCCAGCGCCATGGCTGCCCCAGGCGACCACCTACCTTCGCCTGGGCGTCGACTTCCTCGCGACCCCGAGCTCCTCTCCACCGTGGCCCGCCTCCTTCTCGATCGGCATGACCTCGTCTCGCCTCGGTCTCCACCGCGGTACACCGTGTTGTCCTCACCACCTCGGATCCCCGCCAGTGAGCTCCTCCATCCCGGCCGGCGAGCCCCCGGCCGCCCGCTGTCTTCCAGGACCCTAGCCGCCGGCGCTCGGACCTCGTCGAGCCCACAGTCACCGCTCGCTCACCCTGGCCCAGATGCTCCTCCGTCGTCACTTATCCACCATCGTCGACCTCCGCCCAGGTGCCTCCGCGTCCCACCTCTGCAAGGTCGCCTAGCGCCGCCTTGCCGTCCACCTCCCTTTCGTCCACTACGTTGGGTGTGCCTGTCGTGTGTGTCTCCCTCATCGTGGAGCCTGCCCTGGCCGCATCCCCTGCCCCAATGCCAGCAAGCTCCCATCGTCCGTCATCAACATCCTTGTGTTTAGGCTCTCTTCCATGCGTGACGACATCGTCCCCGTGACTGCCTTCCTGATGGATCCTATGATCCTGCTGGCACGGTAATCAAGTCCTCTTGGAGTGCTACTAGGTGAGAAGCACAATGGTGTTTTGGTACTGATGTGAAGCTGTGGTATGTCGGTGCAGCGGAAACCATGAGGTGTGATGCCCATGTGGTGATATATGATACGAGCGGGTGATGTTCGGCTATTCCAACACCGACGAGTACAATCTAATGTCAAGTTCTTCCGAAGACCGCTCCCTGGATCCGAAGACCAAACCCGAAGACCATCAAGTTCTCCTTCCCGGAGCGACAAGTTCCAAGATCCGAAGACCGACCCTGAACCAAGATAAGAAGACCGACCCCGCTGAACCCGAATCCCTTGGAACCCAAGATCGCCGAGTGCACCAATATGTGATTCCCTTTCCGAGACCCCTATTTTTATAACATATTACATATACTGGTTGCATTTAAATTGTTCATGCTGTCATACATATTCATTTTTTGGGGTACTTTGTCGATTCACCTCATGATTAAATATGGAGACCATATGTGGGCGAATCTAGTCTTATATTGGCTCCATTTAAATTGGTGTAGAGAACCGATGCCATGTTTTGCCTTGTTAATACAACATTTAAATTGCGGGGTAGCTAAAGAACATGAACCTCTTAATTAATCGTCGGGACCTTGGTTCCACTTAATATTGCCTAGTTGCACCGTATCTTTGACATGCCATGCATCATATCATAATCATGCCGGATCTTCTGTCGTAGTATTAAATAGTGCATCCGGTGTTTCTTTTAGTAGTTTGGTTCTTCGCGGATTAGGTTATTGAGTTGATGCGAGTTTTGAAAAGTCCTTGGGATATGTATCTTCGACAGTGTTTTTCAAGCGAGCATTCGCCCCCTTTCTACCTATTTTGCATTTGTAGTCTTGACTTCCTCCTGTTGATCTATTGTTATCCGTGTGCGATGCTTTAGTTCCCGTGCACCATTTATATCCCTTGCAGCCTTTATATTGCCTTGGACACATCCTATTGCCTGTTGTTTGATAGATAGTCAGCCTTGCGAGTCGTAGTCGCTTGCTCATGTGCTGGTTCGCGTCGTTGTCGTTCCACCGTTGAAAGAAGGTTGGCTTATGATTAATGGTGGAGATGCTTTACGGTGGAGTTGATCATGACCTTAAATATAACTATTAAATAGCTGGGATAACTAATGAAAGAGGCACCGGTGGGCCATATATGCTATTTGGTTTTTCATGTCCACTTGTGTCCCATAGGCCCGGAGTACTTGATACCTGTTCCTTGACTATTCGCATTATCCACATACGGGAGACTCTATGAATCCCCCTTAGCCAGAGCTTGATTCAGTTTCTTATTTCTTGGGGCCACAAACTAGTTTGGGGTTTTATTACTATCCTATACATATGCCATCCTTTACTACTTTATTTACGATTGTGTGTGGTGCACCTGTACTATTTTGGATCGCGGACAAGCCCAGTCACACTTTCGGGTTCCCAGTCGTTTACAGCCGTTCTCGCAAACCTTGGGTCCGTCTCGGAGCTGGCCAACTTCGTTGCGGGTAGCTTAATGGGGTGGCCCCCTGAAATATTTTATGAATCCTATGATTGCTTTGTCGTGAAAGCCTCGTTGGGTTTTGATTTGGTTTTTCCGAGGTTGATCGTGTGTGTGTTGCTATTTGTGCACCCCTGCAGGGTAAATCTTTCTGAAAGCCATGTCCGCGGTTATGGACGACTTGGAGCATAGTATCTCGATCATAGACAAGCATAACTAAAGTAGTGCTATAAATTTGACTTAATATGTGACTAGTAATCAGCTTCACTACAATGGAATGGATAATAAAAGTGCCTACAACTGGTGTACCTGGGGTGTATCGTGTCATGTTATACCTTCCTAGTAAGTATCGCAACTCCAATGGAATGAAATAAAAGTGCCAACAACTGCTGGGTTTGGGATGTCACATGCTAATTGTATCTGACTAGTAAGTACTGCAACTACAACTGAATGGTTAACTAAAACTTCCCACTACTTATGCTATCAGGATGACTCGTGTTATCTGTATCTGACTAGTAAGTGTTGCAACTATAAGGCAATGAATAAAACTGCCAACTGTGTGAGTTCCTCCGTTTGACTCCCTCGTTTGGTCTCGAGGGGGAATTCTAGGATGGGTATGATTGGTGTTAGTATAAGTTTGGTTCCGAATAGGTCTTTCTTATCTCTCTCAAATAGCCGATAGTTTATCGAGTCTCTATAGGTTGTTTAGTGCATGCTTAGCTGCCGCTTCAGTCCACCATACCTATGTAGGCGAGAGCCGCCGAATTCTAGCCTTGCAGTGTACTGGCCTCAGTACTGATGCTCCTCTTTTTCCTTTGCCCTTTGTCGGCACCTCTTTTGTTTTAGCAGGTTTAAGTTCGACGTCGTTAGCAGGGTTACCCTTTCGGCTTGGCCTGGGAAGGGTTATGGACGCCATTGGATATTCTTCAGGGCTCTTAGGCCAATTTGCATCTTGTCCGTCCTCGGATGTTGTACCGTTTTAAAGGTGATTTGGATCTTTGTATTGGATATCTGTATTCTTGACTCATAGAGTCGTTGTTGTATATATATGTTCTGTGGGTTCCATCGTGGACTATTGTGTAATGATATTACTTCGTTTTTCCACCCGCACGCAAGTGCTTGGTGGGTATCTTTGAATCGTTTCTATGCGGGTTTGGCGGCAATCGTTAAAACTTGCATAGGGCCGATTTGAGGGTGTTACAGAGTGGTATCAGAGCTCAGCAGTTATGATACCCTCCTGGTCCAGCCTATAGGATAACCTAGCTAACGGTCGCTGTAGATTGTTAAAACTATTTTTGCAAAATCGGTTGGATAGATCTGATTAGTTCTGTTTTTACTCCTTACCCCGATGCTATTCTCCTATTACCTTTGCGTGTTTTCAATCTGCTCTCTTGCCTTTCTTCGAGTCCAGGAATTCTCGTGGTTGGGTTTCCATCGTGCCTTCAGGGCTTCGATTCCTTTTGCAATGGTGTTTCCACATCCGGTCTTTATGCTATCTGAGCACCCTTCATCTGTTGCACCTTTCGGTGGATCAAAATCCACCGAAATCTTTCTTTGTATCTTTGTGTGTTTTTCAACGTGACAACATCGTCTACGCCAGATCCGATGAATAGCCTGCATCACTCCTTTGTTTCTGAACCTTGCTTGCCGAGATCTTCAGTCTAAATTCCGAGAATGGGTTGCAAACTTTCTACTACATGTGCGGGATAATAGTTTGGGTGCTTGATGGATTGGCCCCCATGCCGACTACTCATTCTATTCGTCCTTGTACATTGTAGTGGGTTAGATTGCACATTTTTCTCTCCTTATATTGAAGTTAGAGGTGGCCTTACCTTTTTATGCCTTTACCTTCGTCCTTTGTTCTTTGGAGAGTTCTCTCAATGAACGTGAGCAACGACCCCTTGTTGGTGGTGTCGTCGAATTCAAGATGGAGCAAGAATATTTGTTGGTGGTGTCACGAGGATCTACATGAAGCGAGAAGACTCCAATCGTCGGCCTTCTTCCCCGTACCATGAGGCGGATCTCGAGGGCGAGATCCATTGTTAGTGGTGTCGAATTGTAGAACCCTGATAAAACCACTACTAGAAAATTGTTGCGTTTTGGTTTTGTGCATCATCATGACCGCATGCTCATGTCATCATACCACATTGCATTTGAGCATCGTCATGTCATCATGCATATGTCTGTCTAAAACTATCCTCCAAAAACGTATCTTCTTTTCTATTTACCTTCCTCTTTATTTCAACTTCAAAACTCGGTCCGTCCAAATATTTTTGTTTTGTCTAACAACTAATTACAATAGAATTTCTACAACTAAATAAACAAACTGAAAATGTTTTGTATTAGGGGAGGCAACCGGCCAGGCCCAAAGGCCCAGCCAGCTGGCCTACTACCCAAAACCTATACCAAACCCTAACCGATCTAGTCCAATCCTAACCTGGACGATCTCTCACCTCACCAACCCACCCCGCCGCCGCCAGTACACACCTAGCTACCGACACGCCCGCACCCGTCCCACACCTAGCTAACCACACCGAATGCCCGCCACTTACCCGCGTGACCGACACGCTCGCCTCTCAGGTTCCCGCACGCTCCCAGGTGACCCACCCACACCGTGAACCACTCCCATTCCTGGCCCCACCATCCACCGCGTGCGGACCCCGATCCCAACCCCGACCCCGCCTCTGCCTCACAATCCTCTCCTCCTCGCCCCAACCCCGCGAGCCCGCCGCCAGCGCCATGGCTGCCCCAGGCGAGCACCTACCTTCGCCTGGGCCTCGACTTCCTCGCGACCCCGAGCTCCTCTCCACCACGGCCCCGCCTCCTTCTCGACCGGCCTAACCTCGTCTCGCCTCGGTCTCCACTAGCGGTACACGGTGTTGTCTCCGCCACCTCCGATCCCCGCCAGTGAGCTCCTCCGTCCCGGCGGGCGAGCCCCTGGCCGCCCGCTGCCTTCCAGGACCCCAGCCGCCGGCGCTCGGACCTCGTCGAGCCCACAGTCACCGCTCGCTCACCCTGGCCTAGATGCTCCTCCGTCGTCGTTTCACCACCGTCGTCGACCTCTGCCCGCGTGCCTCCGTTCCCACCTCTGCAAGGTCACCGAACGCCGACTTGGCCGTCTCCCTTTCGTCCACGACATTGGGCGTGCCTGTCGTGTGTGTCTGCCTCATCGCGGAGCCCGCCCTTGCTGCGTCCCCTGCCCCAATGCCAGCAAGCTCCCATCGTCCATCATCATCATCCTTGTGTTCAGGCTCTCTGCCAGGCGTGACGACATCGTCCCCGTGACTGCCTTCCTGATGGCACCTATGATCCTGCTGGCATGGTAATCAAGTCCTCTTGGAGTTCTACTAGGTGAGAAGCACAGTGGTGTTTTGGTACTGATGTGAAGATGTGGTATATCGGTGCAGCCGAAACCGTGAGGTGTGATGCCCATGTGGTGATATATGATACGGGTGGGTGATGTTCGGCTATTCCATCACCGACGAGTACCGTATAATGTCAAGTTCTTCCGAAGACCGATCCATGGATCCGAATACCGAACCCGAAGACCATCAAATTCTCCTTCCCGGAGCGACAAGTGCTTTTTCAGGGGTTTGATGTTCGAGACCCCAAACCAAGATCCGAAGACCAACCCCGCCGAACCCGAACCCCTTGGAACCCAAGATCGCCGAGTCCACCAATATGTGATTCCCTTTCCGAGACCCCTATTTTTATAATATATGACATATACTTGTTGCATTTAAATTGTTCATGCTCTCATACATATTCATTTGTTGGGGTACTTTGTCGATTCACCTCATAATTAAATATCAAGACCATATGTGGGCAAATCTAGTCTTATATTGGCTCCATTTAAATTGGTGTAGTAAACTGATGCCATGTTTTGCCTTGTTAATACAACATTTAAATTGCGGGGTAGCTAAACAACATGAACCTCTTAATTAATCGTCGGGACCCTAGTTCTGCTTAATATTGCCTAGTTGCACCGTATCTTTGACATGCCATGCATCATATCATAATCATGCCGGATCTTCTACCATAGTATTAAATAGTGCATCCGGTGTTTCTTTTAGTGATTTGGTTCTTCGCGGATTAGGCCATTAAGTTGATACGAGTATCGACAAGTCCTTCGGATATGTATCTTCAGCAGTGATTTTCAAGTGAGCATTCTCTCCCTTTCTACCTATGTTGCATTTGTAGTCTTTACTTCCTCCTATTGATCTATTGCTATCCGTGTGCGATGCTTTAGTTCCCGTGCACCATTTATATCCCTTGCAGCCTTTATATTGCCTTGGACACATCCTATTGCATGTTGTTTGATAGATAGTCAGCCTTGCGAGTCGTAGTTGCTTGCTCATGTGCTGGTTCGCGTCGTTGTCTTTCCACCGTTGACGGAAGGTTGGCTAATGCTTAATGGCGGAGATGCTTTATGGTGGAGTTGATCATGACCTTAAATATAACTATTAAATTGCTGGGATAACTAATGAAAGAGGTACCGGTGGGCAATATATGCTATTTGGTTTTTCATGTCCACTTGTGTCCCGTAGGACCCGAGTACTTGATACATGTTCCTTGACTATTCGCTCTATCCACATACGGGAGACTCTATGAATCCCCCTTAGCCAGAGCTTGATTCAATTTCTTATTTCTTGGGGCCACAAACTAGTTTGGGGTTTTATTACTATCCTGTACTTATGGCATGCTGTACTGCTTTATTTACGATTATACGTGGAGCACCTGTACTATTTTGGACCGCGGCACGATTTCACGGTATCGACAAGCCCAGTCACACTTTCGGGTTCCTAGTCGTTTATAGCCGTTCTCGCAAACCTTGGGTTCGTCTCGGAGCCGGCCAACTTCGTTGTAGGTAACTTAATGGGGTGGCCCCATGAAATATTTTATGAATCCTGTGATTGCTTTATCGTGAAAGCCTTGTTGGGTTTTGATTTGGTTTTTCCAAGGTTGATCGTGTGTGTGTTGCTATTAGTGCACCCCTACAGGGTAAATCTTTCTGAAAACCATGTCTGCGGTTATGGATGACTTGGAGCATAGTATCTCGATCATAGACAAGCATAATTTGACTTAATATGTGACTAGTAATCAGCTTCACTACAATGGAATGGATAATAAAAGTGCCAACAACTGGTGGAACTGTGGTGTATCATGTCATGTTATACCTGCCTAGTAAGTATCGCAACTCCAATGGAATGAAATAAAACCGCCAACAACTGCTGGGTTTGGGATGTCACATGCTAATTGTATCTGACTAGTAAGTACTGCAACTACAACTGAATGGTTAACTAAAACTTCCCACTACTTATGCTATCAGGATGACTCGTGTTATCTGTATCTGACTAGTAAGTGTTGCAACTATAAGGCAATGAATAAAACTGCCAACTGTGTGAGTTCCTCCGTTTGACTACCTCGTTTGGTCTCGACGGGGAATACTAGGATGGGTATGATTGGTGTTAGTATAAGTTTGGTTCCGAATAGGTCTTTCTTATCTCTCTCTAATAGCCGACAGTTTATCGAGACTCTATAGGTTGTTTAGTGCATGCTTAGCTGCCGCTTCAGTCCACCATACCTATGTATGCAAGAGCCGCCAAATTCTAGCATCGCCGTGTACTGGACTTAGTACTGACGTTCCTCTTTTTCCTTTGCCCTTTCTTGGCACCACTTTTGTTTTAGCAGGTTTAAGTTCAATGTTGTTAGCAGGGTTACCCTTCCGGCTTGGCCTGGGCAGGGTCATGGACGCCATTGGTTATTCTTCAGGGCTCTTAGCCCAATTTGCATCTTGTCCGTACTCGGATGTTGTATCGTTTTAAAGGTGATTTGGATCTTTTTATTGTATATCTGTATTCTTGACTCATAGAGTCGTTGTTGTATATATATGTTCTGTGGGTTCCATCATGGACTATTGTGCAATAATATTACTTCGTTTTTCCACCCGCACGCAATTGCTTGGTGGGCATCTTTGAATCGTTTCTATGCGGGTTTGGCGGGAATCGCTAAAACTTGCATAGGGCCGATTCGAGGGTGTTACATAGGGCATCCAGATCCATGTGAAAAAGGTCGCAAGCTCCCACCCTATCTATCCACCACCACCCATTTCACATCTCTTCTTCCTTTCTACCTCCTCCTAGCTTGTCTTCCTCCTCCCTCTCACCCCATGTTGCCCATAGTTTCTCCATTTTCTTGTAACTAAACCTACTTTAGAGTATAGAATGGTAAGTGGAAGCTTCCCACCAACTTGTAGATCTAAAAGTTCCTTACTTTTCTCTCTCACATATCTATTTGTTTACTAATTTCCTCTCCACCAACTGGTAGATCTATTTGTCCACACTCTCTCATCACGCGGTCTTGCCTCACTATTATTGTGTTTACTAGGTGAGTACTTGGCCATGAACTTGTAGATGAAGCTTGTCGCGCGGGCGATGTGTGTCCGATGCATGGCGAGACGATGCTTGTGTGGTGCATGAATGTTTGCATTGGGAGGAAGTTTTTTGTTGCTTGCTTGTTGTTGTCCTGGCCAGTGTGGTGCATGGATGTTTGCCAAAATGTTGATTCATTTCCATTTCGGCAAAATTTTGCACTACCCATATGTCTTAATTTTAGGAAAGGTCGTGCCGAATTTTTCCGGCTAGGATTTGTGCATGTGTGTGTGCATATGGTGTGGTTCTCACCTATACTCTCTGTTTTGACCGCTCAGGAAACCATGGTCCTCACGATGAGCGAAGATCTAATTGCTAGGTACAAGAAAGATGCGAAGGAGGACATGATTCTAAACAACAAGACCATGATAAACTCCACCGCTGGATCGACCGTGATTCTGGACAACTGGAGGGTCACCTGCTCAGGCGCGGTTTCATGCGCGACCTCAATGAGGCTTCGGCAGGACATGGTGGTCACGAAGACGTGGGTGCGCGAGAAGAGGAAGATTCTACCGGGCATGATCATTATGACGAAGGAGATGCCGGTGGGCATGATCATCATGATGAAGGAGATGCCGGCAATCATGATCAGCATGGAGAAGGAGATGGCGATGGGCATGATCATCATGAAGAAGGAGAAGACGCGAACACATAGACGTTGATAACTTCGGTCTTGTAGGACCCTCATGTTCAAGAACTGCTCCTCAAGGAGACGAGCAACGATAAAGCTGCAGCCAGAGAGAAAGCCAAGCTGGCCCAAATGGAGGTAGATGGGGTGACTCCATTGTATCCTGGGTGTCGCCCAGAGGATACACGTTTGAGTGTAACGCTCAAGGCTCTGGAGATGAAGGCTGAATACAAGTGGACCGATGTGAGCTTCAACGAGAACATGGAATACTGGCATGACCGACTTCCTAAGGGGAACACATTGCCAACAAGTATCGAGGAGGCCAAGAAAATTGTGTGCCCTCTCGACCTACCACACATTAAATACCACGCATGCATAAATGATATTGCGCACTTTATCGGAACGAGTACGCGGATAGAACCACATGTACGGTGTGCGGCCAAGGACGGTACAAGAGAGGGAACAAGAAAGTTCCTCGAAAAGTGGTATGGTACTTTCATATCACCCCCCGTCTGTAGTGATATTTCGTAGATCCTAAGAAAGCAAAGCTCATGCAATGGCATGCGGAAAGAGAGAAACCCGAAGATGATCCTAAGAAGGGCAAGATCCGAACACACCCTTCAGACGCTAGCCAGTGGAATGCATTCGACATCGAGTTCGAAGAGTTCGGTTGGGTATGAGCACCGATGGACTCAATCCTTTTGGAAACCAGAGTAGCACGCATAACACCTGGCACGTGTTTGTATGGTCGTACAACCTCCCCCCGTGGCTATGCACGAAGAAAAGGTACGTACACATGAGCATTCTTATTCAGGGGCCGAAACAACTAGGTATCAATATGCATTTGTATCTCGGGCTATTGAGAGAGGAGTTAGCCAGCTTGTGGGAGACGTCGGCCCATACGTGGGACACCTACACTAAAGAATATTTCCATCTGAGAGTTGCATTGCTCACGACGGTGCAAGACTATCCTGGTTACGCATATGTATCGGCCCAGGTGAACCATAGACAGAATGCATGCGTCAAGTGCATGGATGAGACACCACATCTCCAGCTACCAAGGGATCCTGGGTCTTCAAAAACCGTGTTCCAAGGTACTCGAAAGTGGCTCTGCATGGATCACCCGTGGAGAAAACATGGTGACCTGTTCAATGGTAAGGACGAGCTAGAAAGAGCCCCGCTTCCGAGGAGTAGCAAATAAATTGAGGAGCTTTTGAATAATTGGGTAGATTGCCCTGTGCTGGAAAAAACAATCAAGGACAAAGCCGCTGCTAGGTGTATGGAAAGCAAGGTCTATTTTCTAGGACCTGCCATATTAGAAGGTCCTTCGCACTCCCCATAGCCTCGATGTAATGCACATCATGAAGAAGGTTACCGCGAGTCTTCTTGGCACTCTACTGAACATGCCGGAGAGGACCAAGGATGGGCCGAAAGCAAGAAAGGACCTTAAATTTCTTGGCATCAAGAAAGATCTTTAGTACCCTGATAGTGAGGATGATGTTGTTGATGATGATGATCAGACGGAAGGGACTCAAGGTCGCCGCAAAAGAGTTAGGAAGAATGAGGTGGTGCTTCGTGCTGCCTGCTTCACTCTG
This sequence comes from Avena eriantha, assembly GCA_910589775.1. Lineage (NCBI taxonomy): Eukaryota > Viridiplantae > Streptophyta > Magnoliopsida > Poales > Poaceae > Avena > Avena eriantha. Next base: position 130,201,408 of record OU342741.1, read on the forward strand.
AGTCTGGAGGAGCTCGAGCAGTTTTTCAGGTGCCTCCTAGGAGTGAAAGTTCGTCACGGTTACTCGGGGAAGATAAGAAGATATCCGGACGTGGCGAAGAAGAGGTTTAGCAGTATGAAGTCTCACGACTGGCACGTGCTGATGACGCAGATACTCCCCGTTGCGTTATGCAGGATAATGGACGAGCATGTCCGTGAGATGCTGTTTGGCCTCTGTAACTTTTTCGATGTCATATCTAGGAAGTCGATCGGTGTGAAGCAGCTCGACAGGCTACAGGAAGAGATTGTGATGATACTATGCGATCTTGAGATTTACTTCCCGCCTGCATTCTTCGACATCATGGTGCATCTGCTTGTACATGTTGTGGACGACATCATCCAGCTCGGGCCGACATTCCTGCACAACAAGATGCCATTTGAAAGGGTAATCGGTGTCATCAAAGGATTTGTTTGCAACAGGTCCCATCTAGATGGAAGCATAGCCAAGGGCTTTCTAATCTACGAGTGCATGTCCTTCTGCCATAATTATCTAACAACCGAGAACAAGGATGTTGGAATAGCCACCAAGAAGCACCTCGGCAGGCTCGGTGGATATGGTCACCGCGAGGGCTGCCGCTCACTGCATGTCGGCATTGATGGTCGACGCACCGATTTTGACAGGGCACACCGAGTCATGCTACAACACATTGAAGTGGTCGGCTATTGGGTGGAAGAGCACAGAAGCTTAATGTTGTAGGAGTATGTCGACCAGGGCCAGCCGAGGAAGAAGGGAGACATAATGAGAGAGCACAAATCCAACTTCCCGGGTTGGTTCAAGAAAAGGTAACTGGACAATCCCCCACAGACGCCTTTTACGGAAGATCAAAAACTCATATTCTCCTTGTCATAGGGCCCAGGGCACAACCTAAGTACCTATCAGTCATACGACATAAATGGTTATAGATTCTACACCGAGGAAAAGGACAGGAATAGCGAATATCAAAACTCAGGAGTAACTGTTATCCTTTGCTAATGACGAGACTACTATCATGGAAAGATTCTACAGAAGGATCGAGGAGATATGGGAGCTGTACTAATGTGGAGAGATCATACCGATGTTCCGTTTTATATGGTCCAAGAACGCGAAAAAATAAGGCCGGTATTTCACCACAATGGTTATACCAGATGCCAAATCGACAAAGAATGCCTCCGCAAAAAATGAGCCTTGGGTACTCGCTAGCCAAGTTGATCAATGCGTTTTTATTACCGACCCGTCAAAGCCCAACCGTGTTGTAGTTAGGAGGGGCAATAGGAGCATCATCGGATTGGAAGGAGCCACCAACGAGCAAAACTTCGACAAAAACGGCGACCCGAAGATCGAAGAGGAATTCGACAAGTACTTTGACATGCCTACTACTACTAAAGTAAGAAGGAAGACCACACTACCTACTAAAGGTTGTCCATTCACAAGAAGAAATCTCAAAGTGCACAGGCTAAAGTATTCAACCACGATGAAAAAGGGCAAGAAGAGTGTGAAGAGACACTAGCAATTGTGTGACTTTTTGGTGTATTAATTCGTGTGGGTATAATTTGATATTAGTGTGGGTATTAGTTAGAGACTAAAACATTAATGTGATATTCGTGTGGGTATACAAATTCACATTTGTGTGTGACAAGCACACACACACACACATATATATATATATGATTCGGGATGGTTTTTTGAATAAATATGCATATGTGTTCTTACTTTTTTGAATAAATATGCATATATGTATATGTTCTTGATTTTTTTAAATAAATATGCATATATGTATATGTTCTTGTTTTCTTGAATAAATATGCATATGTGTGTAATTAAAAATACTTACAAAAAGAAAAAAAAGTGTAAGACAACCAGGATTCGAACCTGGTGGCCCTAGGTGAGAGCGAACGAGCAAGACCACTAGGACAAGTATCATATCTTGTCATACTACGATGCCACCCTTTTTTGTACTATGTCCAAAAGTCCTGTGGAGCATTCCCACAGAATGCGCCACAGAAGTTCCAACTTATGTGCCGCATTATGTGGGAATGCGCCACAGAACTTTCACACTTGGCCAAATAGATGGTTCGGCCTCTCCCCCTAATCCTCCTTTCTCTCTTGATCCAACACTTAGCCAAAATTCGAGAAACCTCTATGTCGTCGCCCGCGCACTAACCCTAGCGCCACCCTCATCGCCGGAGCCCTAGCCACCGCCGCGCCGGAGCCCTAGCGGCCCGTGGAGGAGGAGCTGCCCGACGAACCCATGGAGGAGGAGCCGCCCTGCAGGCCTACAGCCTGTAGAGGAAGAGCCGCTAGAGGAGGTGCCGCCGCGCCAGAGCCCGCCACCCTCGTCATTGTCGACCACCGCAGCAGCAACGCGTCTTCGTCCCCCACCCCCACCCCACTTCTGAACCCTAGTTGCTTATTTTCTTGGTCCTATATAAACAACTGCCATGAAACCTTCTGAGATCAAGGTACCTTGCCTCCTGGGCTAGAGCCCTATCAACCTCTCCCACAAACACTAGTACAGAACATCTGACACCACTGTTATGTTCTCCTTTTTTATATAAGTAGTTGCATACTTGGTTTCATAAATTGAATACATAAATAGCTGTATTTCTTCAAGGGGAAGTCAAACGAAATTGATCATAGGTAGAACCAAATAGGAAGCATCAGAGGAGAAAATTATTGGCAGGAGCCCGAAAATACTAAATCTTGTGATAGTGAAACTACATAGTGATACACACACAGAGCGGAGGTAGGGAAGGGGATGGAAAAGCAAAACTGCATACATGCTTAGCCATGCCAAAGTCAGCAAGTTTAACTTCACCATTAGGGCCAACAAGTATGTTTGCTCCTTTAATATCTTTGCCAAGAAAAAGAACTATTAAACAATTGTTCAATTTCGTACTACCTATGAAAGACTAAATAATTATACAAGCTATATATACCTGTGGACAGTATGCTTCCCATGCAAATATGCAAGACCAGAGAGAATTTTACCAGTATAGTTGCGAATAACAAGTTCCTTAAAAAGTCCATACTCCTTAAGAAACTTTTCAATTGAGCCCCTAGAAACATACTCAAGGTAAATTGAAAGTGTGCCATCAGTCTGTACTCATCTGTTGCAATGATTAGAATTATGTTTAGTAGCTTTGGATCATCCTTTATGCATGTATTCCTGTTTTGTTTATGAGATATGTGCACTAGATGCTAAAGTTTGATGGAATTCTTGGATATTCAGTGAAGGCTAATCTTTTGCATGTGCCAAGTTGAATGCTGATCAATCAACTAGATAGGCCTGGTAGTGACTGATTATTAACGAGTGGTAGATTGAGTAACAAGGATGCAAGCATGGAACAAATTAAATGATCTGGTTGATTTATATTTTAGTGGTAGTGGTATTGATTTGGTCTTGGGTGTTTGTTTCCATAGCTATGTAAGTTTTCAGGAGAATACCATACCCTGTGTTTACTGATGGTAGTCTTAGCTGTTCATCTTGCTTGTGCTTGTAATTTGTCTAAGGTAGCATTTTTATCCAGGCCTACTCTTTACTTATTATGTAGTACAATCTTGTCAGCTGAAGGTGAACTGAAGTGACATGACTAGGTGAATACCATACTAGTGCTCTGTATTAGTTTGATGATAGCAGTATTGGTGGAATCACTGTCCTTTTTAATTAGTGATGGTTGGCTCCAAACATCCAACCAGCACATGGTGCTGTTATATGGTGCTGTTACATGGTGCTGTTACATAACTGTTGTTACATGGTGCTGTTATATGGTGTTGTTATAAGGTGATGTTATATGGTGTTGTTATATGGTGATGCTATATGGGGATAGGGATGTCAATATGGGGATGGGGTGCTTTGTCTTGCAGGGATTTCATTTGAGATGCCCATTTCTCCTGAAGTGTCGATTCACTTCCGTTTTGGCTGCGAAATGGGCACTCCTAGGTCAAAAGATTAGCAAAGTTCATGCCTAATTTTTTGGCCGAGATTTGTGCTAACTTTCTGTCTCTTTTTAATAGAGTAGTGCAAACATGTCTTCCAACAACGAGGCCGGCCCTTCTAAGCACATAATCAGCATCGAAGAACAAGCTAGACAGACCAATGAGTCATTCTAGCGGGGTCCCAACAAGAGGAGGAGGAGGAGGCGATGAGGATGACACCACCACCGGAGGAGGAGGCAACCATCGCCAGAGCTGCTTGGGCCAATGAGGGAGGAGATCCTCATTACGAGGGGTACAAAGACGACTATGATGGAACTAGTGAAGGCGGCGGTGAAGAGGATGACACCACCGATGGCGGCACCCGCACAGATGGCGGTGAGTGCACGGATAGCGGTAGCGGCAACCCGACCGCTTCTCAAAAGAGGAAGAAGGAAAAGAAGGATCGGAAGGTGCCAGTGCTTGCCACTATCTGTGATGAGTTCACTGAGGTCATAGAAAGTGGCCAACCCATTGCACCAGACACGATTGCTAAAGGGTACGGCCTGCAACTCGGGTGCATCGTTCGGGAAAGCATGTCGATAAACACGAACTACATCAGACATGCTGACAATGCAGCTTTGGTCGATAACCTCCTTAAGAAGCTTCACAAGCGATACAGATTCCCAGAGTGTTTCAGAAACCTCGAGAGAAATAACCCGGTGAACAAACTAGCCCTCGTGAAGATGAGCAACGCCTTGAGTAGCTGGAAAACCCAAGTGAAGAATATCATTGACAAAGGTGAAAGTTGGGAGGTTATTAGTAAAAAAAATCTCATGCTCGACGAAGAGGAGTTTAAGATATTCAAGGTGGATATAGCTACCGCTGACGCTATACATTGGACTAATTGGGGCAAGACTATGCCGAAACAGAACATAGGTAACCACCGCCTTGGAAGCGGCGGTTACAGGGGGAAACAAGCCATTTGGGACAAGGAGGATGTCGAGCTTGAACGCCTTGGTAAAGACAACCCTTGGCCTAAAATCACGGACTTGCAGCTTAGGCAATTTGTTCGGGCCCGCTACTACCTGAACAAGGAAATAGGGGAGTTCATCACCGACTATCCGGAGGTGAAGGAATTCGAGAAGAAGCTGGTAAGGAATTTATCGCCGATCTCAAGTCTATTGCGTTCTAATTAAAAAAATGAAGCCAAGAATCTAAATGGGTTCACCTTTCCTTGTCTCTGCAGGAGGAGGAACTGAACGCTCCTGCGATAGAGTCATCCGAGAATTCGACGGAGCAGTGGGACACGGTTTTCAACAGGGCGACGAATGCTTACAAGAAGAGGGAAAAGGGGTTGCCGCCGTCCTCAGCTGGCCGTGTGTCCGTATTCGGTACGAGCATGAAGTTCAAGGAGTACTACAAAGAGGATGCCAAGAAAAGAAGGGAGACGAAGAAATAGTCGGCGGCTAAGGATAAAGCTGTTGTTGAAGAGCTGAAGATGATGGTGCAGACACTGGAGGAGAAGGCGGTGGACGAGAAAATGGTGGACAACTTAGTGAAGAGAAGCTCCATGCGATGATCCCGCTTGAGTTTTTCGAGGGGCTTAGTGCTTGGAATGCGGGAGGTTGACAGGGGCCGATACATCTGCCCAGCTTAAGCGGCAGCAACTCGGGCATCAATGTTAACATGTCGCCAGACCTGGTGACCCTGCCGGCCGTCAACGTCGGGACGCAACCGCTCGTTTTGGTCACACCGACGCCCCCTCCCACCATAGATACCAATAAGGCGTAACAGACGACGATGGTGCTTCGTGAGGCACCCGAGCGGGAGAATGCAGATGATGATAGGCCGGCCGCCGGCATCGGCTGTGTCTCTACATTAGCCGAGCTCCACGCCATCACCAAGGTAACTAATTAGTCAGTGCACGTCATCTCCTTTATGCCTTTGATGCATGACTGCTGCCATCGCATGATGCCCAAAAACATGTTTTTCCTCAGGACACTTCTTGCATACTCCTTCTTAAATATGTCGGCGGGTGTTGCTAGGGTGCAACGACATGGACCCCCCTTTCAACCTTAGGGATCCGACGAACACAAGACCCTTGGATAATGCTACAACTGGCCCTTGACATGGCCGAAGACCCAGATTCATCTTGCGAGGGGAGCACCAACGCCACCTCTCGATCGATTGCCCGGCCACCACCTCAGAAGCCAGCAGCCACTGTCGTCGCCACCACCAGCCGTCACCAGCATCTCTTGGCAGCATGTGTACCGCCACATGGAAAAGACGTTGTGCCACAACCGCCGTCGCCCCTGCTACCACCACCACATGATGGCACCCATGAAGATGATGATGAATTGGTCAACGTTGGCGACTTCATCAACACCGACAATGACAAAGGATTGTATATGCCTTCTATGGATGAAGAACCCTTCACAGCTTGCGACCATCAAACTGGTCGGCCTAATACATGCACGCAGCGCCTGGTCTTCCATGGTCTTTCTCAAGAGACGCCTCCAGCCGCCGATCCACCATGGGAGAAACCTGGATTGGTTTTCAGCCCCAACACACTCCGAAAGGCGGCTGATGAGCAGATGGCAGTGGCTAACACTGTTGTGAAGAAGAAGCACTACAAGAAGAGAGGTAATAATAATAAGAAGGGTGTGAGGCAGCATCTTCCGAAGAGGATCCGGGCTCAGGACGCTGTCGTCGTACCATCCACACAATATGGCTTACCCTAAGTGCATGTAGCTGGTGATCCAATATTGACTCTGGATATCCTCCACATCGCGGTTGGAGCCATGTTAACTTTGCACGATGGTGTCAAGACACTAGAGGGCATCCTTCTTAAAGACAAAGATCCAAATTACCCGATTTTCACGGCCAATGTGCCATTGGACATGGGATTTGTCGATGAACCCCCCAGGGATATATTCTTCATAGTGTATGAGGACATATTCAAGCTATTTTTGACGAAACGGCTAGACTATAACTTGGTCCACCTATACGCGCTCAATGTGGCGATCAAGATCAAGAGAGAGTACCCCGGAAATCGCGATAGTGGATCCCTACTACATGCGGGATAGCCAGTTGGTCGAAGGATCAGAGACACATGGTGGACAACAAGAGGAAGGACACACTTCTTTTGACTTTCTTTCCCGAGTAAGTACACACACTCGCTCATCGCCACCGTAACTTATGCATTTCTTATAGATTTCTTCCTTTGCTCTTTTTCCAACATTGCGTTCCAATTGTGTTGCGCAGAGACAAATAATGCACACTCATCGTCCTTGCCCCGAGGTATTCGCTAGCCATGTATTTCGACTCGGGGTGTTTGACGAAGAAGAAAGACTACACCAGAATAACAGGTGTTCTCAATGAGGCTCTCGAGGGCTACGCCAAGAAGGGATGCACCTTCGTAGATAAGGGGGAATCTATCAAGGATGGAAAACACGTGTTCAAGCATGTGCTCGAGTTCCCCTGCGTCAAGCAGGCGGTTAGTGGTGGTGCCAAGGAGGCCTTCTACGTCCTCCATCACCTTAAAGGCTATGTTCGGGATTGCCAGAACCTAACGCTGCCATGTAGTCTCCGAGGATGGGCCGAAACTTTGGCGCGAAGCGACGATGATGATCTTAGAGAAGACTTCCATCGCATTCAGCAGAAGTTCTCGCAAATCATTATTGAAGATGTCAACACAAGGGGGGGGGGCTACAACAAGCCAGAGGGTTGAGTAAGACGGAGATCAAAGAACGCCTCCGTAAGCAGCATGACACAAGGACGTGGATGACGAAAGAGGGTTATCTACTGTTCCCGAAGCCGAGCGAGAAGAAGTCTTCATGATCGATGTGTGCCTCTTGCATGATCCAGTGTGTGTATATTCTTGATGGACGCCTTGTTGTAGTGTGTGTGTCATAAACTTTACTATCTTGTGGTCGAAATGTTCATTGTTGTTATACTTAAACTACCTTGTGTGGTCGTGTTATCGTTGAACTTATTGCCTCTATGATGATCGCGAGATGCTATCTTTTAGGTTTATGGATCCGTTGTTTTATATTTTGTGAATATATATATATATATATGCATGTGAAACCTTTATTAATTCTATTCATTGTATTTTGACTAATATGCCTTATGGTCTATAGAGATGGCGGCGAGGTGGTATGTGGTGTACATGGGTAGGGTTCCAGGAGTCTACGAGGAGTGGGAGGATTGTCACAAACAAGTGAACAAGTTCAGCGGCAACATCTACAAAGGATACGCGACTAGAGAGGAGGCGGTAGCCAAGTGGAGGAACCACCTATGGAAGAAGAACCGGATGAAGATATTGGTCGGGCTCATGCTCTTGCTCACCATAATGACAGCTATATTCTATTTGATCCTAGTATAGGCAGCGGCGACCACTTCATATTTGTAATGTGAGATGATATGAACTTTGTATTCGGCACTTGTGTAAAAATTCGGCACTTGACACTATATGTGTATCTCGATCGGGCTCTAAGTGTTTGTATTATATATATATCTCGGTTTTCATGCATCTAATACTTGTGCAATGTACTTTATACACATCTAGATAAATACTGTATAAATACCTTATTATACACCAGGAACGTATTTTACTTTGAATACATGTTACACAATCAGTGGCGCATATCATTATATAGTCAGTGGTGCATAGGATTTTTGTGGCGCATATATGTAAATGCGCCACTAAACTTCTTCCTATGGCGCATATGAAGAAATGCGCCTCAGACTTCTATGGGGCATATATATATGCGCCATAGGAAGCAGTTATCAGTGGCGAAGTAACAGTGGCGACTAGCATATGCGCCACTGAAGTACCATTTTCATGTGCCACAGATAAGCTATTTCCTAGTAGTGCCCTCTTCTCTGGATCTCTTCTTTCTCCCTACTGGATGGTGTGGTGGCTGATGTGTTCTGTTTTCGTCCCTCATCCCTTCATGGAAGTTTTCCCTTTTGACAAGACAGAGGTGGCGCCAACTATATGGCGGGAACTATATGGCCATTCCTGCTGTATAGTTGGTCGTTACGCTGTCTGTCAGCTCTCCTCGCATGCTTCCAAAGTGGGACTTGCTTGTTTTCTCCAGAATATTGCATTTCTCTAGTTAAATCCTTCTATTGATGTTCAGACCCCGAAACACACATTAAAATCCAAGTTTTCTTTGCTACCAAAGTATTAGCGTTAGGTAAAGCAAGAAAATGATCAAATCCAGGAGAAAACCATCAATAAAAGCCATCATAAATGTGTCGAATCTCACAGCTATCAACTCCTCATCTACTTCTGTCATAGAGGGAACTCTCAAGTGCTCCAAAAAAGTACCATCCAAAACCTGTTTTTGTGCAAAGCCTATTCTTCATAGAGAATATGCTTCCTTATTTTTTGTTCGAGGAATGTGTTGAACTTCAAACACTTCGAATGATTTAGATAGTTCATCCACGACAGCTCTGTATGCTGCCATGTGCTTATTTGCATTACAAAGATCGGATACTTGCTGGGAAACTAAATCCGAGTCTCCGTAATTCATGAGTCAGCGAATGGTGATGTCTTTTGCAATTCGAATTCCATGCAGCAGGGCTTCATATTCGGCAATGTTGTTTGTCACTCTGAAGTGAATCTACAGTACATAGAACAATTTATCACCTTGGGGTGACTTTAGCACCACGCCAGCCCCTAAGCGCTTTAGGCCCATCAAAGTGTAAGGTCCAAACTTCCGTCTCTGGGAGACCTGTGTTTTCTACTATCTCTGTCCAGTCAGTGACACAGTCAGCAAGGATATGGGATTTGATTGTTGTGCGAGGTTTATACTCAATATCAAAAGCTGCTACCTCTATGCCCCACTTAGTGACGCGTTGTGTGGCATCGTTATTGTTGATTATGTCTCTCATGGGAGCTGTGCTCACCACGGTAATCTTGTGCTCTTGAAAATAATGTCGTAGCTTTCTGGATGCGAAGAACACACCATAGGCTAATTTTTGGTAATGACTTTGCTTTGATTCGGTCAAGACCTTGCCGAGATAATAAGTTGGATGCTGCACTAGGTGATCCTGTTTTTCCACCGCCGTCCACCACCATGATGACACTGACGACTCTGTTTCTCGCAGCTAAGTAAAGCAACATTGGTTCCTCTGGTTCCGGTGCTGCAAGAATAGGGGCGAACAAAAGTACGGCTTTCAGATCCTGAAGTGCAGCTTTAGCTTCATCAGGCCACACAAACTTCTTGGTCTTTTTCAAGATCTTGTATAAAGGTGTGGATCTTTCACCGAGCCGGATTATGAACTGACTAACTGCGGCAATGTAGCCAGTTAGCCGGTGTACGTCCTTCAAGCGAGTTGGCCTGGAAATGTTGAGTATAGCTTTTATTTTGTCACGGTTCACTTATGTGCCTCTTTGAGACACAATGAAATCTAACTATTTTCTTGCTGGTATACCAAAGAAACACTTCTTCAGGTTAAGCATTATGTTGTATTTTCATAGATTGCTGAATGTTTCCTCTAAGTTGGAAATTAGAGTTTCTTTATTTTTGAACATCACAGCTATGTCATCCATGTATGCATGGACGTTGCATCCGATTTGATTATAGAGGCAACGCTACATAGTGTGTTGGTACGTGGCTCCTGCGTTTTTGAGCCCAAAGGGCATCATTATGTAGCAAAAGGTTCTAAAAGGGGTCATGAACGAAGTCTTTATTTTGTTTGACTCCTTCATCCGAATTTGATGATATCCGGAATATGCGTCGAGAAAATATAGGAGTTCCAAGCCTGTTTTCGAGTCAATAACTTGATCGATTCTAAGCAGAGAAAATGGATCTTTGGGACAAGACTTGTTCAAGGTAGTATAATCAAACCACATCCTTAATTCAGTGGTGTCCTTTTTAGGGACCATTACAGGATTGGCCGACCAATCAGTATGGATGACATCTTCGATGAATCCGGCTAACCCGAGCCGGGCTAGTTCCTTAGCTATTTCTTTGCGCTTTTCATTGCTGAAACATCGTTAGGACTATTTGACGGATTTAGCGTTTGGGTATACATTTAGGCTGTGCTTGGAAAGTTCCCTAGGTATTCCAGTCATGTCAGATGGCTGCCATATGAAGATATCGTTATTGCCTTTGAGGAACTCGACGTGCGTGCTTTCCTATGAGTGGCCTAAGCATATACCTATCTGGGTCACCTTGGAGGGGTCATCATCCTTCAATGGCGTTGTCTTCGTCTCTTCCGATGACTTAAACTCTAGAGTCGGCTTTGTCACCTCCTTCTTCGTCGCGGTTATCTTGGATGGGTGGATGTTCTTCTTGATCTCTTGGTACTCCTCAGCATGCAGTAAAACTTTAGCAAAGGTGGCATTTCCTTCCTCGCATTCGCATGCCTTCTTCGGGTCTCCCTGGATCATGATGACGCCATTGGGACCCGGAATTTTCATCGTATTGTAAATATAAAAAGGGCAAGCAATAAAATCCCAGTAAGTTGGACGCCCAAAGATAGTGTGGTATGCGCTCTTGAACAGGACCACTTTGAAGGAAAGTGCTTTTGTCTAGTAGTTCTTTGGAGTTCCAAAGGTAATGTACAAAGTAATCTCTCCCAGAGAATTTGCTTATCTTCCGTTGACAACTTTGTGAAAAGTCATAGAGCTATGGTTGATTTGTGTTTCCAATATTCTCATCCGACGCAACATTTCGGCGCAGATGATGTTGATGCTGCTGCGGCCATCCATGAGGGCCTTGGAGAACCCATAGCCATCAATAAGTGCATAGATGACCAGAGCGTACTTTCCTCCCCTTTGTGGTTTAGGCGGATAATCGCTTCGGTCAAAGGTGATTGTAGCTCCGACCAGTCTAGATACCGAGGGACGGCCGGAATAGTTGTGTTGAGCTCATGCATCACTGCCTTTTTGACTTTAGCTGGTTGGGATCCAAGGAAGCAGACATAAGTGTCTTTCTTGGTTGGGAAGGTCTTCTTTCCATCCGACTTGGGATTTGAAGCTTCTGCCTCCTCCATGTCGGAATCTTCCTTGGACTCTGATGTATACACACTTCTATTCTTGTAGACAGTTGTTGGGCCTCCAAGTGCAGAGGTTTGTAGAACAACAGCATGTTTTCCCTTGATTGGATTACCCAAGGTTTATCGACCTCAGGGAGGAACTGGTCAAAGGTATCCCCTCTCAAGCAACCCTGCAATCAAGATACAAGAAGTCTCTTGTGTCCCCAACACACCCAATACACTTGTCAGGTGTATAGGTGCACTAGTTCGGCGAAGAGATAGTGAAATACAAGTAGTATGGATAATTATATGTGGTAACAGTGCCATAAAATAGCTTTGATGGCGTGGAAGAGACTAAAGGAAAACTGAAATAAAGATGGAAGCAAGCAAACATATAACAGATCTAGTTGCAAACGGTGTTTCAATGCTTAGAAACAAGGCCTAGGGATCATACTTTCGCTAGTGAACACTCTCATATAAATATCTTCTCTTTATGCTACTACTCTTAACTACTCTCCGGTTGGACACTCTAATCCATGGTAGGGCTATAACAGCACACCTCAAAGTAAACCTTTCCCATGTAGATAACCCCACACTGTCACGTTGAGCGCTAGATGGTTCCAACAAACACCACAATTTCATAGAAACATCCAACTCCAAATATATCTCATAACAAGTATTTGTAATCTCTAGCCTAAGTGCTACCATGGTGTGCACGCTGTCACTTTCACACACATGGGGAGAGAAGAGATATACTAAAGCACTTGAGTAGCAAGGTAGATCTACTTGATTACAAAGTTCATGATCACAATATGATCATATATAGAGCGAGAGATGAACACATAGCTACCGGTAGAACCCTTAGCCTCGAGGAAGAACTACTCCCTCATCATCATGGGAATCAGCAACGACGATGGAGATGGTGGTGGAGATCGATGGAGATGGCTCCGGGGGCACTTCACCATCCCGGCAAGGTGCCGGAAGAGAGACTTTCTATCACCCGAATCTCCCCTTTGGTGGCGGCGGCGCTGTGGAACTTTTTGTGGCTAGAGGCTTGACGATTTTGGGTTTTTGCATCGGGAGGCATCTTATAGGCGAAGAGGCGAGGTCGGTGGCCGGCCAGGGGTCCCACACCATGCCCTCGCGTGGCCAGGGCTGCCCGCGCCAAGGGGTGGTGTGGCCGCCCTATGGCCCCCCTTCGTCTCTCCTTTGGTCTCCATGTGTCTTCCTGTAAAATATTGACTTTGGCTTTTGTCCTATCCAATTTCGAGAATATTCATTTTCCGACTTTCCTGGAACCAAAAACAGCAGAAAACAGGCAACTGGCACTGTTAATAGGTTAGTCCAAGAAAGTGTATAAAAATACTCCAAAGTGTGGACAAAATATAAGAAAGTAGATATAAAACAAGCATGGAACATCAAAAATTATAGATACGTTAGCAACGTATCAACACCCCCAAGCTTAACTCCTACTCATCCTCGAGTCGGTAAGTGATACAAAGAAAGAATAATTTTTGAGGTGACATGCACCATCACAATCTTGATCAAGGCATTTGTAAAACATTGATAGCTGGGATCATAGTACTTCAACATAGGATGAAAGATAAAGTTCTAACAATAAGATATAGCAACTATGTTGTAAAATTGAAAAGGCACAAACAAAAGATTCATGAATATAAATGCTTTGCAAGATATTTTTTTATTTCACATAGAGAATACATAGCATAGTGGCATTCAGCTTGTCCCTCATAGAGTAGCAAACATAAATGCATATGACACCTTCAAAGTTCATAAGAGTGACTAGATACAAATAGTTTAAGAACAAGCAATAGTAAAGTTACGCATCAATCAACAAGTCTTGGGACAATGCACATAGAACTAAGAATGGCCACTATGTTTTCTCAATAGGTGCATAAAGATAGAAGGTGGAGACTCAATATAAAAGTGGTAGAAAGCCCTTCATAGAAAGAAGTAGGGATTCAAGTCTCATAAAGAGCTTCCAAAAATTATGGTACTTATTAGCTTTCAGCTCTCATTGCCCCTATCATAAGCATCTTGAAGTGATTAAGGTTAAAGTGAACAAACTATGGAGTATATGATTGACAAAGTATAAGTTGGAAATCTCACGTCCCTTGAATATGAGGGCCGCTCCTCATGCTACTCAAGTTTAGTTACCGGTAAGTTCTTGTCATAGTAAGTACACGTGTATCATAGAGAACCGCCAACAGGATACCCCTTACCCGATGATACGGAAGAATCCCCATATCAAATGACAAGGCAAGTAGACAACGAGCATCTCAGCAATCTTCTTATTTACCATGGGAAAATGGTGCTTTTTTTCTCTCTTTCCTCTTTTCTCATATCTCTTTTTTTTTATTTTTCTCTTTTTTTTCTCAATATCAGACTCTTTTTTATATAATAAGAATGCTTCATAGATAGCTCATTATGGTTACGCTGCAGGTTTCCACCATGACAGCATGGATTAGACCGGCGGCCTAGGCATTTCTCTAACACACATACATAACTCCATGGACTTACAAGATCCCCTTTCATTTCACACCGACGACATCCATAGACAAAAGAGCATGATATCAACTAGGTACAAAGTACAAGTGCAATGTTGAAAGCGTTCCCCATGACAACATGGTTCTGCTAATCCCCAACATATAGGTGCAAGCATATACAACATAGACGATACAATGGTTCAAGTTTATTAGGGCAAGAAAAGTAAAGTGTGCCACCAAGTTCGTGAGAGCTTTAATCACTAGTTTTCTCATAACAAGTTTAATTCAGAAGGTAGATAAAAACATGAATATACTTGGAATAGAAAATGCTAATAGGTAGGTATGGTGGATCTTTGGAATAACTTGGTTTTAGGAGTTGGATGCATGAGTGGAACTCATACTTGGTTATGGAGGCCATCAAAAGACTAGGAGCGACCGACTAAGAGAGCAATGATGGCCATAATCATGCAGAGCGACAAAACATCATTAATCAAAGCATAAAGTGATACTACATGTTGAAAACTAAAGGATCCTAAAGGATATGGTGACTTGGGATAGTCATAACATGGTGTGAGCATGCGCCAAGTCAACCGAAATAAAGCATAAAAGGAGAATACCAGAATACTATGCTTTAATATGCTAAAACAACACATGATTCTTCAAAGGCACATTAAGCAATCTCAATTGTTTAGAACAAGTCATGCTACAACAAAGAATACTAAGCATAAATCCAAAACCATATCAAGCATGGCATGACAAAGCACAGGACACAGTCAAAAACAAGCTCTCTTTACCACTTAAGCATGAACTTTTCCTACTCTTTTCCAATCCAAACCAAACTATTTGAAAACCAATGTATGAAAGAGGGGGTCCAACCAATTTATTCAGCAAACTAAGAAAACCAAAATGAAAATAAAAAATAAGACGTTCCAAGAACAACACAACTGTGCATGAAACAATAAAAATGAAGTGTTTGGAAGAAACCTGAAACTTTTATTGATGAAGAAGGGGATGCCTTGGGCACCCCCAATCTTTGATGCTTGTACTTCTTGCATATTTCTTGGGGTGACACGTGTGGCATCCCCAAGCTTGAGATTTAGTCCATTCTTCATCTCATTACATCGTTCTTTCCTTACACCTGAAATTCTTCCTTCATACAAAACTTCACACAGTCATTATTAGCAACATTAGTGCACTCAAGATAATAAGTCTTTGGGATCAGTTTCAACACCAATAAAACTTCTATTAAAACACAAGCTACTGTAGCACTTCCCTCAAAAAGCTCAATTCCCCTAAAAGAACTCAAAAAAGAATCAACAAGAAGCAAATTTAAATAATGGCAGAAATCTGTCAAAATAGACCAGCAGGTAAAAATCAATTTTTTCGAAGACCTTCCGTTGCTAAAATATAAAAGTGTTAAACTAACGAAAGTTATATAACAACCTAGGGAAGAAGCACAAAAATTCACACCTCAAAACAACGTACAGAGAATTTACACGAATTTTTACAATGAAGCACAAAAGTCTGTTTCGAGGCATCAACTATCCCAATCATTACTTCTCTCTCATTGGAGGTTACTCTTGGCACAAAAAGAAAATAAAAATGATAAGTAGCGGTTATTACAGAGGTAATAACTTCCAAGATTCATCTAAAACTTTTGGGTTATCTCCCAATAAGTACTTTTCTTTAATGCCTTTAAGTTAGGCAGGATAGTTTGAGAAGATGTTCACTTAAGAAATATGAATTGAAGTAAAAGAGAGCATGAAGAAGCAAATTCAAAGCACATTTAAATCTAACCCACTTCCTATGCATAGGAATATTTTAAAGAAACAAGACATGAAAGCAAAAGCAACAACCAAAGTAAAGCAAAACAAGTGCTACTTCAAGACTTTCAACATAAAGAGGGGAAACTTAATATTATTGAGATGCATAAAACCATGTTTCCCCCTCTCATAATAACTTTTAGTAGCATCATGAATAAAATTAACAATATAACTATCACATAAAACATTCTTATCTTGAGCCACAAGCATATAATCATTATTACTCTCCACATAAGCATAGTTATTCTTATTAATTGTAGTGGGAGCAAATTGAACAAAATAGCTATCATTATTATTCTCATCACCATAATCATCAAATATAGGAGGCATATTGTAGTCATAATTAATTTCCTCCTCAATAGTAGGTGGACTGAAAATATCATATTCATCACTGTAATCATCATATATTGGAGGTATAGTATCATCAAATTAAATTTTCTCCTCCGTGCTTGGGGGACTAAAAAGATCATTTTCATAAAAACTAGCTTCCCCAAGCTTAGCCTTTTCCATAGCATTAGCAATAATGGTGTTCAAAGAATTAATACTAATAACATTGCTACTAGCACGCAAATAATGTTCCATAGGTTTTTTAATTTTCTCTTCAAACACTTCATGTCCTAACACAAGATAAATACTACAATGCTCTCTAATTTTGTTGTTGTTTTCCATTAAGCCTAACTAGTGAAAATAAAAACAAGAAACAAAAAGACAAAATTGCAGAATCTAAAGGAAATAACTTCAAGCACTCACACCGGAGGATGTGAGTACCTTTTACCTTACATCGCCGGCAACGGCGCTGGAAAATAGCTTGATGTCTACGCACTTCTATTCTTTTAGAAAGTTGTTGGGCCTCCAAGTGCAGAGGTTTGTAGAACAACAACAAGTTTTCCTTTAAGTGGATTACCCAAGGTTTATCGAACTTAGGGAGGAAGTGGTCCATGGTATCCCCTCTCAAGCAAACCTGTAATCAAGATACAAGAAGTCTCTTGTGTCCCCAACACACCCAATACACTTGTCAGGTGTATAGGTGCACTAGTTCGGCAAAGAGATAGTGAAATACAAGTGGCATGCATAATTATAAGTGGTAACGGTGCCAGAAGATAGCTTTAATGGCGTGGAAGAGACTAAAGGCAAACTGAAATAAATATGGAAGCAAGCATACATGTAACAGATCTAGTTGCAAACGGTGTTTCAATGCTTAGAAACAAGGCCTAGGGATCATACTTTTGCTAGTGAACACTCTAATATAAATATCTTCTCTTTCATGACCGCCCGGCGACTGCGCCATTACTTCCAGGAACACCCAATCGTAGTGGTCAGCGACGCCCCGTTGGGGCACATCCTCAATAACACGTATGCCATGGGACGAGACGCGCTTTGGGGAATAGAGCTGTCTCCACGAGACATCACATACGAAAAGCGCGACGCAATTAAGTCGCAAGTTCTCCCCGACTTCCTCGTGCACTGGATGGAGAACCAACTCCCGGACAAGCCAGATATGTCCTACCTTTGGACTATACACTTCGATGGGTCCAAGCGAAAAGACGGAGCAGGCGCTGGTGTCATACTGACATCACCTCAAGGGGACAAACTGAAGTATATTCTATGAATGCAGTTCACAGACTCAAACAACGAGGCTGAATACGAGGCCCTGTTGCACGGGATGAGGATGGCAAAATCTTGCGGTGCCAAGAGGCTCATCATATATGGCGACTCCAAGTTGGTCGTCAACCAAACAATGCATGAGTGCGACGCGCTGAACAACAACATGATCGCGTACCGCGACCTCTACGACACACTCGAAGGAGACTTCGACGGTTGTGAGCTGCGGCACGTAGGTCGCGAAAGCAATGAAGAGGCGGACGCACTCGCCAACATAGGCTCTACCTACGCGCCCATACCACCTGGGGTATTTCTCGAGTGCATCTGCGAATGCTCCATCAAGACAAAGGCCGCAGAAAAGAAAACAAGCGCAGCAACGGACACAGGGGCTACGCCACCCAATGAGCCAATGGCACTCGACGACTTGGAGCTGGACACAGGACTCGAGGGACCAATGAGCGTCATGATGATTGAACAATCCTGGACGCGGCCGTACATCACATACCTCCTCGGCAAGAAGCTACCGGACGATCCGACAGATGCACGGCACATCGCGCGGCGGTCCAAGGCATTCGCCATTATCAACGGCGAACTGTATAAATGCAGCATCACAGGAGTACTCCAACGATGCGTTTCCCTGGCCGATGGAAAAGCAGTCCTCCTTGACATCCATGAAGGGACCTGCGGGCACCACGCTGGCAGTCGCGCCCTCGTTGCCAAAGCTCTACGAGCTGGATTTTACTGGCCCACGGCCATGCGCGACGCCAAGGACATAGTCCAAAAATGCAATGCTTGCCAGCGATTCGCGGACAAGCCACACGAACCAGGCGCAGAGCTACGGCCAATCCCATTGGCCTAGCCCTTTGCACAATGGGGGCTCGCCATGGTCGGCAAACTTCCAAGGTTCTCGCGAGGAGGCTACGTCTACCTCTTGGTCGCAGTCGACAAATTCACCAAGTGGATTGAGGGCATGCCAGTAACCAACCAATCCACGCACAGTGCAGTTAAATTCTTTGAGTCCGTCGTCTACCGCTTCGGGGTGCCACACAGCATCATCACCTACAACGGGACGAACTTCACATCCAAGGAGTTCCAAGAATTCTACAAGAACCTAGGGATCAACATCAGCTATGCCTCAGTAGCACATCCACAGACCAATGGTCAGGTGGAAAAGGCAAACGGGCTCGTCTGTAGCGGCATCAAGAAGCGACTCCTCTAGCCACTCGAACAAGCCGCCGGTTGCTGGCCGGACGAACTGCAATCTGTACTCTGGAGCCTATGCACAACTCCAAACAACGCTACGGGTTACATGCCATTCTTTATGGTGCACGGAGCAGAGGTAGTGCTACCTGCCGAGGTACGATACAAGGCGACGCGCGTGGTCGCTTACAGCGAACAAGAGTCATCCCTTGCAGTCGAAGACTCCGTCGCCCTCCTTAACGAAGCAAGGGAAATCGCAGCGAAAAGATCCACGATCTACCAGCAGAACCTGTGCAACTACCACAGTAGGAGGCTTCGCCCCAGATCCTTCGTCGAAGGTGA
This sequence comes from Avena eriantha, assembly GCA_910589775.1. Taxonomy (NCBI): domain Eukaryota; kingdom Viridiplantae; phylum Streptophyta; class Magnoliopsida; order Poales; family Poaceae; genus Avena; species Avena eriantha. The sequence continues at coordinate 130,220,807 of OU342741.1, forward strand.
CCTGGTCCTGCGACTGAAGCAGCAGGGGCATCTCAAGCTCGAGTCCCCCTGGGAAGGACCGTACGTCATTACAGAAGTAATCCCAGGTGGCGCCTATCGCCTTCAAGATTTAGAGACAGGAGTCACATACTCCAACCCCTGGAACGTCGCACAGTTGCGATGCTACTACCCCTAGTCATTTTTACTTTTACATTGCAAATAAGGCTACTCAGCCAAGGCTACTTAGCCACACATTGTACCTCACACTGTTCTTTGAATAAATAAAGCTAAATGGCCCAAAACTCTGTTTTCTCCTTTACTTTTCTAATTTATCTACTCGGGCGCCGCGCCACCCTATACACATATGTTCTTCGAACCAAAATGCGATCTCCTGAGTAGCTGGTACATCAATCGAAACCCTTAACACAACCTCAACCCAGCTGCAACGCACCTGACAGGTTGTCAAGGGACTGAGATAAAACATGGCCAGGCTAACGAAAAGGACTCGCATAGTGCAACGCACTTCATGCTAACAAAGCTCTTTATGCACATTCGACAACAAATTATTTACAACAATTATACGAACTTTACAACACAAGTACACTTATGTGCAGGATACAAGCTAGGCTACTACTGTAGTAGGAGAACGTTGGTTTGTTCCTCAAAGAAGTCGACGATCTCTTCTACTGGGCGATCCACCGCCTGATAGTGCGGCACCATATTCCAGGCAGAACCTGCTGCAGGTGCGGGCGGCCCGGACGCAATTGCAGCAACATCTACGTCAGGCCTGTGCAACCGCACCATCGACAGAGCGACCTTGGCACCAGCCACCAACTGTTGCCTCACGCACTCGCGAACAACACTCAGGTCTTGAAACTTGGCAAGGAGGGCCAGCAAGCTTGATGGAGTATCATCCAGCGGAAACATCGCCCGCTAAATGTTCTTCAAGCATGACTGCGACTTCTTCAGAAAGAGCAGCACTCGCGACGCACGATCCTGCAGGGTCGCCAGCGCAGTCGCACGATCATGATCTACCCAGAAGTATCCACTCTCTTGCAGTTGCTCCTGGGTGAGGTCATGCAGGCGAATGGCAATCCTATCCTTCTCCTCCTGCGGATGGCGCGTGCTGACAACTACACGAAGCAGCAACAGCACCATGAGTACAATGTACCACTGCGAGTAGCTACAAGGAAAAGATGAGAACAAGCAAACTAACATTTGAATTGGTCGCCCAACTGTGTCACCTCGCCAAGCAGATACTGCTCTCGAGCGGCGGCTTTTTCCCCTTTCGACTTCCATACATCCGCATTACCATGAAGCACGGGCAACTCACGCTCCAGCTGCTTCACGCGGCCACGCAGTCGTGAAAGCAAGGACAGCTCATCTACCCTGGAGCGCGGCGGTGCCACGGTATCATCAAGAGATGGCGAGTCCTGGGTTTCCCTCAAAGGATCACTGGATGTACCCTACCACAAGTCAAGATAGAAGCAAATAAGACGACCAAATTAACACAAAGACCAAAGGAGCAGATGCATTCAAGACTAGCAAAAGTATCAGCAGATACACTCACCAGCAGGCATGTTCTTAAACAAAAGGACATAAGCTAATTAACTATTACAAAGTTAACTGAAGAGCAGTCGGCTTCTTCGACTTCGACGGCTTCAGGGGCTTCATCAAGTCCGTGGCAGTGTCAGACGCCACCGACTTTCCGCTGGCCCCTGATGCCAAAGCTATTGCTGCCTTCTTGGCACGTTGGAGCTCCTCAGAATACTTCGCAATAGTATTTATCAGATGATGCCCATATTTTCCATAGGCAGTCGCGAAGGGAGAGAAGACTACCTGCTGGCCGTCCGTGCTAACGGGCATCGCCTTCGACACCGCGGCAGGATCGATCTCAACTCCGTGGGCCTGCATAATGGCAAGCGACATGGACGCGCCTGTCACATCCCAAATTTTAGATTTGGCACTGCATACATACATGTCATTGCATCATGAGCATCTTTGCAAAAAGTTTCAGTTTTAAAGTCTTTGCCAAAACACCTCCTTTTTGCTAGTCCATTCCTTTTGCAAGCCTACTAGGACTTTTGCCTTGCGTCTGCAAGAGAGACCCCTTTTGGGTATTCCAGATGCATGGTTGCGTAGAGCTCGTCTCAACGAACCCATAGGATTTTGTTTCTCTCAATTCGGAGCTGTAGATCAAAAGTTATGGCCAGTTTTCAAAAGTGCAGGAAAAATTCAGACTTTCAGACTGTTCTGTCAGTTCAGTTAAAAAAGGAAAAAAAAGAAAAGGTAACCATGGCGGCCAGCCGGGAAGACCGCCCGAGGCCCACCCGGGGCCCAGTCGCCGCCAGCGGTCGTGGCCGAACAGCGCCGGCCTGCCAACGGACGTCACCCCGCGCAGCCTCCCCTTCTCTTTTTCCTTTTCGTTTTGCTTTTCCTTTTTTCTTTCTTCTTTCTTTTTTTTCCTGACGCTAGGGCCCGCCTGTCAGCTTCACTAGCCTGAGCAGTTCGAGCTCAACATGAACTGCGCCTCCGTAAAAATCATTGATTCTCTACCGAATTCGGTTTCTTCTCCAAATTTTCTCCCGGGGACTTATAGACCTCGAACCCCTCTACGAAAGCCCCCACTAAACCTAGCCTATCGTGCCCCGCCGCCAGCGGAATTCGTCGCCGGAGTTGGAGCCGCCACCGCCACTCCGTCTGCCGACCGCCGCGCCAACCTCGGCCCTGCACCCGCCGCCCCCGGCCGCACCCCCGCTGCCCTCTCGCCAACCCGCCGCCGCCACCAGAGCACCGCAGCCGTCGCTGCCGATCACCACCGCCGCTGCCAGGTAAGGCCGCCGCCACAGAGCATTCCCGGGCGTTAGATCGGCCATGAAAAGCCCAGATCAGCCGTTGACCGCGGCCTGACCGCGCTGACCGGTCAACCGTCGGCCGACTGGGACCCACCTGTCAGCGGGGAATATTCCCCCGGATTTAGCAGTTTTCATTAAAAAGGACGAAACTTTGTTTAACTTTGAAAATTCATAGGAAAAGATCTACTTGGCCAAAAATTACAAATAAGGTATCGTTGGATTCGAAAAATTGCATAGAATTTTATTCTGCAATAATATCCCAGGTTTACTCTATGTATTTTCCTGAACATATAGAAAGGCTTAAAGTAGTATTTAATTCGCAGAAAAAGTTCTGTAAATCTTTCTGACGTAATTCCTTTGGGTCTAGTCTCTATTTGGAGTTACCTATCCAGTAGTATTTTTGTCAAACTTGTACTGCACTGTTTACAGCTTTGGTGCAATGTTTTGACTAAAGACCTATTAACTAGACCTCTTTTATACCTAAATTGTTTTCTTTGCATTAAATGTTTTCTCATGCATCATCCAGTAGTAGAATTGATCAGAGAACTTGACCAAGCTACTGAAGCTTTGTGATAGTACCATGCATGCATTGTGTTGCATCTGTTGATCTTTATGTGTGGTTTGTTTATTGTTTGAATTGCTTTCGTGTAGATTGTGAGCATTGTAACCCGTGTGACTGTCCGGACTGAGCTTTTGATTCCGGCAACTACCAAGGCAAGTGGTGCTTCATAAATGTCCTATTTACTTTCTATATGCATTGTAGCTTGTTTTGTTTTTACAAGTTTATCTATTGCTATGCTATATCTTACTATGCCGTAGTCTCCCTCGTTAGGCGAGCCGTCGTAAGTAGTTGTGCTTATGTAGACGAGGGTGGGATACACTATGGAAAAGCTGGTTTTGAAAGAACGTGTTTGGAAAGTGAAAACAACTTAATTAATGAACTATTTGGGTGGATTGGTAATTGCTTGGTTCGTGAATGCCGGGCCCATGTCTATGGTTTACCCGAGTAGCTCACTTGTGGATGGCCACCCAGGTTTCTGAGAAATGATTAGTGTCTTGATTTGGTAACTTCTGTGTGCAACCATATGCCATTGAGTTATGGGTGGCTGGATTTACTTAGTAGGTTGTGGCGACCCGAGCTCTTCGTATCCAGAGATGTAGTGAATGTGATAGGTTGGTACGGTGCGTGGATGGGCTTGGAAAGCTACTTCCCGAATTGTTTCTTCTTGGACTTCTCCCTATCACGACTCAACATGCGTGTCGTGGTACGAGCGGGTCGACCAAGTCATATGGGAAAAGTGTGCAACTCCTGCAGGGTGTAAAACTAAGTGCTTAGCCGTGTCCCCGGTAATGGATGATTGAGTTGCTAAATTGTGGGTGCTATGACATGTTCTCATTCATTCCAACTTGTACTTGCTAAAACTTGTGGTTGAAACTTAATTGGGTTGTTTGTTGAAGATTAAATGTTTTCAAATGGTTTACAAATGTTAGGATAAAATATTTTGCTGCTGCAACTAAGCCTGAACCCCACAAGCCAGATATGCATATATCTATTAGTCTCGTTGTCTCTCTCATTGTTCCACTTGCCAGTGCATTCCAAGTGCTGACCCTTCGGGGCTGTTACGTTTCATGTTGCAGGTTACTCTTCCGGTTACTCTAAGTAGTAGTGTTGGTTGCGACCCTCCACTCAACATTTTGTTCGCCTGTGGCGTCTAATGGAGACTGGAGATACTTTATTTATGCTATCTTTTTTCTACTTGATTATTTGTGCGAGCGTTATGCTTTGCAAACTTTGTAATAAATGCAATATTCTGGATCATACCGCTATAATAATGATGCACTGTTAATTCTTTGATGTCTATCGATACTATGTATGCCAATGAACCGATCCAGGGATTGGCGTGATACATAGAGGTGCAATCATTGTGGGTTGTACCATTTTAGATGGTATCAGAGCAGTGTGTTGACTGTAGGATCATGACCTAGGATTGGAATAGGAAAGCCTTATGTTTACTTAAGCCTATTTTAAATTCTATCTTTATTCTTATGCCATTCACTCTATTAAATTCTTTTCTTTTGCTATTCTCACTCTTTCCTCTTTACAATTGATAGATGGGAGATGCCACTAGAGTTGAGTATATTGAGCTCCAGTCACCAAGGCCCTTCGCAAGACAGCTGGCGGAGCTTTGCCAGACACTAGGCATGCTAATGCCAATGTTCAAAGGGAAAAGGATTGTTCTTGCCATGCACGGGATGAGGATGGCAAAACTAGTCTTCATTAGGGATATTTGTTAGTCTTAGGCATCGATCAGTGTAAACTTCTGCACTATTAGCTTATTGTGTTTAGATTGCTCAGTTAAGTACCTTGAAGTTCCAGGAATTTTCGTGAGATTTATTAAATGATTTTTGAACAAGTTTGGGTAATTTTCGTGTTTTTACTGCTGCAGTTTTCTGCCTGACCATTTTTACCGCGTGACTTTTATTTCCTTACTGGTAACTCGGATTGCGCTCATATTTTCGGATCTGGAGCGTAATTACCTGTAGCATCTGCACAAAAATTGTCTAAAATTCCTGATGACTTTAAGGTGCCCAGAAAAATTCGTGAACAGGACAGAACTGTTCTGCCAGATTTTCTGGTTTTGCTTATTTTGCTGTTTTGGTTTGCCAAACGCTGTTGCCAGCATTTCTAAACTATTTTGTAGCTATATACTGTTAGTGAAAACCTAGAACGATGGTTGTGAGTGTGTTTCATCATGTGGTGATTGCTTATGATTGTTGTGGTTTGAGCTTGTTGCATGGGTAGAGGGCTATCGCCTATCTGTAGTTGTTTCTCTCTAATCTTACCTGTGTTGAACCGCAGATGTCACGCCGCCGACCAGATGAGATGGCTCAGCTCATGGCTGCTCAAGCACAGCTGACCCAAGTGATGACACAATTAATGGCAACTCAGAACAACAACAATAACAATGACAACAACAACAATAACAACAACAACACAGGGAACAACCTGTCGCAGGGGGATGTTCTCACTAGGTTCTTGAGGCTGAGGCCAGCTAAGTTCTCTTCCGCACCTGAACCCATGATTGCACTCGACTGGCTTCGTTCTGTGAATAAGGACCTGGTGACCGTTGGTTGCACTGATGCTGAGAAGGTGAGGTTTGCTGCTCACTTGCTGGAGGGATCAGCTGCCTCATGGTGGGATGCTTTCCAGATTACCCACCCGCTGGAGACAGTTACCTGGGCTATGTTTGAGGAAGGATTCAGGACAAACCACGTATCTGCTGGGACCATGAGCCTGAAGAGGAAGGAGTTCCACAACCTGCGCCAGACCAACCGTACTGTGGCAGATTACATAGAGGAATTCAACAATCTCTCTCGCTACGCCCCTAAGGATCTAGACACTGATGCCAAGAGGAGGGAGAGGTTCCTAGATGGTCTCAGTGATGAGCTCTTACTTCAGCTATCTGTGGTTTACTGTCCGACATTTCAGGAACTGATGGACAAGGCTAGAATTCTGGAAGGGAAACATCAGCAGGTGGAAAGACGTAAGAGGAAGAGCAGCCATCACTCATCAGGATCACACCACCATGCTCGCACCTCTTATGATGGACACTCTGGATACTCTAAGCATGGCGGAGATGACCGTAACCACCGTGGAAGTAGTGGACATCGCCATGAGGGTCACAGGAGTGACAATCGCCACCGTGGAGGAAATGGTCACCACCATAATGGCCACCACCACAATGGCCACAAGAGCTACAACAGCAACTCTGGAAGGAACAATGGACACAACAGCTCTGGAAGGAGGGATCTCAGTGAAGTGGAATGCTTCAAGTGCAAGAAGATGGGGCACTATGCTGATAATTGCCTAGAGAAGAGGATTGAAGCAGGAAGCAAGCCTAATGCAAACCAGAAGGCGCCGGTCAACCATGTGAACGTCGAGGAGATTCAGAATGAACCAGAGCTAGAGGTTGGTAAGTTCCCAATCAATACCCACATCGCATTTGTTCTTTTCGATACTGGTGCATCGCATACATTCATATCAAGGGCATTTGTGGATAAGTATAAGCTACCTACCGAGGCTCTTAGAGGATCAATTAGAGTAAGTTCCCCTGGGGAGAGATGATAGCTAGTGCAGCATGTCGAGGGTAGACACTAGAAATTGGTGCTTATGCATTTCCTGCACACCCGGTTATACTAGAATCCCAGGGTCTAGATGTCATATTGGGCATGGATTGGATGTCGGAGCATTAGGGTTAGATAGATTGTGCTCAACGAGCAATTTCACTCACCACACCAAAGGGAGTAAGGATCAGATATAAGTCGCCTGTCAGTATTGGGGTGGCCGAGTTGAATTCTCTTAAGGGGGTTAGCATAGAGGATGTGGTCGTAGTAAAGGAGTACCCCGATGTGTTTCCGGATGAGCTGCCAGGGATGCCACCTGACAGGGACATGGAGTTTCTTATTGACTTGATGCCAGGAACAGGACCGATAGCCAAGAGGACATATAAGATGGATGTGGACGAACTGAAGGAGTTAAAGAAGCAGCATAGGGAACAATTGGACAAAGGATTTATTCAGCCTAGTTCATCATCTTGGGGCGCGCCTGTTCTATTCGTGGAGAAGAAGGACAGTAGTAAGAGATTGGTGGTTGACTACCTCTCACTGAATGAAGTGGCTATCAAGAATAAATACCCATTGCCTAGTATAAATGATTTGTTTGACCAGCGGGAAGGAGCAAAGGTGTTTTCCATGATTGATTTAAGGTCGGGGTATTTCCAATTAAAGATCCGCGAGGAAGACGTACCAAAGACCGTCTTCACCACTAGGTATGGGTTATATGAGTATACAGTTATGTCTTTTGGACTAACAAATGCCCCGGCATATTTTATAACCATGATGAACAAGGTATTCATGGAGTATTTGGATAAATTCGTGGTGGTATTCATTGATGACATATTGATATACTGCAAGGATAATGCTGAACATGAGAAACACCTACGACTAATTATGGAAAAGCTGAGGGAGCATAAATTATATGCCAAGTTTAGCAAGTGTGAATTCTGGCTGAACACTGTTGGGTTCCTTGGACATGTGGTGTCAGGTGAAGGAGTCGCAGTTGATCCAAGCAAGGTGGTGTCAGTTACAGAATGGGAGTCACCCAAGAATGTGGGTGATATTAGGAGCTTCTTGGGACTTGCTGGTTATTACAGGAGGTTTATAGAGAACTTCTCCAAGATTTCAAAGCCAATGACTGAACTACTGAAGAAGGAGAAGAAGTTTGAATGGACCAAGGAGTGCGAAGCTAGTTTCCAGGAACTGAAGCAACGCCTAGTGACCGCACCTATCCTGTGTTTGCCAGATATTCAGAAGGATTTCCAAGTGTATTGTGATGCCTCTCGTCAAGGACTGGGTAGTGTACTGATGCAGGATGGGAGGGTGGTATCCTATGCCTCGCACCAACTCAAACATCACGAGAGGAATTACCCCACGCATGACATGGAATTAGCGTCAGTTGTGCACGCGCTCAAGGTATGGAGGCACTACCTGATGGGTAAGCATTGTGATGTGTTTACGGATCACAAGAGTCTGAAATACATATTCACTCAGAAGGAGCTGAATATGAGGCAGAGGAGATGGCTGGAGCTCATAAAGGATTACGACATGAGTTTGCAATATCACCCAGGGAAGGCCAATGTTGTAGCGGATGCGCTAAGTCGCAAGGTTTGTGCTAATGGCCTGACAGTGGGAGAATTACCCAAGGATTTGTGTGAACAACTCAAGGACCTCAGGTTGGAAGTAGTATCCGAGGGATACTTGGCAGCAATGGAAGTTAAGCCAACGCTTCTGGACGAGATTAGAGAAGCTCAAAAGAAGGATAGTGACCTAGAGGAGATAAGAGGAAACATACCCAAAGGCAAGGCTGAAGTTTTCGCGAGGATGATCAAGGGACCCTATGGTACAAGTACCACTTGTGTGTGCCCAACGAACTGGAGATGAGGAAGTTGATATTTCAGGAAGCTCATAACTCGCCATACTCTATACCTCCAGGCAACACGAAGATGTACATGTATTTGAAGGAAAGGTTTTGGTGGGTTAACATGAAGCGAGAGATTGCAGAATATATTTCCCTATGTGATGTCTGTAGTAGAGTGAAGGCCGAGCACCAAAAGCCAGCAGGGTTACTACAGCCATTACCGATACCTGAATGGAAGTGGGATAGAGTTGGAATGGACTTCATCACAGGATTACCCAGGACCAAGTCAGGATATGATTCTATTTGGGTAGTGGTGGATCATTTGACCAAGGTAGCTCACTTTATACCCGTGAAGACCACTTACACCAGTGCTAAATTAGCCAAGATCTACATGAACAGAATTGTGTGCCTACATGGTGTCGCTAAGAGCATTGTGTCACATAGAGGCACCCAATTTACTTCTCACTTTTGGCGCCAGCTACATGAGTCGTTGGGAACGAGGTTGGAGTTTAGCACAGCTTTCCACCCCCAGATGGATGGTGAGACCGAGAGGGTGAATCAGGCTTTGGAGGATATGTTGAGAGCCTGTGCTTTGGCTCATGGCGCTAGTTGGGATGAAAATTTACCTTATGCTGAGTTCTCCTACAACAACAGCTACCAATCCAGCATCAAGACGTCACCATTTGATGTACTATATGGTAAGAGGTGCAGAACACCATTGTTATGGGATGGTGTAGGTGAACGTCAACAATTTGGACCGGATTTGATCAAGGATGCTGAAGAGAAGGTTAGTTTGGTTCGGGACAGGTTGAAGGTAGCACAATCGAGACAGAAGAGCTATGCTGATTCTAAGCGCAAGGAAGTGGCGTATGAGATTGGAGATCGAGAATATCTCAGATTTTCGCCACTACATGGAATTAAGCGATTTGGGATTAAAGGCAAGCTGGCACCTCGGTTTATAGGGCCCTACAAGATCCTGGCACGCAAAGGAGAGGTTGCGTACCAGTTGGAGATGCTAGAGATTCTATCCGCTGTTCACGACGTGTTCCATGTGTCTCAGCTGAAGAAATGTCACCCAGAGATGGTAGATACACCATTGAGGGATACCGTGCCATTAGATGAGGCTCAACTAGAGAGTGACCTGACCTATGAGGAGAAACCAGTCAAGATCTTGGAAACAGCGGAGTGGTTTACACGCAGCAAGACGATCAGGTTTTGCAAGGTGCAATGGAGCCATCACACCGAAGAGGAAGCCACCTGGGAGCGAGAGGATGACCTCCGAGAAGACCACACACACCTATTTGCTAGCCATGGAGAATCTCGAGGATGAGATTCATCTTAAGGGGGTTAGTCTTGTCACATACCATATTTTAGATTTGGCACTGCATACATACATGTCATTGCATCATGAGCATCTTTGCAAAAAGTTTCAGTTTTAAAGTCTTTGCCAAAACACCTCCTTTTTGCTAGTTCATTCCTTTTGCAAGCCTACTAGGACTTTTGCCTTGCATCTGCAAGAGAGACCCCTTTTGGGTATTCCAGATGCATGGTTGCGTAGAGCTCGTCTCTACGAACCCGTAGGATTTTGTTCCGCTCTTTTCGGAGCTGTAGATCAAAAGTTATGGCCAGTTTTCAAAAGTGCAGGAAAAATTCAGACTTTCAGACTATTCTGTCAGTTCAGTTCAGTTCAAAAAAAGAAAAAGAAAAAGGTAACTGCGGCGGCCAGCCGGGTAGACCGCCCGAGGCCCACCCGGGGCCCTGTCGCCGCTGGTGGTCGCGGCCGAACAGCGCCGGCCCGCCAGCGGCGCATCGCCCCGCGCAGCCTCCCCTTCTCTTTTTCCTTTTCTTTTTGCTTTTCCTTTTTCTTTCTTCTTTTTTTTTCCTGATGCTGGGGCCCGCCTGTCATCTCCTCTAGCCTGACCAGCTCGAGCTCAACACGAACTGCGCCTCCGTAAAAATCTTCGATTCTCTATCGAATTCGGTTTCTTTGCCAAATTTTCTCTTGGGGACTTATAGACCTCGAACCCCTTTACGAAAGCCCCCACTAAACCTAGCCTATCGTGCCCTGCCGCCACCGGAATTCGTCGCCGGAGTTGGAGCCGCCGCCGCCGCTCCGTCTGCTGACCGCCGCCGCCGGAGGTCGCCGGAGGCCGCGCCAACGTCGCCCCTGCACCCGCCGCCCCCGGCCGCACCCCCGCCGCCCACTCGCCGACCCGCCGCCGCCGCCGGAGCACCGCCGCCGTCGCCGCCGATCACCACCACCGCTGCCAGGTAAGGCCGTTGCCACAGAGCGTTCCAGGGCGTCAGATCAGCCACGAACGACCCAAATCGGCCATTGACCGCGGCCTGACCACGCTGACTGGTCAACCGCCGGCCGACTGGGACCCACCCGTCAGCTGGGAATATTCCCGGAATATTCCCCCGGATTTAGCAGTTTTTATTAAAAAGGCAGAAACTTTGTTTAACTTCGAAAATTCATAGGAAAAGATCTACTGGGCCAAAAAGTGCAAATAAGGTATCATTGGATTCGCAAAATTGTGTAGAATTTTATTCTGCAATAATATCCTAGGTTTACTGTATGTATTTTCCTGAACTTATAGAAAGGCTTAAAGTAGTATTTAATTCGCATAAAAAGTTCTGTAAATCTTTTTGACGTAATTCCTTTGGGTCTAGGCTATATTTCATCAGAGAACTTGACCAAGCTACTGAAGCTTTGTGATAGTACCATGCATGCATTGTGTTGCATCTGTTGATCTTTATGTGTGGTTTGATTATTGTTTGAATTGCTTTCGTGTAGATTGTGAGGATTGTAACCCGTGTGACTGTCCGGACTGTGCTTTTGACTCCTGTAACTACCAAGGAAAGTGGAGCTTCATAAATGTCCTATTTACTTTCTGTATGAATTGTAGCTTGTTTTGTTCTTACAAGTTTTTCTATTGCTATGCTATATCCTACTATGCCGTAGTCTACCTTGTTAGGCGAGCTGTCGTAAGTAGTTGTGCTTAGCCGTGCTTATGTAGACGAGGGTGGGATACACTATGGAAAAGCTGGTTTTGAAAGAACGTGTTTGGAAAGTGAAAACAACTTAACTAATGAACTATCTAGGTGGATTGGTAATTGCTTGGTTCGTGAATGCCCGGCCCATGTCTATGGTTTACCCGAGTAGCTCACTTGTGGATGGCCACCTAGGTTTCTTAGAAATGATTAGTGTCTCGATTTGGTAGCTTCCGTGTGCAACCATATGCCAGTGAGTTATGGGTGGCTGGATGGACTTAGTAGGTTGTGGCGACCCGAGCTCTTCGTATCCAGAGATGTAGTGAATGTGATAGGTTAGTACGGTGCGTGGATGCCTTCGGGAGCTACTTCCCGAATTGTCTCTTCTTGGACTTCTCCCTATCACGACTCAATATGCGTGTCGTGGTACGAGCGGGTCGACCAAGTCATATGGGAAATGTGTGCAACCCCTGCAGGGTGTAAAACTAAGTGCTTAGCCGTGTCCCCGGTAATGGACGATTGAGTTGCTGAATTGTGGGTGCTATGACATGTTCTCATTCCAACTTGTAATTGCTAAAGCTTGTGGTTGAAACTTAATTGGGTTGTTTGTTGAAGATTAAATGTTTTACAAATGGTTTCCAAATGTTAGGATAAAATATTTTGCTGCTGCAACTAAGCCTGAACCCCACAAGGCAGATATGCATATAGCTATTAGTCTTGTTGTCTCTCTCATTGTTCCACTTGCTAGTGCATTCCAAGTGCTGACCCTTCGGGGTTGTTACATTTCATGTTACAGGTTACTCTTCCGGTTACTCTAAGTAGTAGTGCTGGTTGCAACCCTCCACTCAACATTTTGTTCGCCGGTGGCGTCTAATGCAGACTGGAGCTACTTTATTTATGCTATCTTTTTGCTACTTGCTTATTTGTGCGAGCGTTATGCTTTGCAAACTTTGTAATAAATGCAATATTCTGGATCTTACCGCTATAATAATGATGCACTGTTCATTCTTTGATATCTATCGATATTATGTATGCCAATAAACCGATCCAGGGATTGGCGTGATACATAGAGGTGCAATCCTTGTGGGTTGTACCGTTTGAGCGCCGGACGCACGGAGTGAGTTCTTGAAGCTAGAAGGCACAGCTCCCGCGAGTGACTCCACCAGCTCGTCAATATTCTCGACCAGCTCTGCCTTGGGCATCAGCTCCTCGCGAAGGCGACTAAGCACGCTTTTAGCCTTGGAGAGCGTGTCCTGCACGACGGTGCTGCGGTCTTCGACTGCTGACAATGCACCCGCCAGAGCGTCATCACGATGAAGGGCTTGCGGGTCGAAGCTCAAATCGCCAGCATCTGTACATAAATTCACAGATGAATCAAGACATCAGCGCCACCGGCAAAAGCATTCGAAGCAGAAAAGGGTAACAATATACACAAGCAAAGTACCTGAGAGGGCCTTGGCAATTGAGAACAGTTGTTCTTCGAACAACTTCTCCCTGGCCGCAAAGGAGGCACGCAGATCCTCTTCACGCTTCCGCGCCTCGTCACGCGCTGCGATTGCCTCGTCGCGACCCTTCACAGCCGCGGCAAGTGTCTTCTCCAAGGTGGCAGCGTCACGCAATAGGGCATTATGCTCAACTACACGACAAACAAAAGTCAACCATCAGTCGACTATATCAAAAGAAGCAGACAAAGAAAAAAAAGTGTAGAACACTCACTTTCAACCACGCGGTGACGCGTCTCCAGCATTACATGCTGGCGGCCCATCGCCATCACTTGTTCTGCCAAGTGCGCGGCTTCCTTCACAAGGAGCTATCGTACAATAAGGAACCATCACAGGCAATAGATAACATCGACTGCAACACTACAAAGGAGAAAAAACTACACTTACATGGTCCTCCAATGACTCTGGAGATGTTTGCTGTACAGTTATCCGAGCAACCATTCGATGCTCCCTGCATGAGGAGAGCTGGAAGAGTTGTGCCCAGAGTGGGCCGACAATGGAGGGGAAGGAGCGCGTTCAACCTCTTTCTTGGCCCTCGAGGTCGCGACTCCTGATTCCTTCAAAAATTGGACGTCGCCAGAAGATGACGACGCCTCTTGACTACAAGACAAAACCAAGTTAGGAAAGGGAAAACCTAAAGACGAGGCAACAAGGACAAAACAGAGAAGAACGAGTGAACTAGAGAACTTACCAGTCAAACTTGTCAAAATCAAAAGTGGCATCCCCTGACTCCGACGAAGACTCCTTGGGCAATCGCGTCTTCTTGTGAGAAGATGGTGCCACCGCACTCATAGGAACAGAAGGAATTGGCGACTCCGCACCAATGCCTGTACCTTCCGGAGTCAAAGGAGACGACGCGTCGGAATCCTCGCTACGCGAACGCTTGCGAGTATCTAGACTATCGGACTCGGGGGCTTCCTCCTCCACATCAGAAGGGACAGTCGACTCAGACTCATCCTCTTCCAAGTCTTCGTGAGGAATAATCCCCTCAGGGAGAGGGGGCATACAAGGCGACACCGCCCAATCCTGCGTAGAGACCAAGAAATTCAGCAAAAAAGCAAGTAAGCAACCGAAAAGCAATCGAAAAAATAAGCTACTGCGTAGCACAACTATACCTCAGGAGGAGGATTCGAAGCATCAAAGGAAGGAACAACTGGCTCACTAGGAAGCACATCCTTGACGGTGTACTTCGTGAACAGTCGAACCCTCTTGTCCGCCTCACTCGCGGACATGCCATCGGCAGACACGCGAGTGGCATCATCAGCGCCATCCCATTGAAACATGGGGTGGACTCTGGCTTGCAGGGGCTGGACGCGACGGTGCAGCCAAGTGCGGATGAGAGCACAACCTCCCTCCTCTTTGCCTATCCGACTCTCGAGGTCGCAGACGCGTTGATATAGCACGTCTGTCTCCGCGAGCTTGCCAGGCATGACTACATTCTTCTAGGAGTGCACCTTCCTGCACGGCGTCGCGGGATCGAAGGGCGTGAGTCCAAAGTGCTCACCATTGGCCTTCTAATCGCGGATGTAGAACCATTTGTCCCTCCACCCTTGGACGGACGCCGTGAGCTTGATGTCGAAGTAGGTGGTGGAGACGTGGAATCCGCAACCACCTACATCATAAACTAAAGAGCCAGATGCAGACTGGTGCTTCAATTTGAAGATGCGCTTCAAAAGGCCGAAGTGTGGCTCGATTCCGAGCCAGCACGCGGGGAGTGTGATGAAGCAAGAGATGTGGAGGATCGAATTTGGGGACAGCTGATGGAGCTGGAGCCCGTAGAAACAAAGAAGACCCCTAAAAAGGGGTGAAGAGGCAAGGAGAGACCGCGAATGATGAATGCTAGAAACATCACTCGAAAACCAGCGGGAGGAGCAGGAGTGGTCTCACCGTTGGGGACGCGCACGTCGGCGACTGCAGCAGACAGCACTCCGTCTTGGCGAATAAGACAGAGATCAGACGCCTTGATGATGGAAGGGCGCCACGCACCATTCGTGACGCGGGTGCCCGCGACCTTCTTCTTCCCGCCGGTGGCGGTGCTGGTGCCTGCAGCAGCAGAGCTGCCCTTCTTCTTTGTCGCGGCAATAGTGGCCACGGAATCAGCAGCAGTGCCTCCCCTCTTCTTCCCAATTGACGGAGATGCGAGCGAAGAAAGTAGCTCGGAAACGAACGGAGCTGGTCCAGCGTCGTGGAGGAAACGGGCGCAGAGAAAAGCAGAGGAGCAGCAGCAATGGCGATGGCAGCAAGGATGAATGAGAACAGGTGGGAAAAATTACCGTCGCAGCGCCGCTACTTAACCCCTGGAAGATGCAATCCAACGGCTCAGAAAAAATCCTATTGGACGCGTGGCACACATCATGTTGGACGCGTGGAGAAGCGGAAGCGCGAACCATCCCTCCACTACTCCCATTACGCACGGAAATCGAGGAGGCGTAGTTAAAATAAAGATTACGCACGCTCAATCAAATCAAAGTCAGATAGTGGGACCCACTGCTCGTCACGTCCCGTCAAACTCGCTCACGCGGGCAACTGAGGTCACGAAAGCGTCAGTACTGACGTCATCAAAGCTACGCAGCGGAAAACTTTGACTATTTGAGTCCTTGCTCGAGTCTTCGACTCCACCAAGCACTCGGGGGCTACTCCCATAGGGAGCGCTGATTGCGCACCCTATGATTTTTTCTTTTCTTTTTTATAGGAATACGGACAATCACAAGCAAACCCAACCACTCGATAGAGGACATGGGTTACTCCCATAGGGACCGCCGGAAACAAATTCGACTGAACCAAGCAAACAAAACATGACAGCAGTCGCAGAAGTTCTTTAGTCCCTGCCTGAGTCTTCGACTCAACCAGGCACTCGGGGGCTACTCCCATAGGGAGCGCTAGTCGTGCACCCTATGATTATTTATACAGAAAACTATGTGTTGATAACATCCACACTCTAAACTCATGGCGACACGCCTCATAATTTTTCCCTACAAAGAGACTGCATCTCCTGGGTCACCCGAATCGTCTCCACGATGATAAAATTCGGATGCCGTGCTTACAGCGTGAAGGTAAGACCTGAACAAGGCCTGGCAATGCATTAGCTGCACTACCAGAAATGTATCCGTGCCTACAGGTACGATGAACGTGCCTCGACGGACGCGTCGAGTGCTCACACCCATATAACTTGAATTCGACTCCTATAAGACCTCCGCGGCTTGAGTCGAATTACGCCAACACTTTTCCGGAATCGATTCTGGGTACTCGAGTTTGAGTAGATTGCGTTGTTTCACCCCAACGTGGTTAACTGATACCGATGCTTCGGTTATATCAGGCACATACATCAATAATCCCTATGACACAAATAAAGCAGTCGAAACACACTCGTTCAGGCACTCGAAAGACTTCAGAGAGTCCCCAATCGAATCAGCGATTCCACAGGACACTCGGGGGCTACTAACATGGGTATACCCTACAGGTACTCGAGTTTGGTATATACGGTCCAAATATGTACAGGCCCACGGTGTCGCCAAGCCCCAAACAAAGGACATGAGTAACCTACGGACTCTCGATTGCTTGAAGAACAAGAAGCTAGGAGGGGGCGGCGAGAAGTTAAAGATAGAAAGTTTGAAAGGGAAAAACCCTAACTTGTAACCGACTCGACCTGCTACCCAAGACCTAGCCTATCTATATAAAGGCTAGGAGGGGGCAGCGAGGAGGACAGACGCAACCCTAGTTTCCATCACCCTCGCCAGATTGCATCTGCGCACTATTGTAATCTTCGATTCCTTCGATAATTCCACGAGCAGACAAGGAGGAGTAGGGACCTCTACGAGGCCTGAACTTGGGTAAAACTTTTTCCCCTGTGTGCTTGTTTGCTAGCCGATAGATGTCTCTAGCACTCCCTCCTTCACCAAAACACAAGTCCATAACAATGGACATTGACGAGTTAAACCCTCGTCAGTTAGTATAGACCGTCAGATGCCAGAACTATCGTGGGACATTGAGGGTTCCCACCCATATGCTGCATATCCTCTACGAATTAGGAATAAATGCACGCTACCAGCATAACAGCCACGACCTGGCCATCCGGATGCATACGAGAGGAAGAAGATACAACTAACTTCTCCGTCCCATTCCGAACCTTATGGTTAACGCGTAATATACGGCACTAGAATCACTAATGTCATGGGTTATTAAGTCCTAGTTGTTTTGCAATTGGAATCTTAGATTCCCCTACAATTCTTAATATTTATCATCACTTAGGATGATAATAGCATTTCATTTGTTTGGGAAAATACTTATTTTCTGTCTCTTTTAGAACATAGGTGATAACACACAATTTTCAAATACTTTCAAAAAGACTCTTCAAAGGACATGAGCCAGTGGTGAACTTTCCTTGTGAATGCAAGGTAGTGAAGTCGAATACTTCCACCTGACCTTGAGCTCCGGTTTCTACAGAAAACCATTATTGCCCGGTAAGGACAATATTTAAAGAAGCAATATGCAGTGCATAGTAATATCATGCAATGATTCATTTTCTTCCTTCTTTGAGTGTTTTACCCATCTTTTATAAGTTTTAAGTTTCTTTTCATTAATAGAAGAAAAGCATTATTTAAGAAATCATTAAATTCATATTATTTTGACATTTAGTAATTTTATAATAACTAGTATTATTCTAAGAGTTTAAAATGAATTTATTTAATTTTTAACTCTTTTAACTATTTAACTAAAATTCCTTTAAAAAATAAGACGTTATTTATACTATACATGATTTACTTTCCAAAAACACAAATTATTATCTATTATATATTAAAAGTACATGACGGGTTAACCAGAAATAAGGAAAAATGCTAGAAAATCCCACAAAAAAGCAAAACATCCGACCATTTATTTGCTAGACTAAAAATCTAAACCATTAGATTAGATTAGTGGAAAATTACCCACTTTTGCCATTATAGAATAAAAAAACTTGGCTTCTGCATCGCCTTTTTCTTTTTTTTCTCATAATATGGCCGTTGCATCCTGTAGATCATAGTTGTACTAGGTTACCGCCACCGTATTCTACTGTGTCCTCACGCGTCCTCACGCACGCCTCCGCCGTCGCCGTGTTCCCGTTGATGCACTCAGCTGATCAAGGTCTGCCCCGTACATGCACATCAACTTCAACGAGATATTAATCATGCGTCATGCATAGTGGCGGAGCCACGTTATGGCTAGGTAGTCAAGCAACTACACAGGTTTTTGGCAAGTTTAGTACCCATATGTATACATATCCTAGTGTCCAACAAAAAAAGTCTGAAAATTGACCACCCAGGCCCACTAGTCATCTCCAGTGGGTAACTTTTGGGATGGTGTATTGCAAAGAGATGGAAAGAAAACGCTAGTAACTTCCTGTTCGGCTGATCCCACGATACCTGCGCCTAGACTTCTCCTATTATGTTTTCACCTTCCTTGTAATCTCGTGAAAATCCCCAATTTGTTCTCGTCCTACATCGGTAATCCCTGAATCAATCTGAGATTCTTGATTGCGCCATGGGGAATTGCAGATGAGCAACACCAGTACGGGCGATCAGGCGCACTACACCGAGGGTGGCGGCCAGGCAGACGGAGATGGCCACTTCCGGCCGTAAAGCGACCAGGCGCACGGCAGTACTGCACCTCGGCAATCACTGGTGAAGCACAGCCTCTTCCCTCTTGTATTTCTCGATCAGTTCGTCCGTCGACGTCAGTTCAAGACTAGGAGTCGAGGACGAGGCACGTCCTCTTGTATTTGTAAGTTCTGTTTTCTTTCTCTTCCAATTTTTAGAAGATTAGTCTAGTTTTGAAACCGAGAACTGATTATTGTTTAAGAATTATTTATATTGTTTTCTTATATCACTAGCTTTTTACTAGTAGGTTATAACTTTGGCAAATGGATAAATTTATCAAGAAGTGGCAGTCGTCAGACTCAAAATGTTGCAAATTATTCACAAAGATCAGCTGAAAATGAGGAACATAGTCCTATTCTTCACAAAGATCAGCTGAAAATGAGGAACATAGTCCTACTGATGCCAGAGCTGCTTTGGAAAGGGTGTTAGTCAATAGCAATGCAAGGCCACGCGCAACCGAAGAAACTGAAGTAGTTGATCTATCTAAACTTCCAGCAGATCGTGCACAAAGAAAGCCTATTTCTCAGTACAAGACAGCCAAAGTTCGTGATGATGTGCGGAGAACTTACCTACTGAAAGGCCCATTTCAACCTATAGGACATGATTTCCCTCAAACAGATTTCAGCGGAATTAAGCGTCGTTTTATTGAAGATTGGTTCAAGACATATAATCCTTGGCTAGAGTATAGTATAATGAAGATGCAACATTTTGTCTTTGCTGCTACTTATTTCAAAGTGAAAGTATAGGCCGTGGTGGTGGAGATGTATTTTCAACCAGGGGTTGGAAAAGTTGGAATAACCTTAAGAGACTAGATACTCATGTTGGTGGTCCTTCCAGCTTGCATAATCAAAACATGAAGAGATGTGATGATCTCATGAATCAGAACCAATCCATCGCAGTTGTTGTGCGCAAGCAAACAAAGAAATCTAAGATAGAGTATCAAACCCGGCTAATTGCATCAATAGATATTGCAAGGTTGCTTCTGACTCTCGGCTTGTCCTTTCGAGGTCATGATGAAAGCGAGTCTTCTTTGAGGAAGGGGAATTTCCTTACTTTTTATGAGTGGTATGTTGCATGTTGTCCTGATGTGGCTGCTGTTGCTTTGAAGAATGCTCCTAAAAATTTAACTTTGGTTTCTCCTACCATCCAGAAAGATATTGTGGAAGCTTGTGCTAAAGAAACTGTCAGAGCAATCATAGAAGATCTAGGAGATGGGTACTTTGCTATATTGGTTGATGAATCTCGTGATGTTTCTCACAAGGAACAAATGGCTCTTGCTATAAGGTATGTTGATAAAAGGGGATTCTCAGTGGAGCGTATTATTGGACTTTCTCATGTTACTCAAACAACTTCTCTTGCCCTCCAACAAGCTATTTATGTCGTTCTTTAAGATCATAACCTTAGCCCTTTTAGAATCCAAGGCCAAGGCTATGATGGAGCTAGAAATATGCAAGGATATTTGAATGGACTAAAAACGTTAGTGATGGAAGATTCTAGGTCTGCTCATAGCATACATTGCTTCGCTCACCAACTTCAATTGACACTAGTGGCAGTTGCAAAAAATCAGGAAGATGTGGTTTGGTTGTTTGAGTGGATGAGTGATGTTCTGTCCATAGTAGGAAATTCTTTCAAGAATAGAGATATGCTTAGAGAAATACAAGCAAAAAAAATTGAGAAGGCACTTGATATGGGTGAACTTGAAACTGGGAGAGGTTTGAATCAAGTGAAAAGGCCCGGCGACACACGATGGGGTTCTCATTTCAGTTCTCTTATGAATATGATTGTTTTGTTTCCATCAGTAATTGAAGTTATTGATGATAATGCACAAAATTCTGGCAAAGCTCTTGATAGGATTAAAGGAAAAGGAGTTCTGGATGGCATTCAGACATTCGACTTTATTTTTATTTTGCACTTGATGAAGGTTATACTCGGGATTACTAATGAGATAAACCTCGCTTTGCAAAGAAAGGATCAAGATATTGTGAATGCTGTCTCATTTCTCTATACAACAAAAAAAAGGCTACAAGGAATGAGAGACCAAGGCTGGGAAGGTATGTTTACAACGGTTAATGATTTCTGTTGTGCACATGATATTCAACTTCCCGATATGATTGCTATGCATATTCCTCGGGGATCAATATCAAAGTGCAAAGCTTAGACCGATGGCATATCAAATATGACTTACTATCAAAGGGTAATGTATGAAGTTATTGATCTACTACGTGTAGAGCTGGATGACCGCTTTAGTGAGAGCAACACAACCTTGTTACTTGGGATGGCTTGTTTGGATCCGTCTAATTCATTCTCTAACTTTGAAAAAGACAAAGTACTGGCAAGGGCTTGGTTATATCCTGATGATTTTGATGGTGAAAGCAAGATGGAAGAGCTTAGCGTCCAACTTGACAATTTCTTTGAAAATGTTCGTGATGATTCAAGACTCCAATTTGAAAGGGGTTAGTGATCTTTGTAGAAAATTAGTTCAGACAAAAAAGCATATTAGTTTTCCTCTTGTATTTCTTTTGGTGAAACTAGCATTGATTCTTCTGGTCGCGACAGCAACAGTTAAGAGAGCATTTTCTGCAATGAAACTTATCAAGACTGATTTGCGCAATAGAATAGGCGACGATTTCTTGTATCATTTTCTTATTACCTATATTGAAACTGATGTATTCCAGTCTATTAGTACTGATGTTATTATGCATACCTACCAAGGTAAGCATGATCGCAAAGAGCTGCTACCATGATTCTATTTCAATAAAGTGTGATATTTTATACTCATAATTTTTCTACAGAAGTGTGTTCTTAAAAGATTTTTTTGTCACGTTAGTACAGCTTGACATCACAAGGTTTCGATCCTGGCTCCGCCACTGTGAACGATCTAGGGTTTTTGTCTCTAGAGGAATATATACGTGAAGGGGCAAGGTCAGTGGCCGGCCAGGGGGCCCACACCATGCCCTGGCATGGCCTAGGTGGACCCGCGCCTAGGGGGTGTGGCCACCCTGTGGCCCCTCTCCGACTATTCTTCTGGCTCCCTGAGTCTTCTGGAAAATAGCAACTTTGGTTTTGTCTCGTCCAATTCCGAGAATATTCATTTTCTGACTTCCTGGAACGAAAAACAGTAGAAAACAGGCAACTGGCACTGTGGCTCTTGTTAATAGGTTAGTCCAAAAAATCATATGAAAAGTACTCCAAAGTGTGGACAAAACACAAGAAAGTGGATAAAACCAAGCATGGAAAATCAAAAATTATAGATACATCTGCAATGTATTAACATCCCCAAGCTTAACTCCTGCTCATCCTCGAGTAGGTAAGTGATAAAAAGAAAAAATAATTTTTGAGGTGACATGCACCATCAAAGACTTGATCAAAGTATTTGTAAAACATTCAAAGCTGGGATCATAGTACTTCAATCAGAGCATGAAAGACAAAGTTCTAGCAATAAGACAAAGAAACTATGTTGCAACATGAAAAGGCACAAACAAAAGATTCATGAATAACAATGCTTTGCAAGACGTTTGTTTGTTTCACATAAAGAAAACATAGCATAATAGTATTCAGCTTGTCCCTCATAGAGTTGCAAATATAAGTGCATAGGACACCTTCAAAGTTCATAAGAGTGACTAGATATCAATAGTTTAAAACAAGCAATGTCAAGTGATGCATCAATCAACTAGTCTTGGGACAATGCACATAGAACTAAGAATAGCCACTATGCTCTCAAAGTAGGTGCATAAAGGTAGAAGGTGGAGACTCAATGTAATGGTGGAAGAAAGGCCTTCATAGAAGGAAGTAGGGATTCAAGTCTCATAAAGAGCTTCCAAAAATTATGGTACTTATAGCTTTCAGCTCTCATTGCCCCTATCATAAGCATCTTGAAGTGATTAAGGTTAAAGTGAACAAACTATGATGTACATGCTTGACAAAGTATAAGTTAGAAATCTCATGTCCCTTGTATACGAGGGTCGCTCCTCATGCTACCCAAGTTTAGTCACCGGTAAGTTCTTGTCATTTTAAGTACATGTGTATCATAGAGATCCGCCAACGGGGTACCCCTTGCCAGATGATACGGAAGAATCCACATATCAAAATGACAAGGCAAGCAGACAACGAGCATCTCAGCAATCTTCTTATTTACCATGGGAATATGGTGCTTTTTCTCTATTTCCTCTATTCATAATCTCTTTCTTTCCTTTTTCTCTTTTTTATTATAAGAAGAATGCTTCGTAGACAGCCCATTATGGTTACGCTGCAGGTTTTCACCATGTCCGCATGGATTAGAGCAGCGGCCCAGGCGTTTCTCTAACACATATACATAACTCCAAGTACCAAGTTAAATGTTGAAAGTGTTCCCCATAACAACATGGTTCTGCTAATCCCCAACAAATAAGTGCAAGCATATACAACATAGACGACCCAATGGTTCAAGTTTATTAAGGGCAAGAAAAGTAAAGTGTGCCATCAAGTTCGTGAGCGCTTTAATCACTAGTTTTCTCATAAATGGTTTAATTTGGAAGGTAAACAAAATCATGAATATACTTGGAATAGCATATGCTAGTAGGTAGGTATGGTGGAATCTTTGGAATAACTTGGTTTCGGGAGTTGGATGCATGAGTGGAACTCATACTTGGTTGCGGAGGCTAGCAAAAGACTGAGAGCGACAAACTAAGAGAGCAATAATGGCCATAATCATGCAGAGCGACAAAATATCATTGATCAAAGCATAAAGTGATACTACAAGTTGAAAACTAAAGGATCATAAAGGCTATGGTGACTTGAGATAGTCATAACATGGTGTGAGCTTGCACCAAGTCAAGCCAAATAAAGCATCAAAGGAGAATACCACTATACTATGCTTTAATATGCTAAAACAACGCATGATTCATCCGAGGCACATTAAGCAATCTCAATTGTTTATAACAAGTCATGCTACAACAAATAATACTGAGCATAAAGCCAAAACAATATCAAGCATGGCATGACAAAGCATAGGCCACAGTCAAAAACAAACTCTCTTTACCACTTAAGCATGAACTTTTCCTACTCTTTTCCAATCTAAACAAAACTATTTGAAAAGCAATGTATGATAGAGGGGGTCCAACCAATTTATTCAGCAAACTAAGAAAACAAAGCCAACGAAAAACCAAAATGAAAACGAAAAAGAAGACCCTCCAAGAACAACACAACTGTGCATGAAATAATAAAAATGAAGCGTTTGGAAGACACCTGGGATTTTTATTGATGAAGAGGGGGATGCCTTGGGCATCCCCAAGCTTTGACGCTTGTACTTCTTGGATATTTCTTGGGGTGACACGGGTGGAATCCCCAAGCTTGAGCTTTAATCCATCCTTCATCTCATTACTCACTCCTTCCATACACCTGAAATTTTTCCTTCATACAAAACTTCACACAATCTTTATTAGCAACATTAGTGCACTCAAGATAATAGGTCTTTAGGTTCAGTTCTAACACCAATAAAACTTCTATTAAAACACAAGCTACTGTACTACTTCCTTCAAAAATCTCAATTCCCCAAAAGAACTCAAAAAGGAACCAACAAGAAGCAAATGCAAATAATGGCAGAAATCTGTCAAAACTGAGCAGCAGGTAAAGACGAATTTTTTCGAAGACCTTCTGTTGCTCAAATCAAAAAGTGTTGAACTAACAAAAATTAGATAACAACCTGGGGCAGAATCACAAAAATTTACGCCACAAAAGGACGTACAGAGATTTTACATGAATGTTTACGGTGAAGCACAGAAATCTGTTTTGGGACAGCAACATTCCCAATCATTACTTCTCTCTCATTAGAGGTTACTTTTGGCACAAAAAGCAAATAAAAAAGATAAGGAGCGGTTATTACAGAAGTAATAACTTCCAAGACTCATCTAAAACTTTTGGGTTATCTCCCAATAAGTACTTGTCTTTAACGCCTTTAAGTTAGGCTTGATAGTTTGAGAACATGCTCACATAAGAATATGAATTGAAGTAAAAGAGAGCATCAAGAAGCAAATTCAAAGCACATTTAGGTCTAACTCACTTCCTATAAATAGGAATCTTGTAAAGAAACAAGTCATGAAAACACAAAGCAACAAGCATAGGAAAGCAAAACAAGTGCATCTTCAAAATTTTCAACATACAGAGGGGAAACCTAATATTATAGAGATGCATAAAACCATGTTTCCCTCTCTCATCATAACTTTCAGTAGCGTCATGAATAAAATTAACAATATAGATATCACAAGAAACATTCTTATCATGAGCCACATGCATAAAAGAATTAATACTCCCCACGTAAACATAGTCATTCTTATTGATTGTAGTGGGAGCAAATTGAACAAAATAGCTATCATTATTATTTTCATCACCATAATCATCAAATATAGGAGGCATATTGTAATCATAATTCATTTACTCCTCAATAGTAGGTGAACTGAAAATATCATACTCATCATTGTAATCATCATAAATTGGAGGTTTCCTATCATCATAAGCAATAGAATAGCTATCTTCCAAAGCTGGGGAACTAAAAAGATCATTTTAATAAAAACTAGCTTCCTCAAGCTTAGACTTTTCCATAACATTAGCAATAATGGTGTCCAAAGAATTCATACTAACAACATTGCTATTAGCATGCAAATAAAGTTCCATAGGTTTTTTAATTTTCTCTTCAAACACTTCATGTCCTAACTCAAGATAAATACTATAAAGCTCTCTAATTTTGTTGTTGTTTTCCATTAAGCCTAACTAGTGAAAACAAGAAACAAAAAGACAAAATTGCAGAATCTTAAGGAAATAACTCCGAGCACTCACACCTGAGGATGTGAGTACCTTTTACCTTACCTCCCCGGCAATGGCGCCAGAAAATAGGTGTTTGCCATGGGAGGTTCTTCTTCTTTAATCCTCCGGTGTGAATACCTTTTACCTTACCTCCCCGGCAACGGCGCCAGAAAATAGCTTGATGTCTATGCACTTCTATTCTTGTAGACAGTTGTTGGGCCTCCAAGTGCAGAGGTTTGTAGAACAGCAGCAAGTTTTCCCTTAAGTGGATCACCCAAGGTTTATCGAACTCAGGGAGGAAGTGGTCAAAGGTATTCCCTCTCAAGCAACCCTGCAATCAAGATACAAGAAGTCTCTTGTGTCCTCAAAACACCCAATACACTTGTCAAGTGTATAGGTGCACTAGTTCGGCGAAGAGATAGTGAAATACAAGTGGTATGGATAATTATAAGCGGTAATGGTGATAGAAAATAACTTGACGGCGTGGAAAAGACTAAAGTAAAACTGAAATAAAGATGGAAGCAAGCAAACATGTAACAGATCTAGTTGCAAACGGTGTATCAATGCTTAGAATACAGGCCTAGGGATCATACTTTCACTAGTGAACACTCTCATATAAATATATTATCTTGATGATACTACTCTTAACTACTCTCCGGTTGGACACTCTAATCGATGGTAGGGCTATAACAGCACACCTCAAAGTCCATCTTTCCCATCTAGAAAACCCCACACTGTCACCTTGAGCACTAGATGGTTCCAACAAACACCACAATTTCATAAAGACAACCAACTCCAAATATAACTCATAACAAGTATTTGTAATCTCTAGCCTAAGTGCCACCATGGTGTGCACGCTGTCACTTTCACACACATGGGGAGAGCAGAGATCTATTAAAGCACTTGAGTAGCAAGGTAGATCTATAGATTACAAGCTCATGATCTCAATAAGATCATGCATAGAGAGAGATGAACACATAGCTACCGGTAGAACCCTTAGCCTCGAGAAAGAACTACTCCCTCCTCATCATGGGAATCATAAATGGTGATGGAGATGGCGGTGGAGATCGATGGAGATGGCTCCGGGCGCACTTCCCCGTCCCGGTAGGTTGCCGGAACAGAGACTTTCTGCCCCCCGAAACTCTCCTCCGGTGGTGGCGGCGCTGCGGAACTTTTCGTGGCTAGAGGCTGAACGATCTAGGGTTTTTGTCTCCGGAGGAATATATAGGCGAAGGGGCAAGGTCGATGGCTGGCCAGGGGGCCCACACCATGCCCTGGCGTGGCCTAGGTGGACCCGCGCCTAGGGCGGTGTGGCCACCGTGTGGACCCTCTCCGACTCTCCTTCTGGCTCCATGAGTCTTCCGGGAAAATAGTTACTTTGGCTTTTGTCCCGTCCAATTCCGAGAATATTCATTTTTTGACTTCATGGAACCAAAAACAGCAGAAAACAGGCAACTGGCACTGTGGCTCTTGTTAATAGGTTAGTCCAAGAAATCATATGAAAAGTACTCCAAAGTATGGAGAAAACACAAGAAAGTGGATAAAACCAAGCATGGAACATCAAAAATTATAAATACATTTGCAATGTATCATGTACCACGTGTTTATGGTATGTTTTAAAAATTGTTGTGTTAAGTTCTTTTCCTCCTTTTTAGCACAAAATGAAAAGTGGCATATAATTAACCTCGTATTTCTATTGATGAGATGCAACAAAAGTAATTTTAGTTACCTGGTACATGCTTGTATTTCCAAGATGCTTCTTTCGTAAAGTGATACAACTTCTATGGGTGGTAACTTGTCATTCTCTATGCCTCATGTACTCGAAATAAAAGGCTATCTATAAATAATCATAGCTAAATAAATTTTCTATGGCATCTGAAACCCATATCTCATATGTATTCATGTTGCATTTACTAGATATACTTGGTAGGTACGATTGATCAACTAATTGGTTATCTTATCTATAGAAACTTTTATTCTAGAAAACCTAGAAAAAATTTAGGACCGTATTAATTTATCCACACTCTAGACTATAATATGAGTTGTTCAATTGGTAAATTGATTACATAGTCCCACATATACTCTTCACAAATATACATATATCTATTGTGTTGCGCTTAATCAAGCAAGATTTGCATTCGGTCACGAAAGAAACCCCAATTATTTCTCCATATGGTAAAAATTTATTTCTTGATAGTAATCCACATAATCTTGAAGTGCCATGGCGAAATAAAATAACTTGACCTACCATATTTGGGTATTTTACATATGATGTTTGGGTTTTACGATGCAAACCGTTACCCAGGGTATTCTGTAGAACATGCAAACATATATAGCCATTGAAATATCAAAACCACCGCAAATAAAAATTTACTGAAATAGTTTTGGATATTAGTGTCGTTCCCCAGTAATGAACTCTAGATGGACATGCCTTATGGGGATAATTGAGGTGATATAAATTAACTTATTTTTCCAAGTTTCCCAAAATAAGGATATTGTATTCAGTGTGTTTTATAGCACCAGTAAGGAAAATCAAATCGATGAGCAAGTGTAATACAATACTTCCAATGGTTTTGACGGAAATGATATTTCTTACAAAGAGTAGCATTTTAGATCGAAAGAAAAAAATAGTTTATTGCAAAGAATAATAACTTTATTATGGAACTAAAATATGGAAAAAATGCTGCCCGTGCAGTGCACGGGCCACTGTGCTAGTTTCTCTATAATAGTACTTTTATAATCCTAAAAATGAATTTTATTCAATTTTAAGTATTTTGTATATTTTTATAAAATTCCAGAAGGTATTTATAATTTTAATAATGGATATATATTTAATTGCATAAAATTATTTCTTATTATTTTATTGGGTAAAGGATATTTTTCTGAGTTCAAAGATATATGATTTATATTTTTAAGATTTTTATTTATTTTTCTAGAGCTGATTTTGTATCAGGGGCATATTTGTAAATATTTATTTTTAGATACGTCTTTTGAGACATGGGTCTGGCCCACTGGGCTGGCCTGGCCCAACCAGACCCGGCTGTGAGACCAGGCACATGGCTTAATGCGATTGATAGAATACATATACCAACAAGTTGCAACTTCTTTTTCGGAAGCTCATTCGAAAAGAACTCTAAGGTTAAGCCTGCTTGGCCTAGAGCAATTATAGGATAGGTGACCGACCGGAAGTGGGTACCGGGTGCGCCTGAGTGAGGACAAAGTGTGCAAAAAAGACTAGTTTGGTCTGTGGGGCTAGTCTAGATATCCTATTAAGCTGCCAGGAGTGACACCCCCGGGCCCAGTGGACGGGGTGTTACACCGGCCCACCCGGCCTGGTCAAAGACCACCTGGGCTATACTGGGCAGCCCACCGGACCAGTACCCCCATGCGTCCTCTCTCTTCCTCATCCCTATCTCTCTCACGACTCTCCCTAGCGCTCGATGCCGCCACCGCTGATGCGCCTAATTCCGACCAAGTCTGACCGCCGCGGTACAGGATGACCAATTCGATGTCGCTGTCCAAGCCGATTCGTCGCTGGTACCCTGTCCTGGACACGCTAACACCTGCACAAGGCTAGGGTTAGGGTTCGCCGTGTTTTGGCGCTCTCTCGATGGCGATGTGGTGCTCGTGGCGCCGCTCCTCCATGACCTCGACTGTTGTGTGCAGGCATGTGTTGCAGCGCCCCCTTTGGGTGCTCCCTGTGCCGCCACCCCTCTATCGCCGACCTCCTCTCTACTTCCTCTTCGATAATTTTATGAGGACCTCAAGTGCCCTATCTTCCTCTCTGTGTTCTCCCTTGCCTCTAATCCCTGCCATGTGGTCACTTGCGATGGATTTCACATTTAAGGCTAATCCCTAAATTTCTAGGGTTCATCCCCCCTACAGTGGTTATTTAGCATAGCTCTAGGGTTTAATCGTGCCTATGCAAGTCCTTGGATGTTGATTTACTGTTAGTGTAATGTCAGACTTGGTTAAGCATGTTTGTTACTTTGTTCTCTATCATAGAATACTCTGCTGATCATGCTTGTGTTACTCTGTTCTATATTCTAGGCTGCTCTGTAAAATCATGATTAGATTATTGTGGATGCTCAAATTGTTGTGGCTATGGATTTACTCCTATGGAGTTAAGGTGACTTCTCTCTGTACTGATGCTTGGTTAATTGTTACTTGTGAAACTCTGCTATGTTCAGTTTTAGGATTTAATCCTATTACTCTGTAAATCAAGTGCTAGTGCTAATCCCTGCTCTGGGATTAATAAGAAGGTGATTTATAATGATATGATTCCTATATGCTTGTAGGAAAATGATTAACTCAGTGATTTCTGTATAGTGTGGCCTAGTGATAGACCTTTACTTTCTGTTTTAAAAGAAAGTGTTTTATTTATGATTCCTAAATCATTTAGGAAGTTGATTATTTCTGTTGAAGATCTACTTGAGCTTATACTCAAGCAGACTTGATCTTGCTAGGTACAGAGGTGCTACCCTCCTGGGAATGTGCCCTGTATCAGCAGCTGTGATGTATACTATCTAGATAGAAATGGATTATAGGTCAATGATGCTAGTCTGAGCCTTGCCTATGCAAGAACTCTTGCATAATTTGGCTATTGATTATCTGCTGCCTAATTCGTCTACTTATCATGTGCTTGCAAGAAAATGAATGTGCAAGATAGAAAATGATTAGATCTACATGTTGGAACATACTCTGGTTGCCTTGTCTTGATGTTGCCTTACTTCTGGCTTGTGGTAGTTTTGTGACCTTGGATCGATAAGGATCCTAAGTCCCTGTGTTTAGCATGCTAGTCCCTAGATCAATAGCTAGCACTTCACAGTCGATGAATATCATGAAAACACAAGTCATTATTACACGAATAATCCAGAGGATATTTATTAAAACTTGCATAGCTTATAGCTAGCTCAAATAGACAACGGAAACTAAGTAAATCTTGAGTCCATCAATGCCTCAGGCTAGTTGCGTGAAGACCCACAATCCCTACGCACCTTTCAGTCTTCGAATTCTGCACATAAGACATGCAGCCAACAAGTTGGGTCAATACTTTGAATGTATTAGCAAATTACACCAAGGACAGAATAAGACTATCTCTACATGAAAGGCTAAGTGTAGGCTTTGGGGTTCTTTTGCATAAGGCCAATTTCTCTTAGTAAGAAGAACAGAGGGAGAGTTTACTCTACTTTGTAAACATTGATAAGAAGTATAGGGTCGAGTGGAATACGAGGATATTAATCACCAAGTGTCCAATCAACCTAGCACTTGGATATTACGCACAAAGTCTGCAAAATCCCACCCAATGGCGATATTACTCACGCCTTGGGGTTTATAAAACTTTAAGTTTGGAAAATAGAGAGGAAGATCTTTCAGAAGCTCCATCCTTCAGATGCTCAAAGTGTTATTTTCTGTGAACTCGGCTGATCGATCAGATTGCTATACTCTCGAGAGGTTGTGCACTTTCCCCACAATCCCTGATCAAGTCCTTTTACAAACAAGACCCTGGCGAAGCCTTCCCTTAGTAGCCCCTCTACCAGCTGGATCCAAGCGTGCCAAGAACCTCCAAATGTTGGTACCTGGTTAGGTTTCCCACTAAGTACTAAGCCAAGATAGAGCCCATATGTATTGTGCTTGCACTGGAAGCTTCTGAATTCTGAAACATCGCAGACTTCTTTGATTCCTGGGCGTCGTCCTCCACCAAATATCCACTCGTTGACCCGACAACCATTCCGCCCAGAAGAAAACTTAGTTTTATTTTGAAGGGGGTTTTTGAGAAGAAAAGTTCACTCGAGAGAGCTTTCATACTTAGGAAATTTTTGAGTCTTTCGAATCCCCCAACGGTAATTAGTATATATATATGGCATAGCAAGCAATACTTCGCAAAAACAGGGGAAACCTATTAGGACGGAAATTCCTAAGTATAAATCTACTCATGGCATACTACAAAACCGCACTTGCAAAAATAGTACTAAGAAAATCTACTATAGACCTACACATGCATACTACAAGATTTGAAGAGTAAAACATGCATAGTCAAAAAATAGGACATAATATGTACAAGTGGTGTAACTTGCCTTGGTCCGAGCAGCACTCTACACAATAGTACTCCTCAGCGCACTCCGAACAATCTAACGAAACACAAACATAGATCCAATCACAATTTGCACAAAACAATGCCACGAAGGTAATTATGCATGCATGCAACATGGTAATATGCAAGGATGGGTTCAACTTCGACCAAGGGTTTGATTCAGGGGTGTTGTTGAGTTGGGGATGTCATTAGTATCGATTTCCCACAGATTTTAAGTATTTTGGATTAATACTTAATTAAATATGCTCATAAATAGATCTACACTTAAAATCTACCTCGAAATAGATCTAAACACTGT
Source organism: Avena eriantha (assembly GCA_910589775.1). NCBI lineage: Eukaryota > Viridiplantae > Streptophyta > Magnoliopsida > Poales > Poaceae > Avena > Avena eriantha. The sequence continues at coordinate 130,252,916 of OU342741.1, forward strand.
AAGCATGATATAACAATTTTCCACAGAAGATCTCGTTGATACAAAGCCAATGCAACAAAAATCAACTAAAACGGGGTTACGGATATTTTTCTAGAATTAAAATACTCCAATCTAGACTTTAAATCATACCACAAGATTACTGCAGAAAACAAGCAATCTTATTGCAGATCTGTGTTCTACTCAATTTTACGAATCCAACGGTATATTATACGCAATTTTTGGATAAGTACTAGACTTACTATGAATTAAACGAGATTAAAACGATTTGTGCCTATTAAAAAAACAAAACGGCGGCCAGCTACGCGGCGACAAGTGGCCGCACCGGATTGGTCCAGCGTGGCGTGGCGCTCACGCAGCGCTCACGCGTGCATATGCCAGACGGCGCTACGCTACTGGCTATTACCTCTTCAGCCCGGGGATCTAATCTGCGCCATCGGTTCGCGATCTAACGGTCAGGAGCGAAGGCGACTGACCTGGCGGCGATGATGGCTCAACGGCAATGGCGAACAGTGGTGGCGCGTCGACGGTGGTGCTCGGCAGCGGTCCGACGACTCCCTGGGGTGGCGAAGTAGATGACGGCATGAAGAATCTTCTCCCGGTTCCGTTCCCGAAGTCGGCGTCGCCTAATTCCTCCTCGAGCAGCGTCAGGCGGCGACTGATCTACACGAGCTCCGGCGAGACTCTGTCGACGAATTGTGGGCGGCGCAGGGGTCTGTTCAAGGGGGAAAATAGGAGAGTCGTTGATGTACTGTAAGGGGAAGACAGAGAGGGAGAAATAAGGTGGAGGGGTAGCTTCGAACCCCGTCCGTCGAGCTCGGCGGCGCACTCCGGCGAGATTGGCGGCGAGCTTACGAGCGGCAGCCCTGTGGCGGTTTAGAGGGATTTTTTAGGGTTTCGATGCGGCTCATCGCAGGGATTAAAATGGGCCAGAGGATAAGGGCGGGGGTCACGGAGTTTGCCTCCGATTTGGCTGGGAAACAGTTTGCAGAGGCAGCGGCGAGTTTTGTTCCGAACTTGTCGGAACGATGACGATGGGGTGGGCCCGCTTGTCGGCGACTGCGGGGGCGTGGTGCGGGCTGCACGGTGCTTGCTGGGCCGGCCCATGCGGCTGCTGCTACTGTGCTCTGCCTGCGCCTGGCTCGCGTGGTAGATAGGGGTGGGCCGGCTCGGCTGGCCCGATTAGGCTAGATCCCCTTTTTTTGTAAATATTCTTTTTATTTACTGATTTCCTATTTGTCTTATAACTTTTGCAAACGGACTCCAAATTTAATAAAATTTGTCTCTAAAATTTTGTAAAAAGAAGGAGATTACTATGGGGTTATAAAATAACACTTTTGCAAGTGTTTAGGAGGTCAATTTTTGTTTAACCCATTTTGTCTTTATATGACTATACGGTTTATGGAAAGTATTTGATGCGTCTTTTATTGTGTGAGGCTATGATGCATATGATATGATGCATGCTTCTAGTAACATCTGAAATTGTAAAATTTGGGATGTTACAAACCTACCCCCCCTTAAGAAGAATCTCGTCCCCGAGATTCAGCTTGGTTAGCAAATAGGTGTGGGTGTTCTATCTTCAAGTCTTCTTCACGTTCCCACGTGGCCTCTTATTCGGAATGGTGATTCCATTGAACTTTGCAAAACCTGATAGTCTTGGTACGAGTAATCCTCTTAGCTGTTTCCAAATCCTGGTGGGTTTTTCCTCATAGGTGAAATCATTTTCCAATTGAACCTCATCCAAAGGAACTGTATCCTTTAGCGGTGTTTCAGCCATCCCCGGGTGACACTTCTTTACTTGTGACACATGGAATACATCATGAATAGTCAAAACTTAGGGAAATTCCAACTGATAGGCAACCTCCCCTCTACGACCCAAAATCTTATAGGGCCCTATGAATCGAGGTGCCAACTTACCCTTGATTCCAAATCTCTTGACTCCTCATAGTGGTGAAACTCGGAGATATGCATGGTCTCCCACTCCATAAGTTACATCTCTGCGCTTGGAATCAGCATAACTCTTTTGCCTGGATTGGGCTACTTTTAATCTGTCTTGAATTTGTCTTACTTTTTCTTTGGCATCCTTGATCAGCTCAGGTCCAAACAAACTACGTTATCCAACCCCATTCCATAGCAGCGGAGTTCTACACTTCCTGCCATACAGAACTTCAAATGGAGCCATCTTGATACTATTTTGGTAACTATTATTGTATGAGAATTCCGCATATGGCAAGTTGTCATCCCAACTAGACCCATAGTCTAGTGCACAAGCTCTTACCATGTCCTCCAAGATCTGATTAACTCTTTCTGTTTGTCCATCTGTTTGCGGGTGGAAAGCAGTACTAAACTCCAGTCGTGTCCCTAGAGACTCGTGTAGCTGTCGCCAAAACTTCGAGGTGAATTGGGTACCTCTTTTAGAGACAATCCCCTTGGGTACACCATGAAGACTTACAATCCTTGACATATAAATCTTGGCAAGTTTAGCACTTGTATAGGTGGTCTTTACGGGAATAAAGTGGGCCACCTTTGTGAAGTGATCAACCACAACCCATATGATATCATACCCAGAACGAGTACGGGGTCGTCCTGTTATAAAATCCATTCGTACCTTGTCCCACTTCCAATCGGGCACAGGTAATGGCTACAGCAGCCCTGCTGGTTTTTGATGTTCGGCCTTGACTCTGTTGCACACATCACACAAAGAGATGTATTTAGCAATTTCTCTTTTCAAGTTTTTCCACCAGAATCTATCCTTCACATCCATGTACATCTTTGTATTACCAGGATGAATTGAGTAAGGCGAATCATGAGCTTCCTGAAGAATTAACTTCCTGACATGGGGATCATCAGGAATGCACAAAACGCTTCTCATACCAAAGTGTCCCTTGTTCATCCGTATGAAATCCTTTTGCTTTACCCTTGCTTATATTAGCTTTTATTTCTTCCAACTCTTTGTCCCCCTTCTGGGCCTCTTTGATTTGGTCCAGAAGCGTTGGAACTATCTCCATAGTTGCTAAGTATCCTTACAGAACTATTTCCAGCCTGAGATCCTTGAACTGTTCACACAAATCCTTTGGAAGTTCTCCCACGGTAAGTCCATTTACATAGACTTTTCGGCATAAGGCGTCAGCAACAACATTGGCCTTTCTAGGATGGTACTGCAGGTCCAAGTCATAGTCCTCGATGAGTTCAAGCCATCTCCTTTGCCTCATATTTAACTCCTTTTGAGTGAAGATATATTTAAGACTCTTGTGATCCATGAACACATCACAATGTTTGCCCATGAGGTAATGTCTCCATACCTTGAGCGCATGCACAACTGACGCTAGTTCCAAGTCGTGTGTGGGGTAGTTATTCTCATGGTTCTTAAGTTGCCGAGAGGCGTATGACATTACTTTTCCATCTTGCATCAGTACACTACTAGGTCCTTGTCGAGAAGCGTCGCAATAGACTTGGAAATCTTTTTGGATGTCAGGGAGACACAAAACTGGTGCTGTTACTAGGCGCTTCTTCAATTCTTGAAAACTCGCTGCACATGCCTCGGTCCATTGGAACTTCTTTTCTTTCTTCAACAATTGTGTCATAGGCTTTGCTATCTTGGAAAAGTTTTCAATGAACCTTCGATAATACCCTGCAAGGCCCAAGAAACTCCTGATATCACCCACATTCTTAGGTGACTCCCATTCTGTCACGGAAGCTACCTTACTTGGGTTCATGGCAACTCCTTTAGCGGACACAATATGACCAAGGAATCCCACTTCTTTTAACCAGAACTCACACTGGCTAAACTTGGCATACAACTTGTGTTCCCTTAACTTTTCCATAATCAGGTGCAGATGCCTCTCATGTTCCTTCTCATCCTTGGAATATATGAGTATGTCATCAACGAATACCACAATAAACTTATCCAAGTACTCCATGAACACCTTGTTCATCATTGTCATGAAGTATGCTTGGGCATTGGTTAGGCCAAAAGACATCACGGAGTACTCATACAATCCGTACCTTGTGGTGAAGGCTGTCTTGGGTACATCCTGTTCTCGGATCTTTAACTGGAAATAACCTGATCGGAGATCAATCTTAGAGAACACACTAGCTCCCTTTAATTGATCGAACAGGTCATTGATATTGGGTAGAGGGTACTTGTTCTTGATTGTCACTTCATTCAACAACCGGTAGTCCATGACTAGTCTCTTGGTTTTATCCTTCTTCTCCATGAATAAGACAGGGGCTCCCCAAGACAACGCACTTGGTTGAATGAAGCCTTTGTACAATTGCTCTCTAAGTTTTTTCTTAAGTTCCTTCAACTCATCAACATCCATCTTGTATGGTCTTTTTGCTATAGGTCTTGTCCGAGGCATCAAGTCAATGAGAAACTCGATGTCTCGGTCAGGAGGCATCCCTAGCAATTCTTCCGGAAAGACATCTAGATATTCCTTCACAATTGGCACATCCTCCAAGCTAACCCCCTTAAGAGAGTTCACTATACTTCCTTTGAGTGCGAAAGCTGACTTAAAGAGAATCCTTTTCTTATCTGGAGTTGTGAGTGCGATAGTCCTTTCGGCACAATATATGACTCCCTCATATTTGGTCATCCAATTCATGCCCAAAATTATGTCTAAGCCTTGTGACTCCAGAACGAATAGACATGTGGGAAAGATATGTGCCCCAATCCTTAGTTCTAACCCATGGCATCCAGAGTTTGCCACTACTTCCCCTCCAGGAGAACTTACCCTGAGGGGAGTACTAATAGTCTCTGTAGGTATCTTGCCTATATCCATAAATACCCTTGATATGAATGAATGCGATGCACCAGTATCAAAAAGAGCAACTACGGGGGTGGAGTTAAGCTTGAACTTACCAATCACGGAGTTAGGTGCCTCACGAGCATCCTCCATGGAGACATGATTCACCGTGGCTTTGACGAATGGATTCGGCTTCTTCCCATTTCCATTACCATTACCATGGTTGTGTCCGTTGCCGTTCCTGTTGCCATTCCCATTCTTCATCTTTTCGGGGCAAGTAGTTGCATAATGCCCTGTCTTGTTACACTTGAAGCATGTCACTTCACTCATATCCTTCCCATTGCCATTTCCATTGCGGTGTTTATGGCCATTGTGGTTATGTCCTCCATGACGATGACCATTGTGGTTATGGATGTTGTGGTTGTGGGGTGGTGGTGACGAAGTGCGTTGCTTCTAATATGGGGCTGAGTTGTGCTTGTGTGAGGTGGACTTTCTCTTGCGGGTTCTCTATACTCCTTTGCTTTGATTCAACCACAACTGCCCTATCCAGAAGTTCCTAATAGTTATCAAACTTCAGAGCCACAAGCTGAATGGATATCTCATCATTAAGTCCCCTTAGGAACTCTTTCTGCCTCTTGGCATCAGTGGAAACATCATCAGGTGCATAAAATGCTAGCTTGTTGAAAAGGTCCCCATACTTGGAAACAGAGCGGTGTAGTTGCTTCAAGTCGCGGAACTCACGTCTCTTCAGTCACATGACACCAGCAGCTACGTGATGAGTACGAAAAGCCACCTCAAACTAGTTCCAGGTGATAGCTTCAATATCAGGGTGGGTGACTTTGTAGTTATCCCACCATTCAGCAGCTGGTCCCTCAAGTTGGTGCGCGGCAAAGCGCACCCTGTTAGCTCCAACAACTTGGACGGTGTCTAACTTCTTGTTGGTGGTGCGGAGCTAGTCATCTGCCACAATTGGCTCATAACTACATGAGAAAGTAGGAGGGTTCAATCTCAAGAACCGAGTCAGGCGATCCTGTTGAGGTGGTGGAGGTGGTGGAGGCGGCGGGTTGTTGTTGTTTTGCATGTTTTGAGTGAGGAGTTGGATCAATTGATTCTGGGAGTTCAGAAGTTGTGCCATCTCTGGGGGCATATTGTTGTTCCCACGTCTCGCCATCTGTGGGGTTTGGGAAACAAGTTAAGAAATAGATCGAAAGCCTAAGGAATAAACTCCTACCCTTATGTAAACACGAGAAAAACACACGAGAAACACAAAAGGCACACATAACACAAAATTTAACACAACTCATCCAAGTTTAACTAAACCAATATAGTTTTGGTACTTATTACAATCGCGAATAACGTTTGACTATAGAAATAAAGGTGGTCCAACTATCTACTCTACTCATCATCCACTTCCTCATCCTCAATAGTGAAGCCTTCCTTCTCCAGCATTGACTTGTATAACTCCATGTCCTTTTTCGTGGCTTCAAGCTTCTCCTAAAGTTCCTTCACCTCATGCGGCTCCGGTGTAGCAGCTTCGAGGCTCTCTTGAAGTTCCTTCACCTCTTGCAGCTCCTAGGTAGCAGCTTCAAGCTTCTCTTGAAGTTCCTTCTTCTCCTCCTATAGCTCCTTGATCAAGCTTGACTCCTTAGTCATGGGCGTGATCTTCTACTCCAAGCTCCTCTTGGCTGCTCGTCGGTCCTTCAACATGATAGCAAAGTTCTTGAACTCCATCTCATTTTTTGCGAGTACAAGACTTTGTTCCCTAATCCTCTTGTTCTTTTCCTGCACCCTCTTCTCTTGATTAGCAAACTTCTTGTCTTGGGCGGTGAGCTTACCTCCTAGGGAATTGATCTTCTCTTCTAGCTCTTTGATCTTCTCATCCTTCTCCTTGACTAGAGCGCATAACTCGTCATTCCTTATGATCTCAAAGCAGCTTCCCTCCTCAAGATCGTTGATGTGGCACTCCAAGTCTTGGTATTGGATCCTTCGACGCTTGCATGTCACTGTTTCCTCTGAGGTTAACTCGATTGGAACTCCCTTCTCATCACGTCTTCCAAAGAGTTTGATGTAGTGGCCTTCAACCTCTTCATGGTGGCGTCCACATAGGCGTCCAATGAGCTCATGCATGCTGGTGCTAAGTCCTTTCTCCTTGGATTCGCTGGTGACGTTGAGTACAATGGCCTCCGTCTTGGGTTCAGACTCGCTTCGCCCCGGTTGGATGACTTCAATCACCTAGCATCCTTCCTTGTGCATCTTCCTCAACTTGGTTCCTTCGATTGATGGCATGGGCAACTCCAACCTCTTCATGATGCCCAAAAGGCCTTCCCTCAAGCGCAGGTACTTGATGTCTTCGGCAGTGTCGTAGTAGAAGGTCATCATCTTTAAGTTAGGACAATGAAGATTAGGCGCAAAGTGATAAGGAAGAGAATTACTAGAAGAGCATAAATAACTTAGAAGAATATAGAAAACAAAAACACACATGGTAAAGGTGGTTTCCAATCCTAGGGGTCACGTCCTACAGGCAACTTTGTGCTCTGATACCATATGTTGTGACCTCGGATCGATAAGGATCCTAAGTCCTTGTGATTAGCATGCTAGTCCCTAGATCAATAGCTAGCACTTCACAGTCGATGAATATCATGTAAAACACAAGTCATTATTACATGAATAATCCACAGTATATTTATTACAACTTGCATAGCTTATAGCTAGATCAAATAGAACAGCGGAAACTAAGTAAATCTTGAGTCCATCAACGCCTCAGGCTAGTTGCGTAAAGACCTGCGATCCCTATGCACCTTTCAGTCTTCGGATTCTGCACATAAGACGTGAAGCCAACAAGTTGGGTCAATACTTTGAATGTATTGGCAAATTACACCAAGGAAAGTATAAGACTATCTCTACATGCAAGGCTAAGTGTAGGCTTTGGGGTTCTTTTACATAAGGCCAATTTTCTCTAAGTAAGAAGAAAAGAGGGAGAGTTTACCCTACATTGTAAACATTGATAAGAAGTATAGGGTCGAGTGGAACACGAGGATATTTCTCACCAAGTGTCCAATCAACCTAGCACTTGGATATTACGCACCAAGTACCCAAAATCCCACCCAATAGCGATATTACTCACGCCTTGGGGTTTATAAAACTTTAAGTTTGTAAAATAGAGAGGAAGATCTTTCAGAGGCTCCATCCTTCTGATGCTCAAAGTGTTCTTTTCTGTGAACTCGGCTGATCGATTAGATTGCAATACTCTCGAGAGGTTGTGCACTTTCCCCACAATCCACGATCAAGTCCTTTTACAGACAAGACCATGGCGAAGCCTTCCCTTAGTAGCCCCTCTACCAGTTGGATCCAACCGTGCCAAGAACCACCAAATGTTGGTACCCCGGTGAGGTTTCCTACTAAGTACTAAGCCAATACAGAGCCCATATGTATTGTGGTTGCATTGGAAGCTTCTGAATTCTGAAACATGGCAGACTTATTTGATTCTTGGATGGCCATCCTCCACCAAATATCCACTCGTTGACCCGACAAACATTCCGCCTAGAAGAAAACTTAGTTTTATTTTTAAGGGATTTTTTCAGAAGAAAAGTTCGCTTGAGAGAGCTTTCATACTTAGGAAAATTTTGAGTCCTTCGAACCCCCCAACGGTACTTAGTATATATATATATGGCATAGCAAGCAATACTTAGCAAAAACAGGGGAAACCTATTAGGACAGAAATTCCTAAGTATAAAACTACTCATGGCATACTACAAAACCGCACTTGCAAAAACAGTACTAAGAAAATCTACTAAAGACCTACACATGCATACTACAAGATTTGAAGAGTAAAACATGCATAGTCAAAAACTGGGACATAATACATACAAGTGCTGTAACTTTCCTTGATCCGAGCAGCACTCTTCACAACAGTACTCCTCGGCGCACTCTGAACAATCTAACGAAACACAAACAAAGATCCAATCACAATTTGCACAAAACAATGCCATGAAGGTAATTATGCATGCATGCAACGTGGTAATATGCAAGGATGGGTTCAACTTTGACGAAGGGTTTTATTCAGGGGTGTTGTTGAGTTGGGGATGTCATTACTATCGATTTCCCATTGATTTTAAGTATTTTCGATTAATACTTAATTAAATATGCTCATAAATAGATCTACACTTCCAATCTACCTCAAAACAGATCTAAACACTCTAAGCATGATATAACAATTTTCCACAGAAGATCTCATAGATACAAATCCAACGTAACAAAAATCAACTAAAATGGGGTTACGGATATTTTTCTAGAATTAAAATACTCCAATCTAGACTTTAAATCCTACCACAACATTACTGGAGAAAACCAGCAATATTATTGCAGATCTATGTTCTACTCAATTTAACGAATCCAAAGGTATATTATATGCAATTTTTGGACAAGTACTCGATTTACTATGAATTAAACAAGATTAAAACGTTTTGTGTCTATTAAAAAAACAGAACCGTCGCTAGCTACGCGACGACAAGTGGCCGCACCGTATTGGTCCAGCGTGGCATGCGGCGCTGACGCAGCGCTGAGACGTGCATACGCCATGGCGCGCTATGCTACTGGCTAGTACCTCTTCAGCTTGGGGATCTAATCTGCGCCATCGGTTCGCGATCTAACGGTCGGGAGCAAAGGCGACTGACCTAGCGGCGATGGTGGCTCGACGGCGACGGCGAACAGTGGCGGCACATCGGCGGTGGTGCTCGGCAGCGGTCCGACGACTTCCCAGGGTGGCGAAGTAGATGATGGCGTGAAGAATCTTCTCCCGGTTCCGTTCCTGAAATCGGTGTCGCCTAATTCGTCCTCGAGCAGCATCAGGCGGCAGCTGATCTTCACGAGCTCCGGCGAGACTCCGTCGACGAATTGCGGGCGGCGCAGGGCTCTGTTCAAGGGGAAAAATAGGTGAGTCATTGTGGCACTATAAGGGGAAGACAGAGAGGGAGAGATAAGGTGGAGGGGTAGCTTCAAACCCCGTCCGTCGAGCTCGGCGGTGCACTCCGGCGAGACTGGCGGCGAGCTTACGAGCGGCAGCCCTGTGGTTGTTTAGAAGGATTTTTTAAGGTTTCGATGCGGCTCGTCTCGGGGATTAAAAGGGGCCAGAGGATAAGGGTGGGGGTCGCGGAGTTTGCCTCTGATTCGGCCAGGAAACAGTTCCCAGAGGCGGCGGCGGAACGAGTTCATTACGAACTCGTCGGAACGATGACGATGGGGTGGGTCCGGCCTGTCGGCGGCTGTGGGGGCGCGGGCTGGCTGCGCGGTGCTTGCTGGGCCGGCCCATGCGGCTGCTACAGCTGCGCTCCGCCTGCGCCTGGCTCGCGCGGTAGATAGGGGTGGGCCGGCTCGGCTGGCTCGGTTAGGCTAGATCCCCTTTTTTTGTAAATATTCTTTTTATTTACTGATTTCCTATTTGTCTTATAACTTTTGCAAAGGGACTCCGAATTTAAGGAAATTTGTCTCTAAAATATTGTAAAAAGGAGGAGATTACTATGGGGTTATAAAATAACACTTTTGCAAGGGTTTAGGAGGTCAGTTTTTGTTTAACCCCGTTTTGTCTTTATAAGACTATAGGGTTTAGGGAAAGTATTTGATGCATCTTTTATTGTGTGATGCCATGATTCATATGATATGATGCATGCTTCTAGTAACATCTGAAATTGTAAAATTTGGGATGTTACAGGTAGCCTTGGATTTGTGTAGGCTTCATCTTGGCCTTGTCTTGCTCTTCCTGGTGTTGTTGCTCCTGTGACCTTGTTGTCCATCCATTACTTCTCCCTTCTCAAGTCACCATCTATGCTGGTGATCTCCTGGGTTTTCTATGGTGGAAAGTTATTTGATGTAGTGATATTGTTGCAAGATCTAGTGTTGTTCATGGTTGTGCTGGCAAAAAGCGGTTGTTGGGCTTGCTGTGAAGTGAATAACAAAGCTTGCTTTGCTCTATGATGTTGTGATTTAAATTGCTTCCTTGCTCTCTTCTGTTGACATCTCAATGCATGCATTTAGGTGTGTGAGCTGCTTCCATGTTTGCTTTGGCTATGGAGGAGATGATGTAAATATGATTTCACTTTCCCATCCTTTTACTGTTACTTGACCTGGTGAAACTTATCACTTGTCTATTTGGCTTATATTGTGACACTAGAACTATTTACTTAGAAGAACAGATACTACACTTTGGTGAAACTTTCCCCTTCAAATTACTCTATGATGTAATATGAATAGTGCACTTCATTGTTCACCACTAAGAGTAAAACTAATCACTAACATTTTATTTCTTTGTTGAGTTTTTTACCTTATTTTGCCGAAACAAAGTCTGGATTGTCAAGATGTAGTATAGGAATAGATAAATAGTGTAGAATCTTATTGTAACCTTATTTCTATTTTCTTTGTAAAGAATCTTGTAATAGTTTTTCTATGATTTAATAAAGATTCATTCTATTGGAATTTCTTCCTTGTAATTATCTGTCTTCATGTGATGATCTCCATTTTTAATATTTATTATGGAATAAAGAAAATAAATAAGAATTCATTTCTTATTTGAATTTAATTATCTTAAATTCATATTGTTGTTTAATATATCTATACCATAATCAAACAATGTTAATACCTATATTGGAAAACCACTTAATGATTCTAACTTCTAATTTTCAAATATTATTCGAATGATTTGAATTTCAAATGTGAATTCAAAATATTCCCCCCAAAACACAATAATGCCTAAATGTCATGTCAAAATTTATAGCAATCACCACATAGAGCTATTCCGACCTCTAGATAGTGAAAGAAACTCTGATCTCTTTAGGTTTTGGTTTGGCGAAAAATTTACCCTGATTTTACAATTGAATGCATGCATATGCACAAATTCCTATTTCTACCCTTCGTTGGTTCCTAAATGTTGGGGTGTTATAGACTTCACCCCTTAAATTAAACTTCGTCCCAAAGTTTGCTGATGTGTACCTGAATAGTTCTAGATATGCTTCTTTTAAGTCATCTTCTTTTTCCCATGTAGCTTCTCTCTCTGGGTGATGTTCCCATTATACTTTGCTGTATTTGATTGCCCTGTTTCTCAACCTTTTCTAGTTCTCTTCCAGAATTTTACAGGGTTTCACCACATAAGTCAAATCTGCCTATAAGTCAACTTCTTGTTGGGTAATTGCATCATCAGGAACTTTAAGACATTTCCATAACTGCGACACATGGAAAACATTATGAACTTGAGCCAATCTTTTTGGTAACTCAAGAGCATAGGCTATTGTTCTGTTCTGACTCAGTATCTTAAATGGTCTGATATACCTTGGACTTAGTTTTCCTTTGAATCCAAATCTTTTAACACCCTTCATTGGACTTACTTTGAGATATACCATATCTCCCACTTCTGGACGCCATGATCTTCGACTTTGATCAGCATAAATCTTCTGGTGACTTTGAGCTATCTTCAATCGATCTCTAATAATATCAATGACATCTTGCTTCTCCTTGATATAGTCTGGTGAAAATTACTTGTTACTACTAGGTTCATACCAACATATTGGTGATCTACATTTCCCCCCATAAAGTACTTGATATAGTGTTGCTTTCAGACTACTTTGATAGCTATTGTTATAAGAAAATTCTACTAACGGTATATGATCTTCCCACGAACCTCCAAAATCTAATGCACAAGATCTAAGCATGTCCTCTAAGATTTGATTGGTCCTTTCCGTTTGGCCTCCAGTTTCTGGATGATAGGATGTGCTGAAATCCAACTTTGAGCCAAGTGCTTCATGTAATTGTTTCCAAAATGCTGAAGTAAACACAGATCCTCTATCTGATACAATTTTCTTGGGTACTCTGTTCTTACTTACTATATCTTTGACATAGATTTCTACAAACTTCTCGGCATTATCCTTTTGATTTACCGGGATCAAATGTGCACTTTTCTTGAATCTATCAACAATCACCCATATCATATCCTTCCTCTTTGGTGTCATAGGTAATCCTGTTGTAAAATCCATGGCAATTTCTTCCCATTTCCATTCAAGATTTTCTAAAGGTTGTAATCGTCCTGCTGGACTTTGATGCTCTGCTTTTACCCTTTGATAAGTATGGCATTCAGATACATACTTTACAATATCCCTTTTCATGTTATTCCACCAGAATAATTACTTAAGATCCATGTACATCTTCGTACTTCCAGGATGAATTGAACATGGTGTTTCATGTGCTTCTCGGAGTATCACCTCTCTGATCTCCGGTACATCTGGTACACAAAGACGGTTTTGAAACCATAAAGATCCATAATCTCCTAGGTGAAAAACTGATTTTTGTCCTTCAGAAATTCTTCTAATTTCTTCAACAATAAATGGATCATCAAGTTGATGTTGATAGATCTCATGACGAAGATCACTACTTTGCTCTTCTACAACCCTCATGGTAGCTAAACCTACATGAACTTCTGTCCTTAAGAATCGATTTCTAACCTTTCCAAATCCATTTGCAACTCTTTTGGTAATTCTCTATTGATGGGTTGAGTATTCGTACTCTTTCGACTTAAAGCATTTGCTACTGCATTAGCCTTTCCTTGAGTATAATTAATTGTAAGATCACAATCCTTGATCAAATCCAACCATCTTTTCTACCTCATATTCAGCTCCTTCTGAGTAAAGAAATATTTAAGACTTTTATGATCCATGTATAGTTCACATCTTGCTCCATAGAGAAAATGTCTCCATCCCTTTAAAGCAAAGACCACATCTCCCAAATCATGAGTTGGGTAGTTGACTTCATGTGGTTTGAGTTGTCTAGACCCATAATCAATTACCTTGTGATCTTGGATTAGCACACATCCTAGTCCTTCTTTGGATGCGTCACAATGTACTATGTAATCTTTTCCCATTTCTGGTATAGCTAAGATTGGTGTGGATGTTAATCTGGTTTTCAAATCCGGAAAACTTGTTTCACACTTCTCATCCCATATGAATGGTGCATTCTTTCTTTGCAATTTGGTCATTGGTCCAGCTATCTTAGAAAAAACTTCAATGAATCTCCTATAATAGCCTGCCATCCCTAGGAAACCTCGAATTTGTTTCACATTGGTTGGTGCATTCCATTCCAAAACTGATTGAACTTTAGATGGATTTACCACAATTCCATCCCTACTGATGATATGACCAAGAAATTCTACCTTGTCAAACCAAAATTCACACTTGCTGAATTTAGCATACAGCTTATGTTCTCTCTAGATTTCCAATGTTATCCTCAAATGATCAGCATGCTCTTCTTTATCCTTAGAGTATATCAAAATATCATCAATAAACACTATGACAACTTATGCAGATACGGCATGAACATTTTGTTCATCAAGTTCATGAATATTGTCGGTTCATCGGTCAATCCAAAAGGTACGACGAGATACTCATGATGTCCATACCTTGACACAAATGTTGTTTTTGGAACATCTTCAGGTTTAATTTTTATCTGATGGTATCCTGATCTTAGATCAATTTTGGAAAACACACCAGCTCCTTTGACTTGGTCAAATAGGTCTTGGATTCTTGGCAATGAATATTTGTTCTTGATGGTAACATTGTTGAGATTTCTGTAATCACCACACATTCTTCGTCCTCCATCTCTTTTATCCAGAAAAATTACCGGAGTTCCCCATGGGGATACACTTTCCTGAATAAATCCTTTTCTAGCTAATTCATCAATTTGCTCCTTAAGCTCGTTTAATTCGTTTGGTCCCATCTTATACGGTGCTTGGGCTATTGGTTTTGTACTAGGTATCAGGTCAATAGTACAGTCTATTTCTCGATCAGGTGGCATTCCTGGTGACTCTGCTGGAAAAAACATCTTGAAATTCCTTCACTACAGGAATATCTTCCAATTTGACCTCCTTCATTGAGTTCAACTGTAGATCTACCATGTGACTATGTTTATCCACCTGATAGACTATCCTTCCTCCACTTGGAGACTTGATTGAAACAGTTTTCTCCTCACAATTGATATGAGCTCCATAGTCCATCATCCAATACATTCCCAACACTACTGCTATTCCCCTTAATGGAATCACATAAATATCTGCATAATAGGTTTGATCACACAATGAGATAACTTGGTTTAATTTAATGTTTCTAACTACCACTATCCCACCAGTGGTGACTACGGTCTTAGGTTTTTCTAACGGTACCCTTCTAATTCCGAACTTATCACAAAATTGTTCAGATATGAATGAATTAGTTGCATAGGTATCAAATAGAAATTTTCCAAGATTTGTGAGAATATTGAGCGTACCTATCACTCCTTGATCCGAGTTATCCACCTCCTCCAAGGTTGCGCAGTTCAGCTTTCTAGTTGGCCCGCCTTTCTTGCCATTGTCGTTTTTGCCATAGCTTCCACCTCTATTAGGTTGTCCACCTATGCCTCTTGCTTGACCACTGCATTTTGTAGGCCAACCACCTGGTGGTTTGCTTGGGCAATCAGGCTTAATGTGCTCCTTCTAACCACAACCTTAACATATGATTACTGGCTTCTTACATTCCCTTTGGAAATGCCCTGGAATACCATAATTGTCGCATATAATATTCCTCCTAGGGTTGGACTGACCTCCACAACTATACTTGTTAGTATTGTTGTTGTTGTTGTTGTTATTGAAGGGTCGACTCCTGGGTTTTAACTCCAAATTGGGTTTAGGCTTACTTGCTTGATTACTCTTAGTTTCTTTCTTTGCTCTCTTCCTTCAGTCCTCTTGGAAATTCTAATAATCATCCTCAAATGTGATAGCTGCATCTAGTAACTATTGAAAAGTTGGTTTATTGCTCAGCTGCATCTTCACAAATGGATTTAAACCATGCAGGAAACGTTTCTTCCTCTTTTCCTTAGTGCTCACTTCATCCTCAGCATACCGAGATAGTTGACTGAACTCCCGGATGTACTTCATGACACTGGCATATCCCTGTTGAAGTTCTTCAAACTCCCTACACTTCAACTCCAACACACTTTCTCGAACATGATACTCACGGAATCTCAGCTTGAACTCATCCCAGTATACTCCCTACCTATAGGTTGCATTGCTAGCTGATTCTCCCACCAAGATGATGCATGTCCAATTAAGAGATGTGTTGCATACCTCAACTTTTCCTCGTCAATGCATCCTACAGTTTTCAACTTTCTCTTCATATCTGCTAGCCAACCCTCTGCATCCATTGGCTTAGGGGCTGATGCAAAAGGTAACAGCCTTGCATTTTGAAAGTCAGAAAGACTCACACCACGTCCTTCAGGTTCCCTCTGATGTCCCACTCGATCCACTAACCGTTCCATGAACTTGTTCTGGGACTCTTGCATCATTTGCATGTACTGTAAAAATTTCTTCTCCATTACCAGCCTCATTGGTGGTGGTGGTAAATTTTCCTGCATTCTAGCGTCTTCATCCACCTTTTCCTTAGTTTCACACTCCATGCGCTGTTGTTCGGTCTCGTCCTCTACACCTGTTTCCATACCCCCTAGTCTTGTAACATAAAGTGAACACTCATAATTTCATCATGCATATGTGTTCTGAGCTCAACTTCATGCACAGAACTAGTCACACAATGGAAAACAAAATCCAAATAAGAACCAAATATGCATTTCACATATTATAAATTACAAACAACATAGTTAGTACAATGTCTTTACAAGAATATACCATTTAGGTATTACAACTCATGTGCATACTATCCCACTTATTTAGTTACATCAAGTGCTCAAACTCTAACTCCCGTATCACCACTGCGATATTCCTTCTCAAGGTCACGCTCCCAGAAGCTACGACGTTCATTGTACATTCCTAGAGTACAACCGTGCTGACGTCGAGTACGACGCACCGTATGTGGAACAACTTGCCTCTTTGATGGACGATACTCAATATCAGAAGTATCTCGACTTGACACATCATCAAGCTGAAGTGTGTCCATACCTTCCAACTCATCTGAGGTATCTTCAAAATCATCCTCATCACTGTCTTAGAGTTTAAAGCTGTGGTTAGGTTTCTACCTTAATTACTTTCTTGTACTTGCGGATGCTTGCAAGGGGTTTAATCACAAGTATGTATTAGTCCTAGGAAGGTCGGACATTAGCACAGGTTCACCCACACAACACTTAGCAAACTAAAGAAGATTAATCAACTATATGAAGCAAAAGCACTTGACGGTATTCCCATGTGTCCCCAAGAACATTTGGTCATCTTAAGTAATACAACCGGCTTGTCCTTTGCTCGATAAAGGATTGGGCCACTTGCTGCATTTATTCTTATTGTCTTTTATTTACTCGTACTTTATTTACTTGCATTATCAAAAACCCCTAAATATCCGTTTGCTAAGTATTTACAGAGAATTCCTGCTCCAAGCCACTAGCCAGCACCTTCTGCTCCTCGCTGGGTTCGACACTCTTACTTATAGAAAATACTGCGATACACCCCCTATAATTGTGGGTCATCGACTACTTCCTCTTCGATTGTTTTCAAAACATGGCCAGATCTGTTGCGATGCAAATTCTCTAACATGGGTTCATCATCATATAAAGTATGATATTGATATGGCCTTGACCTTGGTCGTTCGGCTTGAAATCCAAGAATGTTGATACTCATTGACAAGTAAGCTTAAAATCGTCTAAATTTCACCAGTTACACTTTTAGACCTAAAATGGGGGATGTCGTGGAAATGGCCACGGCAGTCGCTGCCACTGGCAGCGATTGAGTGTTTCGTGAGGACGATTTGGCGGCCATCTGCGGTGCGAGATGGGGGTGGATGCACATGGGTTTACCCAGGTTCACCCCCCCGGAGGGTAAAGTCCTACTCCTGCTAGATTAGATTATTGGAGAGCGAGTTACAGGGGTGGCGAGCTCGGCGGTTAGGCAGCGAGTCGCTTGAGGGGGTGTATGATGAACGTATGTCTCTAGGATAACCTAGGGAGGTTTATATATGAGGCACCTTGCTAGGTTTTACAAGTTACAACCGAACAAGATAAGGATTCGGAGTTTTGACCTAATCCGACTAGGCTTCTGTTACGCTCCTGGGCCTCCAGTCGCCAGTCGCTGGACCTTTCCTTCCTTCGTAGTCCAGTCGCCGTCTTTCGGGTGCACTCGTAGGCCCTTCGGCCCAATCGGAACGTCCTGCTGGGCATACCCTCTTCGGCATATCCCCATCAGTAGTCCCCGAGGCCATCGTTGATGCAGGCGCAGGCGTCCTTTTGGCGTTCAGAGTAGGCGAGCCCAATTTGGGTGTCCTGTCGAGTCGGCGATTAACTCCATTAGAACCAAGGAGAATTTCCCCATGTTTCCATTCGGCGTCCCAATGAATGTAATTGCTGCCAAGTCGTCATCTTGGCGAGTGGAAAAGACTGGCGGGTGACGGGTGAAATAAAGGAGTTGGACCGTCAAATCTGGTCAAACTATCCATTGGAATTTCCAACACCAACTGTAACTTCGGCGCAATTACCGTGAGTAACGGCTATCCCGATTTTGGCAGGTGGCGTTCCCATATAAGGGGAGTGATGGTTCAGCTCTGCAGACCTTCTTCGCATTCTTCATTCTTCCTCATTCATTCTTCCTACCTCCAATCTCCCTGCCTACATCCTTCCGACTTGTCCTTTCCGCATCGTGTGATTCCACATCCTACCCGATGGCGCCTCCCAAAGGCTCATGGGGAAGATCTAAGTGTACCACATCCCAACTTAAATCTTTCGAGGACGCTGGAGTGCTCCGCAAGGGAACTGGCGGGTTCCCCCCTCTCCCGAGACCGAGCCGAAGCCGCGACCCCGCGAATTCATCTGCTTCCCCAGTCATCTTAAGAGGGGTCTGGGATTCCCCTCCTCACTCTTTTTCCGCCGCTTATGCGCGTATTACGCGATCAAGCCATCGGATCTTGGTTCGCATAGCATCGAGCAGCTGGCGATCTTCGTTGCCTTCTGCGAATGTTACCTCGGCTACATGCCGTATTTCCCGCTGTGGCCGGAGCTCTTCCACGGCCGCATCATGCGGGAGGCGTCCAGCGGCTTGATGCTAGCCGCAGGTGGAGTCACATTTCAATTGAAGCCAAAAGCCAATTTCGTCAAGCTCCTCCTACCGAAGAAGGCTGCCAGCGAGTGGAAGAAGAGCTGGTTCTACGTCAAAGAAGCCACTCCTCCCGGCGAGGTGGCTCTTCCCGAGTTCGTCGTCGGGAGGAGCGAGCCCTGTCGGTTGGCGCCGAAGGCGCTTCTCGAAGACCAGCGGATGACCGTCGCGGAAATGATGGATCAGATCCAGAAGCTGAAGGACCAGGGGTTGATTCCGATCAATCTCTACAACTGCTGGCTCGGGCGGCGCCTGGTTCCGCGGGCGGCTCGGTCGTACTGGATGTATGAATACAGCGGGAAGCATGACCCATCCCGAACCAGCAAGGAATCATGGGAGGCCAAGGACTACAAGGCCGCCCTGAAGAAGATCACCGACACAGAGTTCACTAGTGTGGCGGTCGGGCTCGCCCCGTACACTCCTGTGAAGAATGAAGCCCCCACATTAAGTCCTCTTCCGAATCGCTACGTCCGTGCTTTAGTTCCCAGTCTCCGCGTTTGGTGTTTTATTGGTGGTGGTTCTCAGCTTTTTCAGGTGTTGGAGGGCTGGCTCCCTCCGCTCGATGAAGAGGTTCCCTAGGAACTAGAGGAAGATTCCGAGGGAGGCTCTTCCGATAGTGACGAGGAGGAGGAAGAGGTTCCGCCCCCAGCGCCTGTGGCTCGCAAGACCCGCGTGCAGAAACAACGTGAAGTCGAGGCGAGCCGCAACCTGGACGAGCACGACGGAGGCGATGAGGTCACACAAGAGCACACGTCCCGGCGTACTACTACGCCATCGAAGCCCGCACACAGGCCCAAGTCGCCAGCGAAAAGGCCTATGTCACCGTCCAAATCGGTGGTGGTGTTCGAGTCGGATGACGATTCCGATGATGAAGGTTCTCCCGAAGTCTCGTAGAAGGCCCCAAAGGATGCAGTCCCAACGAAGGGGTTGGAGGGCGAGGACACGGTGGTAGTGGTAGAGGTTCGCCTTGCGGCGATTGCGCCGGCGGCCTCGGGGGTTCCAAGCCAAGAAGCGGCTGAGGCGATGACGTCCAAGTCGCCGCAGCCGTCAAGGGCGGCCGCGTCGGAGCCGAAGATCCCGGCGACTGTAGCTTCATCGTCGAGGAAGCCCGTGGTTTCGTGGGCTTCAGACGTCTTCGAGAGGGGGCTCATCCGCAAGTTGGGTCCCGAGTTAGACAAGCCCGCCCACATCAGCACCAGGCTTTGTGTCCTCCCGGTCGCTAAGTAAGTACTGCTCCCTTGTCCCGATTCGCCTTGATCTTTTGTATTGTCGTTATATTGATTGTGGGGACTCGTGCAGGTCGGGGGCCAACAAGATTGGCCGTCCTTCGGTGGCTAAGATTCCACCGGCCGCCTGATGTCTACGCACTTCTATTCTTGTAGACAGTTGTTGGGCCTCCAAGTGCAGAGGTTTGTAGAACAGCAGCAAGTTTTCCCTTAAGTGGATCACCCAACGTTTATCAAACTCGGGGAGGAAGTGGTCAAAGGTATTCCCTCTCAAGCAACCCTGCAATCAAGATACAAGAAGTCTCTTGTGTCCCCAACACACCCAATACACTTATCAGGTGTATAGGTGCACTAGTTCGGCGAAGAGATAGTGAAATACAAGTGGTATGGATAATTATAAGTGGTAACGATGATAGAAAATAACTTGATGGCGTGAAAGAGACTGAAGGCAAAATGAAATAAAGATAGAAGCAAGCAAACATGTAACAGATCTAGTTGCAAACGGTGTATCAATGCTTAGAAACAAGGCCTAGGGATCATACTTTCACAAGTGAACACTCTCATTTAAATATATTCTCTTTATGATACTACTCTTAACTACTCTCCGGTTGGACACTCTAATCGATGGTAGGGCTATAACAGCACTCCTTAAAGTAAGCCTTTCCCATCTAGAACCCCACACTGTCACCTTGAGTACTAGATGAGTCCAACAAACACCACAATTTCATAAAGACATCCAACTCCAAATATAACTCATAACAAGTATTTGTAATCTCTAGCCTAAGTGCCACCATGGTGAGCACGCTGTCACTTTCACACACATGGGGAGAGCAGAGATCTATGAAAGCAGTTGAGTAGCAAGGTAGATCTATAGATTACAAGCTCATGATCACAATATGATCATGCATAGAGAGAGAGATAACACATAGCTACTGGTAGAACCCTTATCCTCGAGAGAGAACTACTCCCTCCTCATCATGGGAATCAGCAATGGTGATGGAGATGCCGGTGGAGATCGATGGAGATGGCTCCGGGGGAACTTTCCCGTCTTGGAAGGGTGCCGGGACAGAGACTTTCTGTCCCCCGAATCTCCCCTTAGGTGGCGGCGGCGCAGCGGAACTTTTCGTGGCTGGAGGCTTGACTATCTAGGGTTTATGCATCAGGAGGCTTCTTATAGGCGAAGAGGCAAGGTTGGTGGAGTGCCAGGGGGCCCACACCACCTGGTGGCGCGGCCAGGGCTAGCCTGTGCCACCATATGGTGTGGCCAGGCCCTGGCCCTCCTCCGTCTCTGCTTCGGGCTCCGTGAGTCTTCCGGTAAAATAGGAACTTTGGCTTTTGTCCCGTCCAATTCCGAGAATATTGATTTTCTGACTTTCCTGGGACCAAAAACAGCAGAAAACAGGCAACTGGCACTGTGGCTCTTGTTAATAGGTTAGTGCAAGAAATCATATGAATAGTACTCCAGAGTGTGGACAAAACATAAGAAAGTAGATAAAACCAAGCATGGAACATCAAAACTTATGGATACATTTGCAATGTATCACCGCCCCCACGGGAGAGGGTGACCTCCCAAATTAGAGAAAGGCTACTGGAGATGTGGCGACCACATAAGTCGCGAAGAAGTAGAAGGGGGGTGTTGATGACGCCGCAGCCAAGGACAGCGCCGCGGAGCCAGATGCTGTGTCAGTCGCCGAAGAGGTGGTGGCGACGCGATCGGAACCAGTCTTGGCTGCGTCCGTGCCGGAAGCGCCGGTCCTGACAACCAGTGCCCCCGCCAGGGCGTCGGCGACGTTCCCGCGCTTCATGGCGAGGGGGTTTCCAGGTGTGGCGGACACCCAGTCTCCACAGAGTCCAGAGATTGTGGATGCGGACATTGGGTCCCGTCGCGGGCGCACTTCCTTCATGACTCCATCGACTGACACTGGAGAACTTCACAGGATGCTCGGCGCTGCTATTCAGGTATGTCCAGTCCCCGAGTTCCTAGTTGCTGAATTGCAGCGGCTGGGAACTGAACCTCTTGGTCCTCTACAGTCCCCGAATTCCTAGTTGCTGAATTTCGGCGGCTAGGAATTGAGTTTCTTTTTACTTCTCTAGTCCCCGAATTCCTAGTCGCTGAATTTCGGCGGCTAGGAATTGAGTTTCTTTTTCCTTCTCCAGTTGCCGACTTCCTGGTCGCTGAATTTCAGCGGCTGGGAACTGGGTTTTGTTTTGTCAAATGCTGAGGCGAGTTGTTTGTTTGTAGGGATTGCAAACGGAGTCGACCGATCGGCAGGCCGCGAGGGAGAGCTTGGAGCGTGACTTGCGCGAAGCACAAGAGGCGAACCGGCGGCTTCAGGAAAGTATTGGTGAGTATCTGTTTGTCTTTCTTTTCCTCTATCAGGTGTCAGTTAGTCGTGTACAGTGCGCTGATGTTTTCTCTTGCAGATGGTTTCCCGGCTGAGATGTCCAAGGCCCGTGAGGGGTATGTTCCAGTCGCCGAGCTGGACACGGCGAATGGACAAATAGGCTCCCTGGTCCTGGACTTGGAGGAGGCGAAAGCGGCCTCAATTTCTTCGGAGGAGCGAGCGAAGGCTGCTGTCGCTGCGGCTGAGGAAGAGCGCAAAGCCAGGGATTCCATCATGGTGGGGCTGCACAACAAGCAAACCGCCTTGGAGAAGCACGTCACGGAGAACTGCCGCAAACTCCTTGGTGAGTCTCTGTCTTTGCCTGACCCGTTTGTCGAGTCCCCGATTTGGGGGGTTCATAGTTTCACTGAGACCTGGCTTTACAGCTGTGGTAGCCCAAAGCGATCCGGTGGTAAACTTACAATGCCTCGCAGTGCGTGACTGCCATGGTGAACGCGGCCACGGCCTCGGCGTTGTGCGTCCAAGCGGCTCTTCAGGGCATGTCCCCCACCGAAGTTATTCCTGGGGGCTTACGGAGGTGTGGCGCTATCTGGAGGAGGTGCCTGCCATCGTGGAGTGGATGACTCACTCAGCGTTCAGGCGCGGGGCCACCACAACGTTGAGCTCGGGTCTCGCCCACTTCCTCGACGACTTCGACCTTGACAACGTGAAGAGTGGCTATCCATCAACGACCGGCATGGTGGAGATGTCAGAGGTGCTGAAGTTGACCACGAAGGCCGCCGCTTACGCCGATTGGGTCTTGGCGATGGGGGATCTACTGCCGTACCAGGAGACGGTGTTGGCGTCTGGCGACCCCAAGCCGGAGCATCGCGACATGAAGTCGGAGCAGCCCTTCTGATCGTCATTGTCGAAGTCGCTGATGACATACCCGACGAACCCGTGGCAGCCTTTTGTTCGCGTCAAGGGGGGTGGCGCTGCTTCTTCATCAGGGCCTGTGGAGTAAACAATGTAATTGTCCAATTTGTGATGTATGCCAAGTGGCGAATGCTATAAAATATTTTTGCAGTATATGCCAAGGGGAGTCAATCGAGTCGTGTTGCGACTAGGAATGTGTGGTGTGTTTGTTTTTGATTGAGCGAGTCCCCGAGCGCGTCTGCCCTTTAATGGGGTATAACTCAATTGTATACTTTTGTGTATTGTTTTGTTTATGCATTATTTTTATCCCTCACGTCTTCTGAGTGCCGAGTCCCCGAGCATGGTGCCCGACCACATTGGTCATGCTCCTGTTGCAGGTTGTGAGTGCGTTTTTCGTAACGCGTCTCCTCCCCTGGGCCGGAGAGCCAATCGCTTGGCGAGTCCTAGGTAGCTCTCTTACTTGGTGTGTTCCCGAGCCGCGTGGTGGTTCTTGTTTTGCGGAGTCCCCGTGCATGGTTCTTAACCGTTCGAGTCGCTTTGCACGAGGGTGGGAGGGACAGGTCGCTGTGAGAAGCGTGTACCGGTTTTCTTGGCCCGGTGGGCCAGTCGGGCTAGGCGACTCCAATGGTGGCTCCGGGTTGGCGTTTTCGTGGACGACCCAAGGCCCGAATATTTTCGGTGCCCTTGTGCCGCACTACTTAGCCGTGCCGGTCGCTCGACCAGAGGTTGACTTCCATAAGTAGTGTATTGCTAGTATGTACGAGTGCGAGTGGCACAAGAATATGGCGAGTGGACACAATTTGTATGATCCGGATGAATTTCATTATATATTCCGATGGAGTACAATGTTAGGTTCTAAGTATAGAACTTTCTGAGGAGGTTTACATTCCATGGCCTCCCGACCTCCACTTGACCGTCACCCCGTATGTCGATGAGGTAGTAGGCATCATTGCCAAGGACTCGGCCTATGGAGAACGACCCCTCCCAGGGGTGAGAGTTTGTGCATGCCCTTCTTGTCTTGGGCCAGTCGTAGGACCAGGTCGCCTTCCTGGAAGGTGCGAGTTCGCACTCGGCAGCTGTGGTAGCGACGGAGTCCTTGCTGGTATATGGTGGTGCGGGAGCGAGCCAGGTCGCGTGCCTCGTCGAGTTGATCGATGCTGTCTTAGCGGGCAACCTCGTTGGCTGCCTCGACATAGTTGGCGACTCGAGGTGAGTCATGCTCCAGGTCGGTTGGCATTACGGCCTCGGCGCCATACACCATGTAGAAGGGCGTGAACCTGGTTGAGCGGTTGACGGAGGTGCGAATCCCCCATATCACAGAGGGGAGCTCGTCAACCCAGCATCCTGGGGTGTGCTCGAGGGGCACCTGGAGTCGCGGCTTGAGCCCATGGAGGATGCTCTGGTTGGCGCGTTCTACTTGGCCATTTGACTCCAGGTGAATGACTCTCGCGAGGTCAAGTCGGATGCCATGTTCTTCACAGAATTCCGCCATGGCCCCCTTGGCAAAGTTGGTACCGTTGTATGTTATCATGTTGTGCGGGTAGCCGTACCAGTAGATGAGTTCGCGTAGGAACTTGGTGGCCATCTTGCCGTCGCACTTTTTTATCGGCTTGGCCTCGATCCATTTGGTGAACTTGTCGACTGCGACCAGGAGGTGAGTGAAGCCAGACGGGGCCTTCTTGAACGGGCCTACCCTATCCATGCCCCATACGGCAAATGGCCACGTGATGGGGATGATCTTGAGTGCCGAGCCTGGGAGGTGCGTCTGATTGGCGTATTTCTGGCACCCGACGCATCGTTGGACGATGTTGGTGGCGTCAGCGTGTGTGGTGAGCCAGTAGAAACCGTGCCGCATGGCCTTGGCGACTAGCGACTTGGTGCCAGCATGATGGCCGAAGTCGGCGGCGTGAATGTCCTGGAGGATCTTGCGGCCTTCTTCTGGCTGTAGCAGTGCTAGAACACGCCGGTCACGCTGCGTTTGTAGAGCTCGCCGTTGATGATGACGACGGATTTGCAACGGCGCACGATCATTCGCTCCTCTATCTCATTGCTCGGTAGAAGCTTGTGTTTTAGGAAGGTGACGTATGGTGCTGTCCAGTCGCTAGGTTTCACAACCATGGTGACTAAGGATGGTTCTGGTTGCAGTGGGATCCCGACGTCGATCTCTTTTGGTGGGTTGACCGATGGTTTGTGGATGATGTCGAGGAAGACGCCTACTGGTGGCGCTTGTCGGATTGATCGGATGCGGGAGAGGGTGTTTGCCTCCTCGTTTTTGCGCCTATCGATCCACTCGATGGAGTAGCCATCGAAGTGTACTCCCAGCTAGTCGATAGCTTGGCGGTACGTGATCATTGTTGGGGAGACGGCATCGCATGTCTCGGCGACTTGGCCAGCGACTAGGTCGGAGTCGCCATAGCTTCGTAGGCGGTTGACGTTCATCTCCTTAGCGGCTCTCATGCCGTGAAGGAGGGCCTGATATTCTGCCATGTTGTTGGTGCAGGGCTTGAAGTTGAGGTAGAGCACGTAGCGGAGCTTGTCTCCTTTGGGAGAGGTCAGGATGACCCCAGCCCCTGCGCCGTTGGCGTTCTTGGAGCCGTCAAAATGGAGCGACCAGTAGTGGAGGTACGGGAGCTTCTTTGGCTCCTGTGCTTCTTCCCAGTCTGCAAGGAAGTCAGCCAGGGCTTGTGACTTGATCGCTTTGCGGGGCTCGTATTTGATGTTGTGGACGCCGATTTCGACGGCACACTTGGCGACTCGCCCGGTCGCCTCGCGATTGCGTATGATGTCCTGCAGGGGCGCGGAGGAGACCACCGTGATTGGGTGCTCCTGGAAGTAGTGTGGGAGTCGCCGCTGTGCTCGGAATACCGTGTACACCAATTTTTGGTGTTGCGGGTAGCGCTGTCGTGAGTCCGTTAGGACTTCGCTGATGTAGTAGACAGGGCGCTGTATGGGGCGCTCCTTGCCCTCTTCTGGTCGTTCGACGACCATCATGGCGCTGACGAATCGAGTAGAGGTCGCGACGTAAACGAGCGTTGGCTCTTTGTCGAGTGGCGCGGCGAGTAGTGGTGCCGCAAGTAGCACCTCTTTGAGCGCTTTGAGTGCGTCGTTGGCCTCCGCGTCCCATTGGAACGTGGGGTTTTTACGCATCAGGTGGTAGAGGGGCATTGCCTTCTCGCCTAGTCGGGGGATGAAGTGATTGAGGGCCGTGACTCGCCCGACCAACTTATGGACGTCGCGCAGGCACTCGGGTTTCCCGAGTCACGCGATGATGTCGATCTTAGTGGGGTTGGCTTTGATGCCTCTCTTGGAGACTACATAACCTAGGAGTTGTCCGGTGGGGACGCCGAAGGTGCATTTTCCGGGGTTCAGCTTGATGTTGTACCTCCGCAAGTTGGCGAAGGATTCGGCTAGGTCGGCGAGCAGGTCGTCCTGGCGGGTGGATTTTACCACCACGTCGTCGATGTAGACGTGAATGTTGCGGCCAATTTGGCTCGCTAGACACTCCTGCATGCACCTTTGGTATGTGGCGCCTGCGTTCTTGAGGCCGAACGTCATGGCCGTGTAGCAGAATGCGCTGAATGGCGTAATGAATGCCGTCTTCTCCTCGTCCTCGACCGCCATCATGATCTGGTTATAACCAGAGTAAGCATCGAGAAAGCACAACGACTCCGATCCCGTGGTCAAGTCGATGATCTGATCGATGCGCGGTAGGACGAACTCCTCCTTCGGGCATGCGCTGGTGAGGTTGGTGTAGTCAATGCACATTCTCTATGTGTTGTTCTTTTGAGAACCAGGAGTGGGTTTGCTAGCCACTTGGAGTACTTGATTGGCCGGATGAATCCTGCGGCTAGCAGGCGCTGAACTTCTTCGGCGGTTGCCTGACGGCGCTCTTCATTGAAGGGTAGTAGCGACTGCTTTACTGGTCGCACTTTGGGGTCAGCGTTGAGTTTGTGCTCTGCGAGTTCCCTCGGGACACCTGGCATGTCAGATGGCTTCCATGCGAAGATGTCGCGGTTCTCACAGAGGAACCCGATGAGCGCGCTTTCCTTTGCGGGAATCATATGCACCCCGATGGTGACCGTATGGCTGGAGTCGCCTGGGACGAGCACGACGGTGCGGGTGTGCGTGGTTGCCCGAACATGGAGTTCGCGGCGGTTGGTTTCTTCAGGATGGTGGGATCATCCTTGTTGATGTTGCCCGCGTATTTCGCGAGCTCCTCCGCGTGGTCGGTCTCCACGATGATGATGGCATCGGCGAGCTCGGTGCCTTTGTCCTGGCATTCCACGGCCATGTCGGGGTCACCGTGGACGGTGATGATGCCGCTTGGGCCAGGGAGCTTCATCATGTTGTAGGCATAGTGTGGGGTCACCATGAACTTTGCGAATGCCTGGCGGCCTAGGACGCAGTGGTAGGGGCTGCGGAAGTTCACCAGCTCGAACATGATCCTCTCCGTGCGGTAGTTTGCTGGAGTGCCGAAGGTGACTGGCAGCGTCACTTTTCCAATCGGGTACGCCTTTTGACCAGGGACGATGCCATGGAAGGTCGTCAGTGTTGGCTCAATGGCTGCTTCTGGGAGCTGGAGCCTTTTGAACGTGTCGAGGTACAAGATGTTGATGGAGCTCCCACCGTCCATTAGTGTCTTGGGCAGCCAGTAGTCGGCCACCTTGGGCTTGACTACCAGGGCGACTCGCCATGGGTATTCGATCCTTGGCGCATGGTCCTGGCGACTCCAGGTGATGCTCTGCTCGGACCAGTTTAGGAAACGAGGGATGTCGACCTGTGTCACCGCATTGACGGCGACCACGCGGGCGAGCACCTTCTTCTCGCGCTTGGTGCCGAGTCCGGTGAAGCTGTGTAGCGAGCGGACAGCGGTGCCGAAACCGCTGCCCTTCCCATTGTCCCGAGGTGGGTTGTTGTTGGGGTCCTCCCTTGCTCGGCTCGCCTTCTCAATCTCTTTGAGAGGGTGGCAATCGACGGTGGTCTGGGTGGCGGGTTTTCCCTCCCTGCTATGGTAGATGCAGGGCTGGTTGAGCAGGGCGGCGGGGTCAAATTTCGGCCTCATCGCGTTGTTGGCGCGGTAGTTCCCGCTGTCGTGGTAGTTTCCTCCGTCACGGCGGTAGTTCTTGGAGTCGTGCTGGCCGCAGCCGGCTTTGGCGATGAAGTCGACTCGCCCGTCCATGCGGCGCTTCCCGGCGATGCGGGTGTTGCTGTAGCCCATGTCGCATAGGCGCCCGCTGTCGTGGATGCTAGTGCGGCATCTTCTTCCTGACTCGTCGTCGGAGTCTTGGTTGGGGTCCTCCTACGCATAGCGCTTGGCGATCTCGAGGAGGTTAGGGATGTTGTCGAGCGTTAGGTAGACCCTCTTGATCTTAGAGACCAGGGGTTCGTACCGGCATGCGTTCTTGAAACAGTGTATCGCCGTGTCTGGGTGGATGCCGGAGGCGTTTATCCACAGTTCTTGCCATCTTTGGATCTAGCGGCGAGTCGACTCGCGTTGTCCCTAGATGCATCACTCTAGGTCCTCTATGGTGGTGGCGCGGGTGTAGGAGCCCTCGAAGTGCCGGACGAAGGCGTCCCACATTTCTTCCTAGGAATCGATGATGTCAGCAGGGAGCGTGTTGATCCACTGCCGGGTCGCACCCTCCATCATCAGGGGGAGGTAGCGAGCGGCGAGCAGGTCGGTGTGGCCTGCGATTCCCATTGCCATGAGGTATGTTTCCAGCCAGACAGCAGGGTCGTACGTCGGGTCGTACTTCTCGATCTCCTTGGGGGCCTTGAAGTTGGCGGGGTATTTCTCCCCGCGAATCATGGGTCCAAAGCATTGCGGCCCGACTCGACTGTGCGAGCCTCTTGGTTCCGGGTCACCGCGGTTGGTGAGGGTGTGCCTCAGGTCATTGGGCTGGCGCGACCACCATGCCTGGTTGTTGATGATGTTCGTTCGGGAATCAGGGGGCTACCCGTTGGCAGCGAGCGTGTTGTTCGCCGGTCGCGGCTTGTTGGTTGACAGCACGGGATTGGCAGCCCGTGGTTGGTTCGCCAGGGGCTGGGGTGATGGGAAAACTAATGCGTTGGCCACGGTGGGGTGGCCCCTTGATGCCGCCCTGCTTCCTGATGAGCGGGAGTACATCCGCCCCCGCGGGTCAACTCCCGCGGCTTGTTGTTCGACGGCCCTGACGAGTAGGGCCTTGGCGTACTGGATCTGTAGCCCGTCGTTGCCTTGGACGTCGAGGTTGGCGATCACGGCATCGGCGCGTTGTCCATCGGGGTGGAGTATAATGGTAGCCCGTTGGCATCACGGGCTTGAGGCGAGATGATGATCCGCGGTTGGTCCTGCGGGGGCGTGCGACCCATGGGTGGTGGAGGGGCCCCGGTTGCTGGTGCGCGAGGTGGTGGTCTCGCGGGGTTGCTTCTGCCTGGTGGTGCGTTCTCGCAGTATTCGCGCTCTACGGCGCGTGTGGGGTCGCTTTCATCGTTGAAGTTCAGGACGCGGCCCTGGACGTTGGAGTTCAGGCGGGTCCTGATGCTGCGCTGGTGATAGAGCGACAACTCCCACGCCGTCTCTCGTTCGAGGCGGTATTTCTCGGGCTCGGCGAGTTCGTTGCATTGCGCCTCTGCGAGCTGCAGGCGGGCTTGCTCCACCTCGGCGGCCGTCGTAGTCGGCGGGATCGGCGTGGACAACGAATCTGGCGGGCAGGCCGTGCTACCCGCCATGTAGATCGCGTTGAAGCGATTAGATCTGGCGCTCGGAGGATTCCGAGCCGGAATCAGAGTCGAAGATCCCCAGGATGGAGGGGTCCTCGAAGTCCTCGGGGTTGGAGACTCGCGTGATGGAGTCCTCCCGTGATGCGGTGGTGATGGATCTGTCGACCGATGCAGGGGTCGCGGAGTCGGCATCGTCGTTTAGGGCGTCATCGTTCATGGCGGTGTTAGTCTCGACCGCGTCGCTGGCAGCCGAGTCGTACTCGGTGACGAGTCTCCTGATGGAGCGGACCTGCTCTTCCAAAAGCAGATCGTGATGTGGTGGCAATCCACCGACGATCACCGTTGCAGCTGGGTCGATCGCGCCGATGAAGCCGACAAAGAGGTTGATGGAGCCGACCGGCATCACCGCGCTGTGAGTGACCGGGCGTGACGCCAGGATGTAGCTGCTGGGCAGGATCTGTAAGATCCCGCCGATGGCAATCATGCGACCGGTGGCGAGCGGCGGATCGATCGGCGAGTAGGGTCTGTGGTGCGCGGGCCAGTCCCGCTATGCCCCACGGTGGGCGCCACTGTCGTGGAAATGGCCATGGCAGTCGCTGCCTCTAGCAGCGATTGAGTGTTTCGTGAGGAAGAGTTGGCGGCCATCTTTGGTGCGAGATGGGGGCATATGCACATGGGTTTACCCAGGTTCGGCTCCCGGAGGGTAAAGACCTACTCCTGCTAGATTAGATTATTGGAGAGCGAGTTACAGGGGTGGCGAGCTCGGCGGTTAGGCAGCGAGTCGCTTGAGGGGGTGTATGATGAACGTAAGTCTCTAGGATACACTAGGGAGGTTTATATATGAGGCACCTCGCTAGGGTTTACAAGTTACAACCGAACAAGATAAGGATCCGAAGGTTTTGACCTAATCCGACTAGGCTTCTGTTACGCTCCTGGGCCTCCAGTCGCCATTCGCTGGACCTTTCCTTCCTTCATAGTCCAGTCGCCGTCTTTCGGGCACACTCGCAGGCCCTTCGGCCCAATCGGAACGTCCTGCTGGGCATACCCCCTTCGGCATATCCCCATCAGGGGAAATTACATCAAGGGCCATACATTTAGCACAAAGGACCCTAAAATTAAGCAAGGAAAATAGTTGGGTTCGGCTCCTTCTCGAGAGAGTATCTGATCGAGCCATACTCTTCATACTACTTCATCTTCGATTGTGTTCAAAATATGGCCAAACTTGTCGGCATGCAAATTTTTGGGTATGGGATCATCAGCATAAAGTATGATGTAGATATGGCCTTGACCTTAGTGGTTCATCCTGAAATACAAGAATGCTTCATACTTGTTGACAACTAAGCTTAAATTTTTTTAAATTACACCACACAATTTCAGGTTAGAACTTTACACGGTTGATCGGAGTACATTTTGCATCAGGGACCTCAAAAAAGCAAAAAATTACATCGAGGTCCATATACATTTAGCATAAAGGACCCTAAAAGAAAAATATGGTTCGGTTCATTCATGAGAGATCAGCTGATCTGAGCCAAACTCTTAATACTACTTCCTCTTCAATTGGTTTCAAAACATGGCCAGATCTATTGCCATGCAAATTCTCTGACACAGGATCATCATCATATAAAGTATGATGTTGTGGTCGTTCGGCTTGAAATCCAAGAATGCTCAAACTCATTGACAAGTAAGCTTAAAATCATCTAAATTTCACCATTTACACTTTTAGACCTAACAAAAGGGGGAAAATACATCAAGGTTCATACATTTAGCACAAAGGGCCCTAAAATTCAGCAAGGAAAATAGTCGGGTTCAGCTCCTTCTCTAGAGAGTAGCTGATCGAGCCATACTCTTCATACTACTTCATCTTCAATTGTTTTCAAAATAGGGCCAAATTAGTTGGCATGCAAAGTCTTGGATATGGGATCATTAGCGTAAAGTATGATGTAGATATGGCCCTGACCTTGGTCGTTTGGCTTGAAATACAAGAATGATCATACTCATTGACAAGTAATCTTAAAATCGTCTAAATTTCCCCACTTACACTTTTAGACCTAACAAAAGGGGGAATTGCATCGAGGTCCATACATTTATCACAAAGGACCCTAAATTAAGCAAGGTAAACAATCGGGTTCAGCTCCTTCTCTAGAGAGTAGCTGATCGAGCCATACTCTTCATACTACTTCATATTCGATTGTTTTCAAAATATGGCCAAATTTATCGGCATGCAAATTCTTGGATATGGGATCATCAGCATAATGTATGATGTAGATATGGCCTTGACCTTGGTCGTTCTTCTTGAAATACAAGAATGGTTCATACTCGTTGACAACTAAACTTAAATTCTTTTAAATTTCACGACTTACTTTTAGGTTAGAACTTTACACGGTCGATCGGGGTACATTTTTCATCAGGGACCTCATAATAGTAAAACTTACAAAGAGGTCCATATTCATTTAGCATAAAGGACCCTAAAAGAAAAAAATCTGGTTCGACTCATTCTCGAGAGATGAGTTGATCTGAGCCAAACTCTTAATACTACTTCCTCTTCAATTGTTTTGAAACATGGAAAGATCTGTTGCCATGCAAATTCTCTAACATGGGATCATCAGCATAAAGTATGATGTTGATATGGCCTTGACCTTGGTCGTTCGGCTTGAAATCCAAGAATGGTCATACTCATTGACAAGTACGCTTAAATTCGTTTAAATTTCACCACTTACACTTTTTGGTTATAATTTTAAACGGATGGTGGGAGTACATTTTATATCAAGGATATAAAAAGGAAAAATTACATCGAGGTCCATACGTTTAGCTTAGAGGACCCCAAAACCAAGCAAGGAAAATTGTCGGGTATGGCTCCTTCTCGAGAGAGCAGCTCATCGAGCCATACTTTTCATACTAGTTTTGACTAAGGTATATGTCCTGAGGGAGCGAGATTCTTCAATTAATGATCACAGTAAGTGGATGTGTACATGTTACACCAAGGACTTAAAAAAATAAAAAATAAATCCAAGTCCATACATTTAGCACAATGGATCCTAAAGTCAAATACTTGAAAATTTTGGTAACATGGTCTATAGAAACGAGGGGGAAGATTCTAGAATGATGGTGAAGTGTGTTTTGAGGTCTGTGCATATAGCATTTCATTGTGATGAAGACTATAAATAGAATATTCTAGATGCTAGAATGCAAAAGAAGATCCAACGGTTGGAAATGTTGGGATTCGTGAGTCTTGATCCAACAACTAATATTCAATGTTTTCCGTACACCATATAGTGTTAAGATAGTGGTAATGTAAGACTAGTATACTTACTTAACAAAAGAAAACAGCGCACTGCTCACTTTCAGCAGATCTTGTTGAAAAAGATGCACGAGTCTACCAGATGCAGGAATTGTATCATAAACTATATATGATGTCAATATGGTCATGACCTTGGCTGTTCGGGTCAAAACCAGGAATGTTAATACACCGTAGGCCAATACATATTGTGAAGAAGCCAGAGCATTTTTTGTATTCAAAGGTGTCAAGACACATGTTTCTCTTTTTTTCTTAGCATTGTATAGTGTATGAATAACTTTGAATATTGACCATTGGATCAAGACTCGAATCCCAACATTGTCAGACGTTGGATCTTCATTTCCATTTTAGCATCGACAAGATAATATTGGTAGTCTTTTGTATCTTATCTTACCACTATTATATATAGTGTGCAGACAAAAGTATGAAAATTAATTTATGCAAACTCGGTAAAATTATATGTCTGTATTTTTTTAATAAACATATGCATGTATTTGAACTATTAATGACTGGCAAAATGTTTTTATTGTCTAGTGTCTAAAAAATTAAACATAGTTCAAACCTGGGGCGTAAGTGTGAGATGTTTTCTTTTGTATGTTGCTTTGGATCACTTTTGTCCATCGGATGAATATTGGATGGTAGATACAAGGGCATGTTGATCTGAGTCTCCCTAGCAGTGGGCACGTGGAGTAGTAGTTGAACAATTTCAGAAAACACTTAAAATCCAAAATATAAGCATTAGCAGCAAAGACAGTTTACAGCCAAAATACACCCTTCCTTGTGCCAAAAGAGACCCTGCCTCCGACCACTACTACATTAACTAGTAAACGAGTGGTACTTATCTACAACTAAATTAACTAGTAATCCATCATTACCATCACATTAGGATCACTTAGCCGGAGATTAAGATCAATTCATCCCGTCGATGCAAACGTAGAAAGACAACACCTTGATCATCTAGTACAGTCCATCAGCCACGGTAATGTACCACGGCGGCATCGTGAGGAACATCAGATCTTTCACGCCAACACTATCGGGCGACGCGCAGCTCGTGGGCTCAATGAACCCATTAAGGGTGTCCGTCGAAAAAACCCGTCGGTGACTACGGGCCAGTCGCGCACAACTTCACCCTGTACTAGGGCCATCAGCACGAGGCCGCCCTTACGCACACCAAAGAAATGGCGGCATCCTGGCTGAGCTCGCCGATGATGAGGCTGAACATGGTAGGATCATCACCATAGATGATGACCATGGATGGCGGAAAGGATGGTAACGACATAGTTACTATACACTCCATGGGCTGGCCGTACGATAGCCTATGCACTTGTACCTTGTGGACGTTGTTGAGGTGCAAAAGGAGCTCGATCAGCGAGGCGGTGAATATGCAGCCAACCTCCGTGCAACCGCACAAGATGTACGGGCATGCGGCCTTGTGGTCGTTGAGCTTGCGGTAGGCGACCATGGTGAGGCTGCCATCGTGACGACATAGAATAGTTATTGGCGCTAGCTCGTCTTTGTCCATCACCGGCTAGCTCTTGGTGGAATCCGCAGACGCACCCAACATTGGAGTGGTTCCCTGGAAGCTCGGCTCACCGATGTAGTGCCCATAGTACAGAATTTTTATGCAGCATTTAGTGTTTTTGAACGAAGGTTGCAGAAAGTTGACAGGTGAGAGTAGATCAGGTACTTATTACTCTGTACAGTACTATACCAGACAAACAGATCCTACCCACGTGAGTGGTAAGAAGGTCTACACCTTTTATTGGAAATTGAGAAGGTCTACACCTAGAGAGAACGAGGACTGCATGCATGTCTTCAACACCATCTGCATTTTATTCTATCTGCTTGTCTCTTCTGGCTCTTTCGTTTCTTGGCATGTGTTGACTCGTGTATTAACGAGCTTCTTGGGGGACCCCAAGAGGAAGGTATGATGAGCTGAGCAGTAAGTTTTCCCTCAGTTATGAAACCAAGGTTATCAATCCAGTAGGAGCAAGGAAACACCCCAAAGGTGTAGCTAGCTAAACGTTGGCAGGGCGCACTACTGGTGCCAGCAACAACGTGGAGACCTACACAACACAACTAGAGAACTCTGTCCCCAACTTGCGATGAGGTTGTCAATCTCACCGGTTTTGCTGAAAACAAAGGATTAAGCATATCGAGTGGAAGAAAGTATTTTTTTACAGAAAGTAAACACAAAGAAGTAAACAATTGATTGTAGATGAAAGTAAAAGAAAGGACTGGGGTCCATAGTTCACTAGAGGTGGCTCTCCTTAAGATAGATAACATGTTGGGTGAAAAAATTACAGCGGGGCAATTGACAAACATCGAGAAAGCATACAAGCATATACTACTCATATTGACTCCTTTGAGATTCGATTGGGCATTACAACATTATACATAGACCACCATCCAACTTCATCTATGACTAATAATCCACCTTCAGGTTATCATCTGAACCCCCTCCAGTAGTAAGTTGCAAGCAACGGATAATTGCATTACGAATTGCGTGTAAATTAAACAATACGATTGTTCTATGAACAACGGATTGTTTGTTTCTCCCTAGTAGCAACATCACATCTAGTACCTTAGAGATTTCTGTCACTTCCCCAGATTAGTAGAGGCATGAACCCACTATCAAACATAAATACTAACTCTTGGAGTTGCTAGCATCTACTTGTCCAAGAGAGCTACTAACAACTGAAAGCATGCAAGATCACAAATAACAAAGACATGATAGAATCAATAATCAATCTGAAATAGCATCTCAATATCCATCAGATCCCCACAAACACAACATGCAGAATTACAAATATATGATCTTGATCATGAACGAAGCTCACAAGATCTAGACTTGAAAGCACAAAGGAGGAGAACCAGCCATCTAGCTACTACATGGACCAGTAGTCCAGAAATGAACTACTCACGCATCACACCGGAGGCTTGCATGGTGATGAAGAAGGCCTCCTGGGTGAATTCCCCTCTTCGGTAGGGTGCCAGGAAGAGCTTCAGATCCCTCCCGATCTAGGGATGGAGATGACGGCAGCAACAGACTCTTTTATTGATTTTTGATCGGGTCCTTAGGGTTTCCATATCAGACGCAGTATATAGGCGGAAGGAGAGGCCGAGGGGGTGCCTGGGGTGGCCAGACCAACCCCTGGCGTAGGCCAGGCTTAGCCGCGCGGCCAGGTTGTGTGGCCGGGCCCCAGCCCCTCTCCGTCTCGTATTCTGGCTCCAGGTGTCCCTCAGTGAAAAACTGACTTTGACCTTTGTCCCGTCAAATTCTAAGAATATTCATTTTCTGACTTTCCTGGTACCAAAAACAGCAGAAAACAGGCAGCTGGCACAGTGGCTCTTGTTAATAGGTCAGTCCAAGAAATCATATGAAAAGTACTCCAAAGTGTGGACAAACATAAGAAAGTAGATAAAACCAAGCATGGAACATCAAAAATTATAGATACATTTGCAATGTATTGATATCCCCAAGCTTAACTCCTGCTCGTCCTCGAGTAGCTAAGTGATAAAAAAAGAATAATTTTTGAGGTGACATGCACCATCATAAACTTGATCAAAGTATTTGTAAAACTTTGAAACTTGGGATCATAGTACTTCAATCATAACATGAAAGACAAAGTTCTAGCAATAAGACAAAGAAACTATGTTGCAACCTGAAAAGGCACAAATAAAAGATTCATGAATAACAATGCTTTGCAAGACGTTTGTTTGTTTCACATAAAGAAAACATAGCATAGTGGCATTCAGCTTTGTCCCTCATAGAGTAGCAAACATAAATGCATAGGACACCTTCAAAGTTTATAAGAGTGACTAGATACAAATAGTTTAAAACAAGCAATATCAAGGTTATGCAAAAATCAACAAGTCTTGGGACAATTCACATAGAACTAAGAATGGCCACTATGCTCTCAAAGTAGGTGCATAAAGATAGAAGGTGGAGACTCAACATAAGAGTAAAAGAAGGGCCTTCATAGAAGGAAGTAGGGATTCAAGTCTCATAAAGAGATTCCAAAAATTATGGTACTTATTAGCTTTCATCTCTCATTTCCCGTATCATAAGCATCTTGAAGGTGATTAAGGTTAAAGTGACACAACTAAGAGGATATTCTTGACAAGTTATAAGCCGAAGTCTCATGCCCCTTGCTTATGAAGACCGAACCTCATGCTACTCAACTTTAGTCACAAGTAAGCTCTTGTCATTGTAGGTACATATGTATCATAAAGAACCGCCAATGGGGTACGCCTTGCACATGATACAAGAGCTATCTCATAATCAAAATGACAAGGCAAGCAGAAAATGAGCATCTCAGCAATCTTTTTATTTGTTATTTGCATAGGTTTTTATTGAGGATGCTTCATAGAGTGCTCATTATGGTGATGCTGCAAGTTTCCACCATGATTAGGCATGGCTTAGGCTTGCGGCCCAGGCGTTTTTCTAACACACATACAAACTCCATGAACTTACAAGTTCCACTTTTATTTCACACCAACGGGATCCATAAGCAAAAGAACATGATATTAACGGGGTACAAAGTACATGTGCAATGTTGAAAGCGTTCCCCATGATACATGGTTCTGCTAACTTCAACTTATAAAGCGCAAGCATATACGCAACGAATATGGACGCAATGGTTCAAGTTTGTTAAGTGCAAAAAAGTAAAGTGTGCCATCAAGTTCGTGAGAGCTTTAATCACGAGTTTTCTCATAACAAGTTTAATTTCGAAGGTAGACAAAAACATGAATATACTTGGAATAGCATATGCTAGTAGGTATGTATGGTGGACTCTTTGGATTAACTTGGTTTTAGGAGTTGGATGCATGGGTGGAACTCACACTTGGTTATGGAGGCTATCAAAAGACTGGGAGCGACAAACTGAGAGAGCAATAATGGCCATAATCATGTAGAGCGAGAAAACATCATTGATCAAAGCATAAAGTGATAGTACAAGTTGAAAACTAAAGGATCATAAAGGCTATGGTGACTTGGGATAGTCAGAACATGGTGTGAGCATGCGCCAAGTAAACCCAAATAAAGC
Organism: Avena eriantha; assembly: GCA_910589775.1. NCBI lineage: Eukaryota > Viridiplantae > Streptophyta > Magnoliopsida > Poales > Poaceae > Avena > Avena eriantha. The sequence continues at coordinate 130,291,278 of OU342741.1, forward strand.
ATCAAAGCAGAATACCACAATACTATGCTTTAATATGCTAAAACAACGCATGATTCCTCCAAGGCACATTAAGCAATCTCAATTGTTTATAACAAGTCATGCTACAACAAAGAATACTAAGCATAAATACAAAACAGTATCAAGCATGGCATGACAAAGCATATGCCACAACCAAAAACAAACTCTCCTTACCACTTAAGCATGAACATTCCTACTCTTTTTCCAATCCAAACCAAACTATTTGAAAATCAATGTATGAAAAAGAGGGGGTCCAACCAATTTATCCAGCAAACTAAGCAAACCAAAAAACGAAAAACCAAAACCAAAACGAGAAAGAAGACGCTACAAGAACAACACAACTGTGCGTGAAACAATAAAAATGAAGCGTTTGGAAAAAACCTGGGATTTTTATTGATGAAGAGGGGGATGCCTTGGGCATCCCCAAGCTTTGACGGTTGTACTTCTTGGATATTTCTTGGGTGACATGCGTGGCATCCCCAAGCTTGAGCTTTAGTCCATTCTTCATCTCATTACTCATTCCTTCCATACACCTGAAATTTTTCATCCATACAAAACTTCACACAATCTTTATTAGCAACATTAGTGCACTCAAGATAAAAGGTCTTTAGGTTCAGTTATAACACCAATAAAACTTCCATTAAAACACTAGCTACTGTAGCACTTCCCTAAAAAAAGCTCAATTCCCCAAAATAACTCAAAAAGGAACCAACAAGAAGCAAATGCAGAAAATGGCAAAAATCTGTCAAAACAGACTAGCAGGTAAAGACGATTTTTTTTAAGACATTATGTTGCTCAAATCAAAAAGTGTTGAACAAACGGAAGTTAGATAACAACCTGGGGCAGAAGCAAAAAAATATTACAACTCAAACCGACGTTAAAAGATTTTACACGAATTTTTACGGTGAAGCACAGAAATCTGTTTCGGGACAGCAACTTTCCCAATCATTACTTCTCTCTCATTAGAGGTTACTCTTTCACAAAAAGCAAATAAAAATGATAAGGAGCGTTATTACTAAATTAATAACTTCCAAGACTCATCTAAAAAATTTGGGTTATCTCCCAATAAATACTTTTCTTTAATGCCTTTAAGTTAGGCATAAGAAGCAAGAAAAAGAATCAAGTGTTCTCAAATGAAGAAGCATTAAGATTAATACCTGAAATATCTTCAACAAGGCAAGGTATCTCACCCAAATAAGTTCTATAGGATCCTCTCTCAATGCTCTTGGGTTCACTATTTTCATCAAACGGGTTTTCCGGAACAATCCAATCAAGATTCTTTTCTATGGCTTCATGCATTGCTACTTGTTTAAAGGGTATTGGTATCTTAGTTTCCTCTCCATTTGGTTCAGTTTTGTTCATATTTTCTCATGTACCAACAACATCTACACATGATCCTAGCATATTGAAACGCTCAAAGACTTTTCTAGCTTCCTTGGCAACATCATAGAATTCCTCAAGAAGAGTTTCTAGAATAAAATCCCTCTTTTCAGGGTCCTCAATTTCTTTAAGGTTAAGGTTAACAAACCTAGCCTCCAACATGTGAACTAATGAAGCTGCAGCAATTTCATAATTTGGAGCAAGCTCTGTAAGGGATCTATCCTCAATATCCTCATGCTTACTGATATGTCCATTTTACATCACTATTCTATGTCGTAATTCCCTTTTATTCATCGATATATTTCGTATTGAGAGGTGATACTTATGTTATTTCATCTGTTTTTGCATGGTTGATGACTTTTGGAGCATGGACCGCTACAGTTAGGATTCTGATGGAAAAGGTGCTATTTGGAGGCAAAATTCGCGAAGATGAGAAAATTCGGGAAAATATATGGAAAATCCTATTTTTCCAGAAGACGAAGGAAGCCAGAAGGAGGAGTGGAGATGGGCCACAGGGGGGCCACACCACCCCCTGGCGCGGGCCAGCCTAGGCCGCGACACCAGGTGGTGTGCCCGCCCTGGTCCACCCCTGGCACTCCCCTAAGACTCGGGGAGCGACCACAGAAATATTTCGCCGCCTCTGCGGGGCAGAAAACACTCAGAGAGAAAGATCTCTTCGGCAGACAGATTTCTGCCAGGGGAATTCCTTCCCGGAGAGGGGAGATCATCGCCATCAACACCATCATCAATCTAGACTTCGTCGGGATCATCATCATCATCACCACCATCATCACCATCAGCACCCTCATCACCATCTCCATAATGCTGTAACAATTGGGTTGAATCTTGCATTAGTTCTTAGGGGAAACTTTCCCCGTGTTGATTACTCTCTGTAGTTGATGCTATTGAGTGAACCATTGAATTATTGTTTATGTTCAGATTGTTATACATCATTATTCCATCTCTGATCATGATCCATATGATGTCTTGTGAGTAGTTCGTTTTGTTCTTGAGGACATGGGAGAAGTCATGTTGTTAGTAGTGGAGTTGTGTTGAGAAAGATTCAATAGTTTGATATTTAAGTTGTGGTGTACTTCTTCTAGTGGTGTCATGTGAACGTCGACTACATGACACTTCACCTATATGGGCCTAGGGAATGCATTGTGTATTTGGCTACTAATCATAGGGGTTGCCGGAGTGACAGAAACCTGAACACCCGTTTGGAAACCATTGCGCAAGGGACGTCAGGGTCTTAGAGTTTAATGCTCTGGTTAGGTTTCTACCTTAATTACTTTCTTATAATTACGGATGTTTGCAAGAAGTATAATCACAAGTATGTATTAGTCCTAGAAAGGTCGGTACATTAGCACAGGTTCACCCACATAACACTTAGCAAGCTCAAGAAGATTAATCAACTATATGAAGCAAAAGCACTTGACAGTCTTCCCGTGTGTCCTCGAGAACGTTTGGTCATCTTAAGTAATACAACTGGCTTGTCCTTTGCTGCATAAAGGATTGGGCCACTTGCTTCATATATTCTTATTGTGTTTTATTTACTCGTACTTTATTTACTTGCTTTATCAAAACCCCCTAAAAATCCGTTTGCTAAGTATTTGCAGAGAATTCCTGATCCATACCACTAGCCAGCACCTTCTGCTCCTCGTTGTGTTCGACACTCTTACTTATCGAAAATACTGCGATACACCCCCTATACTTGTGGGTCATCAAGACTATTTTCTAGCGCCGTTGCCGGGGAGTGAAGCGCTATTGGAGAGTGGAACTGGTAAAGGAAACTTCTACTGTGAGTATTGTTTACTTCTGTTCGTTGCTTTATTTTCGTTATGGATAATTCGCTGAGTTTCTTATTTGATAATGCTACTACCACTGCTAAGGTAGTAGATGAACTACCATCTACTAAGAATGATGCTTTTAAAATACCTACAAGAATTATTGATCGTGTTATGGATAACTACTATGTTGGGGATGGAACTGTCCATCCCGGTGATCATTTGCTCTTTATACACGAATTATGCGAGTTGTTCAAGTGTGCAGGTATTACTGCATATCAAGTTAAGAAGAAGTTATTCTCATTATCACTAAAAGGAAGAGCTGAGGAATGATATAAGATGCTGAAGAATGGTCAAGCTTTGGAATGGAAGGAAATAGTACCTCTCTTTTATTCAAAGTTTTATCCTCCTAGTGAGACTCATAAAGATCGGAATCAAATATACAACTTTTTGCCTCTTGATGGAGAGAGTACAACTCAAGCTTGGGGGAGATTGAAGTTATTATTGCTCCAATGTCCCATTCATGAGCTCCCCAACAATATTATTATCAATATCTTTTATGCAAGGCTTTCTCTTCATGATAAGGATTTATTGGATGCTTCTTGTCCTGGATCATTCACTCGTATGGAAGAAGAAGCTAAATGGGATCTTCTAGACCATATTCAAGATAATGTTGAAGCTTGGGAGAATGAAAAAGGTAGAAATTCAGGTATGAATTATGATTATGAATGCATTGAATCTTTTATGGGAACTTATGACTTTCAAAATATTAAAAATGCTTATGGTCTAGACTCTCAAGCTATTGCAACTTATTTTAAGGCTTTTGCTTCCTACATTGGAGTGCCTAAAAAGAAGTGGAATAAGTATCATGAACCTTATAAAGATATTGCTAAGAGTGTTCCTGCAAGAAATACTGAAGTTTATACTGCTAATCATGTTTTACCCGAACCTTACATTGAGAAAATGCCTTTCCTAGTTAAGATAAAGGAACACTCTATGATAGCTAGTATGGTTAATGAAAGTACAAATAAAGCTGTTGAACCTGATAAACAAATGGATGATGAACCCATAATAGCAAATGTGAAAGACTTTGTCACTAAATACGTAGAAGGGGGACACACTATCCTTTGTAAGGATATCCCTAATATTGTCTCACAAGGTAGTGTTATGAGAGCTAGTATTCCTGTGTCTTCTGTTAGGATAAGTGATCATTGTTACGATGGCCCTTGTTATAGTTATATTGTTAAGTTTATGCATGATACTGAAATTTACTATGAGAGAGGAAAAAGTGTTCTTATGTATCTCAATAATATCAAGTTTCCTCGTTTTATGCTGAAAGTTTTTATGTTGCACTTCTTTTGCCTTCCTATGCTAGTAGCCTTTGGTTTCAACAACTTGTTTGTTTACAAAGTTCCCTTGCATAGGAAGTGGGTTAGACATAAACATGTGTATTTTTGCTTCTTAATGCTCTTTTTCACTTCAATTCATATTCCTATGTGAGCATCTTCAAAATTATCATGCCCATCTTAATGGCTATAAAGAAAGAGCTTTTTGGGAGACAACCCAATTTATTTTTGCTTTCAGTTTGTTTTTGATTCTTTGAGTCTTGGAAGTTATTACTTCGGTAATAACCTCTCCTTATCCTTTTTGTTTGGTTTTTGTGTCAAGATCAACCTCTAATGAGAGAGAAGTAAGATTTGGGGAGGTTGATGTCCCAAAACAAATTTTTGTGCTTCACCGTAAAAATTCGTGAGAGATCTCTGTATATCGAATTGAGCTGTATTTTTTTGTGCTTCTGCCCCAGGTTGTTATTTAAGTTTCGCTAGTTTTTCACTTTTTTATTTGAGGAACAGAAGATTTTTGAAAAAATTGATCTTTACCTGCTGGTCTGTTTTGACAGATTTTGCTACTCTTGCATTTGTTTCTTTATTCGATTTCCTTCTTGATTTCTTTTTGGTTTTCGGAAAGAGTTGCTACAGTAGCTTATGTTTTGATGGTTTTAATTTGAAATTGGACTCAAAAGGTTTTATCACTTCACTTTTACTAATGTTGCTAATGAGAACTGTGTGAAGTTTTGTGTGAAAGAAATTTCCAGGTTAGTGGAGATAATGGTGTAATAAGAAAGTGAAAGGTTTCATGACTCAAGAAAGAAGTGTATGAAGATGAAGATTTTGATGTTATTCAAAGTTATAACTCTGGAAAATTTTATCAAGGACCAAATTTAGAGACCTGCAGAGTCCGTTTTCATATAGGTAACAATTCTGGTAAGAAAAGTTCCGCAAAAGACCTATCTAGTTATATTTTTGCAGTTTTTAGTCAATAAGAAAGCTACGAAGCGAAAGAGGGACGGAAACGGAGCCAGGGAGGCTCACACCACCCTATGGTGGGGGCCCACCCCTGGTCGCGCCACCAGGTGGTGTGGCCACCTCGGACTCCGTCTCCGACTTGTTTTCTCCTAGTACCTTCCTTTTGATGTGAAACTTCGTAATATATAATCCCCCGGATCCCCCGAGGTTCATATATCATGTTCTCGTCATGTTTTTGTTTTGGTCTGTTTTGTTCAGATGTCGTTCAGGGGTTCATCTTCAAAGGATTAAGAGCTACGACGCCGTCACAAGCTCCATCACAATCTTGAGCATGAAGACATGGATCGGAACGGCAAGGAGGAAGTAAAGGACATGGCAACAGGCATGAAGGGGCTGATACCTCCGACTCTAGATCTCAGTTCCTGCCCTGCAGCATTGGAAGCTCTACGAGTCACTGATGAGTTTTGTGACAAGTACCAAGTCTTGAGGAGGAAGGCGGATGTGCTTCAAGAGGAGTAATAGGTTTCGCAAGATGCTAGAAGATTCCCTCACGCCAAACAAGAGAATACCACCACCACCAAAGGAGTAATTCTTCATCAGGTCTGGCATCCACTTGGTTTGTTCCAAGCTTGGGGGAGTGTCACGGTATCATATCACTATCTTCTATCTTTTTACCTTTTTAGTAGATTCATATCATGAATAGAGAAGTTATCATGAAGGATGGTTTGCGTTATGGAAGTGTCCCCTCTCTCGTTAGATATGTATCCCTTGGTGTGAGTTGCCATTATGGAATATTAATGAGAAGTTATATCATTTACTCTTTTGCATATCTTATATTAGTTTTCAATTCATGGTTATATGATTGATCTTTTTGTTAGTATTGGTATCACTTTGGGATCATTAAGTTAATTTAGTTGGTTTTGGCAAACCTGGCTCGGTCAGTAGCTACACTATTTTTGAGAGTTGAATGAAAAGATAAAAGTACTCTAAAGAAAAATAATTTCATCATCTTTCTTTCTTGATTTGCTCATAAGTTTAGTATTCTCTAGTTAAGATCTTTTGTGCTTCCAAGGAAGATTGCATGTTTGTCTGTATCACTTGTATGTTTGTTTGTTTCCTTCAACTCTTATACTTGCTACCCAGCCTTGCTAGCCAAAAACCTATACTGAGAGGGAATTCTTCGCGTGCATCCATTCCTTAAACTAAACCCATGCCATTTGTGTCCACCATACCTACCTATTAGCATTATTGCTATTCCAAGTAAATTCATGATTTTATCTACCTTCCAAATTAAATTTGTTATGTGAAAATTAGTGATTAAAGCTCTCACGAACCATATGGAACACTTTACTTTCTTGCATCTAATAAATTTGAACCATTGTGCCCATCTATGTTGCGTATATGCTTGCACTTGGTAAGTTGTGAATTAGCAGAACCATGCTATCATGGGGAACGCTTTCAACATTGCACTGGTACTGTGTACCTAGTTGATATCATGTTCTTTTGTCTATGGATGTCGTTAGTGCGAAATGAAAGGGGAGCTTCTAAGTCCATGGAGTTATGCATGTGTGTTAGAGAAAGGCCCGGGCCGCTGGTCTAATCCATGCTGTCATGGTGGAAACCTGCAGCGTAACCATAACAAGCATCTATGAAGCATTCTTCTTATAAAAAAGAGATAGAGATTGAGAAAAAGAGAAAAAGAAATAATAGAGATTATGAAAAGAGGAAAAAGAGAAAAAAGACCATATTCCCATGGTAAATAAGAAGATTGCTGAGATGCTTGTTGTCTGCTTGCCTTGTCATTTTGATATGGGGATTCTTCCGTATCATCGGGCAAGGGGTATCCCGTTGGCGGTTCTCCATGATACACATGTGCTTACGATGACAAGAACCTACCGGTGACTAAACTTGAGTAGCATGAGGAGCGGCCCTCGTATTCAAGGGACATGAGTTTCTCAATTTACAACTTGTCAAGCATATCCTCATATTTGATCACTTTTAACCTTAATCACCTAAATATGCCTATGATAGGGGCAATGAGGGATGAAAGCTAATAAGTATCATAATTTTTCGGAGCTCTTTATGAAACTTGAAATCCCTGCTTCCCTCTGCGAAGGGCCTTTCTTTTACTTTTTAGTTGAGTCAGTAAACCTATTCCCTTCTATCTCAGTAAGTATTTTGTGTTGTTGTGATTCATTCACTCATATGATGATTTATTCAATCATGTTTCTTATGTTCCTTGTTCTACACATTGCTCTTATCTTGGTGATTACTACTTTGAAAGCTATCATTGAAAACCAGTTATTTGTGACCTCTAGCAAATTATCAACTATTCTTCGACCAAGAGGTATGTTTGCCACTACCAATTATGATTTACTTTATGTATCTTTATCGTGTCTCCTTTACCTATTGCAAGTTAAGTTATATAATAGTGAGTTGTCTTCTATTATGATCTATGTATTGATGAATGTGATGCTTCCTGTCCGTATTATTTTATCGACTCTTCACTCCATAAACCCGAGGCCATGTTTACTGAGCTCAGTTTCGCTTGGGGACAAGCGAAGTCTAAGCTTGGGGGGAGTTGATACGTCCATTTTGCATCACTATTCTATATGATAATTTACTATTATTCATTGATATATTTCATATTAAGAGATGATACTTAAGTAATTTCATTTGTTTTTGCATGGTTGATGACTTTTGGAGCATGGACCGCTGCAGTCAGGATTCTGATGGAAAAGGTGTTGTTTGGAGGCAAAATTCGTGAAGATCAGAAAATCCGGGAAAATATACGGAAAATCCTATATTTCCAGAAGACGAAGGAAGCCAGAAGGAGGAGTGGAGATGGGCCATAGGGGGCCCACACCACCCCCTGGCGCGGGAAAGCCTAGGCCGTGCCACCAGGTGGTTTCGCCGCCCTGGCCCACCTCTAGCTCTCCCCTATGGCGTATATAATCCTCCTGAAACCCTAATACTCAGGGAGAACCACAGAAAGATTCCGCTGCCTGTGCGTGGCGGAAAACACTCAGAGAGAAAGATCTCTCCGACAGACAAATTTCTGCCAGGGGAATTCCTTCCCAGAGAGGGGAGATCGTCGCCATCAACACCACCATCAAGCTGGACTTCATCGGGATCATCATCATCACCACCACCACCATCATCACCATTAGCACTCTCATCACCATCTCCATATTGCTGTAACAATTGGGTTGAATCTTGCATAGTTCTTAGGGGAAACTTTCCCGGTGTTGATTACTCCTTATAGTTGATGCTATTGAGTGAACCATTGAACTATTGTTTATGTTCAGATTGTTATACATCATTATTCCATCTCTGATCATGATCCATTTGACGTCTTGTGAGTAGTTTGTTTTGTTCTTGAGGACATGGGAAAATTCATGTTCTTAGTAGTGGAGTTGTGTTGAGAAAGATTCAATAGTTTGATATTTAAGTTGTGGTGTACTTCTTCTAGTGATGTCATGTGAACATCTACGACATGACACTTCACCTATATGGGCCTAGGGGAATGCATTGTGTATTTGGCTACTAATTGTAGGGGTTGCCGGAATGACAGAAACATGAACCCCCGTTAGGAAACCATTGCACAAGGGACGTCAGGATCTTAGAGTTTAAAGTTGTGGTTAGGTTTCTACCTTAATTACTTTCTTGTACTTACGGATGATTGCAAGGGGTATAACCACATGTATGTATTAGTCCTAGGAAGGTTGGTACATTAGCACAGGTTCACCGACACAACACTTAGCTAGCTAAAGAAGATTAATCAACTATATGAAGCAAAAGCACTTGATAGTCTTCTCATGTGTCCTCGAGAACGTTTGGTCATCTTAAGTAATACAACCAGCTTGTCCTTTGCTGCATAAAGGATTGGGCCACTTGTTGCATTTATTCTTATTGTATTTTATTTACTCGTACTTTATTTACTTGCTTTATCAACATCCCCTAAAAATCCGTTTGCTAAGTATTTGTAGAGAATTCCTGATCCATACCACTAGCCAGCACCTTCTGCTCCTCGTTGGGTTCGACACTCTTACTTATCGAATATACTGCGATACACCCCCTATACTTGTGGGTCATCACTTACTAACATGATTAAAGAATTCTTCAATATTATATTTTCCAATTATAGCCACTACCTATTGAAAGGTCTTTCAAGGTGAATTTAGGGATCAACATGGTGAGCTAAGAAAGAGGTAACAACTATAAAAAGACTTAATTTTTGTGTGTTTTTGATAAATAAAGAAAACTAGTAAAACTATTTTTTGTGTGTTTTTGATAAATAAACAAGCAAACAAAGCAAAAAGAAACTAAGCAAAACAAAAATAACAAAGTAAAGAGATTGGTTATGAGGGACACCCCTTGTGAAGATGTACTTGACTCCCCGGCAATGGTGCCAGAAAAATTACTTGCTGACTCGTGTATTAACGAGCTCGTTGGGGGACCCCAAGAGGAAGGTATGATGAGCACAGCAGTAAGTTTTCCCTCAGTATGAAACCAAGGTTATCAATCTAGTAGGAGAAAGGAAACACCCCAAAGGTGTAGCTAGTTGAATGTTAGCAGGGCGCACTACCAGTGCTAGCAGCAATGCGGAGACCTACACAACACGACCACAGAACTCTGTCCCCAACTTGCGATGAGGTTGTCAATCTCACCGGTTTTGCTGAAAACAAAGGTTAAGCGTATCGAGTGGAAGAAAGTAATAGTTTGCAGAAAGTAAACACTTGATTGTAGATGAAAGTAAAAGAAAGGATCTGGGTCCATAGTTTACTAGAGGTGGCTCTCCTTAAGATAGATAACATGTTGGGTGAACAAATTATAGCGGGGCAATTGACAAATATCGAGAAAGCATACAAGCATATACTACTCATCTTGACTCCTTTGAGAATCAATTGGGCATTACAACATTATACATAGACTGCCATCTAACTGCATCTATGACTAATAATCCACCTTCAGGTTATCATCCGAACCCCCTCCAGTATTAATTTGCAAGCAACAGATAATTGCATTACGAATTGCGTGTAAAGTAAACAATACGATTTTTCTATGAACAAAGGATTGTTGTTTTCTCTCTAGTAGCAACAACACATCTAGTACCTTAGAGATTTCTGTCACTTCCCCAGATTACCAGAGGCATGAACCCACTATCGAGCATAAATACTAACTCTTGGAGTTGCTAGCATCTACTTGGCCAAGATAGGTACTAACAATGGAAAGCATGCAAGATCACAAATAACAAAGACATGATAGAATCAATAATCAATCTGAAATAGCATCTCAATATCCATCGGATCCCTGCAAACACAACATGTAGAATTACAAATACATGATCTTGATCATGAACAGAGCTCACAAAATCTAGACATGAAAGCACAAAGGAGGAGAACCAGCCATCTAGCTACTACATGGACCCGTAGTCTAGATATGAACTATTCACACATCACACCGGAGGCTTGCATGGTGATGAAGAAGGCCTCCAGGGTGAATTCCCCTCTCTAGCAGGGTGCCCGGAAGAGCTTCAGATCCCTCCCGATCTAGGGATGGAGATGACGGCGGCTATAGACTCTTTCATGGATTTTGACCGGGTCCTTAGGGTTTCCGTATCAGAGGCAATATATAGGCGGAAGGAGAGGCCAAGGGGGTGCCTGGGGCGGCTAGACCACCCCCTGGCATGGGCCAGGCTGACCGTGCAGCCAGGTAGTGTGGTCGGGCCCCAGCCCCTCTCCATCTCGTATTCTGGCTCTAGGTGTGAAAAACTGACTTTGGCTTGTGTCCCGTCCAATTCTGAGAATATTCATTTTCTTACTTTCCTGGAACCAAAAACAGCAGAAAACAGGCAGCTGGCACTGTGGCTCTTGTTAATAGGTTAGTACAAGAAATCATATGAAAAGTACTCCAAAGTGTGGACAACACATAAGAAAGTAGATAAAACCAAGCATGGAACATCACAAATTATAGATACATTTGCAATGTATCAGCATGGCAGATTTGTTTCTCTTCTCCATTTCTTTCTTGTGGTTAAAGCTTGTCCAGATACAAAGTAATAGTAGTACTCCCTCCGATCCATATTATTGTTCTCAAATTTGTCTAGATTCGGATGCATCTAGTCTAAATACTTAACTAGATACATCCGAATGTAGATAAAGTTGAGAACAATAATATGGACCGGAGGGATACTCTATTAATACGAAGTATATGTCTTTTTATACTCGAGTTGTACTACTAGTACTCCAATAGTAATACATATGTCTTCTTTATACTATACTACTACTCTAGTAGGTAGGCATCTGCGGGCGGTGGGTGGCGGGCGGTGGTGGCTATTGCGGCTTTTTACTACTCCTAGGGCTGTTGTCAACACCCAGATTTTTAATCCTAGATGCGTGTTATGTCATACATCACAATCCCAGGATTACCATTTTTGCGAGATATAACAGATTGGATATCCTAGTACATCATCCATTACAAACCATAATAAGGTTTTACACAAATGGAGGATCTCATGATCCAGTCTTTATACAAACAAGCAGCAGAATAATAAGCATAGTGGTGGGCTCCATCTTCAGTGTCATAGGCAATGCTGCCGATGGGAGATAATCCTAGTTGTCATAGTCACCCTTTTTTCCTTCTTCCGGATAGTCCTCCTCATAGTATGGCCACGGGAATAGCCAGGGACAAAGCCATGAGTACTCTTTAAGTACTCGCAAACTATCACCAACAAGTAAGGTAGTTCTAGTAGGAATGCTAAGTTCTAAGTTTATTTGCAAGCTTAAGTTTGAAACCTAAGATGGGTTCAGCAGAAAGATAAAATAAAGTTCTAAATCACCTAAGTGGGAACTTAGTTTTTCATAGTCACAACCCTGTTGTGGTCAAGTCATGTCACAATTCATTTCATAAGTCATTTGGAAAACATCTGACGACGGAACAGTATGGCCACACCAACTGTCCATGACCGCAGACGCGGCTATTCGAATAGTTTGACACTCTACAGAGGTGGTACACTTTCACCACAAAATTTGATACATCCGTCAGGGATAACCCTGAATCATCATACTTAGTATGCAGATAATCAATCATAACATTTCCTTTACACACTGTAGTATAAGAACCTCTCCTATGAGCTTGGCCTCCCAGCCATGGCCATATGCCATCCTGGGCACTGCATAGGTGGACAACATCAAGAGGTAGCCTCAGCTCAAACCTCTCCCGCGAGGAAACTCATACTAATTCATATAAACTTCCAGCTAAGCCTTACCCAATTCAGGTATTGTGGTTGTACGGTAAATTTGGAATGGTATCTCATCCGAACCCAACCATCAGTTTTTATAAAGGGTTAAGGCTCATGCCTCAACATTTTCGTCATCATAAACCATTTGTGTTTCTCAACACATGTCAAAACATCTCAATAGAATGACTCATTATTCCAAGGTTTTCATAAGCATTTTCACCAAGTATTCCCATCTAGAGTGATTAAGTTTTTGGTTTAGCTCTAACCACAAGTTAAGATTGTTCACTAAGGTGGGATGCTAATCTCAATCTCATGCCATAGAATGACATCTAGTATAGGCCAAGTTTTATACTATTTATGCTATCTAAACTACTTTCTAAAATCTCACAAAGCATTACTAGGGGTAAAGGAACTTTGATAAAACAAAAGTAAAACTTGTAAGTAAAACTTGGGATGGTTATAAATCAAGGGGTATAACCAAAACATGCCTAATGCAACTTGCTTAGGTTATTTTGTATCTAGTGATTGCTTGCAAGTATTAGCTTCCCAATAATAGCTTGCCTTGATTAATGCAGTGGCTGAAATTTTCCTCGTCTTCTTCGGGGTAGAACTCGTCCTCTTCATAGACTTGGTCGGTACTATCGTCTATAAATACATACGGGATACACAATCACCAAACAATACTTAACTAGTCTATTTAGCACACTAAGGCACACACTTTATGATTTAGTATCATCACATTCATCATAAGATTTAATGAACTAGTTTCATTTATTTTATTTGAGAAAAGTAATTTCTACTCATTGAAATTAATTAAGATTTAATATTCTGCAATTAAAATATGGGATCATGTGGACACATGTCATCACCACTTATTCGAATACATGGGAATGTGATTTAAATGTTTGGTCATATTTCAATAAGTTTAAGTTTATTATTTAAATGATTTAAAGTGACTAGAAATGCCTATATAGCAGTATTTTGGTAATAGTCAAAAGTCATTGCATGCAAAACTAAATATTATTACATATTCAGATAGGTATTGTCAAATGTGATTTCCGAGAGTTGGAATGAACTCAAAAGCTATTATGGTTGATTTTTGAAAAAGTTTGAATGTAGAAAAGTCTTTGTTTTGTTATTTTTACTATATGTGATCTCTAACTCCAATTGATTTAAATCCAACGGGCTTGCATAGAGATTTTAATTATCTTTCTAACACAATTGGAATCATGCATTTTTTAAGTGGATCTCTCTGAAATAATTTTTAAACTAGTCGATAGAACCTAGTTTAAACTTAATTAGAAAAACTTTCATTTTAATTTTTTGGCCAGCGCGGAAAACCAAACGGGCCGGCCCAGTGACGCTCCGCGGCATAGAGGGCAACTGACAAGGGGGTCCCGCATGTCAGCGACACTTAAAACCGAAACGGTATGGGGCGATATCAGTCATGCGATTAGATTAGAAATCGATGGTCGTGGCTCATCGTCGACGACGAGAACGAACCCTAGCGGCTCGGTGGGGGTCGATTGGGGGCTTACTAGGGCTCCAGCTAATGTGGCGATGGGGGAAATCGAACTGGAGGACAACGGCGGTCTCAGGCATGGTCGCGACGGCTCCTGGGGTGGTCGCAATCAACAACCACCTTTCTCCTCTGCTGTAGCGAGCTCTAGCACAATTCTGGCGACTCAGGGCTCGAGCGGCTCCGGGGAGAAGTGGGGAAGGCTCAGTGGCGAGAGGGGAGGTGAGTGGTGTGCAGAATGAGGCTGGGGGTGTGCTCCTTATATAGGCTCCACGACGAGACAGCGCGGCGTGGCCAGGCGACGGTGGCGACATGGCTACGGGCTTCTAGAGGCGTGGCTGCGAGCGGCGATCGATGTGCGGTCTCCTGGCGGTCTGCTACGGCGTAATGATGCGGCTAGGGGCGGTGGCAATTGGTCGGGCGTGGCTCGTGCTCTGAGCGGCAGAGGCGGAGTTCGACGTGGCGTGAGGTTGCTGCGGGTCAAACGGCGGCGAGTGCGGATGTCTGGGGGCGTGCTGGTATTAAGGCAGGTGCGCGGGTGCGTGCTGAGGGCAAGGTGGGCTCTGTGCGAGGCTGTCGGGGGCGGCGCACTGGCGCGGTCCGTGCACGGTGCAGAGGCGGAGAGCGCGGGCGTGCCTCAGAGGTCCAGTGCCTGGCTGGGCTTGGGGAAAGGACAGGCGGCGGTGTGGTCTGGCGTACCTCCTACACACGGCAAGAGGGGCGGATTGGTCTCCTGTGGCTTAGGCATGGTTGGCCGGCGGCGACCATTCTTGGGCGGCGCGGTACTGGCGCAGCGGCGCAGAGGGGATGTTGTCTGGGTAGGGTTAGTGTAAAAGGGGACAGATGAGAGATGAGAGGGTTAAATGGGCGAGAAGAACTTGATTAGCAACAGTGTTAGTGAGGCTAGATTATTTTTGCCTGCCAAGTGTTTGACAAAACGACCGTAAGAAATTTAATTTTGAATTTTGAAAAGATTTTTGGTGGATGTGTTAGTCATAATCTTGATCATCTATGGTTGCTTGGGATTGTCATGGTGAACTCATTTGAGTGGTTTTTGAACAAGTGGGATCTATGCATATGAAATGAATCCATTTTCAAATGCCATTTAAAATTAGTGGTTAAATGTTTTTGTAAGATTGTAAAGTGGGCCTTGGTACATATTTACTGGTACTAGCAAGGGGTGAAAAGAGTTGAGAATGTTTCTGTTAAGAATTTACTTCTAGGAACACCTAAAGTGACCTAGTGGGTTAAAATGGCCAAAGTGACCATTTGGTCTTTTTATTCTTATTTGATTTATTTTTCTTTGGATTTTGTTTTTGAATGATCTAGATGATGTGGCATTCATCTTTGAATCACTTTAAAACCATTAGAACAAACAAACATGGTATTTTCAAACAATTCTATATTAATGCAACACACATGCATTCATAATTGTTTTTAATAATAAGAAGTTTTTGTTAACCCTAAATTGGGTGATTTGGATCTTGATAATATTGATTAAAGTTTTCGGATGTTACAGATGTCCTCATACCACGGTTCCTAGGGAGACGTGATACATTGCAAATGTATCTATAATTTTTGATGTTCCATGCTTGGTTTTATCTACTTTTTTGTGTTTTGTCCACATTTTGGAGTACTTTTCATATGATTTATTGGACTAACCTATTAACAAGTGCCACAGTGCCAGTTGCCTGTTTTCTACTGTTTTTGGTTCCAGGAAAGTCAGAAAATCAATATTCTCATAATTGGACAGGACAAAAGCCAAAGTCGATATTTTACCGGAAAACTCATGGAGCCAGAAGACGAGACAGAGAGGGGCCACAGGGCGGCCACACCATGTGGTGGCGCGGGCTAGCCCTGGCCGCGCCACCAGGTGGTGTGGGCCCCTTGGCCGCCCATCGACCTTGCCCTCTGGCCTATAAGAAGCCTCCCGAGGCATAAACCCTAGAGAATCAAGCCTCCAGCCACGAAAAGTTCTGTAGCGCTGCCGCCACCGAAGGGGAGATTCAGGGGACAGAAAGTCTCTGTTCCGGCACCCTGCTGGGACGAGGAAGTGCCCTCGGAGCCATCTCCATCGATCTCCACCACCATCTCCATCACCATTGCTGATTCCCATGATGAGGAGGGAGTAGTTCTCTCTCGAGGCTAAGGGTTCTACAGGTAGCTATGTGTTCATCTCTCTCTATGCATGACCATATTGTGATCATGAGCTTGTAATCTATAGATCTACCTTGGTACTCAAGTGCTTTAATGAATCTCTGCTCTCCCCATGTGTGTGAAAGTGACAGCGTGCTCACCATGGTGGCACTTAGGCTAGAGATTACAAATACTTGTTATGAGTTATATTTGGAGTTGGATATTTTTATGAAATTGTGGTGTTTGTTGGACTCATCTAGTACTCAAGGTGACAGTGTGGGGTTTTCTAGATGGGAAAGATGGACTTTGAGGAGTGCTGTTATAGCCCTACCATCGATTAGAGTGTCCAACCGGAGAGTAGTTAAGAGTAGTATCATAAAGAGGAATATACTTATATGAGAGTATTCACTAGTGAAAGTATGATCCCTAGGCCTTGTTCTTAGTATTGATACACCGTTTGCTACTAGATCTGTTACATGTTTGCTTGCTTCCATCTTTATTTCAGTTTGCCTTTAGTCTTTTCCACGCCATCAAGTTATTTTCTCGTAGTGTTACCACTTATAATTATTCATACCACTTGTATTTCACTATCTCTTCGCCGAACTAGTGCACCTATACACCTGACAAGTGTATTGGGTGTGTTGGGGACACAAGAGACATCTTGTATATTGATTGCAGGGTTGATTGAGAGGGGATACCTTTGACCACTTCCTCCCTGAGTTCCATAAACCTTGGGTCATCCACTTAATGGAAAACTTGCTGCTGTTCTACAAACCTCTGCACTTGGAGGCCCAACAACTGTCTGCAAGAATAGAAGTGTGTAGACATCAAGACGCCAGAGACACAGGTGCTCAAATGCACGTCTCAGGTGGGCCCTGATGCCTAGATGTTGGATAAAGCCTTGCTGCCTGACCACACAGCCAAGGCAATTCATTTCACTACTCTCTACTACTATTTCTCGGTGATTTTCTATTCTCTGCTCGTCTCTGCTTGCTCTTCATTTCTTGGCATGTCGTGTAGCCTCCTGATTATAAAAAGCATCATAAAATCCTCAAAATGTAAAATTATAGAGGCAGAGCATGCAGTTAATGTATCAAAAACGAGTGAGACTTTGGAAAGATTCAACTTCTTGCTAAGAATATGCATGCCTAGAAATTTGACCATGTTTTGAAAACAATCGAAGAGACTATGAATCATTGTGTTTTGAAATTTTGGTGGCATTTCGAAATTAACTTCACACCTTGCGATAATCTATTCAGTGGACCAACCAGGCAGTCAATGTATCTAGAATGAGTGACAGTTATTTGGCAAGATTCAACTTCTTGCTAAGAATATACATGCTTAGAAATTTGATCGTGTTTTGAAATCAATCAAAGAGACTAAGACTCAACGTTTTTGAAATTTTGGCTGCATTTCAAAATTAACTTCACACTTTGCGATAATATGTTCAGTGGACCCACCACCAGTCAGTCAATGTATCGAGAACGAGTGAGAGTTATTTGGCAAGATTCAACTTCTTGCTAAGAATATACATGCCTAGAAATTTGATCTTTTTTGAAAGCAATCAAAGAGACTATGACTCACCATGTTTTGAAATTTTGGCTGTGTTTCGAAATTAGCTTCACACCTTGTGATAATAAGTTCAGTGGACCCACCACCAGGCAGTCAATGTATCAAGAATGAGTGAGAGTTATTTGGAAAGATTCAACTTCATGTTAAGAATATGCATGCCTAGAAATTTGATCATGTTTTGAAAACAATCAAGGAGACTATGACTCACCGTGTTTTGAAATTTTGGCTGCCTTTCAAAATTAACTTCACACCTTGCGATAATATGTTCAGTGGACCCACCACCAAGAAGTCAATGTATCGAGAATGCGTGAGAGTTTGGAAAGATTCAACATCTTGTTAAGAATATGCATGCCAAGAAATTTGATCGTGTTTTGAAAACAACCAAAGAGGCTATGACACACCGTGTTTTGAAATTTTGGCTGTGTTTCAAAATTAACTTCACACCTTGCGAAAATCTGTTCATTGGACCCACCAGGCAATCAATGTAGCGAGAACGAGTGAGAGTTTGGCAAGATTCAACTTCTTCCTAAGAATATGCATGTCTAGAAATTTGACCGTGTTTTGAAAACAATCAAAGAGGCTATGACTAAACGTGTTTTGAAATTTTGGTTGCGTTTCAAAATTAACTTCATACCTTGCAAAAATTTATTTAGTGGACCCACCACCATGCACTGGATGTATAGAGACGAGAGTTTGGAAAGATTCAACTTCTTGCTAAGAATATGCATGCCTCGAAATTTGATCGTGTTTTGAAAACCATCAAATAGGCTATGACTCACCATGTTTTGAAATTTTGCCTGTTTTTTGAAATTAACTTCTCACCTTGCGAAAATATGTTCAGTGGACCGACCACCAGGACGTCAATGTATCGAGACGAGTGAGATTTTGTCAAGATTCAACTTCTTTCTAAGAATATGCATGCCTAGAAATTTGACCGTGTTTTGAAAACAACCAAAGAGACTATGACTCGCCGTGTTTTGAAATTTTGCCCGTGTTTTGAAATTAATTTCACACCTTGCAATAATCTATTCAGTGGACCCACCACCATCTAGTCAGTGTATCGAGATGAGTGAGAGTTGTTTGGGAAGATTCAACTTCTTGCTAAGAATATGCATTCCTAGAAATTTGACCATGTTTTGAAAACGACCAAACAAACTATGACTCACCCTGTTTTGAAATTTTGGCTGTGTTTTGAAATTAACTTCACACCTTTTGATAATCTATTTAGTGGACCCACCAGGCAGTCAGTGTATCGAGAACGAGAGAGAGTTGTGTGGCAAGTTTAAACTTCTTGCTAAGAATAAGCATGCTTAGAAATTTGACTATGTCACCATGTTTTGAAATTTGGCTGTGTTTCGAAATTACTTCACACCTTGCAATAATCTGTTACGTGGAGCCACCACCGGGCAGTCAATGTATCAAGAACAAGTGAGAGTTTGGAAAGATTCAACTTCTTCCTAAGAATATGCATGCCTAGAAATTTGACACGTTTTTAAAACAATCAAAGAGGGTATGACTCACTGTGTTTTGAAATTTTGGTTGCGTTTCGTAATTAACTTGACACCTTGCGATCCTCTATTCACTGGACCCACCACTAGGCAGTTAATGTATCGAGAACGAGTGGGAGTTTGGAAAGATTCAACTTCATGCTAAGAATATGCATGCCTAGAAATTTCATGGTGTTTTGAAAATAATCAAAGAGACTATGACTCACCATGTGTTGAAATTTTGCCTGTGTTTCAAAATTAACTTCACACCTTGCGAAAATCTATTCAATGGACCCACCACCAGGAAGTCAATGTATCGAGAATGAGTGAGAGTTGTTTGGCAATATTCAACTTCTTGCTAAGAATATGCATGCCTAGAAATTTGACCGTGTTTTGAGAACAAGGAAAGAGACTATGACTCACCATGTTTTGAAATTTTGGCTATGTTTCGAAATTAACTTCACACCTTGCGGTAATCTGTTAAGTGGACCCACCAGGTAGTCAATGTATCGAGAACGAGTGAGAGTTGTTTGGCAAGATTCAACTTCTTGCTAACAATAAGCATGCCTCGAAATTTGACTGTGTTTTGAAAACAATCAAAGAGACTATGACTCACCGTGTTTTGAAATTTTGGCTGTGTTTCGAAATTAACTTGACACCTTGTGATAATCTGTTCAGTGGACCCACCACCAGGCAGTCAATGTATCGAGAACAAGTGAGAGTTTGGAAAGATTCAACTTCTTGCTAAGAATATGCATGCCTAGAAATTTGACCGTGTTTTGAAAACAATCAAAGGGACTATGACTCAGTATGTTTTGAAATTTTGACCGTGTTTTGAAATTAACTTTGCATCTTGCGAAAATTTGTTCAGTGGACCCAGTACCAGGAAGTCAATGTCTCGAGACCAGTGAGAGTTTGGAAAGATTCAACTTCTTGCTAAGAATATACATGCCTAGAAATTTGACCATGTTTTGAAAACAACCAAAGAGACTATGACACTTTTGAAATTTTGGTTGTGTTTCGAAATTAACTTCACACCTTGCGATAATGTATTCAGTGCACCCACCAGGCATTCAGTGTATCGAGAACGAGTGAGTGTTGTTTGGCAAGATTCAACTTCTTGCTAAGAATATGCATGCCTCAAAATTTGACCGTGTTTTGAAAACAATCAAAGAGACTATGACTCATATTGTTTTGAAATTTGGTTGTGTTTGGAAATTAACTTCACACCTTGCGATAATTTGTTCAGTGGACCCACCACCAGGTATACAATGTTTCGAGAACGAGTGAGAGTTTGGAAAGATTCAACTTCTTGCTAAGAGTATGCATGCCTAGAAATTTGATTGTGTTTTGAAAACAATCAAAGAGACTACGACTCACCGTGTTTTGAAATTAACTTCACACCTTGCAAAAATCTGTTCAGTGGACCCACCACCAGGCAGCGAATGTATCGAGACGAGTGAGAGTTTGGAAAGATTCAACTTATTTCTCAGAATATGCATGCCTATAAATTTGGCCGTATTTTGAAAACAACCAAAGAAACTATGACTCACCGTTTTTTGAAATTTTGGCTGTGTTTTGAAATTAAGTTCACACCTTGCAATAATCTTTTCAGTGGACCCACCAGGAAGTCAATGTATCAAGTATGAGTGAGAGTTTTTTTGCAAGATTCAACTTCTTGCTAACAATATGCATGCCTAGAAATTTGACCATGTTTTTTTTAAATAATCAAAGTGGTTATGGCTCACCGTGTTTTGAATTTTTTTGTGTGTTTCGAAATTAACTTCACACCTTGTGAAAATCTGTTCACTAGACCCACCAGATAGTCAATGTATCGAGAACGAGTGAGAGTTTGGAATGATTCAACTTATTTCTAATAATATGCATGCCTAGAAATTTGACCGTGTTTTGAAAACAATCAAAGAGGCTATGACTCACCGTGTTTCGAAATTTTGGCTGTGTTTCGAAATTAACTCCACACCTTGCGAAAATTTGTTCAGTGGACCCACAAGGCAGTCAATGTATCGAGAACGAGTGAGAGTTTGGCAAGATTCAACTTCTTGCTACGAATATACATGCCTCGAAATTTGACCGTGTTTTGAAAAAATTATAGAAAGCAACACAGATTCATAAATAGCCTCACATATTTCAAATTATAGAAAGCAACACAAAGAGCATCACAATTTTCAAAATATAAAAGGGTCATATATTTATAAACATCCTCGAAAATTTCAACTTATAAAAAGGATAAAAAAATCCTCACAAAATTCAAACTATAAAAGGGATCCTATATTTGTAAACATCTCATAAATCTTAGCTTATAAAAAGGATCACAAAATGACTCAAGGATTTAAAATTTCAAAAACGTCATTAAAAGCCTCACAAATTTCAAATTACAAAGGGAACGATTCCTAAAAAGCCTCACAAATTTCAAATTATAAAAAACATCACCGTAAAAAGGCTAGGGTTTTTTGAAGAACTTTATTTTATGGCTTCGGTGTCAAACTGGTGATCTAGTGCCGAATTTAAATGAAAAGGGAGATACCATGGATATATCAAGCTCGTTGGATCGTAGAGGATCCTAAAGTGGGTGGCCACGATCCATGTGAGGTAGGTATCGACCAATCATGTCCCGAGCCTACAACACATAGAAGAACACCTTGTGCACCCAAAAAGGTGTTTCATGAATCTTTTTTGGAAATTTTGATGAAATGACATATTGTGGAGCTACCAATGTTAAAAAATCATGAGCAAAACTATGTGACACCTGTAGTGCAAACGGATGACGTTTCTAGTGAAAATCGGCGTGAACATAGAAAATGGAAGAGAGAGGAGAGAGGGAAAATCAATTTTCTATTTCTTGTGGGGAACACACAAGCTTGAGCTTGATGGCTCAAAAAATATTCGAGCTCGTTGGGGAACCCCAAGAGGAAGGTATGATGAGCACAGCAGCAAGTTTTCCCTCAGTTATGAAACCAAGGATATCGAACCAGTAGGAGCAAGGAAACAGCTCCAACATGTTGTTTCCAACATGGAACCTTGCGCAACACAACCACAGAACTTTGCCCCCAACTTACAGTGAGTTTATCAATCTCACTAGTTTTTCTAAAAATAGAGGATTAAACATATTGTGTGGAAGATAGTAATTGGTTGCATAAAGTAAACAAAAAATAGTAAATAGTAGATTGTAGATTGCTAGTAAAAGAAAGGACCAGGGTCCATAGTTCACTAGAGGTGATTCTCCTTAAGATAGATGACTTGTTGGGTGAACAAATTACAGCGGGGCAATTGATAGACACCGAGAAATCATACATGCATATACTAATCATCTTGACTCCTATGAGATTTTATTGGGCATTAAAACATTATACATAGACCGTAATCCAACTGCATCTATGACTAATAATCCAACTTTAGGTTATCATCCAAACCCCCTCCAGTATTAAGTTGCAAGCAACAGATAATTTCATTAAACAAAGTGTATAAAGTAAACAATACGATTGTTCTATGAACAAAGTGTTTGGTCCGCAGCATAGAAAACAAAAAATTTCCTACGATGAGAACTATACGCCAAGATCTATCTACTAGATAGAGAGCAACGGGTGGACATACATCCATCGAGAACTTACGCTCGAAGACAACGAGTTTTTTTAACGAGTAGGAACTCGTGGTTGATATAGTCGTACACTTGCCGATCTCAAGATCCTGTGGAAGTCCGAGCGCCGCAAATCAGCAGCGCATCCGTCCTTGCACACATGTTCAAGCCACCGGACAACCTCCACCTCCCCACTCCAGCGATGTAGCGGAAGCAGCATCTCCTTCCAGACGAAATGCCACCGGGAACATGTATCTCGCTAATCCGAGACCATGGGGGAATAATTCTAGAGTGGGAGAGAGATCCTTCACGAGGAGGTGTGAGGAAGAAGGAGGAAGAGGGGGGCCTTTTATAGGAGCAGGGGGTACCCCATCCATGGCCGGCGCCTCATGGAGGTGACCCCTCACCTCCTCCATTCATGTGGTCGTAACTCCCTCCACATTAAAATGCCTCTTCACATTCCCTTTTAAAGTCTACACTTTAAATACATTAAAATTATCTAAGTTTAATGCTCTCTCATTTAATAAAACTCTTTTATTAAATTTATTCAGAATTTTTTTAATTACTTTAATTAACAAACATTCACATAAAACCCCTTGCAACATTTCAATATCACATGTAGAACCACTTAATACAATTTCACCCGAAACAATTCTTGCGCTTTGCAGTTCTTTCGTCTGAAACATATGTGCTCCAATATGGTGTCCGGTAACCCTTAAGTGTGTCACCCTACGGTTCGCAAATAATGCAGACATGATTGAGACTCCTCTCAGATCAATAATCAGAAGCGGGACCTAGAGATCCATACTGACTCCTGCATATTCAACGATGACTTCTGTGATCGTGAGAAACTTTAACACTAGTAAATTAATCTTTTGTCTCATGATATAATACATGTCCGAGATTCGATCATCGGTATCCAAATACCTAGTTTGATCTCGTTACTGACATGCCTTCTTTTCTTGTTCCCATGATATAACATTCTAGTGATCACATCACTTGCTTGTAAGCTATCTTAATGTGATATCACCGAGAGGGCCCAGAGTATATCTATCCGTCATCGGGATTGACAAATTCCACTCTTGATCCATGGGCCTCAACATAACACCTTCGTAGGACTAAACCCATCTTTATAGTCACCCTATTACGGTATGACATTTGATGTTATCAAGATACTCTTCTGGTGTTAGCAATTAACATGATCTCATGGTCTAAGGATAAAGATTACTTCATATGATGTTATAGAAATAGAAACATAATGAGTTGATCGTAATGCTATACTTCGGATGAATGTTCATCACATCATTTCACAAATGTTGTGACCTTGTTATTAACAACATCCAATGTCTATGATCAGGAAACCTTGATCATCTTGTTAATCAACAAGCTAGTCTATAAGAGAGGCATAACTAGGAACCCTTTTTGTTTATTAAACACACACGTATTGACTTTTATGATCAATACAATTATAGCATGCAAAATAAACATCTATCATATACGAGGAATACATAATAACAACTTTATTATTGCCTCTTAGGGCATATTTCTTTCAGTCTCCCACTTGCACTAGAGACAATAATCTAGTTTACATAGTGATAAATCTAACACCCATGGAGTTATGGTGTTGATCATGTTTTGCCCTAGGCCGAACTTTAGTCAACGGATCTGCTACATTTAGGTCCGTGTGTACTTTACAAATCTTTATATATCCTTTCTTGAAATGCTCGCGGATGGAGTGAAACCAGCGCTTAATATGCTTGGAATTCTTGTGAGACCTCGGTTCCTTGGTGTTGGCTATGGCTCCATTGTTGTCACAATAGATCACCAGTGGGTCTAATGCACTAGGAACCACACCTAGTTCTGATATGAACTCCTTCATCCAAACCGCTTCCTGCTCTGCTTCTGAAGCAGCAACATATTCCGCCTCCATCATTGATCCAGCCACCACAGGTTGTTTGGAACTCCTCCAACTAACTGCTGCTCCGTTCAAGAGAAATACGTATCCAGATTGAGACTTAGAGTCATCCGGATCGGTGTTAAATCTAGCATCGACATAACACTTAGCGACTAGCTCTTCTTCACCTCCGTATACAAGGAACATATCCCTAGCTCTTCTCAAGTACTTAAGGATATTATTGACCGCTATCCAGTGTTCCGAACCTGGATCAGATTGGTACCTACTAGTCAAACTAATAGCATGTGCCACATCCGGTCTTGTACATAGCATGGCATACATTATAGAGCCTATGGTCGAGGCATAGGGGATCTTATCCATTATCTCTCTTTCTTCCGCTGTAGCTGGACTTTGAGTCTTGCTCAATGTCTTGCCTTGCAACATAGGTAAGAACCCCTTCTTACTTCCGACCATATTAAACTTCTTTAATATCTTATCAAGGTATGTACTCTGCGATAGCCCAATTAGGCGCCTTGATCTATCTCTATAGATCTTAATGCCTAATATATATGATGCTTCACCAAGGTCTTTCATTGAAAATTTACTGTTTAGATAACTTTTAACACTATTTAAAAGATCTATATCATTTCCAATCAATAATATGTCATCCATATATAATATCAGAAATGCCACATTGCTCCCACTCACTTTCTTGGAAATACAAGCCTCTCCACAAGTTTGGACAAATCTAAACTCTTTGATCACCTCATCAAAGCGGAGATTCCAACTCTAGAATGCTTGCTTCAGTCCATAAATGGATCGCTGAAGTTTGCATACCTTATCAGCATCCTTAGGATTGACAAAACCCTTAGGTTGTATCATATACAACTCCTCTTCAATATTACTATTGAGGAACTCAGTTTTCACATCCATTTGCCATATTTCATAATCGATATATGCAGTAATTGCTAACATAATCCTAACCGACTTAAGCATCGCTACGGGAGAGAATGTCTCATCGTAGTCAACTCCTTGAATTTGTCGAAACCCCTTTGTGACAAGTCGATCCTTATAGATGGTCACATTACCATCAGCATCGGTTTTTCTCTTGAAAATCCATTTATTCTCAACGGACTTTCGATCGTGAGGTAAGTCCACCAAGTTCCAAACCTGCTTTTCATGGCTTCTAGCCATTTCTTGGAATCCGGGCTCATCATCGCTTCTTCATAGGTCACAGGGTCATCCATTTCATCAACCATGAAATTCACAACAGAATTGCCGTACAGTTCAGGAACTGCACGGGTCCTACTTGACCTGCGAGGTTTGGTAGTGTCCTCTTTCAGAGTTTCATGATCATAGCTCTCTCTTCATTAGGTGAAGTCAACTCCGAAACAATTTCCCATGCTGCGCTACTCGCCATTTCATGAAGAGAAGGTTCAATAACCTCTTCGAGTTCTACCTTCCGACTACTCACACCTTTCGCGAGAATCTCCTTCTCAAGAAAGGATCCATTCTTGGCAACAAAAACATTGCCCCCGGATCTGTGATAGAAGGTATACCCAATCGTTTCCTTAGGGTATCCTATGAAGATGCATTTTTCAGCTTTGGGTTCGAGTTTATCCGGTTGAAGTTTTGATAACCCACAAGTATAGGGGGTGTATCGTAGTATTTTTGATAAGTAAGAGTGTCGAACCCAACGAGGAGCAGAAGGTGCTGGCTAGTGGTATGGATCAGGAATTCTCTACAAATACTAAGCAAATGGATTTTTAGGGGTTTTCGATAAAACAAGTAAACAAAGTATGAGAAAATAAAAGACAGTACGAATAAATGCAGCAAGTGACCCAATCCTTTATGCAGCAAAGGACAAGCCGGTTGTATTACTTAAGATGACCAAACGTTCTCGAGGACACATGGGAAGACTGTCAAGTGCTTTCGCTTCATATAGCTGATTAATATTCTCTAGCTTGCTAAATGTTGTGTGGGTGAACCTGTGCTAATGTACCGCCCCATCCAAGACTAATACATACTTGTGATTATACACCTTGCAAACATCCGTAAGTACAAGAAAGTAATTAAGGTAGAAACCTAACCACAACTTTAAACTCTAAGACCCTTGCGTCCCTTGTGCAATGGTTTCCTAACGGAGGTTCAGGTTTCTGTCACTCCGGCAACCCCTACGATTAGTAGCCAAATACAAAATGCATTCCCCTAGGAACATATAGGTGAAGTGTCATGTAGTCGACGCTCACATGACACCACTAGAAGAAGTACACCACAACTTAAATATCAAACTATTGAATTTTTCTCAACACAATTCCACTACTAACAACAAGACTTCTCCCATGTCCTCAAGAACAAAACGAACTACTCACAAGACATCATATGGATCATGATCAGAGATGGAATAATGATGTATAACAATCTGAACATAAACAATAATTCAATGGTTCACTCAAGAGCATCAACTACGAAGAGTAATCAACATCGGGAAAGTTGCCCCTATGAACTATGCAAGATTCAACACAACTGTTACAGAAATATGGAGATGGTGATGAGGGTGCTGATGGTGATGATGGTGGTGATGATGATGATGATCCCGATGAAGTCCAGCTTGATGGTGGTGTTCATGGCGACGATCTCCCCTCTTCGGGAAGGAATTTCCCCGACAAAAATCTGTTTGCTGGGGAGATCTTTCTCTCTCAGTGTTTTCCGCCCCACAAAGGCGGAGGAATCTTTCTGTGGTCGCTCTCTGAGTCTTAGGGTTTCGGGAGGATGATATACGCTAGAGGAGAGAGGCTAGAGTTGACTAGGGTGGCCACACCACCTCCTAGCGCGGCCTAGGGCTGCCAGCGCCATGGGGTGGTGTGGGTCCCCTGTGGCCCATCTCAACTCCGTCTTCTGGCATCCTTAGTCTTCTAGAAAAATAGGATTTTTCATATATTTTCCCGGATTTTCTGATCTTCGCGAATTTTGCCTCCAAACAGCACCTTTTCCATCAGAATCCTGACTGCAGCGGTCCATGCTCCAAAAGTCATCAACCATGCAAAAACAGATGAAATTACATAAGTATCACCTCTCAATACGAAATATATCAATGATTAATAGTGAATTAAGATATAGAATAGTGATGCAAAATGGACGTATCAACTCCCCCCAAGCTTAGACTTCGCTTGTCCTCAAGCGAAACTGAGCTCAATAAACATGGCCTCAGGTTTATGGAGTGAAGAGTCGATAAAAATATATGGATAAGAAGCATCACATTCATCAAAAGCATATATCATAATAGAAGACAACTAACTATTATACAACTCAACTTTCAACGAGTAAAGGAAGAGTGAATCATAACTGGTAATGGCAAACTTAGCTCTTGGTCGAAGAATAGTTGATAATTTCCTGGAATTCACAAATAGCTGGTTTTCAATGATAGCTTTCAAAGTAGTAAACATCATGATAAGAGCAATGTGCAAAACAAGGAACATAAGAAACATGATTGAATAAATAATCATATGAATGAATGAAACACAACAACTCAAAATACTTGCTGAGATAAAGAGGAATAGGTTTACTGACTCAACTAAAAAGTAAGAGAAAGGCGCTTCGCAGAGGGAAGCAGGGATTGCAAGTCTCATAAAGAGCTCCGGAAAATTATGATACTTACTAGCTTTCAGCTCTCATTGCTCCTATCATAGGCATCTTTAGGTGATTAAGGTGAAAGTGATCAAATATGAGGATATGCATTGACAAGTTGTAAGTTGAGGATCTCATGTCCCTTGAATACGAGGGTCACTCCTCATGCTACTCAAGTTTAGTCACCGGTAAGTTCTTATCATCGTAAGCATATGTGTATCATAGAGAACCGCCAACAGGGTACCCCTTGCCCGATGACACAGAAGAATCTCCATATCAAAATGACAAGGCAAGCAGACAACAAGTATCTCAGCAATCTTCTTATTTACCATGGGAATATGGTGCTTTTTCTCTCTTTCCTCTTTTCATAATATCTTTTTTTTTCTTTTCTATTTTTTTTCTCAATATCGGAATCTTTTTTTATAAGAAGAATGCTTGATAGATACTCGTTATGGTTACGCTGCAGGTTTCCACCATGTCAGCATGGATTAGACCAGCGGCCTAGGCGTTTCACTAACACACATGCATAACTCCATGGACTTACAAGCTCCCCTTTCATTTCACACCGACGACATCCATAGACAAAAGAACATGATATCAACTTGGTACAAAGTACCAGTGCAATGTTGAAAGCGTTCCCCATGATAGCATGGTTCTGCTAATTAACAACTTACAAAGCGCAAGCATATAAGCAACATAGGTGAACACAATGGTTCAAGTTTATTAGATGCGAGAAAGTAAAGTGTGCCATCAAGTTCGTGAGAGCTTTAATCACTAATTTTCACATAACAAGTTTAATTTGGAAGGTAGACAAAACAAGAATTTACTTGGAATAGCAATAATGCTACTAGGTAGGTATGGTGGACACAAATTACAAAGGTTTTGGTTTTAAGGAGGTGGATGCACGAGAAGAATTCCCTCTCAGTACAGGTTTTTGGCTAGCAAGGCTGGGTATCAAGTATAAGAGTTGAAGGAAACAACCAAACATACAAATGATAAAAACAAACATGCAATCTTCCTTGGAAGCACAAAAGATCTTAACTAGAGAATACTAGACTTTTGAGCAAATCAAGAAAAAAGATGATGAAATTATTTTTCTTTAGAGTACTTCTATCTTTTCTTTAAACTCTCAAAAAGCTGTTGCTACTGACCATGCAAGGTTTGCCAAAACCAACTAAATTAACTCAATGATCGCAAAGTGATTCCAATACTAACAACAAGATCAATCATATAACCACGAATTGAAAACTAATATAAGCTATGCAAAAGAGTGAATGATAGAACTTCTCATTAATATTCCATAACAGCAACTCACACCAAGGGATACATATCTAACGAGAGAGGGGACACTTCCATAATGCAAACCATACTACATAATAACTCCTCTATTCATGATATGACTCTACTAAAAAGGTAAAAAGATAGAAGATAGTGCTGTGATACCGCGGCACTCCCCCAAGCTTGGAACAAACCAAGGGGATGCCAAACCTGATGACGAATTACTCTTTCGGTGGTGGTGGTATCCTCTTAATGAGCTCTTTGATTAGTTTTCCCAAGTCCTCAATCTCGAAGCTGAGAGTATGAATCAACCCTGAGTTGTGCTCAATACGGATCATAATCATTTCAGTTTGTGGATCCCAGCTCTTGTGATTCTTTTTCAGTTCTTCCCTCTTGGAGTCTTCTTTTCCTGCATGGATATGGATAAAGGTATGGAAGGGATTCTTGGTGTGTGGAGGAAGTGACCGTGGAGCCAAACTATGATGAGGAGCTTTTCCCCCAGTCTGCATTTGTGCAGTCCTTCTAACCCTAGAAGGTTTCGTCACCACTCCAATGCTTGCAATGGTAGTGCTGGTGTGCGGATGTTGGCCTTGCTCCTCTTCACCTTCACTCTTGATCTCCTTGTCCTTCCCGGGGTCTTGGAGGTCTTCCTGCATAGGCTCCTTCCCTTTATCCTTGGCGGACACCATTGTGCTTCTAAACCTTCAAAGGGTAGATCCTGGCAAGAACAAATCGAAACAAAAACACCACGAGAACATGATATACGAACCTCGGGGGATCCGGGGGTTATATATTACGAAGTTTCATATCAAAAGGAAGGTAGTGGGAGAAAATGAGTTGGCGGCGGAGTCCGGGGTGGACTCACCACCTGGTGGCGCGGCCAGGGGTGGGCCCACGCCACAGGGTGGTGTGAGCCACCCAGGCTTCGTTTCCGTCCCTTTTTCGCTTCGTCACTTCCCTTATTGACTGAAAAATGTAAAAATATAGTTGGATTGTATTTTCACGGAACTTTTCTTACCAGAACTGTTACCCATTTGAAAACAGACTCTGCAGGTCTGTGAATTTTGTATCTAGTAGATTCTTCCGTAGTCATCACTTGAATAACATCAATATCTTCATCTTCATGCACTTATTACTTGAGTCATAAAACCCTTCTCTTCCTTATTACACCATTATCTCCACTTCCTGGAAATTTCTTTCAGACAAAACTTCACATAGTTCTCATTAGCAACATTAGTATAACTGAAGTGATAAAACCCTTTGAGTCCAACTTCGACAGAAAACCATCAAAACATAAGCTACTGCAGCAACTCCTTCTGAAAACCCAAAAAGAATTCAAGCAGGAAATCGAATAAAGAAGCAAATGCAAAAGTGGCAAAATCTGTCAAAACAGACTTGCATGTAAAGATCAATTTTTTCGAAAATCTTCTGTTGCTCAAATTAAAAATTGCAAAACTAACGAAAGTTAAATAACAACCTGGGACATAAGGACAAACAATTACACCTCAATCCGACATACAGAGATCTCTCACGATTTTTTACGGTGAAGCACAAAAATCTGTTTCTAGACAGCAACTTCCCCAAATGTTACTTCTCTCTCATTAGAGGTTGATTTTGACACAAAAACCAAACAAAACAGATAAGGAGTATTTATTACCGAAGTAATAACTTCCAAGACTCAAAGAAACAAAAACAAACTAAAAGCAAAAACAAATTGGGTTGTCTCCCATAAAGCTCTTTCTTTATAGCCATTAAGATGGGCATGATAATTTTGAAGAAGCTCTCATAGGGATATGAATTGAAGTGAAAGAGAGCATTAAGGAGCAAAAACACACACACATTTAAGTCTAACCCACTTCCTATGCAAGGGAATTTTGTAAACAAACAAGTTTTTGAAACCAGAGGCTACTTGCATAAGAAGGCAAAACAAGTGCAACACAAATTTTTTTAGCATAATACGAGGAAACTTGATATTATTGAGATACATAAGAACACTTTTCCCTCTCTCATAATAACTTTCAGTATCATGCATAAGCTTAACAATATAACTATCACAAGGACCATCGTAACAATGATCACTTATTCTAAAAGAAAACACAGGAATACTAGCTCTCATAATACTACTTTGTGAAACAATATTAGAGGTATCCTTACAAAGGATAGGGTGTCCCTCTTTCTCATACTTAGTGACAAAGTCTTTCACATTTGCTATTATATGTTCATCAGCCATTTGTTTATCGGGTTCAATAGCCTTATTGATACTTTCATTAACCATACTAGCTATCATAGAATGTTCCTTTATCTTAACTGGGAAAGGCATTTTCTCAATGTAAGGTTTAGGTAAAACATGATTAGCAGTATAAACTTCAGTATTTCTTGCAGTAACACTCTTAGCAACATCTTTATAAGGTTCATGATACTTATTCCACTTCTTTTTAGGCACTTCAATATAGGAAGCAAAAGCCTTAAAATAAGAAGCAATAGTTTGAGAGTCTAGACCATAAGCATTTTTAATATTTTGAAAGTCATCAGTTTCCATAAAAGATTCAATGCATTCATAATCATAATTTATACCTGGCTTTCTACCTTTGTCATTCTCCCAAGCTTCAACATTGTCTTGAATATGGTCCAGAAGATCCCATTTAGCTTCTTCTTCCATATGAGTGAATGATCCAGCACAAGAAGCATCCAATAAATCCTTATCATGTAGAGGGAGCCTTGCATAAAAGCTGTTGATAATAATATTGTTGGGGAGCTCATGAATGGGACATTTGAGCATTACTAACTTCAATCTCCCCCAAGCTTGAGCTGTACTCTCTCCATCAAGAGGCCAAAAGTTGTATATCTGATTCCGATCTTTATTAATCTCACTAGGAGGATAAAACTTTGAATAAAAGAGAGGCACTATTTCCTCCCATTCTAGAGCTTGACCATTCTTTAGCAGCTTATACCATTCCTCAGCTCTTCCTTTCAGCGATAATAAGAATAACTTCTTCTTAACTTGATCTGTAGTAATACCTGCACACTTGAACAACCCGCATAATTCGTGTATAAAGAGTAAATGATCACCGGGATGGACAGTTCCACCCCCAACATAGTAGTTATCCATAACACGATCAATAATTCTTGTAGGTATTTTGAAAACATCATTCTCAGCAGGTGGTGTCTTATCTAGTACCTTAGCAGTGGTATTAGAATTACCAAATAAGAAACTCGGCGAATTATCCATAACGAAAATAAAGCAACTAGCAGAAGTAAACAATACTCACGGTAGAAGTTTCTTTACCAGTTCCACTCTCCAATAGCGCTTCACTCCCCGGCAACGGCGCCAGAAAATAATCTTGATAACCCACAAGTATAGGGGGTGTATCACAGTATTTTCGTTAAGTAAGAGTGTCGAACCCAACGAGGAGCAGAAGGTGCTGGCTAGTGGTATGGATCAAGAATTCTCTGCAAATACTTAGCAAATGGATTTTTAGGGGTTTTCGATAAAGAAAGTAAACAAAGTACGAGTAAATAAAAGACAGTAGGTATAAATGCAGCAAGTGGCCCAATCCTTTATGCAGCAAAGGACAAGCTGGTTGTATTACTTAAGATGACCAGACGTTCTCGAGGACACATGGGAAGACTGTCAAGTTCTTTCGCTTCATATAGCTGATTAATCTTCTCTAGCTTGCTAAGTGTTGTGTTGGTGAACCTGTGCTAATGTACCGCCCCATCCAAGACTAATACATACTTGTGATTATACCCCTTGCAAACATCCGTAAGTACAAGAAATTAATTATGGTAGAAACCTAACCACAACTTTAAACACTAAGACCCTTCCGTCCCTTGTGCAATGGTTTCCTAATGGAGGTTCAGGTTTCTGTCACTCCGGCAACCCCTACGATAAGTAGCCAAATACACAATGCATTCCCCTAGGACCATATAGGTGAAGTGTCATGTAGTCGACGTTCACATGACACCACTAGAAGAAGTACACCACAACTTAAATATCAAACTGTTGAATCTTTCTCAACACAATTCCACTACTAACAAGAAGACTTCTCCCATGTCCTCAACAACAAAACAAACTACTCACAAGACATCATATGAATCAAGATCAGAGATGGAATAATGATGTATAACAATATGAACATAAACAATAATTCAATGGTTCACTCAATAGCATCAACTACGAAGAGTAATCAACACCGGGAAAGTCTCCCCTATGAACTATGCAAGATTCAACACAATTGTTACAGCAATATGGAGTTGGTGATGAGGGTACTGATGGTGATGATGGTGGTGGTGATGATGATGATCCCGATGAAGTCCAGATTTATGGTGGTGTTGATGGCGACGATCTCCCCTCTTCGGGAAGGAATTCCCCCGGCAGAAATCTGTCTGCCGAAGAGATCTTTCTCTCGGTGTTTTCCGCCCCAAAGAGGCGGCGGAATCTTTCTGTGGTCGCTCTCCGAGTCTTAGGGTTTTGGAGGATGAAATACACCAGAGGAGAGAGGCTGGAGTGGGCCAGGGTGTCCACACTACCTCCTGGCACGGCCTAGGGCTGCCCGCGCCATGGGGTGGTGTGGGCCCCCTATGGCCCATCTCCACTCCGTATTCTGGCAAACTTAGTCTTCTGGAAAAATAGTATTTTCCATATATTTTCCCAGATTTTCTGATCTTCGCGAATTTTGCCTCCAAACAACACCTTTTCCATCAGAATCCTGACTGCAGCGGTCCATGCTCCAAAAGTCATCAACCATGCAAAAACAGATGAAATAACATAAGTATCACCTCTCAATACGAAATATATCAATGAATAATAGTGAATTAAGACATAGAATGGTGATGCAAAATGGACGTATCAAGTTTCTTCACATAAACAACGCATCCCCAAACTTTAAGAAATGACAACTTAGGTTTGTTTCCAAACCATACTTCATACGATGTCGTTTCAACGGATTTAGATGGTGCCCTATTTAAAGTGAATGCAGCGGTTCAAGTGCATAACCCCAAAATGACAGTGGCAAGTCAGTCAGAGACACCATAGATCGAACCATCTCCAATAAAGTACGATTACGACGTTCTGACACACCATTACATTGTGGTGTTCCGGAAGGCATGAGTTGTGAAACTAATCCACACTCCTTCATGTGTGTGCTAAACTCGTAACTTAGATACTCACCTCCACGGTCGGACCGCGGAAATTTGATCTTTCTGTTATGATGATTTTCGACTTCATTTTGAAATTCTTTGAACTTGTCAAAGGTTTCAGACTTGTGTTTCATCAAATAGATATAATCGTATCTACTCAAATCATCCGTGAAAGTAACAAAATAACGATATCCACCTTGCGCCGACACACTCACTGGTCCACACACATCAGTATGTATGATTTCGAATAAATCTATCGCCTGTTCCATTGAACCAGAAAATGGTGTTCTAGTCATCTTGCCCATAAGGCATGGCTCACATGTATCAAATGATTCAAAATCAAGTGATTCCAGAAGTCCATCAGAATGGAGTTTCTTCATGCGTTTAACGCCAATATGACCTAGACGGCAGTGCCACATATATGCAGATACATCATTATCAAGTTTAATCCTTTTATCATCAACATTATAAATATGCGTAATACTACTATAGAGATCCAATAGAAATAAACCATTCAACACAGGTGCATGACCATAAAAGATATCATTCTTATAAATCGAACAACCATTGTTTCAGATTTAAAGGAATAACCACTTTGCATCAAACATGATCCGGATACAATGTTCATGCTCAGTGCAGGCACCAAATAACAATTATTCAGATTTATAACTAATCCCGATGGCATATGGAGAGGTAGCGTCCCGATGGTGATCACATCAACTCTTGATCCATTGCCGACCCACATCATGAACTCATCCCTTGCTAGTTGTCGCTTGTTCCGTAGCCCCTGAAATGAGTTACATACATTAGCAACCAATCCCGTATCAAATACCTAGGTGCTACTGCGAGTACTAGTCAAGTACACATCAATAACATATATATCACATGTTTGCCTTGTCGGCCTTCTTGTCTGCCAAATACTTGGGGAAATTGCGCTTCCAATGGCCAGTCCCCTTGCAATAGTAACACTCGATGTCAGACTTAGGGCCAGCTCGGGGTCTCTTTTCAGGTGTGGCAACAGATTCGCCACCCTTCTTGCCCTTGTGCTTGCCTTTCTTGTCCTTCTTGAAACCGGTAGTCTTATTGATCATCAACACTTGATGTTCTTTCCTAATCTCCACTTATGCAGTCTTAAGCATTGATAGAAGCTCAGGCAGAGACTTCTTCATGCCCTGCATATTATAGTTCATCACGAAGCTGTTGTAGCTAGGTTGCAGAGATTGGAGAACACGATGTATGCCTAAGTAATTGGGAATCGTTATTCCCAAGGACACAAGCTTATCGGCATACCTAAACATTTTGATTACATGCTCACTAACGGAGCTGTTCTCCTCCATCATGTAGCTAAAGAACTTTTCAGAAGCATTATCACTCTCTACAGCAGCATGGGTATCGAAAATCATTTTCGATTCTCCCATGGTATCAAAGGCATTTCCATTTTCGAAATGCTTTCGAAGTTCTGGCTCTAGCCCATAGAGTATGCCGCAATAAACTAAGTTGTGGTCCTCCTGACGAGTCACATATACATTCTTTCCTCGTTAGGAGCATCGGGAGCTGGTGGGGGGCCTAGCGGCGCCTCTAGAACATATTGCTTTTGTGCAACAGTGGGGAGAATCCTCAAATTCATAGCCCAGATGGTGAAGTTGCTACCATTCGCAGCAAGTCTCTCTTTCTCCATGAACACATTGAAATTAAAAGCAGGTGGTGCCATCTAAAACAGAATTTGTAAAGTTTATTTAGACTAAGTTTATGATAGAGTGAGTTCAACTAATCCGAATTACTAATGAACTCCCACTCAAAAACGACATCCCTCGTGTCCTTTTGGTGATTACATGAACCAAATCCACTACACCATGTCCGATCATCATGTGAGTTGATGTAGCTTCAAAGGCGAGCATCTATATGGGCATCATATCAACTATATGACTCATGCTTAACCTTTTGGTCCGTGTTCCGAGGCCATGTCTGTACATGCTAGGCTCGTCAAGTAAGAACCTTAGTTCGCATGTGTAAAACTGTCTTACACCCGTTCCTATGAAAGCGTAGAGTCGAGTAGACCCGATCATCACGTGATGTCTCGAAACACGATCCACAGAACGGTGCATACTTAAGGAAGAACACATTTATCTTGATATCTAAATGAGGGATCATCTTACAATGCTACAAAAAGCGCCAAACTAGCAGTATAAGATGCTAACATCTAGTGTGTGAAGTGAGATGATATGGTCCATGCATTTGATCTCTATCATTTGCATCGTGGTATGATCTCTATCATTCCTTTATTTGTAAGGACAAGGTCTATGGAACTTACACGTTGATTGTGTTGTAAGAGTATCTATCATACATCTACTTACAACAATACCATATCAAGACACTAGCACAACAACGATCTAAACTAGACACCTCTAATTTATCAATTGCAAGTTTTACGTGGCTTAGGGCTTTCTGAGATAGAACTGGTCTTACCTTGGAACATGAACCACAACAAGGATAACCAAGTTATTAGCAACTCGTTGTAAATCAGATATTGACTATAATAGGAGAGACAGACACCCGCCAGCCACTTATGCCAAACAAGTTGCATGTCAGTCGTGGAACCGGTCTCATGTACGATGACATGTAAGGTTGGTCCGGGCCGCTTCATCCCACTATGCCACCAATATCCAAAATACATAGAAGATGCAATAACATGATCATCATCGCCCACATATAAACATATGTGTACTACCCGTGCAAAGCACCTACGCATAGATCAGGCTTTGATACCACTGTTGGGTCCGCAGCATGGAAAACAAAAAAATTCCTATGATGAGAACTATACGCCAAGATCTATCTACTAGATACAGAGCAACGGGTGGACATACATCCATCGAGAACTTACCCTCGAAGAGAACGAGTTTTGTTAACGAGTAGGAACTCGTGGTTGATGTAGTCGTACACTTGCCGATCTCAAGATCGTGTGGAAGTCTGAGCGCCGCAAATCAGCAGCGCATCCATCCTCGTACACACGTTCAACCCACCGGACAACCTCCACCTCCTTGCTCTAGCGATGTAGCGGAAGAGAAACTCCTTCCAGACGAAATGCCATCGGGAACATGTATCTCTCTAATTCGAGACCATGGGGGAATAATTCTAGATGGGGAGAGAGATCCTTCACGAGGAGGTGTGAGGAAGAAGGATGAAGAGGGGGGCCTTTTATATGAGTAGGGATGGGTACCCCCTCTATGGCCGGAGCCTCATGGAGGTGACCCCTCACCTCCTCAATTCATGTGGTGGTAACACCCTCCACATTAAAATGCCTCTTCACATTCCCTTTTAAAGTCTCCACTTTAAATGCATTAAAATTCTCTATGTTTAATGCTCTCTCATTTAATAGAAATCTTTTATTAAATTTATTCAGAATTTTTTTATTACTTTAATTAACAAAAATTCACATAAAACCCCTTGCAACATTTCAATATCACATGCAGAACCACTTTTTACAATTTCACCCGAAACAATTCCGGTTTCTATCGAAACAATTCCTCCGCTTTGCAATTCTTTCGTCTGAAACATATGTGCTCCAAAATGGTGTCCGGTAACTCTTAAATGTGTCACCCTACGGTTCGCCAATAATGCAGACATGATTGAGACTCCTCTCAGATCAATAATCTGAAGCGGGACCTGGAGATCCATACTGACTCCTTCGTATTCAACAATGACTTCTGTGATCGTGAGAACCTTTAACGCTAGTAACTTAATCCCTTTGTCTCATGATATAATACTTGTCCGAGATTCGATCATTGGTATCCAAATACCTAGTTTGATCTCGTTACCGACATGCACTCTTTTATCGTTCCCGTGATATAACATTCTAGTGATCACATCACTTGCTTGCAAGCTATCTTAATGTGATATCACTGAGAGGGCCCAGAGTATATCTATCCGTCATCATGATTGAAAAATTCCACTCGTGATCCATGAGCCTCAACATAACACCTTCGTAGCACTGAACCCATCTTTATAGTCACGATGTTACGTTGTGACGTTTGATGTTATCAAGATACTCTTCTAGTGTTAGCAATTAACATGATCTCATGGTCTAAGGATAAAGATTACTTCGTATGATGTTATAGCAATATAAACATAATGACTTGATCATAATGCTATACTTTGGATGATTGTTCATCACATCATTTTACAAATGATGTGACCTTGTTATTAACAACATCTAATGTCTATGATCAGGAAACCTTGATCATCTTGTTAATCAAGAAGCTAGTCTATAAGAGAGGCATAACTAGGAACCCTTTTTGTTTATTAAAAACACATGTATTGATGTTTCCGATCAATACAATTATAGCATGCAAAATAAACATCTATCATATACGAGGAATACATAATAAAAAGTTTATTATTGCCTCTCAAGGCATATTTCCTTCACAAAGGATTGTTTTTTTCTCCCTAGTAGCAACAGCACATCTAGTACCTTAGAGATGTTTGTCACTTCCCTAGATTACTAGAGGCATGAACACACTACCGAGAATAAATACTCCCTCTTGGAGTTACTAGCATCTACTCGGCCAAGATAGCTACTAACAACGGAAAGCATGCAAGATCACAAATAACATAGACATGATAGAATCAATAATCAATCTGAAATAGCATCTCCATATCCATTGGATCCCCGCAAACACAACATGTAAGATTACAAATAGATGATCTTGATCATGAACGGAGCTCACAAGATCTAAACATGGTAGCACAAAGGAGAAGAACCAACCATCTAGCTACTACATGGACCCGTAGTCTAGGGATGAACTACTCACGCATCACACCGGAGGTAGGAATGGTGATGAAGACGGCCTCCAGGGTGATCTCTCCCCTCCTGAAGGGTGCCGGGAAGAGCTTCAGATCCCTCTCGATCTAGGGATGGAGATGGCGGAGCCTACATACTCTTTCATGCAATTTTGATCGGGTACTTAGCGTTTCTGTATAGGAAGTTTCTTATAGGCAAAAGAGGAGGCCGAGGGGGTGCCCGAGGTAGCTGCACCACCCCCAGGCGTGGGCCAGGCCTGGCCGCGCAGCCAAGTGGTGTGGCCGGCCCCTGGCCCCTCTCCGTCTCTTTTTTGGCTCCGTGTTCTCCCCGGTGAAATATTGACTTTGGCTTTTGTCCCATCCAATTCCGAGAATATTCATTTTCTGGCATTTCTGGAACCAAAAATAGCAGAAAACAGGCAACTGGCATTGTGGCATCTTGTTAATAGGTTAGTCCCAGAAAGTGTATAAAATACTCCAAAGTGTGGAAAAAGCATAAGAAAGTAGATATAAAACAGCGTGGAATATCAAAAATTATAGATACGTTTGCAACGTATTAGAGGTGCACCTTAATGCTGATGTAATCATAGGTGCCTCGCCGGTGAGCATCAAAGGGATCGAGGCTAGCTAGGGCTATGATTCTGATGTTTGTGTGTCTACTGGATTCTTCTGGCGTATATAGACTGATGTTTTGTGCTTGCTTGATTTTGCAGGTGACTGATGAGTGCATATTTGCATCATGTTTTACATTATTATTTTGCATTGTAGATGTAGGATCTTGGTATTTTATGGTGCTCACGCGCACATTTTATGTCTGTTTTCACCAGGATCAGGACAGATGATAGATCCAATGGATACAATTCTTGGAGCAGTTGTACTGAGGAGAAAAGGAGTCAAAACTAACGTAAATCGCTTATTTGGGAAATATTAATATACTAGAAGAAAACCAGAAACGAACAAAGAAGGCAGAGAGCTCAACGACCAACTATACGACCGGGGCAAATTTTCCAGCCGTATAGTTGGCACCGCCTCTGCCTTGTCAAATAGTTTCACCATATGCAACCATCTTCATCATCCACCACTACATCATCACCATCTCCATCCATCCCATCTACATCTTGTCTAGATCTTGTTGTATTTCCCGTACTCATTGTGGATTTATACAAGTACTATTCATCTATGATTGTTTCCATTACCATTGCTATGATGTCGATTGCTTCCATGTCTGCGTAGATCTCTAGTTCTTGGGGAGATGGAGAAACCCTAGCATATGACTGAGATGAGATAGAGATTATTACGTTATACATCATTATGTGTAAGTGTTAACTATCTTCATCTTGATGTTGGGAGTTGTGCACCTCCTTAACATTTGTGTTTTACGGGGACTCGATGAAGGTCATTACTTGTTGTTAGACGAAGGGATAATAGCACTTACTGTGACTATACAGTTGTTGTCATTCTTTACGTACTAACTTGGGGAATCAA
The DNA here is from genome assembly GCA_910589775.1 of Avena eriantha. Taxonomy (NCBI): domain Eukaryota; kingdom Viridiplantae; phylum Streptophyta; class Magnoliopsida; order Poales; family Poaceae; genus Avena; species Avena eriantha. Next base: position 130,332,541 of record OU342741.1, read on the forward strand.
GGAGAACTCAGAAAGCCATGTGCATGCCATGGGAGAAATCCCTTAATAGCGCAGTAATAAGATTAATGTCGATTGCTGTCTGCTATGGTTATGAGGATGATGTTGCTGGCTATTCGTCCATATATGGAGCTCCTCCCACAGACATATACATTCTGAGAATATTCATTATAATAATCTTGATTGCTTAGTATTAATTTCTAGCGGTGTATCCGCTATTCCCCGAGAATGCCTTTTCCCTATTGTAGTTCCAAAGTTCTATTACACACGTGATTCTTACTTTCTGCATTAAGTTTTGCCTTACTTTAAATTACCTTGTTCAACAAAAAACCCAAAAACAACTCTACTTTTCTTGCATCTTAAATTTATATCTTAAGTACTTCGTTTAGTTGTAGTTAAAAGCATTTTAGTCTTTCGCCTACTGCTCCCTATGGGATCGATATCTTTATTTTGAAACTAGCTACAAATGATTCGTGCACTTGCAGTCATCAAGCTATTTTCTGGCATTGTTGCCGGGGAGCTTAGCGCTATAAGTCACTTTAGTTTTAGTTATTTACTTCCGTTGTACTAATTTTTACTTGAGTTGAAGGACCGCAACAATGGACAACACTCAGCATTTAAACCAGCTTGAGGCAGTAAGGAAAATGGGTTCGCCCATGGACGCTTTTATAGCTATCAATAAAAGCATAAACCCTAATGGAGTCGATATCCATCCTTTATTATTTGAATTATTGCATTCTAAGAAATTTGTAGGAACCAATGAAGAAAGTCCATATGGACACTTACAATTCTTTGAAGACATTCTCAGTTCCTTTATTTTTGACGACTGTAATCTTGATATGGTTAAAACCTAGTTGTTTACACAAACTCTCTCTAATAATATTTGCGACTGGTATAGATCTATTTGTGCAGAAGCACCAAGTACTTGGGAGGAATTAATAACCAAATTCCTATCAAAATATTATTCTGAAAGCAAAGCTCACAGGATGAGAGGTATTATTATCAGTTTCAAAATTAATCCTAGTGAGGGCTTATATGAAGGATATCTATGGTACAAAATCTACCTAGATAATTTCCCCCATCATCGTTTGCCTGATTGGTTAATCACCCATACCTTCTATGGAGGGCTAAACATTGAAAATAGGATGAATCTAGACACTGCTTCAAATGGTAGTTTTCTATCTTATACCTATGATGAAGCTTGGAATCTAATAATAAAATGAGAGAAGCAACAGAAAATCTTAAAGATAAGGAAAACATTATTAGTTTTTCTGAATATGCTTGCATTAACGATTTCCTTGCAGATGAAAGAACAGATACAATGATTAAAACCCTCGGTATTGACTCTTACTCTGTAAAGAATTATTGAGATTTATGCAGGGAATTTGCAGGTACCTATAGAATGGGAGCCTCATAAACCCCTCAAAGAAAAGAAGCGTGCAAGAGCGCTAATGGAAGAGTTCTCCTCGATACCTATTCAGGGGATTTTTGAGAAAAGACAAAAAGAGATCAAAGAAACCAGAAAGGAATTCCAAAGCTACAAATATAAATAATGTTATATTAAAGGATTTTATGGAAGCACTAATAGTGGATGATGAAGTGGTTATGTTAAGCCTTGGTGTGAATGGACTCGTCATCGTTGCAGACGTCGCTGCTGGAAACCTATTGGAAGAAAGGGAAAATGGGGGAGTAGATGGTGTAAGAAGATCGAGCAATCAAAATGCGAACAAGCGAATCATAATAAACCAAGATCTAGCATCCAATGATGGGAACGGTGTTGGATAATTAGGCACAATTTCCATGATTAATTCCAGAATATTAAACATGACAATACCTATGAAATTTTAAATAGATTAGCCCATTATTTCTAACAAACGGTAGAAGAACCAGGGGAGGGGAGCAAACCCATGTTACCTCCGACCATAGGTCGTCGATGCCGGTGTCATAGGGGTTCAGCGGAGCGATGTACTTATCTGGATCGTAGGTTCCCAAGAAGTGCGTGATCTGCTTGTGACCGGCGGGGGCCTCCTAACTGGCGGGGGGATCCTCTTCGGCGGCTCCGTCGGTAGTTGGGACGGGGGCCTCGACGGAAACGGCGGCTGTCATCGATGCCTCCACTGGGGCCTGGACAAGGATAGCGGCTGCTTTCAACGCGTCGAGGGGGACCGGCGTGGAGACGGGGGCCTCCTCGCCGGCGGACAAGGAGGCGACGATGGCCACCTTATCCTCCTCGGCCATCGCCGGCGCGGACTGGGTATTCTCGGGAGTTTGCAGATGCTGGTGGGACAGTGGAGAGGGTTGCATGGGGACAGTGAGCGAGAGTGGGAGTGGGTGTGCGGAGAGGGGCTCTATAGTTAAGGTGGATAGAAGCAAGGCACGTTTCGTTGCACCACCGTGCAACGCGCTGCGCAGTAGACTGCATCGTGCATCGTGACACGCGCACGGTACGTCACGTTTTTTCCTGGGCCATGCATGCTAGTTCTGTATTGAGCCGCATGCAAAGGGCGCACACACAATTTCTATGTACGAAGTTTGACACGGCCCGAAAATTGGTGATAGTTAAAAGTGGAAATGTAGAGGGCAAGGTAGGTGGCTATACAGCGAGATTTGTGGGGTTGTGATAGATTCGGTAAAGGGATGTGTTGATGGCTGCGAGTGACTCGATGAACCGGAGACGTTAGGTCTTGTCGAGCTCAGCTGTTCGGCCTCCGGCTAGCGCGTCCAAGCTTCTTACGGTGGGCCCTAGTTGGAAGTGAGATTGAGAGCCGCTGCTTAAAAAATGGGATGTTTCTTATTAAAATCAAGTGGCAATAAACTACAGCTGTCCATCGACGACCGTGCACTCGATGACGCATGTGTTGTGGCGTAGTAGTAGCAGTAGTAGGCTTTTCAAACTTGATTAAACGTGACATGACCGCTCGACGACTTTTTCCATGGACTGCATCCTGTTCCTTCTTGTAGAGGGAGACGTCAAGATGGGGCCTCGTGAAGATGGTAGCTCGTTAACTGGCAGTTTGAAAGAGTACCATTTTCCTCTCTCGCTAAACAGATATGTTTCATTTTGCCCAAATTGGTAGCAAATCTGGAGAAGATTCTCTCTTCGATAATTCGTTCCCTTTTGGACCTCTTTTTGCCTCCGATCAGGTAGCAAATCTAAAGAAGCAAATCACACCAGGCAGAATACATTCATTTAGAAAACAAAACAAATGTAGATATAGCTATGCGCAGCTAAATAGGATATAGCGATAGAAAGTAGTAGCTTGCTTAATAGGGTTCAATACATTCAGCCAGAAATAGGATGCAAGCAAAATATAGAAAATCAAAAGAAGTTGCTTAGGAACAGCAGCCGTGGAAGATGTAGATACATTCAAGGAGACATCCAACCTGTTCATTCGCCAGCGCCTCCATCTCCCTCTTGCGCCTCCGCCACTTCTTGCTGCCCAGCTTCTTGGACTTGGGGGTCTTGGGCCTGATTGGAGGCATGCGACCCTCTTTGATGGCCACCCCCTGGAGGTTTCGGAGGTGAATGCCGAGAGCCCGGTGTTCAATGATGTAGGCGTTGACGTTCACGATCTCGCGCTTGCCGCCTTTGTGGATGCTGGATCCCAAGGCCTCTGCATGCTTCAGTAAGGTGTTGAAGTCGGTGCCGCCAGCGGCGCGACTCGTCAAGCAGTAGGCGATCCCCTTGCATAAGGGGCAGCTGTAGTAGGGGCCCGTGAGGTAGTCGTCGTACTGGCTGGCCCGCAGCCTCCTCAGCACCTGACGAGCCTTGGTGTGAATGGACTCGTCATCGCTGCAGACGTCGCTGCCGGAAACCTATTGGAAGAAAAGGAAAATGGGGGAGTAGATGATGTAAGAAGATCGAGCAATCAAAATGCGAACAAGAGAATCGTAATAAACAAAGATCTAGCATCCAACGATGGGAACGGTGTGGGATAGTTAGGCACAATTTCCATGATTAATTCTAGAATATTAAACATGACAATACTAGCTAAATTTTAAATAGATTAGCCCATTATTTCTAACAAACGGTAGAAGAGCCCGGGGAGGGGAGCAAACCCTAGTTACCTCCGACCATAGGTCATCGATGATGGTGTCGTATGGGTTCAGGAGAGCGATGTACTTATCTGGATCGTAGGTGCCCAAGAAGTGCGTGATCTGCTTGTGACCGGCGGGGGCCTCCTAGCCGGCGGGGGGCTCCTCTTTGGCGGCTCCATCAGTAGCTAGGACGGGGGCCTGGACGGGAACGGCGGATGCCATCGATGCTTCCACTAGGGCCTGGACAGGGACAGCGGCTGCTTTCAACGCGTCGAGGGGGACCGGCGAGGAGACGGGGGCCTCCTCGCCGACGGCCATGGAAGAGACGATGGCCACCTTATCCTCCTCGTCCATCGCCGGCACGGACGAGGTATTATCGCGAGTTTGTGGATGCTGGTGGGACAGTAGAGAGGGTTGCATGGGGACAATGAGCGAGAGTGGGAGTGGGTGTGCGGAGAGGGGCTCTATTGTTAAGGTGGATAGAAGCAAGGCACGTTTCGTTGCACCACCGTGCAACGCGCCGTGCAGTCGACTGCACGGTGCACCACGACACGTGCACGGTACGTCACGTTTTTTCTCGGGCCATGCATGGCAGTTCTGTATTGAGCCGCATGCAAAGGGAGCACACACAATTTCTATGTACGAAGTTTGACATGGCCCTAAAATTGGCGATTGAGAGCCGCTGCGTAAAAAATGGGATATGTTTTATTAAAATCAAGTGGCAATAAATTGCAGTTGTCCATCGACGACCATGCACTCGATGACGCATGCGTTGTGGCGTAGTAGTAGCAGTAGTAGGCTTTTCAGACTTGATTAAACATGACATGACCGCTCGACGACTTTTTCCATGGACGGCATCGTGTTCCTTCTTGTAGAAGTCTCGCTGAGGGAGACGTCCGTGCTGTCTAACGCTGTGCTGTGAAGGGCACGACGTGTGCAACGATCATCGTTGGATCACACAGAATCAACGGTTGGTGCGCACGATCCGCGTGACAACTGTGATAACCAATCAGGGAGTAGCATACAGGGTGAGCACAGATTTGTGCTTCTATGAAAGATAGAGAGGGGGGGGGGGAAACTGAGTAGTACCACATAAAACCAAGGGCGATACTGAGTACTATAAAAATGGAAAGTGAGTGTCTTGTACAATGAAATACATCGTGGAATACATCAAATTATGCCAAGATAGATCCACTAGAGTTCATTGGATGTGTGTTCTTCTCATAAACCACGTAAGGATCCACTAGAGTCATTGGATGTGTGTTCTTCTCACAAACCACATATCACCAGTGTCATTGCATCTGTGTTCTTCCCACAGACCACACATGGATCCACCGATGTCATTGCATGTGTGTTCTTCTCACACACCACACATGGATCCACCAGTGCCATCCCATGTCTCCTCTTTTCATGAACCATAGCTAGAGTCATCTCATGCATGCTCTCTTCATGAACCACAGCTAGAGTCATTGCATGTGTGTTCTCCTTACAAAGCATATCATGAACCACACCCAGTGTCATTGCATGTGTGTTCTTCTCATAGACCACACATGGATCCACCGGTGTCATTGCATGTCACTTTTCTCATTAACCACAGCTAGAGTCATTGCATGTCTGTTCTTTTCACAAACCACATATCACCAGAGTCATTTCATGTGTGTCCTTCCCATGAACCACACATGGATCCACCAGTGTCATTGCATGTGTGTTCTTCTCACAAACCACACATGGATCCACCCAGTGCCATTGCATGTATGTTCTTCCCATGAACCACACATGGATCCACTAGTGTCATTGCTTGTCTGCTCTTTTCATGAAGCACGGCTAGAGTCATTGGATGTGTGTTCTTCTCACAGACCACATATCGCCAGTGTCATTGCATGTGTGTTCTTCCCAAAGACCACACATGGATCCACCAGTGTCATTGCATGTGTGTTGTTCTCACAAACCATATCATGAATCACACCCAGTGTCATTGCATGTGTGTTCTTCTCATAGACCACACATGGATCCACAAGTCGCATTGCATGTGTGTTCTTCTCACAAACCATATCATGAACCACACCTAGTGTCATTGCATGTGTGTCCTTCTCATTAACCCCACATGGATCCACCAGTGTCATTGTATGTCTGCTCTTCCCATGAACCGCAGCTAGAGTCATCGCATGCGTGCTCTTTTCATGAACCACAGCTAGAGTCATTGCATGTGTGTTCTTCTTACAAACCATATCATGAACCAAACCCAGTGTCATTGCATGTGTGTTCTTCCCATGAACCACACATGGATCCACTAGTGTCATCGCATGTCTGCTCTTTTCATAAACCACAGCTAGAGTCATTGCATGTGTGTTCTTCTCATTAACCCCACATGGATCCACCCGTGTCATTGCATGTCTGCTCTTGTCATTAACCACAGCTAGAGTCATTGCATGTCTGTTCTTTTCACAAACCACATATCACCAGAGTCATTGCATGTGTGTTCTTCTCACAGACCACATATCTCCTGTGTCATTGCATGTGTGTTCTTCCCATGAACCACACATGGATCCATCTAGAGTCATTGCATGTGTGTTATTCTCACAAACCACGTAAGGATCCACCGGTTTAATTGCAGTTGTGTTCCTCGCATAGACCACACATGGATCCACTGGTGGCATCGCAGGTCTGCCCTTTTCATGAACCACAGTTAGAGTCATCGCATGTCTACTCTTTTCATGAACCACAGCTAGAGTCATTGCATGTGTGTTCTTCTTACAAACCATATCACGAACCACACCCAGTGTCATTACATGTGTGTTCTTCTCACAAACCACACATGGATCCACCGGTGTCATTGCATGTCTGCTCTTCTCATTAACCACAGCTAGAGTCATTGCATGTCTATTCTTTTCACAAACCACATATCACTAGAGTCATTGCACGTGTGTTCTTCCCATGAACCAGACATGGATCCACCAGTGTCATTACATGTGTGTTCTTCTCACAAACCACACATGGAACCACACCCAGTGCCATCGCATGTGTGTTCTTCCCATGAAACACACATGGATCCACCAGTGTCATTGTATGTCTGCTCTTCCCATGAACCGCAGCTAGAGTCATCGCATGCGTGCTCTTTTCATGAACCACAGCTAGAGTCATTGCATGTGTGTTCTTCTTACAAACCATATCATGAACCACACCCAGTGTCATTGCATGTGTGTTCTTCCCATGAACCACACATGGATCCACCAGTGTCATCGCATGTCTGCTCTTTTCATAAACCACAGCTAGAGTCATTGCATGTGCGTTCTTCTCACAAACCACATATCACCTGTGTGATTGCATGTGTGTTCTTCCCAAAGACCACACATGGATCCACCAGTGTCATTGCATGTGTGTTCTTCTCACAAACCACACATGGATCCACCTAGTGCCATTGCATGTGTGTTCTTCCCATGAACCACACATGGATCCACCAGTGTGTCATTGCATGTCTGCTCTTTTCATGAACCAAAACTAGAGTCATTGGATGTGTGTTCTTCTCATAGACCACATATCACCAGTGTCATTGCATGTGTGTTCTTCCCAAAGACCACACATGGATCCACCAGTGTCATTGCATGTGTGTTCTTCGCACAAACCATATCATGAAGCACACCCAGTGTCATTGCATGTGTGTTCTTCTCACAGACCACACATGGATCCACTAGTGTCATTGCATGTGCGTTCTTCAAACAAACCATATCATGAACCACACCAGTGTCATTACATCTGTGTTCTTCTCATTAACCCCACATGGACCCACTGGTGTCATTGCATGTCTGCTCTTCTCATTAACCATAGCTAGAGTCATTGCATGTCTGTTCTTTTCACAAACCACATATCACCAGAGTCATTGCATGTGTGTTCTTCTCACAGACCACATATCACCTGTGTCATTGCATGTGTGTTCTTCCCATGAACCACACATGGATCTAGCTATAGTCATTGCACGTGTTTTATTCTCACAAACCACGTAAGGATCCCCCTGTGTCATTGAATGTGTGTTCTTCCCACAGACCACACATGGATCCACCCAGTGTCATTGCATGTGTGTTCTTCCCATGAACCACAGCTAGAGTCATTGCATGCGTGTTCTTCTCACAAACCATATCATGAACCAAACCCAGTGTCATTGCATGTGTGTTCTTCTCATTAACCACCCATGGATCCACCAGTGTCATTGCATGCCTGCTCTTCTCATTAACCACAGCTAGAGTCATTGCATGTGTGTTCTTCTCACAAACTACATATCACCAGAGTCATTGCATGTGTGTTCATCCCACAGACCACACATGGATCCACCAGCGTCATTGCATGTGTGTTCTTCCCATGAACCACACATGGATCCACCAGTGTCATCGCATGTCTGCTCTTTTCATGAACCACAGCTAGAGTCATTGCATGTGTGTTCTTCTCATAGACCACATATCACCTGTGTCATTGCATGTGTGTGCTTCCCAAAGACCACACATGGATTCACCAGTGTCATTGCATGTGTGTTCTTCTCACAAACCACACATGGATCCACCCAGTGTCATTGCATGTGTGTTCTTCCCATGACCCATAGCTAGAGTCATTGCATGCGTGTTCTTCTCACAAACCATATCATGAACCACACCTAGTGTCATTGCATGTGTGTTCTTCTCATTAACCCCACATGGATCCACCGGTGTCATGCATGTCTGCTCTTCTCATTAACCACACCTAGACTCATTACATGTCTGTTCTTTTCGCAAACCACATATCAGTAGAGTCATTACATGTGTGTTCTTCCCATGAACCACACATGGATCCACCGGTGTCATTGCATGTGTGTTCTTCTCACAAACCACACATGGATCCACCAGTGCCATCACATGCCTGGTCTTTTCATGAACCACAGCTAGAGTCATTGCATGTGTGTTCTTCTCACAAACCACATATCACTTGTGTCATTGCAGGTATGTTCTTACCACAGACCACACATGGATCCACCAGTGTCATTGCATGTGTGTTCTTCCCATGAACCACACATGGATCCACCAGTGTTTCATCAACGTCTACTACTTGACGAGTCGCGCCGCCGGCGGCACCGTCTTGAACACCTTAATGAAGCATGCAGAGGCCGTGTGTCGTTGTATTGGGAACGGCAGTACCTGAGGAGGTTCTATAGAGGTGTGGGGACTGACAGGGAAGCTATCCACAGCGTCCACAGGCGGGATTGGATACAAGCGAGCGTAGCGGGACGCGAGAAGTACCCAGGTTGTTGTGGTGAGGTAAAGCCCCTACTCCTGCCGGATCTGGCTATGTGGAATATACGAACTACAAGTGCTCCTCGAGTTGTATTCTCTAGCTACTACCTTAAATGCAATGAGACCAACCCTTTCTACTGAGGCCTTGCCTCTCCTTATATAGGCAGAGAGGCAAAGCTCTCACTGGGCAGTCCGACTGGCGGGCCCCACAGGCGGGTCCAAGCCGACTAGTCATCCACAGTGTCTGGTATGGCTTGTCCTATCGGAGTTCGAGCGGTATGGCTGTCGTAGGCACAGTGGACGCCGTGCGAGCCTGTCGTCAGCACCGGCCACTGTTCCTGCGTCACCCACACAAAGTCTTCGGTATGGCCGGGTAGTTGCCAGTCTTGTCACCGTACAGGGCGTACTGTGCACTGATACACACGTCGCCCTGTCCCATTGATTGAGTCCGGCTGCCTCCTGCCAATCCGGCTACCAGGGATAGCTGGCCTATCTTGCCTTGTTAGGCTGCATTCGGTCAGCCGGACGCGATCCGACTGTCTTGTTTCTTATTCGGTTGGGGTACCCGGGGATCATCCCCCTGACACTAGCCCCTGAGCGCGCGTGGATTCCGTCTTTAGGCGAAATGTGCGCGCGCTTCCTCTTGTTTTTGAATTTGCGTCCGGCTCTTGGCGGTTGCGCTACCCGTGACGTCCGTGCTGACGCCGGCCATGCGCGCACGCGCCATCATTACTCTGCGGCGGGCAGCGTAACGTCCCGTCGCACGTCGCCTCGGGAAGCTGCTGTCCGGCGCTTTGGTTCCCGCTCCAGGATCTTCTGCGCATCCTGCTTCGGCGCATGGGATCTTAGGCGGCGGTTGGGGTGTGGGTCGCCCGGATGCACGCCACGTGCCCCGTCAACGGTTGCTTTTCTGGCTCTTTAAAGGGACGCCGCGGGGGTGGAGATTTCCTTCCTTCGCTCCCCCGCTGCAGTTCCTTCTTCCCCGCGTGCTCCTGCTTCCGCGCTCTTGCTCTCTGCGCCGCCCGCTCACCGTTGTCATCGTTACGGGCCACCGCCACTCTTCCGTTGCTGCTCCCCCTCATCAACCGGAGATGGCCGCTGACGGCGAGGCCTGGTGCGGCTCCGCCATCACCGAGGACCAGATCGCGAAGTACCGCGCCACCCGCGTCCTCCCGCCGGCGGAGGAAGTGGCGGTGCGGCTGGCGCCGGCCAGGGAAGTGTCGCCGCATCCGGAGGAGGGCGAGCGTGTCATATTCCTGTCCCATCTGGCCCGCGGGTTCGCCCTTCGGTGAACCCGTTCCTCTTGACCTTCCTCGCCTTCTTTGACCTTCGGCGCCAACGCAATCAGAACGTTGGCACTCGGGATCCAACCGGATCTCAGGCTCTTCTGCTGGCTCTTTCGAGTCCGGCCGCAGGTGCAGTTCACCCAGGGGCCCTTAGTCGTCTGCGGCGGCGCCTCCATTTACTCCTGCTCGCAGACCGGCTACCCCAAGTTCCTTCTTCACAATACGGTGCGACTGTGGCAGCAGTCGTACTTCTACGTGAAGAACCTCACCAATGTCGACCGGATCAATCTGCCGGCCTTCCAGGACGTCGAGTCTAGCCGGTAGACTAGGGACTTGAAGTTTCACGGTGACAAGGCGGAGACGGACGAGCTGCTGAAGCGCATGCGCTCCCTCGTCCACTGCCGGCTGACTGGCCTGGACGTCACTCTCAGCTGGATGTCCCGGCTGATGATGCCGTTGCAGCAACGAGCACACAAGATGTGCTACTATTCGGGCTGGCTGGACCCGACCTGGCTGTCGCGCCGTGATCCCCGCTACCACAACCTGAAGGAGTGGGTGTGGACGATCACCAAAGAGCGGCTGCCGGATAACTAGAAGTTCAGCCTAGCGCCGTATACGCGGGAGAACCGCGCGCCTCGGGTAAGCTCTTCTAGCCGGATGCACTTTTGATGTATTCTTGTTCTTGTTCTTTGTCTTCGTCTGGCTGACTTTTGTGTTCAGCAGATGTTCCCCTGCATCATCCGCGAGGAGGGCGCGGCGTCCCTCGAGGAGTTCACGCCCGACCTGCCCGAGCCGCGCGCTCGGCGGTCCGGCGAGGAATCGGATGGGGATGGCGACGCCTTCCCCAGTCGGAACGATTAGCCGGCCGCCGACCCGCACCCGGAGGTGCACGAGGAGGAGGCCATGCCGACCGCGGAGCCGGCGACGCGCTCCACGATGGACGGGGGAGCGGGTGGGAGCGGCTCCAGCCGCTCCGGCTCCCCCCGCCCCGCGGCGGAGGAGCTGGCGCCCAAGAGGAGACGGTCCGGCACCCTGCCGTCAAGCCGTCTTGGCCGGAAGAAGGGGCCGCCTCCTGTGGTGCCGGGGTATGTTCCTTCTCCCCCTTCCCTTTCTGTCTGTTTGCCTTTTTCCTCCTTTTCTGACTTTGGCTTGTTTTGCTCCTCTCTTCCTTGCTTTTTCCTTAGCACGCTCGTTTCCTTTGGAGCCGCGAGCCCGGCGCGCCCGCCGGGTCGCCGCCCCGCACCCCGATTCTGCCGACCAGCGCTCCTCCTTCCTCTGAGGCGCAGCCTTCGCCTCCCCCTCGGGCTGAGCCGAGTGACCCCGCCTAGCCGGAAGTCCCCCAGCCGGATGCGAGGTCCTCCCAGCCGGAAGGCTCCTCCGCGGGGGCGCGGGAGGCTACTGGCAAGGAGCTCGTCGTCGTTGGCGACGACAACTCTGACGAGGAGCCTGGGGAGGAGTGGCAAGCGGCGGTGGTTGTGGCGAAGGAGTCCCTGGCTGTCAACACCGTGGACGACGACGCCTCTTCCGCTGCCTCGCTGTCGGACCTTGCCGCCACACTTGAGCTGGCGGTGAAAGAGATCCGGCTGCTGGAGGCCACAACCGGCGGGAACCGGTCGTTGGAGCAGAAGCTCGCTGCCGCCAACGGGACCTCCCAGAGTAAGTTCACTTTATCCAGCTCTTTTTTTTGTGGTACTGATAGCCGGTTTGTTGCAGCCATCCTCGTGTGCGCCCAGCGTGAGATCGATCGCTTGAAGAAGGCGAACGACCGGTTGAGCAAGTCCAACTCCACTCTGCGGCTGCAGAACAAGGACTGGCACGCGCGGGTGGACGGTCTGGAGGCCACCATCAAGGAGCGCGACGCCTCGCTCGCCAGTCGGACCGAAGCTTTGTCCCTTCTCGAGGCCCAGAACAAGGACCAAGAGAAGGAGATCAAACGGTTGGCGCTCAAGGAGAAGGCGCTGGTGGAGGAGCTGATGTAGGTCGGCCACACCGCCAAGGGTGAGTTTTCTTTCTGTCTTCATTTCTTTCTGGATCCGGTAGCCGGATCTGACTTCTCTTTTCTGACAGCTTTTTACCCCGGCATAAACCTGCTGGCCTACAACCAGCTGCAGGAGAACTGGCCGGGACCGCAGCCTACGGCCCAGGAGCTTGTCATCCTTCTTGGCGAGGAGCCTGGTAAGCTTCGCCAGGTGGCGAGGGACGTCTTCTCCTTTGTCTGGCCGGAGGCTCCGGTCCCAGAGACAATGGCGCAGCTGGATGCGAAGGTGGGAGAGGTGCCGGCTGTGGTGGACCGGCTGCGGGATCTGGCTGCGCGAGCCGGGGCAGAGATGGCCTTGGCCTTGATGCTCTCCTGGTACAAGGATGCCCGCGTCGAGAAGATCGACGGAGGCTTCCGTACCAGGGCTGATCTTGCCGCCATCTGCTAAGCCCATCCGGAGCTCCGCGGGTCCGCCATCAAGATCGCCGACTATGTGGACCCCGACGAGGTCCTCTCCGACTCGGAGTCCGTTGGCACTCCTGATGTGGAGGTCCCGATGCTGCCGCCTGCCAGCGCCAGAACCGGGTCAAGCTCCGCGCCTCCTCTGCGGCCCGAAGCTTCCGCCGGCCAAGATCTCCCTCACGGCAAGGGTCCTGCCGCCTAGATATAGCCCCGGGATGCCGGGTGTAATTGTCTTGTGTTGTACAGTTGTGGACCTTGTCTGTTTGTGCCGGCTGTCTTTGACACCGGGTAAGTTGCGAGAGCTTCGTCTCTCTTTTGCTTGTTATTGTTGAAATCCTTTTTCCTTGTGCGTTGAGTTTCTTTTTGCCATTTTTCCCGGCTAACCCTGTCCGGCTACACGCCTTTAGTCGGATAACCTACACCTCCAGTGGGGGCGCGCAAGCGCACCCACTGGGTGTAGCCCTCGAGATTCGCAGTAGTTGGCGAAGGCAGGTGCTTTGAATCTTCCTTCTTTCCTAGGTCTTCTGTATTTATCTGACTAGACTCGTCTCAGTCGGTTGATTTTGCTGGCTGAACCCTTTTAGTCGTGGGAACTAACATTCCAGTGGGGGCGCGCGAGCGCACCCACTAGGTGTAGCCCCCGAGATTCGGAGTAGCTGGCGTAGCCAGGTGCTTCGAATCTTCCTTGTCTTTTTCTTGCTCTAGCCCTTGCCCTCACCTGGGCTCCGAATGGCCGGCTAAACGCCTTTAGCCGATCGGGAACCATAAGATTCCACTGGGGGCGCGCGAGCGCACCCAGTGGGTGCAGCCCCCGAGATTCGGAGCGCTTGATGAAGGCAAGGACTTCGAATCTTCTTTCCTTCTCCTGGACTCTGACTCTAAGTAGTCAGACACACGTACGTACGCATACACACATGTCCACATAGGTTAGTAGGTTGGTCTGCCAAATTGTAGCCAGAAAACGGCTTGTTTTTTTTTTCGAAAACTGGCATGTCCCTTTCTAGACACTTAGTCGCATTCCCGTGCGCTCTGCTGTTTTCGCTGCGTCCTTGCTGGGCAGCCGGGATCGAAGGGAGCTGACAGTACATTGCGCACGGTACTAAAGGCTTAGCAGCTGGATTGGTTCGAGCTAGTTGTAGGGCCGGGACACCCGATCTGTCGCGTCTCCTCCCTGTTTTTCGTGTGGGATGCCTCGGGCTTTTGCTCTTGCTAGCCGGATAGCCGGGGTGCGGTCTGTAGCTGAGACGAAGAGTGGGCCTCTGACATCATCGCACAGTACTCAGTCGGTTTGTTGACTTAGCAGGTCGGGCCAGCCGGCGAGCCCCGGGTAGGGGCTTCCGGAGCCGAAGAAACCATAACCGGAGAACAGGTGCATACATATTTCTGGAAAGGGGCCCCCGAGATTCTCGTGGGGGTCCGTATTTTTATTCATAGGGGTTTCGGGATACGTACACTGTCTGGCGACTAGGTGTAAAATGGACGCAGCAGGGCTGCGGTCCAGGGACGCTCGGTCTCCTCGTCCGATTTGTCCATCTTGTTCTTGCGCGGCTGCTGCGCGTCGATGAGGTAGTAGGAGTCGTTGGGTAGTGCCCGGCTGATGATGAAGGGGCCCTCCCAGGGTGGCGATAGCTTGTGCATGCCCTTCGTGTCTTGCACCAGCCAGAGAACCAGGTCGCCCTCGCGGAATGCGACTAGGCGGATCCGGTTTGAATTGTAGCGACATAGTCGCTGCTGGTACAGGGCTGATCTGGACGAGGCCAGCTCGCGGGCCTCCTCCAGGAGGTCCACTCCGTCCTCCCGTGCCTCCTGGTTGTCTTTTTCGTTGTAGAGAAGCTTCCGAGGGGAGTCGAACTCGATGTCGGCGGAGAGGACGACTTCCGATCCGTAGACCAGAAAGAACGGCGTGTAGCCGGTTGACCTATTCGGTGTGGTGCGGAGGCTCCACAACACAGCCGAAAGTTCTTCGATCCAACATCCGGGTGAACGCTCCAACGGCTCGATGAGACGTGGCTTGATGCCGGCTAGCACTAAGCCATTTGCTCTTTCGACTGGCCCGTTGGATTGCAGGTGCGCGACGGAGGCGAGGTCTAGCCGGATGCCCTTGTTGCTGCAGAACCGGGCGAAGGCCCCCTTGGCGAAGTTCGTCCCGTTGTCGGTGATGATGTTGTTGGGGTAGCCAAAGCGGTTGATGATGTTGGTGAAGAAGGTGACAACCGTCGCCCCGTCCAGCTTTCGGATAGGCTTGGCCTCGATCCACTTCGTGAACTTGTCCACCGGCACCAGCAGGTGGGTCATGCCCGTGCGCGCTCGCCTGAAGGGACCGACCATGTCAAGGCCCCAAACGTCAAGGCCCCAAACCGCGAACGGCCAGGTGATCGGTATGGTCTTGAGTACCAAAGTTGGCATGTACCTGAGCTGCCCGAAGCGCTGGCACCCATTGCATGCGCATACCAGCTGCTCAGCATCCTCGAGGGTGGTGGGCCAATAGAAACCATGGCGAAACGCCTTGGCGACTATCGCCCTTGACAAAGCGTGGTGCCCGCACTCGCCCTGGTGGATGTCCTTGAGTAGCCAGTGGCCCGTATCCGTATCAACACATCTTTGGAAGATTCCGGATACACTGCGCTTGTATAGATCGCCGTTTATGATGGTGTATGTGTGCGCGCGGTGCCGGATTTTCCTGGCCTGCACCTCATCGTCCGGAAGTTCTCCATTGGCGATGTAGCTCATGAAGGGCTGTGCCCAGGATGGCACCTCCCGAATGACGAGGATGCCCACGTTCTCCGGTTGACGGGTATCCGGAGAGGCAGCCCCCGAGCCGCTAGGTGAGCCGGCAGCCCCCGGGCCTTGTGAGCTGGAAGGCACTGCCCGGCCGGAATTGATGCGGGTCTTCTTTTTGGTGGTTCTGCCGGCTCTACTTCCCCCGTTCCGTCGGCCGGAACGGTTCCTGCCCAAACGATGGAGTCCGATTCTGGTGACGGGTCGATGGATGGCTTGCGTAGGTGCTCCAAGGACACCCCTGGTGGGATGGCCTGCCTGGTGGATCCGATCTTGGAGAGCCCGTCGGCTGCCTCGTTGTTGACGCGGGGAATGTGGTGAAATTCGCACCCGTCGAACGAGGCGCTGAGCTTCTAGATGTGGAACCGGTAGAGAGCCATGTTTGCGTCTCTGGCGTCCCATTCCCCAGATACTTGCTGCACCACCAAGTCCGAATCACCGAAGCACAGGATCCGGTTGACACCGATCTCCTTGGCCAGCCAGAGTCCGTGCGCCAGTGCCTCGTATTCGGCTATGTTGTTGGAGGCCTTGAAGGGGATCTGTAGTACGTACTCCAGCCGGTCTCCCTTGGGCGAGGTGAGCACAATGCCGGCTCCCAAGCCCCCGAGCATCTTTGATCCGTCGAAGTGCATTCGCCAATGGTCCGAATCCGGAACCGGTGGGAGATACTGGGTCTTGGCCCAGTCGACGAGGAAGTCCACCAACGCTTGCGACTTGATCGTGAGCCGGGGCTCGTACTGGATGGAGTAGGCGGCAAGCTCGATGGCCCACTTGGGGACTCGGCCGGTGGCGTCCTTGTTGCCGATGATTTCCGAAAGGGGTGCAGTGCACACGAACTTAATCAGATGCTCCTGGAAGTAGTGCTTGAGCTTCTTGCATGCCAGGTACATGCCGTAGCACATCTTTTGGTAGTGGGGGGTAGTTCCGCTTGGAGAGGGAGAGAACCTCGCTGAGCTACTAGACGGGCCACTGAACCGGCTGAGCATTGCCTTCCTCGGGGCGCTCCAACACTAGGACGACGCTGACGACCCGGCTGATGGCTGCTATATAGAGCAACATCGCCTCCTTACTAGCCGGCGTGGCTAGGACCGGTGTTGTGGATAGCATGCGCTTGAGGTCATGAAACGCGGCGTCGGCTTGCGAAGTCCAGGAGAACTTGTCCGTCTTCTTCATCAGTTGGTACAACGGGAGTGCCTTCTCCCCCAGCCGGCTGACAAAATGACTGAGGGAAGCAAGGCATCCGGTGAACTTCTGGACTCCAAGCAGGTTCCTGGGAGGTTGCATCCTCGTGATGGCTGCGATCTTCTCCGGATTTGCCTCGATAACTCGCTGTGAAACGAGGAAACCGAGGAGCTGACCAGACGGTACCCCGAAGACGCACTTCTCTGGGTTCAGCTTCATCCGGTACTGGCGGAGGTTGCCAAATGTTTCTCCCAGGTCCTCGAGGAGGGTGCGCTTCTCCTTGGTCTTGATAACCACATCATCCACGTAAGCGTGTACGTTTCGGCCTATCTGTGAGTGCAAGCATTTCTGCATGCATCGCTGATAGGTGGCGCCTGCGTTCTTTAGGCCGAAAGGCATGGTTACATAGCAGAAAGCCCCATAGGGGGTGATAAATGATGTCTTAATCTGATCAGCCGGGTTCAGCCGGATCTGATTGTACCCGGAATAAAAATCTAAAAAAGACAACAAATCACAGCCAGCCGTGGAATCGATGACTTGATCGATACGGGGCAGGGCGAAGGGGTCCTTAGGGCACGCCTTGTTCAGGCTGGTGTAGTCGATACACATGTGCCAGGTCTTGTTCTTCTTCAGTACTAGGACTGGGTTCGCCAGCCAGTCCGGGTGGTACACTTCCATGATGAACCCAGCTGCAAGGAGCCGGGTGATCTCGTCACCGATTATCTTTCTCTTCTCCTCTGTGAACCGGCGCAGAGGTTGCTTGACCGGCTTGGCATCCGGACGCACGTGAAGTGAGTGCTCGGCAAACTCCCTCGGCACACTCGGCATGTCCTTTGGGGACCACGTGAAGATGTCCCGATTCTCACGGAGGAAGTCGACGAGCGCGCCTCCCTATTTGCTGTCCAAGCCAGCGCCAATGGTGACGAACTTGGTCGGATCGGAGGGGTCGAGCAGGATCCTCCTCGTCTCCTTTGCCGGCTGGAAGGCTCCTTCTCCAACTGGCTTGCTGCTAGCCGGAATGTCCTGCTGGGCCATGGCCACATTGCGCATGATCATGCGCTTCTCCTTGGCTATGATGAGGGCCTCTGCCAGTTTGGAACCGGCTGAGGCGCACTCCATCGATCGCCTGAAGCAGCCGGCGACGGTGATCACGCCGTGGGTTCCCTGCATCTTCGTCTTGAGGTAGGCGTAGTGGGGGATGGCCATGAACTTGGCGAGGGAGGGGCGCCCGAGGAGAGCGTGGTAGGAGCTCGTCAGATTTACCACCTCGAACCAGATTGGTTCACGGCGGAAGTTCTCCTTGGTCTAGAAAATGACGTCCAGCTGGATTTTCCCCAGCGGGGCGCAGGCTGGCCCCGGCAGTACGCCGTGGAACATCGTGGTAGTCGGGCGTAGGTCGCTTTCGCGAATACACAGCTTCTCCAGCAAGGACTGGTAGAGGAGGTTAAGGCTACTGCCTGCGTCGATGAGGACGCGCGAGAATCGGCAAGTGCGCGGGTTGGAGACGATGAGGGGGTCGAGCACCATGGCGTAGCCCCCAGGAGTCGGTAGATGCTCAGGCTGATCCGCCCGGCTCCAGGTGATAGGGGTTTCCGACCAGTTCAGATACTGGGGGACCGGAGAGGCGATGGTGTTGACCTCCTTGGAGCGTCTCCTGCGGCTGTGCTTGTCGTCCTGCTCCGTCTCGAAAATGTGGTAGGCGGCGTGCGGCTGGGAGTAGTCGTTGATGTTGTTGCCGTTGCCGCCGTTGCCATCATTGCCGGCTCCCCTAGCCGGTGGTGGAGGTCCTCCCGGTGGGGGAGGCGGGGGACGCGGCTGGTTGCCCTGGTCCTTTAGCTGGCGGGACGAGCTGCAGTTCGGGGTGGTGTGCGTAGCCGGCTTGAAGGGACCGCTATGCCACTTGCACGGGCCATCGAACATCTGGTCGAAGCTGAGCCATGGCTTCTGCCTCCTTGCTTCATTAGCCGGCGCGTCGGGCGCGCCCTCCACAGCATTGACTTGCCGCGCGTGGTAGCGAGGCTTCTACTGTCCGGCCTGGCAGTCCCCATGGAACCGGTTGTCGTTGCCGTGGCGTCTAGAGGGTCCGGCTTCTCCAGCCGGATTGCTGGGTCGGTCGCGAGCCGGCTCCGTGGGAGTCGGGCGGCCGTCCGCGTTTACTCGGAGGGGCTTCTTCATGGCGGCATCCGCCGTGGCGTACTGGTCCGCAACCATCATGAGGTCCGCCATGGTCTTTGGCTCGTCACACAGTAGCCGGTGGCGAAGCATGGTGCCCTCGCAGCAACCCTCGATGAAGAAGCCGATGGCTTGGCTCTCTAGGATGCCCTCGCAAGTGTTGCACAGCTCCGTCCACTTGGCGAGGTCGGTCTCGTGGTCGCCATGGATGCACAAGGCCAGGTCGCGCGGGCGTCCTGGGCGCTTGTACGTGCCGTTGAAGTTGCGGACGAACACCTTCTTGAAGTCAGGCCAAGCGTTGATGCTGTTGGGCGCGAGGCTATTGAGCCATGTCCTTGCTCACCCCATTAGCATGAGGGGGATGTAGCGCACGGATGTGCGCTTGTTCCCGTGGGCGATGCCGATTGTCGTAGCGTAGTCGGTCAGCCAGTCCACCGGCTTCATGCTGCTGTCGTACTTGGGGGTGTCCCTGGGCGGGTGAGGGGAGGACGCCTGCTGGGGTCCGAAACAAACCGGACCGGTAGACTCTTCCCCCTCCGTGACGTGCGCTTGAGCGAGGAGCTCGATGCGGTCGCAGGCATCCGGGCGATCCGGGTTGGGCGCTCCCACCCGGCCCGAGAGACGGGAACCAGCTGGTCTGGGCGCTCCGACTGGCGGAGGGGGAGGTGGCAGGTTGTTGTTCACCGTCTGCTCCTGGCGCGGCTGGCCCCTGTTACCGGAGCTGCGGCGCCTGCTGCGGGCCCTGGGCGGCTGAGGGGAGGACGCCTGCTGGGCGTCACGCGGCGCGCCCCTGCTGTTGGCCGGTAGCTCGCTCCTCCTGGTGTAGCTAAGGTCTTCCTACACCTGCCGGTTGGCGCCAGCCTGCTCGTCCGCGACGCGGAGGAGCTCCTGCACGCGGGCTTGCTAGCGGGCTTGCTTCTTGCCCTCTAGGCTAGGAAGTTCCTCTGCCATGGCTCGCGCCGCGCGCAAGTTCTTGATGGGCGTGCTGTAGGTGGGTTGTGCGAGGGCGGGCACGGGATCCGGTTCCCCGTCCTTTTCCAACCTACCGCCAAGCTCGCCGCCCCGACGCCTTACCTGGCCGCGCCGGCTTGGCTCCGCGGTAGCCGGAGTGAGGCCGTGCGCGCGGTCGTACTTGCGTCGGGTGATCTCGAGCTGCTTACGGGCTGCAGCTAGCTCCATGGCCTCATGGAGGAGGATCTGTCTCTCCATGCTGAAGTTGGCCTCCGCCTCCTCCGGGTTATCCCCGAGGTTAACCAGCGTCAGGAGCCGATCAATGGCATCCTCCAACGGGTTCCGGGGCTGCGGGGGAGCAGAAGTTCCGACCTCGTGCGCGCCTCGCTCCCGCGGCTGGCGGGGATGGGAGCTGGAACCAGCCATCATGACCTCCGTGCCATGAGGTGCGGCGGAGGCACTGCCGTCTGAGCACGGCAGCTCCGCGACAGAGACGATTTCCCTAGGGAAACGTTCTGGGACGGTGGCGACGTAAACGGAGAGGTCGCCGAATAGCAGAACGGTGCCGTTCGCCGGGAAGGAGGTTCCGGCGAAGCAGGAAGCGTTGTCGATGACGCAGTCGAATTCGCCGAGCGTGAGCACCAGGCCGGAGGCCACGCGCTCACCGGCTGAAGTGCGGAGTCCCGTGCAGAACGTGACTGCAGTCGAAGCCATCAGCCCCACGGTGGGCGCCAACTGTCGTTGTATTGGGAACGGTAGTACCTGAGGAGGTTAGATAGAGGTGTGGGGACTAGCAGGGAAGCTATCGACGGCGTCCACATGCGGGATTGGATACAAGCGAGCGTAGCGGGACGCGAGAAGTACCCAGGTTCCGGGCCCTCGTGGTGATGTAAAGCCCCTACTCCTGCCGGATCTGGCTATGTGGAATATACGAACTACAAGTGCTCCTCGAGCTGTATTATCTAGGTACTGCCTTAAATGCAATGAGACCAACCCTTTCTACTTAGGCCTTGCCTCTCCTTATATAGGCAGAGAGGCAAAGGTCTCACTGGCCAGTTCGACTTGTGGGCCCCACAGGCGGGTCCCAGCCGACTAGTCATCCACAGTGTCCGGTATGGCTTGTCCTGTCGGAGTACGAGCGGTATGGCTGTCGTAGGCATAGTGGACGCCGTGCGAGCCTATCGTCAGCACCGGCCACTGTTCCTGCGTCACCCACGCAAAGTCTTCGGTATGGCTGGGTAGTTTCCAGTCTTGTCACCGTACAGGGCGTACCGTGCACTGATACACACGTCGCCCTGTCCCATTGATTGAGTCCAGGTGCCTCCTGCCGATCCGGCTACGAGGGATAGCCGGCCTGTCTTGCCTTGTCCGGCTGCATTCGGTCAGCCTGACGCGATCCGACTGTCTTGTTTCTTATTCGGTTGGGGTACCCGGGGATCATCCCCCTGACACCGTGGGCTCCGGCATCCACAAAAGCGGCATGCTCGAGCCCGCGAACATCAACGCCTACATCGTTGAACACTGTGCTCTTTTCTACCGTCAGTCATGTTTCTAACCTTGCGGCGCTTCCTATCAAAGAAACAAGACTGTTGCATAACTGCCCAATATCTACAGAGTAAATAAAACAAAAATTACAATTCAACACAAACATGCGACCCAAGAGACCTTTGCTTACCAGGAGCTAATTGCGTTCGAGCAACCACCCTATCCAAGAATAGAAGGGCGACTCCTAGTTGCAGCAGCTTCCACATCCAGTACATCACAATTCAGCTCAAACATGCAATCCGAAGCATACCTTTTCATCAACCCAACTAGCTGACTGTCACACGATATAGGAACCATGATGCCACGTTCATCCATGAAGCTGAACTTTGCAGTCTGCTTCGGCCATACTTCAACATGATTACGTAGAGCAGCAACCATACCAGATATAGTGCAGATATGCGCATGCGCTTCTTCCATCATGAAACAATGGCTTACATAACACTTGCCCTTGGAGTCGTACATGTAGAGGACTACTGTAATCAGGTAAGGGGGGTCCACGTAGATCCCACTTGACAGAAAACTGTGGACAAAATATGTTTGTCAGCGTTGGGCTAACAAACAGTTTGAGGTTCAGTAGCCAGCTAGCAGTTGTAATTAGTCTGAATAGCAAATAGAAGGGTAGCTCACCCGCTTGTAGGCAGAACTTCTTCTTCCTTGATAGTAGGATCTGCCATGCTCCGAACTGCTCGGCTCATCGACGGCAGAGGAGGGCTAGAGCATCGCAACGGCGGCTATGGCATGCGCCATTCGAGCTCGGTATCAGTGACTGGGCGTAGCAACTGGGTGCAACAACTTGGCCCCGGAAGTCAAATGTCCGAAGGGATCGTCCTGCCTGGAGGGTGGATTGCGACGCCGCCGGTGCTAGGGGAAAGCTGGAAATGGATTTGTGAAATTGGTCAACGCATCCAATCCACTTAGTTGCTTGATGTGCCTAAGAGGTTGCCGCGTTGGCGCCCGCATCACGGACAGATAACCAACCGTCTACTTCACGGGGCGGTTTAACGGAATGTTTGTATTTGGCAGGGGTGAGATGAGTTTGCCTCGAAATGGCCCCTATCAGTAGTTGGTGGCCAACTTTTCGAAACGCGGTAATTTCAGGCAACTTAGGTACCGCCATGCGCTGGCCTGCCAACTTTGGTACCGCAGACGAACAAGCCCCATATGCGTATAGATTAATTCCATTTGACTTATGTAATGCAGCAGCAACTATTTAGGAATGTGTTCTAAAGATTTTTGATGATTTTGTTGAGAAGACTATGGAAGTTCTAACAAATGATTTTGTTCTTTGTGGAACAACTTTTGATAATTGCCTCTACAATCTGACCAAAGTCTTGCAGAGATGCAGGAAATGAAACTTGGTTTTGAATTGGGAACAATGTCGTTTCATGGAAAGAGAGGGTAAAGTTTCCGGGCATAAAGTTTCAGAGAAGGAAATAGAAATAGATAAACTAATATAAATGCTATAGAAAATCTTCCAATACCTTAGGACATTAAAAACCTAAAAATGTTTCTGGGACATGCAGGTTTTTATAAGAGGTTTATAAAATATTTTCTAAATTAGCTATGCCCCTCACCAATCTTCTTGATAAAGAAACTCCATTCTATATAGATCATGACTACATTGTACCTTTGGAGAACATTAAGAATAAACTAGTTTCAGCACCTATCATGCAATCTCCAAAATGGGATGAACCTTTCGGAATCATGTGTGATGCTAGTGACTATGCTTTAGGGGTTGAGTTGGGATAGCGAGATGGAAATAATTTGAATGTTATTTATTATGCTAGTAGACCCCTTAATAATATTCAGAAAAATTTATGCTACTACATAAAAAGATTTTTTAGCTATAATTTTTGCTTGTGAAAGTTAGATCTTACATAATTAATTCTAAGGTAATAATTCATACGGATCACCAAGCTTTGCATCACCTCCTTGTGAAAAAAGGATGCTAAGCCCAAGTTGATTTGGTGAGTTTTATTACTACAAGAATACGATTTACAAATAGTAGATAGGAGGGGTAAGGATAATCCGGTAGCATATCATCTCTCTAGGATGGAGGGAATAATCAATGACCCCATACCTATTTTTTGAATTATTTCTGGGAGAATATTTAGCAAATGTGGAAATTGCTGATCCATGGTATGCAGATTATGCTAACTATCTAGCAACAAAATTTATACCTCCTAGTATGTCAAGAAATCAAAGAATGAAATTATTTAATGATCTTAAATATTACGTTTGGGATGAGCCGTATCTATATCGTTATCAACTTGACGGAATGATTCGGAAGTGTGTTCCTAACCTTGAAATGAATGTGATATTGAAAGCTTGTCATGACAGTCCATATGGATGGCACCATGCAGGTAAGAGAACTACTGCAAAGGTACTCCAATCTAGATTCTATTGGCCCACCTTGCTCAAGGATGCACACGGGTATGTGGAATACTGCGATGCTTGCCAAAGAAGAGGTAATATAGGTAGGAGACAAGAAATGGCAATGAATTATAGTCTCATAATTTAACCCTTTGATGTATGGGGAATGGATTACATGGGACCATTTATAGAGTCGAATGGTTATACTCATATTGTTGTTGTTGACTATGTTACTAAATGGGTTGAAGCTATCCCAACAAATCATGTGGATGCAGCTACCTCAGTGAAGATGATCAAGGATGCTTCAATTCATAACGATGCTTCATATACAATTGGAATTTGATAATTGAGATCGTTAAACTTTGAGATTCCTACATGAAGTGGAATGTATGGCTAGCTCCTTTGCACAACACTTAAACAAAAGTGTGAGCATATATACATAAGAAAGAAAAGGAAGAAGAAAAAGAGAGAATGTGCAA
The DNA here is from genome assembly GCA_910589775.1 of Avena eriantha. NCBI lineage: Eukaryota > Viridiplantae > Streptophyta > Magnoliopsida > Poales > Poaceae > Avena > Avena eriantha. Next base: position 130,357,037 of record OU342741.1, read on the forward strand.
AGAGAAAATAGGCATATATGACTGCATTGTAGTATGACAAAGAGACACTTTTGAGATTTTGAATCCCAAGTAAATACGTTGATCCTAAACACACTTGGGACTACCTCTCTAACTCATTCGGTCAAATTGAATACTTTTACATTATGTTGAGATTCATCTTTTATGAATTGTTGATCACTAACGTGTGGATGCCTACTAATACTATTCATATGGTTCGAGTAAGGTACTATTCATGAACTTATTCCTATGTATCGTATAGGATAAACACATGCTGCAACTGCCTCATTTATTTTATCGACTCAGCTTCATGAATATGAGGATCACATCCATTAAGCTAAAACTTGCTCGGGACGAGCAAGAGTCTAAGCTTAGGGAAGTTGATGAGTGCATATTTGCATCATGTTTTACATTATTATTTTGCATTGTAGATGTGGGATCTTGGTATTTACGGTGCTCGCGCGCACATTTTATTGTCTGTTTTCACCAGGATTAGGACAGATGATGGATCCAATGGATACAATTCTTGGAGCAGTTGTACTGAGGATAAAAGGAGTCAAAAACAACGTAAATCGCTTAGTTGGGAAATATTAATAATACCAGAAGAAAACCAGAAGCGAACAAAGGAGGCAGAGAGTTCAACGACCAACTATACGACCGGAGTAAATTTTCTGGCCGTATAGCTCCGGCCGAATAGTTGGCGCCGCCTCCGCCTCGTCAAATAGTTTCACCTCATGCAACTGGTTGGGAGAGACAATATACAGAACACCTAGAAATCACTGAAACCTCACCTCCGTAAGGCATCTAGAGGGGGAACTCGTCCACAAGGGATCCATCTTCACCCTGCGCAAATCTAGGAGGCTAAGGCATCGATCTTCATCATCCACCGCTACATCATCACCATCTCCATCCATCCCATCTACATCTTGTCTAGATCTTGTTGTAATTCCTGTACTTGTTGTGGATTTATACAAGTACTATTCATCTATCATTGTTTCCATTACCATTGCTATTGTGTCGATTGCCTCCATGTCTGAGTAGATCTCTAGTTCTTGGGGATATGGAGAAACCCTAGCATATGACTAGGATGAGATAGAGATTATTATGTTATACATCATTATGTGTAAGTGTTAATTGTCTTCATCTTGATGTTGGGAGTTGTGCACCTCCTTAACATTTGCCTTTTATAGGGACTCAATGAAGGTGATTTCTTGTTGGTAGACGGAGGGATGATAGCACTTACTGTGACTATAAAGTTGTTGTCATTCTTTACGTACTAACTTGGGGAATCAAGGAGAACTCACAAATCCATGTCCATGCCATGGGAGAAATCCCTTAATAGCGCAGTAATTTGATTGATGTTGATTGTTGTCTGCTATGGTTATGAGGATGATGTGTGCAATGGTTGCTGGCTATTCGTCCATATATGGAGCTCCTCCCACATACATATGCATTATGAGAATATTCGTTATAATAATAATGATTGATTAGTCTAAATTGCTAGCGGTGTATCCGCTATTCCCTGAGAATGCCTTTTCCCTATTGTAGTTCCAAAGTTCTATTACACACGCGATTCTTACTTTCGACATTAAGTTTTGCCTTACTTTAAATTACCCTGTTCAACAAAAAACCCAACAACAACTCTACTTTTCTTGCATCTTAAAGTTATATCTTATGTACTTCGTTTAGTTGTAGTTAAAAGCATTTTAGTCTTTCGCCTACTGCTCCCTGTGGGATCGTTATCTTTATTTTGAAACTAGCTACAAACGATCTGTGCACTTGCAGTCATCAACAACGCAACCTTTTTGACTTGTCGTGGTGACGGCCAGGGGATAGGGGAGATCACATGGCACGTTGGGCGCAGTTGAGTTTTCAAATCAATGTGATATTAAATAATTTCAAATCAATGCCACGCAAGGAGATGATTTACGTGGACTGCACAAATGTTATTTTTTATCCATGGACTTTGATATACTACTAATTCGAATTTCACTTATAATGATAGATATTAGTAATTAAAGAATACATGCGGGTTCCCGGGCTTGTTCATTTTAGTATTATTTACCTAAATTCACGTGAGTAATTAACATGGGTTTCTCTGTATTGGAACCCTTCTTTCCTTGAACGCATGCAAAAATTAAGGGGAGGAAGTAATTTCACCTTCCTCGGTAATACAAGAGGTTTTATTATGTCACAGTGGAAGATGAAATGACAAATGGAGTACTTATGCTAGTACTAGATCGCAAACACTGTTCTAATTTGCACTTGATAATAATATTCAATCTCCGAACATTATTACATAAAGGAAGTAGAGGTGAAATTAAACAAAATTAATCCAAAGACTTCTTCGTCTTCTTGGACCTAAATCCTTCCGCTGTCACCTTCGTGCTGGCGTCGTCCTTCCACTTCCTGTGGCATCCCCAGCTCTCGCTGTCTTCTTCTTCTTCAAACCTCTCGCCTGCTTCTCCTTCCTCTTCTCATTGGCGATGAAGGTGGGATTGAGTGCACTCTTCTTGGAGACGAAGTCGAGAAATTTCCATAAATCTTCTGACCCCTCATCCTCCCACCCCCTCTTCTTCTTGTCGATGGAGAATTCTTCTTGTAGACGATGTCTCCTTCATAGAGGAAAGACCAAGGATCCTCCTTCCCCCACTCCTCCTCCTCCTCCTCTTTTCTCTCTGCCGACGGTGTGCCCTCCATCAGATGACGGTAAGCAGGGTCCTCGTCAGAAAAAATACCTTCAGGTGTGTCGGAATAGTATAGCCCGTCAATAGACTCCTTGCTATCACCACGGTAGGGACTGATATCGCCATTCGCCCATGTGTTGGACTCGTCAATGGAGGTGTGATATGTTGCAAATGTATCTATAATTTTTGATGTTCCATGCTTGTTTTATTTCTACTTTCTTATGTTTTGTCCACACTTTGGAGTATTTTTATACACTTTCTGGGACTAACCTATTAATAAGATGCCACAGTGCATGTTGCTTATTTTTTGCTGTTTTTCGTTCCAGAAAAGCCAGAAACTGAATATTCTCGGAATTGGATGGGACAAAAGTGAAAGTCAATATTTCAACGAGGGGAACACGGAGCCAGAAGACGAGACGGAGAGGGGCCAGGGGCCGGCCACACCACCTGGCCACGCGGCCAGGCCTGGCCCACGCCTGGGGGTGGTGTAGTTGAATCGGCACCCCCTCGGCCTCCCCTTTCGCCTATATGAAGCCTCCGATACAGAAACCCTAAGGACATGATCAGAATTCCACGAAAGATTCTGTAGCCGCCGCCATCTCTATCCCTAGATTGGGAGAGATCTTAAGCTCTTCCTGGCACCCTGCCGGAGGGGAGAGATCGCCCTGGAGGCCTTCTTCATCACCATGCATGCCTCCGGTGTGATGCGTGACTAGTTTATCCCTAGACTACGGGTCCATGTAGTAGCTAGATGGTTGGTTCTTCTCCTTGTGCTACCATGTTTAGATCTTGTGAGCTTCGTTCATGATCAAGATCATCTATTTGTATTCATACATGTTGTGTTTGCGGGGATCCGATGGATATTGAGATGCTATTTCAGATTGATTATTGATTCTATCATGTCTTTGTTATTTGGGATCTAGCATGCTTTCCATTGTTAGTAGCTATCTTGGCCAAGTAGATGCTAGCAACTCCAAGAGGGAGTATTTGTGCTCGATAGTGGGTTCATGCCTCTAGTAATCTGGGGAAGTGATAGAAATCTCTAAGGTACTAGATGTGTTGTTGCTACTAGGGAGAAAACAGCAATCCTTTGTTCATAGAACAATCGTATTGTTCAATTTACACACTTTGCTTAATGCAATTATATTTTTCTTGCAACTTAATAATGGAGGGGGTTTGGATGATAACCCGAAGGTGGATTATTAGTCATAGATTCAGTTGGATTATGGTCTATGTATAATGTTGTAATGCCTAATCAAATCTCATAGGAGTCAAGATGATTAGTATATGCATGTATGCTTTCTCGGTGTCTGTCAATTGCCCCGCTGTAATTTGTTCACCCAACATGTCATCTATCTTAAGGAGAATCACCACTAGTGAACTATGGACCCTGGTCCTTTCTTTTACTATCAATCTACAATCTACTATTTATTGTTTTCTGTTTACTTTCTGCAAGCTATTACTATCTTCCACACAATATGTTTAATCCTTTATTTTCAGCAAAACCGGTGAGATTGACAACCTCACTGTAAGCTAGGGCAAGTTCCATGGTTGTGTTGTGCAGGATTCCAAGTTAGAAACAACACCTTGCAGGTGTTTCTTTGCTCCTACTGGTTCGATAGCCTTGGATTCATAACTGAGGGAGAAGTTGCTGATGTGCTCATTATACCTTCCTCTTGGGGTTTTGATGGCCCAAAATATATCAAGCTCGTTGGGGAACCCCAAGAGGAAGGTATGATGAGCACATCAACAAGTTTTTCCTTAGTATGAAACCAAGGATTAATCGAACCAGTAGGAGCAAGGAAACACACCAAAGGTGTTGCTAGCTGAGCCTTGGTTGGGCGCACTACCAGTGCTAGTAGCAACGTGGAGACTTGCACAACACAACCATAGAACTTTGCCCCCAACTTGCGATGAGGTTGTTAATCTCACCGGTTTTGCTGAAAACAAAGGATTAAACATATCGAATGGAAGGAAGTAATAGTTTGAAGAAAGTAAACACAAAGCAGTAAAAAGTTGATTGTGGATTGAAAGTAAAAGAAAGGACTGGGGTCCATAGTTCACTAAAGGTGGCTCTCCTTAAGATAGATAGCATGCTGGGTGAACAAATTATAGCGGGGCAATTGACAAACATCGAGAAAGCATACAAGCATATACTACTCATCTTGACTCCTTTCAGATTCGATTGGGCATTACAACATTATACATAGACCTCCATCCAATTGCATCTATGACTAATAATCCACCTTCAGGTTATCATCCGAACCCCATCCAGTATTAAGTTGCAAGCAACGGATAATTGCATTACGAATTTCATGTAAAGTAAACAATACGATTGTTCCATGAACAAAGGATTGTTGTTTTCTCCCTAGTAGCAACATCACATCTAGTACCTTAGAGATTTCTGCCAGTTCACCAGATTACCAGAGGCATGAACCCACTATCGAGCATAAATACTAACTCTTGGAGTTGCTAGCATCTACTTGGCCAAGATAGCTACTAACAATGGAAAGCATGCAAGATCACAAATAACAAAGACATGATAGAATAAATAATCAATCTAAAATAGCATCTCAATATCCATCGGATCCCCACAAACACAACATGTGGAATTACAAATAGATGATCTTGATCATGAGCGGAGCACACAACATCTAAACATGAAAGCACAAAGGAGGAGAACCAGCCATCTAGCTACTACATGGACCCGTAGTCTAGAGATGAACTACTCATGCATCACACTGGAGGCTTGCATGATGATGAAGAAGGCCTCCAGGGTGAATTGCCCTCTCCAGCAGGGTGCCGGGAAGAGCTTTAGATCCCTCCCAATCTAGGGATAGAGATGATGGCGGCTACAGACACTTTCGTCGATTTTTGATCGGGTCCTTAGGGTTTTCGTCACGAGGGAAATATATAGGCAAAAGGAGAGGCTAAGAGGGTACTGGGGTCGGCCAGACCACCCCCTGGCGCGGGCCAGGCCTGGCCACGCGGCCAGGTGGTGTGGCCGGCTCGCAGCCTTTCTCCGTCTCGTATTCTGGAATCTGATGACTTCTAGAAAAATAGGCACTTTGGCTTTTGTCCCGTCCAATTCCGAGAATATTCATTTTCTAACTTTCCTGGAACCAAAAACAGCAGAAAAACAGGCAGCTGGCACTGTGGCTCTTGTTAATAGTTTAGTCCAAGAAATCATATGAAAAGTACTCCAAAGTGTGGACAAAACACAAGAAAGTGGATAAAACCAAGCATGCAACATCAAAAATTATAGATACATTTGCAATGTATCAACATCCCCAAGCTTAACTCCTGCTTGTCCTCGAGTAGGTAACTGATAAAAAGAAAGAATAATTTTTGAGGTGACATGCACCGTCATAAACTTGATCAAAGTATTTGTAAAACATTCAAAGCTGGGATCATAGTACTTCAATCATAACATGAAAGACAAAGTTCTAGCAATAAGACAAAGAAACTATGTTGCAGCATGAAAAGGCACAAACAAAAGATTCATGAATAACAATGCTTTGCAAGACGTTTGTTTGTTTCACATAAAGAAAACATAGCATATTAGCATTCCGCTTGTCCCTCATAGAGTAGCAAAACATAAATGCATAGGACACCTTCAAAGTTCATAAGAGTGTCTAGATACAAATAGTTTAAAACAAGTAATATCAAAGTATGCATCAATCAACAAGTCTTGGGACAATGCACATTGAACTAAGAATGGCCACTATGCTCTCAAAGTAGGTGCATAAAGATAGAAGGTGGGGACTCAACATAAAAGTAAAATAAAGGCCTTCATAGAAGGAAGTAGAGATTCAAGTATCATAAAGAGCTTCCAAAAATTATGGTACTTAATAGCTTTCAGCTCTCATTGCCCCTATCATAAGCATCTTGAAGGTGATTAAGGTTAAAGTGACACAACTAAGAGGATATGCTTGACAAGTTATAAACCGAAATCTCATGCCCCTTACTTACGAAGACCGAACCTCATGCTACTCAACTTTAGTCACGAGTAAGCTCTTCTCATTGTAAGTACATATGTATCATAAAGAACCGCCAACGGGGTACCCCTTGCACATGATACAGGAGTTATCCCATAATCAAAATGACAAGGCAAGCAGACAATGATTAGGCATGGCTTAGGCTAGCGGCCCAGGAGTTTCTCTAACACACATACAAACTCCATGATCTTACAAGTTCCCCTTTTATTTCACACTTCCGGGATCCATAAGCAAAAGAACATGATATCAACGGGGTACAAAGTACAGGTGCAATGTTGAAAGCGTTCCCCATGATACATGGTTCTTCTAACTTCAACTTATAAAGCACAAGCATATACACAACAAAGAAGGACCCAATGGTTCAAGTTTATTAAGTGCAAGAAAAGTAAAGTGTGCCATCAAGTTCGTGAGAGCTTTAATCTCTAGTTTTCTCATAACAAGTTTAATTTGGAATGTAGATAAAAACAAGAATATACTTGGAGTAGCATAAGCAAGTAGGTAGGTATGGTGGACTCTTTGGAATAACTTGGTTTAAGGAGTTGGATGCATGAGTAGAACTCATACTTGGTTATGGAGGCTAGCAAAAGACTGGGAGGGACAAACTAAGAGAGCAATAATGGCCATAATCATGCAGAGCGACAAAACATCATTGATCAAAGCATAAAGTGATACTACAAGTTGAAAACTAAAGGATCATAAAGGCTATGGTGACTTGTGATAGTCGCAACATGGTGTGAGCATGTACCAAGTCGACCAAATAAAGCATCAAAGAAAAATAACACAATACTATGCTTTAATATGCTAAAACAACGCATGATCCTTCCAAGGCACATTAAGCAATCTCAATTGTTTATAACAAGTCATGCTACATCAAAGAATACTAAGCATAAATCCAAAACAATATCAAGCATGGGAAAGCATAGGCGATAGTCAAAAACAAGCTCTCTTTACCACTTTAAGCATGAACTTTCCTACTCTTTTCCAATCCAAACCAAACTATTTGAAAACCAGATGCATGAAAGAGGGGGTCGAACCATTTTATTCAGCAAAGAAAGCAAACAAAGCAAATGAAAAACCAAAATGCAAACGAAAAACAAGACGCTCCATGAACAACACAACTGTGCATGAAACAATAAAAATGAAGCGTTTGGAAGAAACCTGGGATTTTTATTGATGAAGAGGGGGATGCCTTGGGCATCCTCAAGCTTTGACGCTTGTACTTCTTGGATATTTCTTGGGGTGACACACGTGGCATCCCCAAGCTTGATATTTATTCCATCCTTCATCTCATTACTCATTCCTTCCATATACCTGAAATTTTTCCGTCATACAAAACTTCAAACAATCTTTATTAGCAACATTAGTGCACTCAAGATAATAAGTCTTTAGGTTTAGTTCTAACACCAATAAAACTTCCATTAAAACACTAGATTCTGTACCACTTCCCTCAAAAAGCTCAATTCTCCAAAAGAACTCAAAAAGGAACCAACAAGAAGGAAATGCGGAAAATGGCAGAAATCTGTCAAAACAGACCAGCAGGTAAAGACGATTTTTTTCGAAGACCTTCTGTTGCTCAAATCAAAAGGTGATGCACTGTTAGATAACAAACTAGGGCAGAAGCATAAAAATTCATGCCTCAAAAGGACGTACAGAGATTTCACACGAATTTTTACGGTGAAGCACAGAAATCTGTTTCAGGACAACAACTTTGCCAATCATTACTTCTCTCTCATTAGAGGTTACTCTTGGCACAAAAAGCAAATAAAAAGGATAAGGAGAGGTTATTACAGAAGTAATAACTTCTAAGACTCATCTAGAACATTTGGGTTATCTCCCAATAAGTACTTTTCTTTAACGCCTTTAAGTTAGGCATAAGAAGCAAGAAAAAGGATCAAGTGTTCTCAAACGAAGAAGAATTAAGGGCAAATTTTGTTTTCATAGGAGAGGCAAAAGAAATCTACTCTCGCTTCTTAGGGAAGTGTTCTATACCTTTCTTGAGTGGGAGTTGATATTTAATGGTGCCTTCTTTCATATCAATAATGGCACCACCGGTTCTAAGAAAAGGTATTCCCAAAGTAATAGGACAAGAAGCATTGCATTCAACATCCAAAACATAGAAATCAACGGGGACATAGGCATTGTTAACCACAATAAGAAGATCATTAATACTCCCCATGATTTTCTTTTTAGCATTATCATCAAGTGGGACATTCAAATAACAATCTTCAAGAGGTGGCAAATCAAGCATATCATAAATCCTTCTAGGCATAATAGAAACACTACTATCAAGATCACATAAAGGTTTGAAATCAAAGTCATTCACTTCCATATTAATGATGGGTTCCCAACCATCTTCTTGTTTTATAGGAATAGAAGCTTTATGTTTCATCTTTTATTCTTTAATCTTTTCGAGAGTATCAGTAATGTATTTTGTAAAGGCCATGTTCATAGCACTAGCACTATGACTTTTAGCAAGCTTTTGTAGGAACTTAATAACTTCAGAGATATTGCAACCATCAAGATCAAAATCATAATTATTATCTAAGGTAGTAGAGTTATTACTAGCCTCAATACTAGTGGTAGTGATAGTAGAAACACTAATGTTTCTAGCAATTTCATCTTCTCTTTCCCACTTAGCATGCAATTCAGCTAATAGTCTAACATTTTCATCAATTCTCACTTGTATGGCATTAGTAGCTACAAAGGGATTATCATTAGTTTCAGGTTTAGCGGCCATTTTATTCAAAGAAGATTGAGCTTTAGCCAAAGATGCTATATTTCTTTCAGCATTAGAGAGTTTTTCCTCAATAGTTTTATTGAAAGCAATTTGTTTACTAATAAATTCTTTAAGCATAACTTCAATTTTAGAGGGAGCACTCCTATTGTTGTTGTAGAAATTTCCGCAAGCATTACCATTGTTGGGAGGATATGGCTTATAATTGTTGTTACCAAAATTATTCCTGTAGGCATTGTTGCTAAAATTGTTATTTCTTATAAAGTTCACATCAACTTGCTCTTCTTGAGCAACCAAAGAGGCTAAGGGAACATTATTTGGATGGGGTTTCCCATTAACAAGAATAGACATAATAACATAAATCTTACCACTCAAGGAGGAGGTTTCCTCAATAGAATTTACCTTCATACCTTGTGGAGCTATTTCAGTATGCCATTCAGAGTAGTTAACCATCATATTATCCAGAAGCTTTGTTGCAGCACCCAAAGTAATGGTCATAAAGCTACCTCCAGCAGCAGAATCCAATAGGTTCCTTGAAGAATAGTTCAATCCTGCATAAATGGTTTGGATGATCATCCAAGCAGTCAGTCCATGAGTGGGACAATTCTTTACCAAAGATTTCATTCTTTCCCAAGCTTGAGCAACATGTTCATTATTAGATTGTTTAAACTTCATTATTTCACTTCTCTTAGATATAATCTTAGCAGGAGGATAGTATTTTCTAATGAAAGCATCTTTGCATTTAGTCCAAGAATCAATACTATTCCTAGTTAGGGAATTCAACCATTCTTTAGCTTTTACTCTCAAAGAGAAAGGAAACAATTTAAGCTTAATAATATCTCCATCTATATCCCTATGCTTTTGCATCTCACATAGTTCAACAAAGTTATTTAGATGGGCAGCAGCATCTTCATTAACAATACCATAAAATTGTTCTCTCATAACAAGATTGAGTAAAGCAGGCTTTATCTCAAAGAAAGTAGCTTCAGGAACAGGTGGAGCAATAGGTGTGCTCATAAAATCATTGTTGTTGGCGCTAGTCTAGTCACAAAACTTAGTGTTTTCAAGAGTAGTCATTTTTTATGTGTTTTTGATAAAGAAAGCAAACTTGTAAAACTAATTTTTTTGTGTTTTTCATAAAGAAACAAGCAAACAAAACAAAAGTAAACTAAGCATAACAAAAATAACAAAGTAAAGAGATTGGTTATGAGGGACTCCCCTTGTGAAGATGTCCTTGACTGCCCGGCACTACCGGTGCTAGTAGCAACGTGGAGACCTGCACAACACAAGCACATAACTTTGCCCCCAACTTGCGATAAGGTTGTCAATCTCACCAGTTTTGCTGAAAACAAAGGATTAACCGTATCGAATGGAAGGAAGTAATAGTTTGCAGAAAGTAAACACAAAGCAGTAAACAATTGATTGTAGATTGAAAGTAAAAGAAAGGACCGGGGTACATAGTTCACTAGAGGTGGCTCTTCTTAAGATAGATAACATGCTGGGTGAACAAGTTACAGCGGGGCAATTGACAAACATTGAGAAAGCATACAAGCATATAGTACTCATCTTGACTCCTTTGAGATTCGATTGGGCATTACAACATTATACATAGACCGCCATCCAACTGCATCTATTACTAATAATACACCTTCAGGTTATCATCCGAACCCCCTCCAGTATTAAGTTGCAAGCAATAGATAATTGCATTACGAATTGTGTGGGCTCCCCGGATTATCCATTCGAGAAATCCCTGTTACGCATACATCCACGTTCCCATGATCAGTGAGCTGTGGAACATAAGCGACAGGTATCATTACAACATCTGAAACGTAACGAATTACAAGACTTACATAAATCCCATTCTGGCTACATCATCCTTAGCAACGGAACGTCATCACGCGCAGAGCCCAATCGTGCCTCAACCTATAGGCAACTGACTGGGAAGACGACCTAGCTCGCTGGACGTCACCTGGATCTTCCGATGTCGAACCTCTGAAAGTCCGACCAAGTAAATAGCCAGGGACACAGCCGTCAGTACTTTTGAATGTACTCGCAAAACCACCAGGATAAGGAAATAAGGAAATGCAAGTCTGGCTTTGGCGAAATAGCTTTATCTGGGGTTGTTTTTGAAAATCCTTGACTACCTCTTATAGTTATGGCACCTCCATATCTTTGTTGGAAAAGAATTTTGAAAACATGCCTCTGTTTTATCAATCAAGACATCTCCAAATCTTTGTTGAAAAAGAGTTTTGAAAATAGTTTCAGAGTAAAACCCTTTTTAAAACCTCTTCGACGACCTCGGATCAAAACAAAGCTTCCGAACTTGGGTTCCCCCGGAACCTTTGTCCACTTCATCCTTGTTTCCCAAACAAGCATAGTTTGGGTACTCCTAGCTAACACCTTTACAACCGTCCTTCACTGTGGACATGGCTATTCGAATAGATTATACTCTGTAGAGTTTGCGCACATTCCCCACAAGAATCAATATATTTGCCGTGATACAACCACGGTCCACTACCACTATAGATGGGGGTCCGGATAATCAACCTAACCTTTTGCTTGTCGACCCTAGCAAAGGCATGCTCTTCCTTTTGGGTTTGTTCTCCCCGGAAACGAGTATGTGGCTCCCAGCCATAGTCCTGCCTTCCGTACACGCGCATACCCAAGACGCAACTTGGCGTATACCTTAAATCTGGGAACTCCACTTCCTTCCGTACTCCAAGTCATACCGTCTGCTGGAGACACAACTGTTGCACCGGCCTCCTGAAGGGTAACGGGTAGGCTACACTAGCGTAAAATCAAAAATTTCTACCGCGTCAACCAGGAATACTATTGTCATAGATCACGGGATTACCGCTAGACGCGCAGGTGCGGAACTCGATGAAGCACGTTGCGGCAGTGTAGATGTTCTACGTCTCCTCCTCGTCCTCGTCCCACGAGCAGCTCCCCTTTGCGCGGCTCGTCCAAGTGCTACAGATGCAGCACCTCCGAGGTATCCACACGTCCGGAGTGGAAGTCGTCACACGCCAGACTGCTAGGTCTGCGCGTGCAACACAGGCGGAAGAGGAGTGGCGGCTGGGTGGAATGCTCTCTCCTTTTCAGCTCGCCTCACTCCCTCTTATATAGGCATCCCTGGTGGGCTTCTACATTAGCAGCCCATTAGCAGCCTAAGCCTGGTCTAATTCGGATCCAATCCTCATTAGGATTCCAGCCCCTAAAGTGTGTGACCCTATAGGTTCATACACGTATAGACATGACGCGAGTACACTTACTCCGTCAATAGTTGGTAGCGGCCTCTAGCAAGACGTGCCAACTCCTAAACGCATATAAAGATCATTCGGACGAACCATCACAAGGTTGAGTACATGTCTTTCCCTTTGCCTCACGATATTTGGTCTAGCTCTAAGCTGACCTCTCTTTCTCGATACTGTGATTCAGAATCCCTTTACTAGGTTAACTCTTAACCATATGTAGCACGGCCATGCATTTCTGGATCCGATCACTCGAGGGGCCCAGAGATATCTCTCTCAAGTAGAGAGGGGCAAATCCCATCTTGATTGACCGATGCCTTGCAGCATGTATCAGGACAAACCCGAAAGCTACCTTTATAACTACCCAGTTACGGAGTAGTGTTTGATAGCCCCAAAGTAGGTCGATCCACATCTCAAGTACATGCGACAATCTCAGGTCTAAGGACAAAACGTACACGATGTGTAGAGAGAGCTGCAAGTATTATTGCTAGTCTCATGTTGGGTCAGTCCAACCCCATGTTCATAACATGTGTCCACATCATTGGTTTGACATCTCCATGTCAATGACTTGCGAAACATAGTCATTAACCAATCGATGTGCTAGTCTAATATTCACGTGTGTCCTCGCATGAACTCCGACTAGGGACAATTATTAGATAACCATACAAGTAAAGAGTTTCACAAACAATTCACATAATTTCCAATCAATACAAGTTGCCTGGTATATGGATATTCAAGGAACATTATAATAACTCATGGATACACATGAAATACAATCATCTCTATGATTGCCTCTAGGGCATATTTCCTTCAGTCTCCCACTTGCACTAGAGTCAATCTAGATAGTATCTAATACCTATTGCTCTTGTGTGCGCTTCATGCGCAGGCTGCGGGAGTGGCTTAGTCAAGGGATCAGCAACATTTGAGTCCGTATGTATTTTGCATAACATGACACTACCTTCATCAATAAACTCACGAATCAGATGGTAGCGCATGCGAATATGTTTGTTCTTCTGGTGCTGTCTAGGTTCTTTGGCTTGTGCAATAGCACCATTGTTGTCACAATAAATGTCCAAGGGATTGGACGAGCCCTGAACCACACCAAGAGTGATCAGGAAATTCCTAATCCAAACAGCTTCCTTTGCAGCCTCCGAGGCAGCAATATATTCAGCTTCTGTTGAAGAGGAGGCCACTGTATCTTGCTTGGAACTTTTCCAGCTCACAGCACCACCATTCATGACAAACACATAACCTGATTGCGATTTCGAGTCGTCTGAGTCATTAAGGTAACTCGCATCTGTGTAACCCTTTACACTGAGTTCAACCTCACCTCCATAAACTAGGAACATATCCTTAGTCCTTCTCAAGTACTTAAGGATATTCTTTACCGCTGTCCAGTGAATCTCACCTGGATCAGCCTGGTATCTGCTCGTAACACTTAGAGCATAGGAAACATCTGGGCGAGTACATGTCATTGCATACATGATGGATCCAATAGCCGAAGCATATGGAACCCTACTCATGCGTTCTCGCTCATCAGTGGTCGAAGGACACTGAGTCTTGCTGAGTTTAATGCCGTGAGACATGGGCAAGAACCCCTTCTTAGCCTCTTCCATGCTGAACCGTTTCAACACTTTGTCAATGTACGTACTCTGGCTTAATCCAATTAGCCTCCTTGATCTATCTCTATAGATCTTGATACCCAGAATATATGCCGCTTCTCCCAAGTCCTTCATAGAAAAACTATTTTTCAATGAGGTCTTAACAGACTCGAGCATAGGAATGTCATTTCCAATCAATAATATGTCATCCACATATAAGATTAGAAACACAAGTGATTTCCCATTTCCTTTCTTATACACACAAGGTTCTTGTTCGTTTTTGGTGAAGCCAAACTCCTTTACAACTTCATCAAATCGAATGTTCCAACTCCGAGATGCTTGCTTCAGCCCATAAATAGACTTTTGAAGTTTGCATACCTTTCCAGCATTGTTTGGATCGACAAAACCTTCGGGCTGCATCATATACACGTCCTCAGAAAGGATTCCATTTAAGAAAGCCGTCTTGACGTCCATCTGCCATATCTCATAATCGAAATGTGCAGCAATGGCTAGAATGATCCGTATAGATTTAAGCATCGCTACGGGCGAGAAAGTCTCGTCGTAGTCAACTCCTTGAACTTGTCGAAAACCTTTTGCAACAAGTCGAGCTTTATGGATGTGAACATTTCCATCCATATCAATCTTCTTCTTATAGATCCACTTGCACTCGATGGCTTTAAAACCATCAGGCAGGTCAACCAAGTTCCAAACTTGATTGTCTCCCATGGACTCTATCTCGGATCTCATGGCAATCAGCCATTTCTCAGAGTCTGGGTCCACCATCGCTTCTGCATAGGTCGCAGGCTCATCATTGTCTAACAATAATAACTCTCGCGCTTCGCGGAGCCTCGCCGACCTTCGTGGTTGTGGTGCTTCTATTGCCACGGGTTCCTCAACTTGTTCTGCTACAATAGCATCACTCGTGGAAGCATCCCCGACTGGCTCATCTTGAACTTCTTCAAGTCGCACCGACCTTCCACTCGTTCCCTTTGTGAGAAACTCTTTCTCTAGGAAAACACCGCTACGAGCGACAAACACTTTGCCCTCTTCTCGGTTGTAGAAGTAATACCCTAAGGTTTCCCTTGGGTATCCCACAAAAATGCACTTATCCGATTTGGGTGTTAGCTTGTCCGACTGAAGTCGCTTGACAAATGCATCACAACCCCAAATCTTTAGAAAAGACAAACTGGGATTCTTTCCAGTCCACATCTCATATGGTGTCTTAACTACGGATTTAGATGGTACCCTATTTAGTGTAAAGCTGCTGTTTCTAGCGCGTAACCCCAAAATGATAATGGTAAATCTGACTGGCTCATCATCGATCGAACCATGTCCAACAAAGTTCGATTACGCCGTTCAGAGACCCCGTTTCTTTGAGGCGTTCCGGGCGGCGTGAGCTGTGGAACAATTCCGCAACACTTAAGATGATTGCTAAACTCGTGACTCAAATATTCGCCTCCGCGATCAGATCGCAAGGCTTTTATTTTCTTGCCACGTTGATTCTCTACCTCATTTTGAAACTCTTTGAACTTTTCAAAAGTTTCAGACTTATGCTTCATCAAGTAGACATAGCCATATCTACTGAAATCATCAGTGAAAGTAATGAAGTAGTGATATCCTCCTCTGGCTGTCATGCTCATTGGTCCACATACATCAGTATGTATGAGTTCCAACAAGTCTGTCGCTCTCTCGGGAAACCCCGTAAAAGGCGTCTTGGTCATCTTTCCAAGTAAACAAGCTTGACATGTCTCGTATGATTCAAAATCAAACGAAGTTAGAAGACCATCACCATGGAGCTTCTTCATGCGCTTTTCACTTATATGCCCCAAACGACAATGCCATAGATAGGTAGGACTCAAATCATTTGGCCGAAGCCTTTTAGCACTAACATTGTAAACACATGCATTATCAAGATTTAAAATAAATAACCCATTCACAATGGGAGCATCAGCCACAAACATAGCATTCTTAGAGATTACACAACCATTGTTTGTACTCGCGAATGAATAACCATCCCTCATCAAACATGAAGGTGATAAAATGTTTCGACCCATACTAGGAATGTAATAACAATTATTCAACTCCATGATAAATCCTGACGGAAGGTGAAGTTGCATGACGCCGACGAACAATGCAGCAACCCTTGCTTTATTTCCGACGCGAAAATCCACTTCGCCTTTTTGCACTTCTCTAGTCCTTATTAGCCCCTGCATCGAATTGCAAATATGAGCAACCGATCCGGTATCAAATACCCAAGAGTTAACATAAGAATCTGCGAGAAAAATGTCCACAACATTTACAACAAGTGTACCTGAGTGGGAAGTACTCTTACTTCCACTTTTCTTCAAAGAAGCCTGGTACTTGCTGCAGTTTCTCTTCCAGTGGCCATATTCGTGACAAAAGAAACACTCAGTGTCTCCTGCAGGACCAGCCTTTTGCTTGGGTGCAGGGTTTGGCTTAGGGATCGTATCCTTAGCCTTGCCCTTCTTCTTCTGCCAAGAAGTGCCCTTTTTCTTGAAGCTAGGCTTGTTCTGCACAGCCATCACATGGCTATGCCCTGCACACTTCTTAATGTCACATTCTGCTGTTTTCAGCATCCCACATAATTCATTAAGGCCCCTCTCCACCCCATGCATATGGTAGTTCGAAATGAAATGCCCATAGCTAGATGGAAGAGATGCCAAAATGAAGTCAGTGGCCAACTCTTGGCCTAATGGAAAACCAAGCTTTTCCAAAGTCTGACTGTAACCAACCATTTTGATCACATGGGGGCCTACAGCTGCTCCCTCTGCCAGCTTGCATTCCACAAAGGACTTAGCGACATTGTACCTCTCAGTCCTAGCCTGAGTCTGGAACATGTCCTTAAGCGCAACGATCATATCGTACGCTTCCTGATCCTCAAACTGTTTTTGAAGATCAGGTTCCATGCATGCAAGCATAAGACAACTGACCTCAAGAGATTCATCACATGCTTTCTTGTAGGCATTCTTAAGGGTAGCAGTTGCATTATCAGCAGGTTCATCCGGGATTGGGGTATCCAGAACAGTTTCCTTTTTCTCAGCCCTGAGAACAATTCTCAGGTTACGGACCCAGTCCGAATAGTTTGTTCCATTTAGTTTATCCTTTTCAAGAATCGAACGCAAAGCAAAAGGTGATGAATTGTTCGGTGCCATTGATCTACAACAAAAAAAATATGCAAAATACTAAGCCATGTAACCATGAAAGAGTAAAACATATTAAACAATTTAATAGCATATACTCCCACTACATCCCTCTATTGATACTAAGTGATTCAAGATCCACAATTAACAAGTCGACTAGTGAGCTTTAGCATCACTGCTAGAAGACAAGGTAAATCGGTAAGCAACCTTTGCTAATCATATCACATATGACTCTTGTTGTTGGGTGACATCTCTATGTCAAACCTAGGCGCCCAACCTTTATGCCCCAAGGTCCTTAACTATTAAGATGACCTTGTTAAGCTCACCAACCCTTATGCGTGTAGGTATCCGATACAAACGCATCCAGCCAAGGAAAACCGTGGCACCCTAATTTCATAGACCCACCAACGATTGTACATGGCATAGGATGGTGCAAGGTTTGGTTGGGAGGGCATGGTTTAACTTAAACTTTGTGAGGGATCGTTCTACTTCTATCATCTAAGCATGCATAGTAGTAAAACGTATAAGAGTAGCATTCACATAGATGTGATACAGTATGGCCCATTTTCTCATGGTGATCTCCATCGCCATAGAACCTGTCCACCATGATGATCTCCATCTTCATGCTCTATGCGAGCCATCCTCCAAGTGATGAGTTCTCCAAGAACTAATACAAGCTATTACTCCTAACATCTAGTAATCAAAATTACATGGTATTGGGATCATCACAAGTTGGCACGCAGGCCATTACAATAATTGACAACACATATGGCTCCAGCCGTGTTGCCCAACTCACGACACGCAGGTCATGAAAAAATACATACATGCATCACATACATTTTTGGGCCATACTGATCACATAAATCCTGCAAAAACAAGTTGTGCATAGAATCGCATTCTACCGGATCATGTGAAATCGTACCACCTATGAACCTTAACGAGATACAAAAAGGGGGCTACGACTAAGGGGGGTCTAGGGGGTCTCCCCTTGCGGGGTTCGAAGGGGCAGCGCCCCTCGCGGTACCTTAGCCCCTCGCGCCCCTCGTGAAAAATGAGAGATCAAATCTATACAATTTTCTTTCAGGATTTTGATCGGCAAATCCAATTTACCATAAACCGACCATAGTTCCGATTTGACCAAACTCCTTTGATCACGGTACGTCGATTCAGATCTAATTCCCGATTCGATCAATCATATTGATCTTCGCGTGATTCAGAAGGATTTATGTGTCACTGTCTACCCCGATGGCGGAAACCGACCGGTAGGGGTAAGTCGTTCGACGACCTTAGAATCACGATCACGGAAATTAAGATCATAGATCAATCCAGAAACACCGCCATACAAACGATCATATCATTCATATCAATCTACATATCACCATATGCAAACTTCCCGAACCTATGACTGAATAGCATCGGCTCTGATACCACTGAAGGGTAACGGGTAGGCTACACTAGCGTAAAATCAAAAATTTCTACCGCGTCAACCAGGAATACTATTGTCATAGATCACGGGATTACCGCTAGACGCGCAGGTGCGGAACTCGATGAAGCACGTTGCGGCAGTGTAGATGTTCTACGTCTCCTCCTCGTCCTCGTCCCACGAGCAGCTCCCCTTTGCGCGGCTCGTCCAAGTGCTACAGATGCAGCACCTCCGAGGTATCCACACGTCCGGAGTGGAAGTCGTCACACGCCAGACTGCTAGGTCTGCGCGTGCAACACAGGCGGAAGAGGAGTGGCGGCTGGGTGGAATGCTCTCTCCTTTTCAGCTCGCCTCACTCCCTCTTATATAGGCATCCCTGGTGGGCTTCTACATTAGCAGCCCATTAGCAGCCTAAGCCTGGTCTAATTCGGATCCACTCCTCATTAGGATTCCAGCCCCTAAAGTGTGTGACCCTATAGGTTCATACACGTATAGACATGACGCGAGTACACTTACTCCGTCAATAGTTGGTAGCGGCCTCTAGCAAGACGTGCCAACTCCTAAACGCATATAAAGATCATTCGGACGAACCATCACAAGGTTGAGTACATGTCTTTCCCTTTGCCTCACGATATTTGGTCTAGCTCTAAGCTGACCTCTCTTTCTCGATACTGTGATTTAGAATCCCTTTACTAGGTTAACTCTTAACCATATGTAGCACGGCCATGCATTTCTGGATCCGATCACTCGAGGGGCCCAGAGATATCTCTCTCAAGTAGAGAGGGGCAAATCCCATCTTGATTGACCGATGCCTTGCAGCATGTATCAGGACAAACCCGAAAGCTACCTTTATAACTACCCAGTTACGGAGTAGTGTTTGATAGCCCCAAAGTAGGTCGATCCACATCTCAAGTACATGCGACAATCTCAGGTCTAAGGACAAAACGTACACGATGTGTAGAGAGAGCTGCAAGTATTATTGCTAGTCTCATGTTGGGTCAGTCCAACCCCATGTTCATAACATGTGTCCACATCATTGGTTTGACATCTCCATGTCAATGACTTGCGAAACATAGTCATTAACCAATCGATGTGCTAGTCTAATATTCACGTGTGTCCTCGCATGAACTCCGACTAGGGACAATTATTAGATAACCATACAAGTAAAGAGTTTCACAAACAATTCACATAATTGCCAATCAATACAAGTTGCCTGGTATATGGATATTCAAGGAACATTATAATAACTCATGGATACACATGAAATACAATCATCTCTATGATTTCCTCTAGGGCATATTTCCTTCACCTCCTACCAGTACAGGCTCACTCTTGGCAAAGCAAGCGACAGGCTTCAGATCCATGATCTGGTGGCGCCTGCCCCGAATTCTAGGGATCTCTCCCTATAAGCATGGTAGAAGCTGCCTCGGCTAATGCGGACAAACTACAAGTTAAGCTCCAACACCTGGGGTAATGTGGCTGCACTGATAAAAATTGTTCCGGCAAAGGCATAGAACATCCCATCACATTCTCATTTCTCATCACCACTATTTCTTTCACTAAAACATCCGCTTGGAACGATGCCTCTTCCCAAGAGTTTTACAAAACAGTTTGAAACCTTTGTAGTGGGGTAAATCCCCAAAATAGTTTATTTTCTCAAAACTAGAGTTTTCCAAGGAGGTAGGATGCTAACCATCATCCTCTCGACCTAAAGGGGGTAAAATAGTAGGTACATCGGGGTGGTGCCTCGAATGACACAAAGTCATAACTTGGAGGAGCCAAGTTACTATCGCAGTATTTGTAAAACAAGACATGCAGGTAGATAATGCAATTTATAAAGAGGATACAAAACATGGAAAAGAGATTAGGACATATATCAGATTTCAGGAATGGTGGCTTGCCTGTGATCAGCAATAAGTCCCTGGACTTTTTTAGATAACCAAGAATACCTAATAGAATAATAAGAACTCCCTTCCTTTTGTCGTCAAACACTCACACTATCGTCGTCAGTGGATACACATGCAAGCAGGCAATACCACAATCAATACAAGGCATACATGCATCAAACCATACATCTAACAAACATAGGGAATCCTACTTAACTCAGTAGGTTTTGGGGGAGAGGAATACTAGGAGTGGAAATTACTAGATTGCCATTGTAGTGTTTTTCACTTGGAAGGTAGGTGTCTAGGATAGATACTTGGGACTTGGAGTGGGGTTCTGAGATCAGTAGGATAGCAATGTTCAAAAGTGATATCTTCTTATAGGTCTTGTCAAAACAAAATCCACACAAGTGGTTTCACTTGATTATCAATTTTCTAGATTTAGTTATGCTTTTTATAGTGGAATAAACTATGCTAGATGGTAGGTATATCAAATACAAAAGGCACACCTATGTTCTACTTGGCATAGGACCTATGCTAGATGGTAGGTATATCAAATACTTCTCAGTAGGAATTTGTTTCAACTCAAATGAGTAAGGCTAGCTCACAGAGGAAAATTGTTTAGTGCAAAGTATACTTGGCAGCAAAATAAATACCAGCAAATAATGGAATTTATTTTAGTCTTGGGGTTGCCTCTGCATGTTTGAGAAAACATCAGGGAACAACCAGAGATTTGAATCTTGGCATTTGGACTTGATTTCCATTTTTAATTCGATTTAATTCAACTGGTACAAAACTGGATCTGTAGTTTTAAAAGAAAAAGAAAAAGGGGGCAACAGGGACTAGGCCGCATCTGGGGTGTACTGGGCCGGCCGGGAGGGAACTCGGCCCATGGCGCACGGTGCAACGCGCGGGAGGGTGCGGTTCGAACCTGACTGGCGGGGCCCGCCAGTCAGCGAGAGGCGGCGGTCGAAGAGGTATCAGTAGATCTCGGCCATTGGTTTATGTGGTGATGGACGGCGCAGTGTCATTGTCCACCTGGGCCCGCCAGCAATGAGAACTAACCCTAGCAGAGGGTTGCGCAGGGCGGGGAGCTCACCTGAGGGCTCGGGAGAAGACGTGGAGGCAGCAGGGCGATGCGGTCGATGAGGGCGAGCAGATCAATGGGCGGCATGGCGGCGGAGGTCCACTGGAAGCAGCTCGCGCGATGGTGGTCGAGAGCGACCTTGTTGAAGCTCACTAGCGAGGACGGAGGAGTAGGTCCTGGGCAAAAAGAAAGGTACTATCAGGTAGAGGAGGGGGAGGAGAACACATGAGTATACATGCAGAGGAAATGGAGCTGGGGAGAAGGAGCCTTGCTCGAGTTTTGAAGGAGGCCGAGAGCTCTCCTTCTTCTTCCTCTGGTCAGCACAGGGCAGGGGAGTGGGAGTGGATCCTGGGAGAGTGAGTGGAGGGGTGTGCGAGCAAATGAGGGGAAAAGGCGAGCTGGGGGTCGCCTCTGGCCATATATACTAGGGAGGAGGGGTAGATGATGTAAAGGACCCATTTGGACATGGGGGAGAGGGGATGCTGGCCAGGGATTGGTCCAGGGGTCTGTGGGGAGGGGTATGAGGGGTATTTGGTCGTGCTGGATCAGAGAGGAGGGGTGGCAGGTGTGGTTATTAATTAAAGTAGTTCCTTGTAAGATTTTGGGGTTGTCTCTCTCTCTTTCTGCTAGTACAAGGGAAAAATGGGAAGGGCTAAGGTGGTGCTACAGTGCTGGTCGACCAGGGGTGTGTCCTGGTATTGAGGATAAGCATTGAGCCAGTTTTGATGAATTTTGGAAGTGGTTTGAGTAATGGATTTGCTTAATTCGAAATTTTGATCCAATTGATGGTTATGAAGAAAGTCCATAACTTGCATTGGACCAGAGGAGGAAATGGTACTGGTAGATAGATGAGGTAAAGGTAGACTCCTAGGATTTAATTGAGATTTTTCAGAGGAGTTTCAGTCCACTTAAATCCAATTAAACAAAAAGGGCAGAAATGGGTTCTAGAGGATCATTTGATAAATTTGCATTGGACAAGTGTGGATTTTAATTTTATAGGGTCCCAAATGTGAATACACACTTAGGGGAATTTTCCGAAGATTTATTGAGGCACAAAAGTATTTAAAAAAATTATTATTCCAATTCATCCATTTAAGGAAATGGGCAAAAAGAAATAATAAAGCTTCTCAAAAATAATTATTTTTGAGATGGAAAGCTAGGGTATGATATATGGAACTCACATGAGCGAAGAATTAGAGAAGTGTTTTGGCAAAAACTAAACTTTCCTATATGGAGGGAGTTTTGGAGATCTTGACTAATAAAGGAATTAAATAGTTTTGGGGCCATAAAAATTATGGATAAATATTGATAAATCTTGAGGACCAATGTATATGAGATAGACACGGTGTAGAAAGCAGTTGCAACCGTGTGGAATGAATTTCCAACTTGAAAAGGATGGAAAACAAGGATTTGATGATCTAGGGTGATGTTATTTTTATACTACCAAAACATGCTTGCATTTTGGAGCTCAGAGCTCACCATGGTGGAAGGGATAGATGGGTGGGTAGTACAAGTAATATAGATGATCATTTCAGGAGGAGTTTGAGTTAATAGCATTTGAGGTGATCTAGAAGTGATGGCAAACTTTGTTGAAATTAAGGCTACCATGCAAAATGAGGCATGATGCCTTATAAACCATGTGGGTTTAAGAAGCACATATATCCAATTGGGGCAAGTGAAGTCGGTTTTGATAGACATAAATGATTAGAGCACAACCATGCAGAGAGTTGGTCCATAGGAGGTTGTATGAGGGTGTGAGCTTCTACCAAAGTAGGCATGATGACTAGTTTTGCAGGAAATGTTATTTTCTTATCTGCAAAACCAATATGGACAAGTGGGTTGGAGGAGGATATAACCAGGGTCAAATGTGGTCCTTGGGATTCCTTAGGATGTTTAACAATATGGTTCAAAGGAATTTTCAAAAATGCACATGGTTTGAGAAAAGGAGGCATTCAAAAAGGTGATGTTGAAACTATTTCCAGACTTAGTCAAATTTGGCAGTTTTGAGGATTTTGACTAGAGTATGAGAGGGAATGTTCTTGGAGGAGTTGCAAAGTATCAGAGCATCAACATGGATGATTTTGAAGAGTAGATTGAGTGGAAGGGTTCCAAGCTGAATATTGGTCTTCAAGGACTTGGAAACATCTAGAATGGAGATCCTCAAAATTGATCTGGTAAGGTTTTTAGATGATCACCTAGTGGCTAGGGATCATATCTAGGTTTGTATTCTTGCTTAGGGATTGATTATTTGGAAACCTCTTGATCCTACTAATGAGCTCCTAGAGTATCTCATACTACTCCTAAGCAAACAAGTCAAACAGCAGATCAAAACAACTCATCAGACAGTAGATCAAGGCAACTCAGCTTATAAACTATCCAACTACTACTAGGGTTACCATCAAGCTTAGATTGAGTTAAGGTTGGGGCATTTTGAAGAGGTTAAGTTTTGAGTAACATGAGAGTCCTTGGTATCTCTACCAAGAGTAGAATTCAAATGCTTTGAAAAGAGGTTTTTGGGGAAACTAGAGATAAGATTAGTTGAGTGTTATGTCTTGAAAACATAAGGAGATTGTATTATATATCTCTCCATATTTTTGTCAATAGAAGCTACCAAAATAGTTTTGGTTACATAGGCATCTTGGCTCATATTTTGAAATGCCAGAACATTTGAGAATATGTAAAATGAGCCAGGATAGTTTTGGGTAAATAGGTTTTGTCAACTAAGGGTGGGTTAAGGAGTATCATAAGATACACTCTCATAAGAACAAGGGTAGACAAACAATAATCAAGCACTGCACCAATGCACAAGAAAAAGTTTTTGTTCCCCTTGATTTTTGCATTCTGGACAACTAATCAGGGTTGCTAAAATTGGGATGTTACAGACCTTTCCCCCTTAAAAGAATCTCGTCCCGAGATTCTGGATAGTAAGGTTAGGGGATTTTCTTTGGAGATAGTGCTAGGTGTTTCTTGCGTACTAACTTGCCGATTTTGTCTTCGAACAGAAACACCTTGATAGTGAGGTTGAATTTCAATCTTCTTGAAACTCGGGGGAGGGGGAGGTCGAGCGGGCTTCAACCATGATTGCAGGGAGGAATCGCCCTTTTGTAGGGGTCTACGGTGTTCCTCTTAAGTGGGTTATTGTATCCAAGTCTGTGTCTTAAAATCTGCGTCTTCGGGTCACACGGTTGGATTTTCTTCTGGCAGAGGGGTATTCTATTTGCGGGAAAGACGCAGTCTTTCCCCCTTAGGACTAGACTTGGGTAGAGCAGAGAGTTACCAGTCTGGGCATACATACAAGGGGTGACAAAAGATAGTTCTCGGGGTAGCGTACGACAACATAAGGGAGGGTAGCATCATAGGTGTCGTTCAAGGGGGATATGGGATAGGTTTATTATAGGTTTCACTTGTCGATGTTCGGGGAGTCCTAACAGGAGTTAAGGAGTTTCTCTCAAACATTACTTCCACGGGGGGGCTGTTTCCTATAGATGCACGGGAAATCTTCAGTCTTGAATTGCAGGGTAGCGAGCGGTATGATGACCATCTTTTATGAAGATAAGAGCCCTGGGTGCTTTCAGGCTTCTCTTTCGCGGAAGTCTTGACGGGTTTACCCTCGGGGCATTCTCGGCTGTAGTGACCGGGTAGACCACACGTGAAGCAGGTACCTATCCTTCGGCGTAACTGATTTGCCGACTTGCCTTTGCTGGTACCGGGAGGTTGACATGCCTTGCCAATGAGGGGATATATTGGAATCTTTATGGGGACATGGTCTTGGCCATCGCAAAGGAAACATGTGACAAACCGATTGGGGCAAACCTCGGACGAGTGAGGTTCTCCGCAGTTTGGGCAGTGGCCGGAACATCTGCTGGCTTGGTGTCGTCTATCTCCGCAATGGCTACATGCCTTGTTTGAGCTTCCAGTCTCCATGGCCATCCTGGGGGAGGTCCTGTTGGTGATACGCGTTTCGGGTTGGGTCTGATGCAACGACTTGGGTAAAACACGCAAGAAGGAATAATTCAAGCAAGCATAGCAATTCAAGGAAGTTATTACACAAACAACCAGTCTGCACCCAAGGGTGCCAATAGTACTTAAGTGCAGCATCCCATCTGTCTAACATATGTAATGCTACATGGTCTAATAATAAAATGCTACTTCCTACATATAATTGTTGCATCATAATTATATCATGCTCATGTCATCATGCCACATTGCATTTGAGCATCATATAAAACCCTTTTTCATTTGGTTCTCATCTCATATGCATTAATAACTGTATTTTCCTCTTGATATATTGTATTTGGTTCTTGATAAATGCTTGATGCCCAAGTTGAGTTGGGGGCATATCTTTTATTAACTCCACCACCTTACTTTGTCTCCACCTCATAATTCCATCATCCAACTATATGTGAGCTTTGCATTTTATTTGGTTTTACCTCTAGCTCATGTGGGTTGGGATGGATCCACTTCTACTTCCACATGCTCCCATATATGCATCATGTTGTTTTCACAATATTACTATGGGAAGCCTCATGGTCACCTTTGCATGCCGTGTGAGTAGAATATTTCATATATCTTCCATATGGGTTGTTTTGGGAATAATTGAGCATTGTTTAAATATAATTGTGGCCAAATGATCTTCTAGTGGGACATACACACTAGCAAGGCCTATTATATTCAGATATGCTTAAATCCACCCTTACCATATATTATCAAGCTTGTAGCTTAGGGTGTGGTCTTTATTCAAGTATGGGTGTGCATGGATGTAAGAGATGCCCATATGTATATGTAGTTGTTTTCACAACTAATGAATGTGGCAATTATTCTTCATGCATGGCCCATGCAAGGCCTCTCTCTTGTTCTTCTACTTTGGTTTCTTTTGGAATATTTGGGTGGAGCTTGTTTGAAATCAATTCAAATAACTGGACCCAAATAAATTCTTAACCCACTTTTCTTCCACCTTGCAACTCTTTTAGTGGAATTTCTCTTTGTCAAGCATACATGTGATATATATTTTGTTTTCACCAAATAGTATCATGTGCATGAGAGAATGCCACATGCAAGATCATCTTTTCTTCCACCTCTCTCTCTCCTTTGGTCCTTTTGGTTTCTCCCTTTGTCTTAATTCAAACTTTTTGGTGTTTCATATCCACTCCAAAACCCTAGCTCCTCCATCTATCCCTCCTACCTTGTCCATCATCTACACATGCATGTGTACATACACGTGACATCTTTCACTCACCCCCTCTTCTCGAACTCAATCCTCTCTTTCCCTAGTCTGACCGAACCCTCTCTCCCTTCCTCACCTAAACACCTTCGGACCCTCCCCTCTCTCTTTTTCTAGCTAAACCTAGCTATCTTCTCTCTCCCTCTACACCTAGAAAAAACTCTAGCTACACTCACCTCCCCTTTCCCCTCTCCCAAACCGAGGCCACACCTGGTGTTTGGCTCGACCCAAAACCCCCCTAACCTAGCTACCCTGGCCGAGCCACCCCCCTCTGGCTCGACACCAACCTTCTTGCTAGCCTAGCCGAACCCCTTCCCTCCCTCTTTCTCTCTACCCTCGCTGCTAGGACACCCCCACCGAGCCATGCGCCTTGTCCCACCTAGTCCTAGCCAGCCTCGACCCCAGATCCCTCCAGAGCCGTGTCTACCACGTGAGAGAGGGAGGAGAAAAGGAACCCTACCACCTTTTTCCACCTCGCCACCGTCCACCCATGTGCACCTTTCCCTTGCCCTTATCTACTCCCTCCCCTGCCGTGCAGCACCTCCAGATCTCCCAGGGCTCTGCCTAGCTCCTTTCCACCCCATCCGCTTGCTACCTTCCCCTCTTTCTTCCATCAGCACCCCACCGTCGGCTTCGGCACGACACCGCCATAGCAAGGGGGAGGGCGTGGTGTTTAGCGTTGGGGAAGACCCAGGCGAGCACCTGCATCATCTCAGTACATGGCGACAAGAGGAGGAGGTCCTATACATGCTGCACTCCGACGTGGCCGACGAGAAATCCTAGACGTGGACCGCCAGCTTCCCTACCGATCCCCTGCGCTCTGGCCCGATCCACCACCACCGGCACAACCGCGGTGAGCCTCTGCGCCTCCCAGACACCTCCCCCTGTCTATCTCTTCCTGGTCGCGTGGATCCTTCCGTCGAGCGCTCTCTGTGCACCGCGCTCGCGTTCTCCTTCCCGTCATTGCGCCGTAGTAACCTCACCTGGCCGCGTCGTCGTTTCCCATCACCAACCCGAGCCAGTCCCAGCGGTAGCAGCAGCCTGCGCGCGCGCCGCGTCGTGGGGTCGATCCCCCGTCGCGCCCTGTTTTTCCTCAGGCGCGTCAGTTTCGTCAGAAACGCTGGGAAGAACAACAGTAGCCGGGGTGTTTTTATGTTTACCCCCCTGCGTTTTTGGTTTACACAACCCGCACTCCACCCGGGCCCGCCTATCATGTGCTGTGGCATTTTATAAAAAGGTACCTAGACTTCTTGTGCCTCAACCCGCAGTCCTCCATCTGCGCCACGTGGCCGCGCCCTGTTCACGCGCACGCGTGTGGGCCCGCGAAACCGTCGACCCCACATGTCTGTCGCCCCGGCTAGAAAACCCCGCGGTGAGAAAAGCTCTGCCGCGCATTGTTTTCCGCCAGCTCAGCGCGGTCCCACCCTTTAGTGTCTGTGGCTAGCTTCTTTAGAGTATAAAAAGTCCTTGTTCCTTTTTCGGTTTAATAAAAATATTTTCAGAATTTGTTTAAATGTTTTTAAATCCAGAAATTAATAACTTTCAATTAATAAATCCAAATAATACAAATGACATATGTTTTTGAATCAGAAAAATGTGAGGAATTCAAATCTGCCATCCAAATAAAGTTTGTCTAATTTAAATTTTCGAAATTTTTTAATTGCAATAAAAATGTCCTCTCTTAATTAATTAATAACTTTAATTCTATAACTCCAAATTTGACAAATAATATGTCTAAATCGATCAGCGCGACGAGTCCGTTCTGTTTATGCATTCCATGATATGAATTGTAGTATGCATCATATAAATATTAAGTGGACAGCAAGTGTTATGGGAGCAAAACATGACTAAAAACTTAATTAAATGCTTTATTCTTGTACCCCACACCTCACCCATGCCTTGCTATGTTATGCCATGTAAATTGTGCATCATTCATCATGGAATGCTTGTTTGCTTGTCGTATTTTATTTATATGTTTGCGCATTATATTCATGTTGGCCTTGTTTGTTTGGTTCTTCTCGGATAGACGCCGAGCAGGGGAATTATCAGGAATCCCAGGAGTACTACCCAGATCCATCTCTCGCTTCAACTGAGCTACCAGGAAAGCACTACATAATGCTTGCATACATATAGTACCTATTGCTTCTATCTTATTCTTGCATCATGGAGTCGCGATTGCATTAAACTGAATCCCAAGTATTGCATGGCCTTTACTTTTAAACCCCACCGAAGCTTGTTCCTCCATCCTATGAACCATTACTACAGGAGTTACGTGAGCTCTGCCAGTCGTATAATTTCATGTGTAGGGTTTGTGAGTGTCTGATGAATAACGAGGTACCTAAACAACCTGAGTAGTAATGGGATAACTAATGAAAGAGGCACCAGTGGGCAATATCTGTTATTTGGTTTTTCATGCTCACTTGTGTCCCATAGGACGCCGAGTACTTGATACCTGTTCCTCGACTATTCGCACTATCCACATACGGGAGACTCTATGAATCCCCCTTTGCATGAGCTTGAATTGTACTTTATTTCTTGGGGCCACAAAGTAGTTTGGGGCTTTATTACTATCTTGTACCTATGCCATGCTTTACTACTTTATTTAAGATTGTGCGTGGAGCACCTGTACTATTTTGGATCGTGCCACGTTTTCGCGGTATCGACAAGCCCAGTCACACTTTCAGGTTCCTAGTCGTTTACAGCCGTCATCACAAACCCTAGGTCCGTTCCGGAGCCGGCCAACTTCGTTGCGGGTAGATTAGTGGGGTGGCCCCATGAAATATTTTATGAATCCTATGATTGCTTTGTCGTGAAAGCCTCGTTGGGTTTTGATTTGGTTTTTCCGAGGTCGATCATGTGTGTTGCTATTTGTGCACCCCTGTAGGGTAAATCTTTCTGAAAGCCGTGTCCGCGGTTATGGATGACTTGGAGCACAGTTTCTCGATCATAGACAAGTATAACTAAAGTACCGTCTTTAATTTGACTAAATATCTGACTAGTAAATAGTGCAATATTCATGGAATGATTAATAAAACTGCCAACGGATGGGTTGTTTGTCCGCTTTCTCATTGGTAAGCGAGAAGGAGGATGGATCTGTTATTTTATACTGTTATAACTGTTGTTTTTAATTAACTGACATCCGCCTATCTTTGGTTAGGCGGATGGTTAGCGAGTATCTATAGACTTGTTAGTTATTATCTTTTTCTGCAATTGCGTCACCCCAGGTATATGTCCCCTTTAGAGGCATAAAGACTTGCTGAGTACCCCTAGGGTCTCACATGATAAATTGATTGATTCAGATGAACAGGTGTATTCGCAAGATGGATACTGGGGGGAGGAGACAGATGATGTTGGCAACGATCACTTAGTGTAGAGATTCCTGGGATGGGGATCCGTGAGATCTATGGGCGGGATGTGCTTATTTATGTGGCATCTTATGCTGATTTGCTTCTTGTCTGTACTCGGATCTTGTTTCCCGCTTCCGCTTGATACTCTGTTGATTGATGTATAAGGAGCTATCCTACACTATTATATTTATCTAGGATATTTGGAACTTGCCGTATGGCGTTGCAATATTTCTATTTCTTTTAGATGGTATGGCTCTGAGAACTATTATAAGGTAGTTTGCATAGATCCTCACTTGTGTATGTATTTGATCTCTTCGCCTGTTGCCTACGCCGCTCGCTCTTGTCCTGATGTTCTTGGAAGTGGTTAGGACGGTCGATGGGCCTACACGTGGGTGGCCCTGGGCCCCCGCTGTAAAACCCTTAACCACTTTTGGTTCATCTAGGCTTGAACTTAGAGCGTAGGGTCTGAGGTTGTTACAATTGGTATCAGAGCCATCCCGCCCTTCAGGGTCTCAGCCAAATGGTCGTTGTCAGTTTAGCAAATATTTTGGTAGTTATGTATACTAGGGAAAAACAAAACGTGAGAGTTGGACTGCTTCCACTTTTCTTCTTACCCGCCCACCCACCCTTTTCTGGTAAGGAAGTGTAACATTTTCAATCCTCTTCTAAAAATTCAAACTAGGATTCACGTGTTCTGGGTTCGGTAGTACCATAGGTTGTGTGAGTGTGTGTGTGTGTGTGTGTGGGTAATCCCTTGTCTATCTGTTGCATCCAACTTGGTGTCGCTATCTGCCTTTTGGTTATCAACTGTTGGTACATTCCATACCAACAGGCTTTTCTAAACCGATGCGATCTATCTGATTCGTTGTAAACCGACGCGATCTGTCTTACTCTTTGTTATCCGACGCTATCTTGTTAGGGGTGTTTGTTTTCCGTAGTTGCTAATCTTTAGGTTCATCTTAAGAAGGAAGAGAGTCGGGATATGTGTTTTACTTATTCATGTGCGGAGTTATGATTTGAGGGCGGGATGGAGTCGCGACCATACCACTACTTTTATCATTCGCTCTTGTATATTGAATTGGTAGAGTTAGTAATCTTGATTCGTTAAGTGGTTTTGCGCATATAGTGGTATTTTAAGGCTGAAATTTGCGGAAAACTTTTCTTTGATAGCTTTGTGTACCACAATCCTTGTTCAGTCGTGTGCGATATGCTTACTATCTTCTAGGTGCTTTGAACTTTGTTGATATCTTCATATCATCTTAGTAAATTGTATCCATTAATCATGGTTAATTCCATTTTGGTACTATTTTGGATTATTATTATTCTCCATTATCATACTGACTTGAGTTTTATATCAATCACAGGATGGCACCACCACGCCGCACTGAGGAGGACATACCACCTGAACTGGGGGTTGCGTTGGCAAGTATTGCAAATGCCTTGGGAACAATGCAACAGAACCATCAACGTTTTGAAGAAAGTGTCAGGAGGAATGAGTTTGTTCTGCTACCTCCACCTCCCAAGCGAGGAGACATCAAGGGTTTTCTGAAGTTTAACCCGCGCCACTTTGAGGTGTCTGATCAGCCACTGGATGCTGATGATTGGCTTCGTGAGATGTCAAGGTTGCTGATGACTGCTGATGTTCCTGAGCAAGAATGGGTAAAATGTGCCACTCACCTTCTGAAAGGAGACACAGCTCTATGGTGGGAGAATTACCTGAAGGCAAACCACTCTGTTTTTCAGCCTACTTGGGAGCAGTTCACTGGGGCTTTCAAAGAGCAATACGTATCAGAAATTGTCATGGAAAGGATGAAGGAAGTGTTTCTCAACCTCAATCAGGGCAATGACAATGTCAATACCTATATCAGAAACTTCATGAATCTTTCTCGGTATGGTGGCGATGAGATCTCTGATGACAAGAAGAAGCAAAAGAGGTTCAGGCAAGGGCTCAATGCATCTATCAAATATGCAATCACTCATGCAAGGTCGGGGTCTTTTCTGGAACTCCAACATACAGCTCTATAGGAAGAAGCTAGTAGGCAAGTGTTCGAGGAGTCCAAGAAACACAGTCGTGACACAACAAGCTCTTCAGCTATGACAGCTCCTTCTAAGCGCCGCGTGTGGGTTCCTAATACTGCACCGCCGCTCCTGGCTCCACCAAGACCTTCAAGCTACGCGGCAAGGCCACCAAACTCTTTCACCGATGCTCCTAGGGGCTACAACCACAACTACCCTAGAGCGCCTGGCGGAGTCCCTGGCTACGCTGCTCCACGTCCACCTGGTGCTTGTTACACTTGTGCGAACATGGGGCATCAACACTGGAGTTGTCCCATGAACAACAAAGCTCTTCCCCCACCACCTCCAAGACCTGCAGCAAGTTCTTTTATGGTTCGTGCACCTCCACCTCGGGCTCTCAACATCAACACCAAGCCCGGGTCCACTGTTGCTCGTGCCAACTGTGTCAACGTCGCTCAAGCCGAGCATGCAACTAGAGTTGTGATGGGTATGCTTCCTGTTAACTCAGTTCCTGCACGAGTTTTATTTGATTCTGGTGCATCACATTCATTCGTGTCATACAAGTTTGTGGAGAATAATGGGTTACCTTCGGATGCTTTACCAACTCGCCTCATGGTGCAATCTCCTGGATCAAACATGAGGGCTTCAAAAATCAGCCACGACAATCGAATTGAGATTGGTGGTTCTTCGTTCCCGGCTTCCTTAATTATTCTGGGCAATTCTGACATTGATGTTATCTTGGGCATGGATTGGTTAACAGCAAATGCAGCTGTGATTGATTGTGCTGAACGCTCGTTCTCTCTGAAAATTCCCGAAGGCCATATAGTCTATTCTCCAAGTCTGACTCCTGCAATTCAGCTTTTCTCTTTGTCTGCTCTGAATGATGATGCTATGGAGGCTATTCAGAGTGTTCCGGTGGTCTGTGAGTTCCCAGATGTTTTTCCTGAAGAGTTACCAGGTATGCCTCCTGGCCGAGAGGTCGAATTTGTGATTGAGCTTGAACCTGGTACAACTCCTATCTCCAAGCGGCCTTATAAAATGGGTCTTGCCGAGTTGGCTGAACTCAAACGTCAGCTTGGTGAACAAGAGAAGTTGGGTTTCATTCAACATAGCACTTCCTCTTGGGGCAGCCCAACAATCTTTGTGAAGAAGTGAGACCGCACTGATCGACTTTGTGTTGATTACCGATCTCTCAATGCAAAAACCATCAAGAATAAATATCCCCTTCCGCGGATTAATGATCTCTTCGATCAGCTAGCTGGAGCTGTGGTATTCTCTAAGATTGACTTGAGAAGTGGATATCATCAAATCAAGATTCGAAAGGAAGATGTTCCCAAAACAGCTTTCACCACCCGCTATGGCCTGTATGAGTACACGGTCATGTCTTTCGGTCTCACCAATGCACCTGCCACCTTCTCGAGGCTTATGAACTCGGTTTTCATGGAGTATCTTGATAAGTTTGTCGTGGTCTATCTGGATGACATCCTAGTCTATTCTAAGTCAAAGGAAGAACATGAAGAACACCTTCGGTGTGTCCTAAACAAGCTTCGTGAGAACCGCCTGTATGCAAAGTTCTCCAAGTGTGAGTTCTGGTTGCCTGAAGTCACCTATCTGGGTCACGTCATCTCTGCTAAGGGCATTGCCGTCAACCCAAAAACTGTTCGGACAATTGTTGAGTGGCTTCCACCCAAAAATGTCAAAGAAGTTCGGAGTTTCCTTGGTTTGGCTAGTTATTTCCGTCGCTTCATTCAGAACTTCTCGAAAATTGCGAAGCCTCTTACCGATCTCCTCAAGAAAGGCAAGAAATACCTTTGGTCTCCTGCATGTCAAGCTAGCTTTGAAACACACAAAGAGAAGCTCACTACCACACCAGTCTTGATTCCTCCAGATACATCAAAGCCTTTCTAGATATTCTATGACGCCTCCTTGCAAGGATTGGGTGCGGTCCTTATGCAAGAAAAGCAAGTTGTTGCTTATGCCTCTCGTCAGTTGAAGACACATGAGATCAACTATCCTACACATGACCTCGAACTTGCAGCAGTTGTCTTTGCTTTGAAAGTATGGAGGCACTACTTGCTTGGCAACCGTTGTGAGATCTTTTCTGATCACAAGAGTCTGAAGTATATCTTCACACAACCTGATCTCAACCTTCGTCAGAGGAGATGGATTGAAGCAATTAATGATTTTGATTTGACCATCAACTACACTCCTGGCAAAGCTAATGTCATGGCCGATGCTCTCAGCTGAAAAGCTTATGTCAACAATCTCATGGTGGAAGAACAACAGCCTCTCTTGTGCGAGGAATTCCTCCAGCTCACCCTTGAAATTGTGGATCAAGGGTATCTTCTGAATCTTCTGGCAACCCCTCTCTTGGAAGAAAAAGTTCGCTCCATTCAACTTGGTGATCCTTACACTAAAAACATCATCTCCAAGATTCAGCTTCCGAAGTATGAACCTTTCCACCTTGATGACCAAGGCACTCTATTCTTTAAGCACAGGATGTTCGTTCCGAAGTATCCGGGTTTGAGAGAGCAAGTTCTTAAAGAAGCTCATGATTCTGTTCTTTCTATCCACCTTGGCAACACTAAGATGTACATGGATCTGAAAACACAATATTGGTGGCCTGGATTGAAACGATATTGTGCCAAGTATGTCTCGGAGTGTGATGCCCGCCGCAGAGTAAAAGCTGTCCATCAGAAACCTTGCAGTCTTCTACAGCCATTGAAGCCTCCGGAATGGAGATGGGAGAAAGTAGAGATGGACTTCATTACTGGGTTTCCATGGTCACAGAAAGGCAATAATGCAATCTTTGTTGTCATCGACAGGCTTTCTAAAGTGGCTCACTTGTTTCCCGTCAAGGAAACAATTTCTGCAATTCAGTTGGCTAAGCTCTATATCAACAGAATTGTCTCTCTGTATGGGGTTCCTCTTGAGATTAGCTTAGACCGTGGAAGCATCTTCACTTCCATGTTCTAGGGAAGTTTCCAAAATGCTTTGGGAACAAAGTTGAACTTCAGCACTGCCTATCACCCTCAGTCGCAAGGACAAGTTGAAAGGATCGATCAGATTCTAGAAGATATGCTCCGTTCTTGCGTCATCTCTTTCGGCATGAAGTGGGAAGAATGCCTTCCTTATGCTGAGTTCTCTTAGAACAACAGCTTCCGGAAGAGTCTAAATATGGCACCATTTGAGGTTCTCTATGGACGCAAATGCAGAACTCCGATTGGTTGGTCGGGCGTAGGTGAAAGAACATTGTTTGGCCCCGACATTGTAACTCAAGCGGAGGAGAAGGTTCACATCATTCTTGAAAACCTGAAGGTTGCTCAAAGTCGCCAGAAGAGTAACTACGACAGAAAGCACACGGACATGGAGTATGTCCCTGGTGATCTCGTTTACCTTCATGTCACTCCCATGAGAGGCACGCACTGGTTTGGTATCAAAGGAAAGTTGGCTCCTAGATACATCGGTCCTTTCAAAGTTTGTGGAAGAAGAGGAGAAGTTGCTTATGCTCTTGATCTCCCTGAAAAACTCAAGGTCCATGATGTTTTCCATATCTCTCAACTCCATGGACCATGAGCTCATCAATCTCCAAGAAGATATGTCTTATCAAGAACACCCCACAAAAATCCTAGAAGTCGCAGAAAGAAAGACTCGCAACAAGTCTATCAAGTTCTGCAAGGTGCAGTGGTCGCACCATTCCGTTGATGAAGCCACTTGCGAACGCGAGGATGAGCTCCGTGCCAAGTATCCTACCCTCTTCGTGTCTTCTTCTTCTTCCTAGAATCTTGGGGCGAGATTCCTGTTTAGTGGGGGAGAGTTGTAGCATCCCATCTATCTAACATCTATAATGCTACATGATCTAATAATAAAATGCTACTTCCTACATATAATTGTTGCATCATAATTATATCATGCTCATGTCATCATGCCACATTGCATTTGAGCATCATATAAAACCCTTTTTTATTTGGTTCTCATCTCATATGCATTAATAACTGTATTTGCCTCTTGATATATTGTATTTGGTTCTTTATAAATGCTTGATGCCCAAGTTGAGTTGGGGGCATATCTTTTATTAACTCCACCACCTTACTTTGTCTCCACCTCATAATTCCACCATCCAACTATATGTGAGCTTTGCATTTTATTTGGTTTTACCTCTAGCTCATGTGGGTTGGGATGGATCCACTTCTACTTCCACATGCTCCCATATATGCATCATGTTGTTTTCACAATATTACTATGGGAAGCCTCATGGTCACCTTTACATGCCGTGTGAGTAGAACATTTCA
Organism: Avena eriantha; assembly: GCA_910589775.1. NCBI lineage: Eukaryota > Viridiplantae > Streptophyta > Magnoliopsida > Poales > Poaceae > Avena > Avena eriantha. The sequence goes on from OU342741.1 coordinate 130,393,735, forward strand.
TATATCTTCCATATGGGTTGTTTTGGGAATAATTGAGCATTGTTTAAATATAATTGTGGCCAAATGATCTTCTACTGGGACATACACACTAGCATGGCCTATTATATTCAGATATGCTTAAATCCACCCTTACCATATATTATCAAGCTTGTAGCTTAGGGTGTGGTCTTTATTCAAGTATGGATGTGCATGGATGTAATAGATGCCCATATGTATATGTAGTTGTTTTCACAATTAATAAATGTGGCAATTATTCTTCATGCATGGCCCATGCAAGGAATCTCTCTTGTTCTTCTATTTTGGTTTCTTTTGGAATATTTGGGTGGAGCTTGTTGGAAATCAATTGAAATAACTAGACCCAAATAAATGCTTAACCCACTTTTCTTCCACCTTGCAACTCTTTTAGTGGAATTTATCTTTGTCAAGCATACATGGGATATATATTTTGTTTTCACCAAATACTATCACGTGCATGAGAGAATGCCACATGCAAGATCATCTTTTCTTCCACCTCTCTCTCTCCTTTGGTCCTTTTGGTTTCTCCCTTTGGTGTTTCATATCCACTCCAAAACCCTAGATCCTCCATCTATCCCTCCTACCTTGTCCATCATCTACACATGCATGTGTGCATACATGTGACATCTTTCACTCACCCCCTCTTCTCGAACTCAAACCTCTCTTGCCCTAGCCTGACCGAACCCTCTCTCCCTTCCACACCTAAACACCTTCGGACCCTCCCCTCTCTCTTTTTCTAGTTAAACCTAGCTATCTTCTCTCTCTCTACGCCTAGCAAAAACCCTAGCTACACTCACCTCCCCTTAGCCCTCTCCCAAACCGAGGCCACACCTGGTGTTTGGCTCGACGCAAACCCCCCCTCTGGCTCGACACCAACCTTCTTACTAGCCTAGCCGAACCCCTTCCCTTCCTCTTTCTCTCTACTCTCGCTGCCAGGACACCCCCACGGAGTCCTACGCCTTGTCCCACCTGGTCCCAGCCAGCCTCGACCCAAGATCCCTCCCGAGCCGTGTCTACCACGTGAGAGAGGGAGGAGAAAAGGAACCGTACCACCTTTTTCCACCTCGCCACCGTCCACCCATGTGCAACTTTCCCTTGCCCTTATCTACTCCCTCCCCTGCCGTGCAGCACCTCCAGATCTGCCAGGGCTCTGTCCAGCTCCTTTCCACCCCATCCACCTGCTACCTTCCCCTCTTTCTTCCATCACCACCCTACCGTCGGCTTCGGCACGCCACCGCCATTGCAAGGAGGAGGGCGAGGCGTTTGGCGTTGGGGAAGACCCAGGCGAGCACCTGCATCATCTCACTACACGGCGACGAGAGGAGGAGGTCTTGTGCATGATGCACGGTAACGTGGCCGATGAGAAACCCTATACGTGGACCGCCAGCTTCCCCGCCGAACCCCTGCGCTCTGGCCCGATCCACCACCACCGACACAACCGCGGTGAGCCTCTGCGCCTCCCAAACACCTCCCCCTATCTATCTCTTCCTGGTCGCGTGGATCGTTCCGGTGAGCGCTCTCTGTGCACCGCGCTCGTGTTCGCCTTCTCGTCGTTGCGCCATAGTGACCTCACCTGGCCGCACCATCGTTTCCTATCACCAACCCGATCCAGTCCCAGCGGTAGCAGCCGCCTGCGTGCGTGCCGCGTCGCGCGGTTGATCCCTCGCCGCGCCCTATTTTTCCTCACGCGCGTCAGTTTCGTCAGAAATGCTGGGAAGAACAACAGTAGCCCGGGTGTTTTTATGTTTACCCCCCCTGCGTTTTGGGTTTGCACATCCCGCACTCCACCCGGGCCCGCCTGTCATGTGCTGTGGCATTTTATAAAAAGGTACCTAGACTTCCTGTGCCTCAACCCGCAGTCCTTCATCTCCAACACGTGGCCGCGCCCTGTTCGCGCGCCTGCGTGTGGGCCCGTGAAACCGTCGACCCCACCTGTCTGTCGCCCCGGCTAGAAAACCCCGCGGTAAGAAAAGCTCTGTCGCGCATTGTTTTCCGCCAGCTCAGCGTGGTCCCACCCGTCAGCGTCTATGGCTAGCTTCTTCCGAGTATAAAAAGTCCGTGTTCCTTTTTCGGTTTACTAAAAATATTTTCAGAATTTGTTTAAATGTTTTTAAATCCAGAAATTAATAACTTTTAAATAATAAATCCAAATAATAAAAATGATATATGTTTTTGAATCAAAAAAATGTGAGGAATTCAAATCTGCCATCCAAAATAAAGTTTGTCTAATTTAAATTTTCGAAATTGTTTAATTGCAATAAAAATGCCTTTTCTTAATTAATTAATAACTTTAATTCTATAACTCCAAATTTGACAAATAATATGTCTAAATCGATCAGCGCGACGAGCCCGTTCTGTTTATGCATTCCATGATATGAATTGTAGCATGCATCATATAAATATTAAGTGGACAGCAAGTATTATGGGAGCAAAACATGACTAAAAACTTAATTAAATGCTTTATTCTTGTACCCCACACCTCACCCATGCCTTGCTATGTTATGCCATGTAAATTGTGCATCATTCATCATGGAATGCTTGTTTGCTTGTCACATTTCATTTATATGTTTGCGCATTATATTTATGTTGTCCTTGTTTGTTTGGTTCTTCTCGCATAGACACCGAGCAGGGGAATTATCAGGAATCCCAGGAGTACTACCCAGATCCATCTCTCGCTTCAACGGAGCTACCAGGCAAGCACTACCACATGCTTGCATACATATCGTACCTATTGCTTCTATCTTATTCTTGCATATAATCCCAAGTGTTGCATGGCCTTTACTTTTAAACCCCACCGAAGCTTGTTCCTCCATCCCATGAACCATTACTACAGGAGTTGCTTGAGCTCTGCGAGTCGTAGGGTTTGTGAGTGTCTGATGGATAACGAGGTACCCAAACAACTTAACCTGAGTAGTAATGGGATAACTAATGAAAGAGGCACCGGTGGGCAATATCTGTTATTTGGTTTTTCATGCTCACTTGTGTCCCGTAGGACCCCGAGTACCTGATACCTGTTCCTCTACTATACGCACTATCCACATACGGGAGACTCTATGAATCCCCCTTTGCATGAGCTTGAATTGTACTTTATTTCTTGGGGCCACAAAGTAGTTTGGGGCTTTATTACTATCATGTACCTATGCCATGCTTTACTGCTTTATTTAAGATTGTGTGTGGAGCACCTGTACTATTTTTGATCGTGCCACGTTTTCGCGGTATCGACAAGCTCAATCACACTTTCCGGTTCCCAGTCGTTTACAGCCGTCGTCACAAACCCTGGGTCCGTTCCGGAGCCGGCCAACTTCGTTGCGGGTAGCTTAGTGGGGTGGCCCCCTGAAATATTTTATGAATCTTGTGATTGCTTTGTCATGAAAGCCTCGTTGGGTTTTGATTTGGTTTTTCCGAGGTCGATCGTGTGTGTGTTGCTATTTGTGCAACCCTGCAGGGTAAATCTTTCTGAAATCCGTGTTCGCGGTTATGGAAGACTTGGAGCACAGTTTCTCGATCATAGACAAGTATAAGTAAAGTACCGTCTTTAATTTGACTAAATATCTGACTAGTAAATAGTCCAATATTCATGGTATGATTAATAAAACTGCCAACAGATGGGTTGTTCGTCCGCTTTCTCATTGGTAAGCGAGAAGGAGGATGGATCTATTATTTTATACTGTTATAACTGTTGTTTCTAATTAACGGACATCCGCCTATCTTTGGTTAGGCGGATGGTTAGCGAGTATCTATAGACTTGTTAGTTATTATATTTTTCTGCAATTGCGTCACCCCAGGTATATGTCCCCTTTAGAGGCATAAAGACTTGCTGAGTACCCTAGGGTCTCACACGATAAATTGATTGATTCAGATGAACAGGTGTATTCGCAAGATGGATACTAGGTGGAGGAGACAGATGATGTTGGCAACGATCACTCGGTGTAGAGATTCCGGGGATTTGGATCCGTGAGATCTGTGGGCGGGATGTGCTTATTTATTTGGCATCTTATGCCGATTTGCTTCTTGTCTGTACTCGGATCTTGTTTCCCGCTTCTGCTTGATACTCTGTTGATTGATGTATGAGGAGCTATCCTACACTATTATATTTATCTAGGATATTTGGATCTTACCGTATGGCGTTGCAATATTTATATTTCTTTTAGATGGTATGGCTCTGAGAATTATTGTAAGGTAGCTTGCATACATACTCACTTGTGTATGTATTTGATCTCTTCGCCTGTTGCCTACGCCGCTCGCTCTTGTCCCGATGTTCTTGGAAGTGGTTAGGATGGTCGACGGGCCCACACATGGGTGGCCCTGGGCCCTTGCTGTAAAACCCTTAACCACTTTTGGTTCATCTAGGCTTGAACTTAGAGCGTAAGGTCCGAGGTTGTTACATTAAGCATTACAAAATGCCTTCAGGGACGATACATGACTCTACCCTATTGCTAAACGGGCGAGTATCGCAATGCGGGGGATTACTCAGAGGCTGCATCTGTGGAGCGGTGGCTGGCTTCTGGCAGATCAGGGAAGGTTTCCTGCGCCTTCTTGAGGGGCTTGAACCTACAGAGGTATTGACTGGCGGTGGTGCACTTCCTGCTTTTCTTGGGGCCAGCTTCTCTCGAGGTTCCTTCAGTTGCAGTTGTTCGTTCTTGAGTCCTTTGCAGGGTTTCCAGAGCTTCCTTATGGGTGAGAATGGCTTGCAAGCGATGGAGATCCATCTGGGAGTGGCGGTATTCGTCAATAACTACTATTAACACATCATTGCTAGAGTAGCTATAACGGGTCTGAAAGGAGAGAGCAGGGTACGCCAGGCTGGGGTCTTGAGTTCCTCCGGTGCAGTCGACATTTCCCTCCATGGGGAGGTAGAAGGTTGTGGGCTATCTCATCTCTAGGAGGGAACTACGGATGCGCATCAAAGCTTCTCTGGCTACCAAGTCAATCGCAAGTACGGGACTAGGCATCCGACGTCCTGTGGAGTAGATAGGGCTTCCATTGCTTCCTGGCTTGGCTAGTATGACAATATGTCCTACATAATCTCCTGACTCTAGTCCCTTGTGGAGGGTGTAGGTAGGTTTCTGATGGTAACCACACAGTTTCATCGAGTCCCATAGGATTTGGGGAAATCCAATCTTCAGCCACTCTTCATCAATAGGTTCCATCTACAGAAGGGTTTAGGGTCAGGTTGGGGTTAGTGACAGGTGTGCATGATTTTAAGGTTATGAAATTATTGCAAGTAGTTTTCGAAAGGGAGGGGAGAAGACATGAGCACTTTTGCAAATAAGCATATTTTCTCCTTTGTCCTCTTAGAAAATAGGTTTGTCGTTCCCTGTCTAACGTCCATGCTAACTAAGGTCCCCTAAAGTCAGGATGGCTCAGATACCAAGTCTATGGGCTCCCCGGATTATTCATCTGAGAAATCCCTGTTATGCATACATCCACGTTCCCATGATCAGCGAGCCGTGGAACATAACCAACAGGTATCATTACAACATCTGAAACATAACGAATTACAAGACTTACATAAATTCCATTCTGGCTACATCATCCTTAGCAGCGGAACATCATCACGCGCAGAGCCCAATCGTGCCTCAACCTACATGCAACTGACTGGGAAGACGGCCTAGCTCGCTAGACGTCACATGGATCTTTCGATGTCGAACCTCTGAAAGTCTGGCCAAGTAAATAGCTAGGGACACAGCCGTGAGTACTTTTGAATGTACTCGCAAAACCACCAGGATAAGGAAATAAGGAAATGCAAGTCTGGCTATGGCGAAATAGCTTTATCTGGGGTTGTTTTTGAAAAGCCTAGACTACCTCTTATAGTTATGGCATCGCCATATCTTTGTTGGAAAAGAGTTTTGAAAACATGCCTCTGTTTTATCAATCAAGACATGTAACACCCTAGAATTGGCCATATGCAAGTTTTAGCCCTTTCCGCCAAACCCGCATAGAAACGATTCAAGGACGCCTACCAGGCACTTTCGTGCGGGTGGAAAACGAAGTAATACCATTACACAACAGTCCTCGATGGGAGCCACATAACAATTATATATACAATAGCGACTCCATGAGTCAAGAATACAGATATAATATACAAAGATCCAAATCACCTCGAAACGATAGAGTGTCCGACTACAGACAAGATGCAAAGGGGGCTAAGAGCCCTGAAGAATAACCAATGGCGTCCATAACCCTGCCCAGGCCAAGCCGGAAGGGTAACCCTGCTAACGACGTCGAACTCAAACCTACTAAAACAAAAGGGGTGCCGACAAAGGGCAAAGGAAAAAGGGGAGCGTCAGTACTGAGGCCAGTACACGACAAGGCTAGAATTCGGCGGCTCTCGCCTACATAGGTATGGTGGACTGAAGCGGCAGCGCAGCATGCACTAAACAACCTATGGAGACTCGATACATCTGTCGGATATTAGAGAGGGGTAAGAAAGACCTGTTCGAATCCAACCTGAGACTAACACCAATCATACCCATCCTGGTATTCCCCCTCGAGACCAAATGAGGAAGTCAAACTGAGGAACTCACACAGTTGGTAGTTTTATTCATTCGATTATAGTTGAAGCACTTACTAGTCAGATATATAAAGCATGAGTCATCCTGATAGCATAAGTAGTGGGCAGTTTTAATCACCATTCCGTTGTAGTTGGAACATTTACTAGTCAGGTATAATTGTCCTGAGGAATCCAAAAACCCAGCAATTGTTGGCACTTTTATCACATTCCATTGGAGTTGCAATACTTGCTAGGTAGGTATAGTATGACATAGATCACCACAGATCCACCAGTTGTTGGTATTTTTATTATTCATTCCATTGTAGTGAAGCTGAATTACTAGTCACATATTAAGTCAAATTTATAGCACTACTTTAGTTATGCATGCCTATGATCGAGATATTGTGCTCCAAGTCGTCCATAACCGCGAACATGGCTTTCAGAAAGTTTTACCCTGCAGGGGTGCACAAATAGCAACACACACACGATCAACCTCAGAAAAACCAACTCAAAACCCAACGAGGCTTTCACGACAAAGCAGTCACAGGATTCAGAAATTATTTCAGGGAGCCACCCCATTAAGCTACCCGCAACGAAGTTGGCCGGCTCCGAGACGGACCCAAGGTTTGTGTGGACGGCTGTAAACGACTAGGAACCCAAAAGTGTGACTTGGCTTGTCGATACAGCAAAAACGTGTCATGATCCTAAACAGTATAGGTGCTCCACGCACAATCGTAAATAAAGCAGTAAAACATGGCATACGTACAAGATAGTAATAAAACCCCAAACTAGTTTGTGGCCCCAAGAAATAGAAATGAATCAAGCTCTGGCTCAGGGGGATCCCATAGGGTCTCCCGGATGTGGATAGTGCGAATAGTCAAGGAACAGGTATCAAGTACTCGGGGTCCTACGGGACACAAGTGAGCGTGGAAGAACCAAATAACATCTATTGCCCACCGATGCCTCTGCATTAGTTATATTTAGCAATTTAATAGTTGTATTTAAAGTCATGATCATCTCCACCATTAAGCATCTGCCAGCATTCCAACAACTGTGGTACTCGACAACACGAGATCGCACCTAAGCAAGCAACTACGACTCGCAAGGCTAGCTATCTACCAAACAACAGGTATTAGGAGGTGTCCAGGGCAATATAGAGGCTGGACGGGATATAACTGGTGTTCAGAAACTAAAGCATCACGACACGGATAGCAATAGATCAATAGGAGGAAATAAAGACTATAAATGCAAGATAGGTAGAAGGGGGAGAGGTGCTCGCCTGGGAAACACTGCTGAAGGTTCATATCCGGAGAACTTGTCAATACTCGCATCCACTCATCGGCCTAATCCGCGAAGAAGCAAAGCACTAAAAGAAACACCGGATGCACTATTTGATACTACGGCAGAAGAATTGGCATGTTTATGATATGATGCGTGACATGGCACAGATGCAGTGCAATTAGGCAATAGTAAGCGGAATCAGGGTCCCGACAATTAATTACACGGTTCAAGTTATTTAGATACCCCGCAATTTAAATGTTGTCTTAACAAGGTAAAACATGGCATCGGTTCTCTACACAAATTTAAATGGGGCCAATATGGGACTAGAAAAGCCTGCATATAGTCTCCACATTTAATTTAGGTGAATTGCCGAAAAGGCCCCAACACTCACAATATGCATGCAAGGATGAACAATTTAATATGCCACAGTTGATAATGTCATATTATAAAAATAGAGGCTTAGGGGCACATATCTGGGTTTGGAAGATCTTGGGTTTCGGGGATTCGGGTCTCGGTCTCAGGGTTCGACAGGGGGGGAAGAGTTCGACGGGATTGGTCTCGAACAACGGAAGGAGAGCTTGGTGTTCCAGGAAGAAGGACTTGGTTTGGCGTCGGAGGATCCTCGGGTTCGCCCTGGTCGGTGTCGATCTTGCCATCGCGAAGATCTTGTCGGGTTCGCGTATCGGGTCGGTCTTGGCGTCTGGGAAGAAGAACTTGGCGTTCTGTGGCGATCTTGGCGTCCGGTTTCGCGGCAAACTTGGCGTTTGAGAAGAAGAACTCGAGGTATCGCGGTTCCGTGTAGAAGTTATTGGCGTCCCTTATCTGTGGCCTTGGCATCCTAGGAAGGCGACCTTGAAGTCCATGACGGAGTACGGGTTTTGAAAGCTTGCCGATTCATGAAGTAGGGCTTGGTGTCCGAGATGGAGATATCCGGGCTCCGAAGAGGAAGCGTTCGCCTGCTAGACTGGTGTAGTAGAGACCCGGTCAGGCATATAGCCAAACACCTTGAGGGCGCGCAAAGATAGGTCTCCGCGTAGCCACCGACATGAGCCACGTGGTCACAAGTTGGAGGAGGATAACACGAGGAAGATGGGTGGTACGGCTCTGAGGAGGTCGTGGTTGATGCGGCCAGCGGCACGCTCACAGGACGGTGCAGGTGACTGAGTCGCGGCGTCGGCAACATCGGCACGCAGAGAGGCGCATCAAGCTTTGCAGGCGGCGGAAGGGCTTTTCGGAGGGAAGGGGGCGCAGCGTCAAGGAGGAGCTCCGGTGACTCGTACGCGGGCCGAGGGACGCAGCGGCGAGGCGTTGGAGATGGCCCGAAGGTGGGCTTGCAGAAGGGCACGGACAGAGGGGATTGAGGGGCACCGGGGCGGTCGCACGGCGGGCAGAGGTCGGGTGGAGCTTGCTGCAGCAAGTGGCGAGCTCGGGCGGCCGGGGAGAAGGACCGCGGCGACCTTGGAAGACGAGACTAAGGCAGAGCTCATTGAGAAGCAGGCCGGCGAGGTCGGCCGAGGAGGGACACGGGCGGAACGGCTCCGAGGCGTGCTCGGGGAGGTCGCAGAAGGGGGCCTCAACGGCGGGGCTGGTGGCTCTGGTGGAGGGCGGCTCGATGGGGTTGGGGCACTGGCCAGAGGTGGTAGGGAGGCGAGGTGGAGAGGGGATGAGGGCGGTGTGCGAGGGCGATGCTGGGGCTGCAGAGGGCGATGGCGGCAGGGGCTTGGTGGGAAAGACGATGTCGAGGAGACGCACATGTCAGGGCCAGCGGTTGACGAGCGAGAGGAGAGGCGGCGATGCGGGAGAGGTTGGAGGTGAGAAGGACGGGGCGACGGGGTACTCGGGCGGGAGGCGGCCGTGGCGGGGTCTCCGCGGGTTGGTGAGGAAGAAGAGAGAGATAGAGAGGGAGGGAGAGAGAGATGCAGTGGGTGGTGGGCCAGGGAGAAAATGACGAGAGGAGTGTGGCGTGGCCAGCGCGTCTCTCCCGTGTGCCGCCCGTGCAGGATGGGGAACAGGACGGGGTCCGCGTGCTGGGGTGGGCCCGCCTAGCGGTTGGTGGGGAGGGGATTAGGTAGGGGCTGAGTTGGCTGGCGGGGTTGGTGTGCGGGAGTGGTAGATGGGGATTGGGGTGGAGCGGTAGGTGGACCAGGTGGTGGTGGGACGCGTGCAGGGGGCGGCGGGGTGCTGCGCACGCGGGAGGGAAACGTGTGGCGGCTGAAAAAAAATAAGGAGGGAGGAGGGGGTAGGTGGCTGGCGGATGGATAGGGTAGGGTTTGAGTTTTAGTTTTTAGGGTTTTCTCTAGGTAGTAGGCTGCTGCCAGCTGGGCCTTTGGGCCTGGCCGGTGGCGGCCTCCCCAGGTAAAAATAATTTATATTTTTATTTAGTTTGAAAGATGCTTTTGTAAAATAGTTTAGACAAATAAAAGATCCACAAAAGTCCAGGGTTTTTAATTTGAAATAAAGACAGGGAATATCTAGAAAACAAATATAGGCTTTTAGAGAATAGTTTTAGACAAACCATGCATGATGAGATGACGATGCTCAAATGCAATGTGGCATGATGACATGAGCATGCGGTCATGATGATGCGATGCACAAAAACACAGCGATTTTCTAGTAGTGGTTTTAGCGGGATGCCGCAAGACATCTCCATATCTTTGTTGAAAATGAGTTTTGAAAATAGTTTCGAGGTAAAACCCTTTTTAAATCCTCTTCGACCACCTCGGGTCAACACAAAGCTTCCAAACACGGGTTCCCCCGGAACCTTTGTCCGCTTCGTCCTTGTTGCCCAAACAAGCACAGTTTGGGTACTCCTAGCCAACACCTTTACAACCACCCTTGACCGTGGACACAGCTATTCGAATAGATTATACTCTGCAGAGTTTGCGCACTTTCCCCACAAGAATCAATACATCCGCCGGGATACAACCATGGCCAACTACCACTGTAGATGGGGGTCCGGATAATCAAACCTAACCTTTCGCTTGTCGACCCTAGAAAAGGCATGCTCTTCCTTTTGGGTTTGTTCTCCCCGGCAACGAGTATGTGGCTCCCAGCCATAGTCCTGCCTTCCGTACACGCGCATACGCAAGCCACAACTTGGCGTATACCTTAAATTTGGTGACTCCACTTCCTTCCGTACTCCAAGTAAAACCGTCCGCGGGAGACACAATTGTTGCACCGGCCTCCTGCCAGTACAGGCTCACTCTTGACGAAGCAAGCGATAGGCTTCAGATCCGTGATCTGGTGGCACCTGCCCGGAATTCCAGGGATCTCTCCCTATAAGCATGGTAGAAGCTGCCTCGGCTAATGCGGACAAACTACGAGTTAAGCCCCAGCACCTGGGCTAATGTGGCTGCACTAATAAAAATTGTTCCGATAAAGGCGTAGAACATCCTATCACATTCTCATTTCTCATCACCACTATTTCTTTCGCTAAAACATCCGCTTGGAACGATGCCTCTTCCCAAGGGTTTTACAAAACAGTTTGAAACCTTTGAAGTGGGGTAAATCCCCAAAACAATTTATTTTCTCAAAACCGGAGTTTTCCAAGGAGGTAGGATGCTAACCATCATCCTCTGAACCTAAAGGGGGTCAAATAGTAGGTACATCGGGGTGGTCCCTCGAAGGACACAAAGTCATAACTTGGAGGAGCCAAGTTACTATAGTAGTATTTGTAAAACAAGACATGCAGGTAGATAATGCAATTTATAAAGAGGATACAAAACAGGGAAAAGAGAGTAGAACATATATCAAATTTCAGGAATGGTGGCTTGCCTGTGATCAGCAATAAGTCCCTGGACTTCTTTAGATAACCAATAATACCCAATAGAATAATAAGAAGTCCCTTCCTTCTTGTCGTCAAACACTCACACTATCATCGTCAGTGGATACACATGCAAGCAGACAATACCACAATCAATACAAGGCATACATGCATCAAACCATACAACAAACAAACATAGGGAATCCTACTTAACTCAATAGGTTTTGGAGGAGAGAAATACTAGGAGTGGAAATTACTAGATTGCCATTGTAGTGTTTTTCACTTGGAAGGTAGGTGTCTAGGATAGATAATTGGGACTTGGAGTGGGGTTTTGAGGTCAGTAGGATACCAATGTGCAAAAGTGATATCCTCAGATAGGTCTTCTCAAAACAAAACCCACACAAGTGGTTTCACTTGATTATCAATTTTCTAGATTTAGTTATGCTTTTTATAATGGAATAAACTCTAGTTTAAGGAAATAATTCACCAGAAGAGTTCTATAGCTCCAAAAATTATTTCCTTGGATGGGTAGGTAGTGATTCAAGTGCTGAACCAGCTAGAGTTGGAATTGTGCCAAAAGAATCACCAAATACCCTCAGGAAATCCCCAAAGGCAGTTCTGTATAGTTTTTCTCTTTTTCACCAGATTAATTCTATAGAAGCTACTGAGTTGATTCCAAGGGCATGTGATAAGAAATTAGAATACCTTTTTGTAGAAATGGATTCACTCATTTTGGAGTTGCCAAACTCCTGGAGTGATTTGTTTAGTGAAAATACCCATTCCAGAAGTATTTAAATCACTAAAATTCAACTAGAGCTCAATAAATTCTGAGCTGCTAGGATTTGATAGATACAGATCCTAGGAGGTACTGTGAGGTCGAATTAGGTCAATACCACACTTGGTTTTACCTAGAGAAATTATCCAAGACAGAAAGTTGATGTTTTTATTATTTTTCTTAGATCCACACCTCTGTTCTCCTTGGCATATGACTTATGCTAGATGGTAGGTATATCAAATACTTCTCAGTAGGACTTTGTTTCAACTCAAATGAGTAAGTCTAGCTCACAGAGGAAAATTGTTTAGTGCAAAGTATACTTGGCAGCAAAATAAATACTAGCAAATAATGGAATTTATTTTGGTCTTGGGGTTGCCTCTGCATGTTTGAGAAAACATCAGGGAAAAACTAGAGATTTGAATCTTGGTATTTGGACTTGATTTACATTTTTAATTGGATTTAATTCAACTGGTACAAAACTGGATCTTTAGTTTTAAAAGAAAAAGGGGGCAATAGGGACTAGGCCAAATCTGGGATGTACTGGGCCGGCTGCGAGGGAAATCGGCCCACGGCGCACGGGGCGACGCACGGGAGGGCGCGGTTCGAACCTGACTGGCGGGGTCCACCAGTCAGCGAGAGGGGGCGGCCGAAGAGGTATCGGCAGATCTCAGCCGTCCGTTTAAGTGACGATGGACGGCGCAGCGTCGTCGTCCACCTGGGCTCGCTGGCAATGAGAACTAACCCTAGCAGAGGGTGGCGCAGGGCGGGAGCTCACTTGAAGGCTCGGGAGAGGACGTGGAGGCGGTAGGGCGATGCGGTCGACGATGACGAGCAAATCAATGGGCGGCACGGCGGCGGAGGTCCACTGGAAGCAACTCATGTGACGGCGGCCGAGAGCGACCTCGTCGGAGCTCACTAGCGAGGATGGAGGAGTAGGTCCTGGGCAAAAAGAAAGGTATTGTCAGGTAGAGGAGGAGGGGGAGGAGAACACATGAGCAGACATGCAGAGGAAATGGATCAAGGGAGAAGGAGCCTTGCTCGAGTTTGGAAGGAGGCCGAGAGCTCTCCTTCTTCTTCCTCTGGTCAGCACAAGGCAGGGGAGTGGGAGTGGAGCCTGGGGAGAGTGAGTGGAGGGGTGATACATTGCAAAAGTATCTATAATTTTTGATGTTGCATGCTTGGTTTTATCTACTTTCTTGTGTTTTGTTCCAACTTTGGAGTACTTTTCATATGATTTATTGGACTAACCTACTAATAGTTGCAAAAGTGCACAATGTTCTTGTTTTACACTTTGATGTGTAGGAATTACCAAGAATACAAGTGGAAACCTTGTTGGAGACAAATTGGGATTTTCCAGAAATCTGTCTCAGAACTCATTTTGAAGATGGTCACGTTCCGGGTCGAAGACGGAGTCAAACGGAAAACTCTTCAACTATGGAAATTTTGCGACAAACGTTCTGGACATAAAGTCCGGACGGGCTTTTTAGACCCAATTTACTGCAACCCAAGATGGGATGACGGGAATCCAAGAAGCTATATAAAGGGAGGAAACCTAATTCGCCCAGAGCACCTCCACCCACGAATTTACAGCCACCAACGCCGCATTTTTGCCTTCCCCATAGATCCCATCTCCATGGGGAAGGTCTCCCAAGAAGCCATGAAGGAAGGGTGCTAAAGTGCGGTGCTCCCCTGCGATACCGGCGGCGAGGAAGGAGTCCTCCGCCCCGCTGTCGGAGCCATCTCCATCGATCTCCACCACCATCTCCATCACCATTGCTGATTCCCATAATGAGGAGGGAGTAGTTCTCTCTTGAGGCTAAGGGTTCTACCGGTAGTTATGTGTTCATCTCTCTCTCTATGAATGATCATATTGGGATCATGAGCTTTGTAATCAAATAGATCTACCTTGCTACTCAAGTGCTTTAATAGATCTCTGCTCTCCCCATGTGTGTGAAAGTGACAGCGTGCACACCACGGTGGCACTTAGGCTAGAGATTACAAATACTTGTTATGAGTTATATTTGGAGTTGGATGTCTTTATGAAATTGTGGTGTTTGTTGGACTCATCTAGTTCTCAAGGTGACAGTGTGGGGTTTTCTACATGGGAAAGATGAACTTTGAGGTGTGCTATTATAGCCCTACCAACAATTAGAGTTTTCAACTAGAGAGTAGTTCAGCATAGTATCATAAAGAAGAATATATCTATATGAGAGTGTTCACTAGTGAAAGTATGATCCCTAGGCCTTGCTTCTAAGCACCGAAACACCGTTTGCTATTACATCTGTTACATGTTTGCTTGCTTCCACCTTTTTTCAGTTTTACTTTAGTCTCTTCCACTCCATCAAGCTATTTTCTATCACCATTACCACTTATCATTATCCATACCACTTGTATTTCACTATCTCTTTGCCGAACTACTGCACCTATACACGTGACAAGTCTATTGGGTGTGTTGGGGACCCAAGAGACTTCTTGTATCTTGATTACAGGGTTGCTTGAGAGGGAATACCTTGGACCACTTCCTCCCTGAGTTCGATAAACCTTGGGTGATCCACTTAAGGGAAAACTTGCAGCTGTTCTACAAACCTCTGCACTTGGAGGCCCAACAACTGTTTACAAGAATAGAAGTGCATAGACATCAAGCTATTTTCTGCCGCCGTTGCCGAGGAGGTAAGGTAAAAGGTACTCACATCCTCCGGTGTGAGTGCTCGAAGTTATTTCCTTTAGATTCTGCAATTTTGTCTTTTTGTTTCTTGCTTTCACTAGTTAGGCTTAATGGAAAACAACAACAAAATTAGAGAGCTTTTTATTATTTTTCCTAAGTTAGAACTTGAATTCTTTGAAAAGAAAATTAAAAAACCCTTGGAACCTTCTTTGCATGCTAATAGCAATGCTATTAGTATGAATCTTTTGAACACCTTTGTTACTAATGCTATGGAAACGTCTAAGCTTGGGGAAGTTGGTTTTTATGAAAATGATCTTTTTAGTTCCCCGGTTTTAAAGAAGAAAATTTGCTCTGATGATACTTTATCTCCCATATGTGGTAATTCTAATGATACTTGTGATATTTTAAATCCACATACTGAAAGCATCCCTTTTAAAGTACCTATAAAGATTGTTGAATGTGTCATGAACAACTCTTATTTTGGAGATGGAACTGTCCATCCTGGTGATCATTTACTCTTTATACATGAATTATGCAAGTTGTTCAAGTGTGCAGGTATTTCAATGAACCAAGTTAAGAGGAAGCGATTCTCTTTATCACTTAAGGGAAAAGTAAGGGAGTGGTATGAGCTACTAGATGATCCTCATCAATTGGAGTGGAAGGAACTTGAATATCTCTTTTACTCTAAATTTTATCCTCCTCATGAAATTCATAAAGGTAGGAATTGTATTTATAATTTTCATCCTCATGATGGAGAAAGTATTGCCCAAGCACGGGGGAGATTGAAGTCACTAATGCTCAAATGTCCCATTCATGAGCTCCCCAGGTATATTCTTATTAATAATTTCTATGCAAGGCTTTCAGGACATTACAAGGACTATCTAGATACTTGTTTAGAGGTATCCTTCACAAGTAAGGAGGTCAAATCTAAGTGGTATCTTCTAGAAACAATTCAAAGAAATACCGAAGATTGGGATAACAACAAAGGTAAAGAACCAGGTATAAACTATGAGTATGATTGCATTAAGTCTTTTGCTGAAACTGCTGATTTTCAAGAGCTTAGTGCTAAATATGGTCTTGATCCTCAAATTCTTATTGAGAGTTTTAAAACCTTTGCTTCTCATATTAATGCTCCTAAAGAAAAGTGGGACTTGTATCATGAGCCTTTTAAAGACACTTGCATGGAAAATGAAATTGTTGTTAATGATAGCAATAAACATGCTCAAACCTCTGAAAGCACTATTTATTATAAGAATGTTAATTTTTGTGGGATACATAGACCTTGTGAGAGTAATCAAGTTGAAGAAGAATATTGTATCACCCACAGGAATGAAAAAACTAGAATGTGGTATAGGGCTCTAAATGATCTTGGTAAAAAAGTTTGTGCCCTCTATCCTTTTATTTGTGAACTTTGCTTTAAAGTGGGTCATTTCAATTTCCAATGCTCAGGCCATAATAATAGCCCTTCTAATCCAATGAGTACTGCAAGTTTGTATCGTGATGACATGATCACTCCTAATCAGCATGATGAACTTACATTATTTTTGGGGTGTGAAGAGTTATCAAGAAAAACCTCTTTGGTAGATATGGGTGCTTTTGATATGAATAGTGTCCTGCATGGTTTTCATCTTTATTGTGTTGATAATTGTCACACAAATACTTACATACAAAATATTATAGAAGATGAGATTTTACCAAAATATGATAGGACTAATATGTGTTTTGATCTTATTAATGAAAAGAAGGAATCCTCCAAAGTTTCTTCTATTGTCTCTAACAATAAACCAGGGTATATGGAGAAGCTTCTTTTCAATCCTCTCCCTCCTAAAGGGAAGAAGATAAAGAAGAAAAGGAGGAGTAAAAGGAGGGAGGAAACGGTATTTTCCCCTAAGCATGTAGCTCCTATTATAGTTTTTGATGAGTCTGAACTCGATGATGTTCCTATGCCTGTTACCTATAGTAGTGATCATGATTGGGAAAAGCACACTTCTTTTGATATTGAAAATCTCTTTGGTACAAATTCTGAAAATGATGATATTAATAATTGTTATACTATTAGTGATATCCATGATCCTTCCAATGATGATATGTTTACAAATGAACACACTTGGGAAGATAACTATTCTATTGCTTATGAGGATGCTATACCTCCAATATATGATGATTGCAATGATGATTATGATATTTTCAGTCCACCTACTATTGAGGAGGAAATTAATTATGATTATAAAATTCCTCCTATATTTGATGATTATGGTGATGAAAATAATAATGATAGCTATTTTGTTGAATTTTCTCCCACTACAATTAACGAGTATGATTATGTTTATGTGGGGAGTATTAATTCTTTTATGCATGTGGCTCATGATAAGAATGTTTTATGAGATAGTTATATTATTAATTTTATTCATGATGCTACTGAAAGTTATTATGAGAGAGGGAAACATGGTTCTATGCATCTCAATAATATTAAGTTTCCCCTCTTTATGTTGAAATTTTTGAAGTTGCACTTGTTTTGCTTTCCTATGCTTGTTGCTTTGTGCTTTAAAGACTTGTTTCTTTACAAGATTCCTAAGCATAGGAAGTGGGTTAGACTTAAATGTGTTTTGAATTTGCCTCTTGATGCTCTCTTTTACGTCAATTCATATTTCTTATGTGAGCATCTTCCCAAACTATCATGCCTAACTTAAAGGCGTTAAAGAAAAGTACTTATTGGGAGATAACCTAAAAGTTTTAGATCAGTCTTGGAGGTTATTACTTCTGTAATAACTGCTCCTTATCCTTTTTATTTTCTTTTTATGCCAAGAGTAACCTCTAATGAGAGTGAAGTAATGATTGGGAAAGTTGCTATCCCGAAACAGATTTTTGTGCTTCACCGTAAAAATTCGTGAGAGAGCTCTGTATGTCGAATTGAGCTGTACTCTTTTGTGCTTCAGTCCCAGGTTTTTATCTAACTTTCGTTAGTTCAATACTTTTTGATTTGAGCAACAGAAGGTCTTTGAACAAATTCATATTTACCTGCTGGTCTGTTTTGACATGTTTCTGCCATTTTCTGCATTTGCTTCTTGTTGGTTCCCTCTTGAGTTCTTTTGGGGAATTGAGCTTTTTGAGGGAAGTGCTACAGTAGCTAGTGTTGTAATGGAAGTTTATTTGGTGTTAGAACTGAACCTTAAGACTTATTTATCTTGAGTGCACTAATGTTGCTAATAAAGATTGTGTGAAGTTCTGTATGAAGGAAAAATTTCAGGTGTATGGAAGGAATGAGTAATGAGATGAAGGATGGACTAAAGCTAAAGCTTAGGGATGCCACGCGTGTCACCCCAATAAATATCCAAGATGTACAAGCATCAAAGCTTGGGGATGCCCAAGGCATCTCCTTCTTCATCAATAAAAATCCCAGGTTTCTTCCAAACGCTTCATTTTATTGTTTAATGCACAGTTGTGTTGTTCTTGGAGCGTCTTCTTTTTCGTTTTCGTTTTGGTTTTTTGTTTGCCTTAGTTTGCTGAATAAATTGGTTGGACCCCCTCTTTCTTACATTGGTTTGCAAATAGTTTGGTTTGGTTTGGAAAAGAGTAGGAAAGTTCATACTTATGTGGTAAAAATAGATTGATTTTGACTATGGCCTATGCTATGCCATGCCATGCTTGATATTGTTTTGGCTTTATGCTTAGTATTATTTGTTGTAGTATGACTTGTTATAAACAATTGAGATTTCTTAATGTGCCTTGGATGAATCATGCGTTGTTTTAGCATATTAAAGCATAGTATAGTGGTATTCTCCTTTGATGCTCTATTTGGGTTTACTTGGCACATGCTCACACCATGTTATGACTATCTCAAGTCACCATAGCCTTTATGATCCTTTAGTTTTCAACTTGTAGTATCACTTTATGCTTTGATCAATGATGTTTTGTCGCTCTGCATGATTATGGCCATTATTGCTCTCTTAGTTTGTCGCTCCCAGTCTTTTGCTAGCCTCCACAACAAAGTATGAGTTCCACTCATGCATCCAACTCCCTCAACCAAGTTATTCCAAAGAGTCCACCATACCTACCTACTAGCTTATGCTATTCCAAGTACATTCATGCTTTTGTTTACCTTCCACTTGTTATTAGAAAACTAGTGATTAAAGCTCTCACGAACTTGATGGCACACTTTACTTTTCTTGCCCTTAATAAACTTGAACCATTGTGTCTTCTATATTGTATATGCTTGCACTTATTTGTCAGGAATTAGCAGAACCATGCTTTCATGGGGAACGCTTTCAACATTGCACTTGGTACTTGTACCTAGTTGATATCATGCTCTTTTGTATATGGATGTCGTCGGTGTGAAATGAAAGGGGAGCTTGTAAGTCCATGGAGTTAATGTATATGTGGTAGAGACACGCCTGGGCCGCTGGTCTAATCCATGCTGACATGGTGGAAACGTGCAGCGTAACCATAATGAGCTGTCTATGAAGCATTCTTCTTATAAAAAAAGAGTCCTATATTGAAAAAAAGAGAAAAGAAAAAGAAAAAAAGAGATACTATGAAAAGAGGAAAGAGAGAAAAAAGCACCATATTCCCATGGTAAATAAGAAGAATGCTGATATGCTCGTTGTCTGCTTGCCTTGTCATTTTGATATGGGGATTCTTCCGTATCATCGGGCAAGGGGTACCCTGTTGGCGTTTCTCTATGATACACATGTACTTATGATGACAAGAACTTACCGATGACTAAACTTGAGTAGCATGAGGAGCGACCCTCATATACAAGGGACATGAGATTTCTGACTTATACTTGGTCAAACATATACACCATAGTTTGTTTACTTTAACCTTAATCACTTCAAGATTCTTATGATAGGGGCAATGAGAGCTGAAAGCTACAAGTACCATAATTTTTGGAAGCTCTTTATGAGACTTGAATCCCCTTCCTTTTACAAAAGCTTTTCTTCCACCATTATATTGAGTCTCCACCTTCTATCTTTATGCACCTACTTTGAGAGCATACTGGCCATTCTTAGTTCTATGTGCATTGTCCCAAGACTAGTTGATTGATGCATACTTTGATATTGCTTGTTTGAAACTATTGTATCTAGTCACTCTTATGAACTTTCAAGGTGTCCTATGCATTTATATTTGCTACTCTATTAAGGGACAAGCTGAATACTTTCATGCTATGTTTTCTTTATGTTAAACAAACAAACGTCTTGCAAAGCATTGTTATTCATGAATATTTTGTTTGTGTTTTTCATGTTGCATCATAGTTGCTATGTCTTATTGCTAGAACTTTATCCTTCATGCTATGTTGAAGTACTTTGATCCCAACTTTCAATGCTTTACAAATACTTTGATCAAGTTTATGATGGTGTATGTCACCTCAAAAATTATTCTTTCTTTTTATCACTTACCTACTCGAGGACGAGCAGGAGTTAAGCTTGGGGATGTTGATATATTGCAAATGTATCTATAATTTTTTATGTTCCATGCTTGGTTTTATCTACTTTCTTGTGTTTTTTTCTAACTTTATAGTATTTCTCATATGATTTCTTGGACTAACCTAATAATAGTTGCAAAAGTGCACAATATTCTTGTTTTACACTTTGATGTGTAGGAATTACCAAGAATTCAAGTGGAAACCTTGTTGGAGTCAAATTGGGATTTTCCAGAAATCTGTCTCAAAACTCATTTTGAAGATGGTCACGTTCCGGGTCGAAGACAGCGTCAAACGGAAAACTCTTCAACTACAAAGTTGTTGGATACTCTGCGAAAAACGTTCTGGACATAAAATTTAGCTGATTCTGAGTCCGGACGGGCCTTTTAGGCCCGATTTACTATAGCCCAAGATGGGGGTGACGGGAATCCGAGAAGCTATATAAAGGGAGGAAACCTAATTCGCCCAGAGCACCTCCACCCACGAATTTACAGCCACCAAAACTATGTTTTTGCCTTCCCCATACATCCCATCTCCATGGGGAAGGTCTCCCAAGAATCCATGAAGGAAGGGTGCTAAAGGGCGGTGCTCCCCTGCGATACCGGCGGCGGGGAAGGAGTCCTCCGCGCTGCTGCCGGAGCCATCTCCATCGATCTACACCACCATTTCCATCACCATTGCTGATTCCCATGATGAGGAGGGAGTAGTTCTCTCTTGAGGCTAAGGGTTCTACCAGCAGCTATGTGTTCATCTCTCTCTCTATGCATGATCATATTGTGATCATGAGCTTTGTAATCAAGTAGATCTACCTTGCTACTCAAGTTCTTTAATAGATCTCTGCTCTCCCCATGTGTGTGAAAGTGACAGCGTGCATACCATGGTGGCACTTAGGCTAGCGATTACAAATACTTGTTATGAGTTATATTTGGAGTTGGATGTCTTTATGAAATTGTGGTGTTTGTTGGACTCATCTACTACTCAAGGTGATAGTGTGGGGTTTTCTAGATGGGAAAGATGAACTTTGAGGTGTGCTGTTATAGCTCTACTAACGATTAGAGTGTTTAACCGGAGAGTAGTTCAGCGTACTCTCATAAAGAAGAATATAACTATATGAAAGTGTTCACTAGTGAAAGTATGATCCCTAGGCCTTGCTTCTAAGCACTGAAACACCATTTGCTATTAGATCTGTTACATGTTTGCTTGCTTCCATCTTTATTTCAGTTTTACTTTAGTCTCTTCCACGCCATCAAGCTATTTTCTATCACCGTTACCACTTAAAATTATCCATACCACTTGTATTTCACTATCTCTTCGCCGAACTACTACACCTGAGAAGTGTATTGGGTGTGTTGGGGACACAAGAGACTTCTTGTATCTTGATTGGAGGGTTGCTTGAGAGGGAATACCTTTGACCACTTCCTCCGTGAGTTCGATAAACCTTGGGTGATCCACTTACGGGAAAACTTGCTGCTGTTCTACAAACCTCTGCACTTGGAGGCCCAACAACTGTCTACAAGAATAGAAGT
Organism: Avena eriantha; assembly: GCA_910589775.1. Classification (NCBI taxonomy): domain Eukaryota; kingdom Viridiplantae; phylum Streptophyta; class Magnoliopsida; order Poales; family Poaceae; genus Avena; species Avena eriantha. The sequence continues at coordinate 130,415,672 of OU342741.1, forward strand.
GCGTAGACATCAAGGGGTGTGGGAGCAACAGAGGGGCAGAGGCGAGCTGGGGGTGGCCTCTGGCCATATATACTAGGGAGGAGCGATAGATGATGTAAAAGACCCATTTGGACATGGGGAGAGGGGATGCTGGCCAGGGATTGGTCCACCGGTCGGTGGGGAGGGGTATGAGGGGTATTTGGTCATGCTGGATCAGAGAGGAGGGGGTGGCAGCTATGGTGATTAATTAAAGTAGATCCTTGTAAGATTTTGGGGTTGTCTCTCTCTCTTTCTACTAGTACAAAGGAAAAATGGGAAGGGCTGAGGTGGTGCTACAGTGCTGGTCAACCAGGGGTGTGTTGAGGATAAGGATTGAGCCAGTTTTGATAAATTTTGGAAGTGGTTTGAGTAATGGATTTGCTTAATTGGCAATTTTGGTCCAATTGATGGTTATGAAGAAAGTCCGGAAACTTGCATTGGACCAGAGAAGGAGATGGTACTCGTAGATAGATGAGGTAAAGGTAGACTCCTAGGATTTAATTGAGATATTTCAGAGGAGTTTCAGTCCACTTAAATCCAATTATACAAAAAGGGCAGAAATGGCTTCTAGAAGATCATTTGATAAATTTTCGTTGGACAAGGGTGGATTTTGATTTGAGAGGGTCCCAAATGTGAATACACACTTAGGGGAATTTTCCCAAGATTTATAGAGTCATAAAAGTATTTAAAACAATTATTGTTCCAATTCAACCATTTAAGGAAATGGGCAAAAAGAAATAATAAAGCTTCTCAAAATTAATTATTTTTGAGATGGAAAGCTAGGGTATGATATATGGAACTCACATGAGACAAAAATTAGAGAAGTTTTTTTGGCAAAAACCAAACGTTCCTATATGGAGGGAGTTTTGGAGATCTTGACTATTAAAGGAATTAAATAGTTTTGGGGCCATAAAAGTTATGGATAAATATTAATAAATCTTGAGGACCAATGTAGATGAGATAGACACGGTGTGGCAAGAAGTTTCAACCTTGTGGAATGAATTTCCAACTTGAAAAGGATGGAAAACAAGGAGTTGATGATCTAGGGTGATGTTATTTTTATACCACCAAAACATGCTTGCATCTTGGAGCTCAGAGCTCACCTTGGTGCAAGGGACAGATGGGTGGGTATACCAGGTCATATAGATGATCATGGCAGGAGGAGTTTGAACTAATAGCAGTTGAGGTGATCTAGAAGTGATGGCAAACTTTGTTGAAATTAAGGCTGCCATGCAAAATGAGGCATGATGCGTTATAAACCATGTGGGTTTAAGCAGCACAGAGATCGACTTGGGGCAAGTGAAGTAGGTTTTGATAGAAATCAATGATTAGATCACAACCATGTAGAGAGTTGGTCCATAGGAGGTTGTATGAGGGTGTGAGCTTCTACCAAAGTAGGCATGATGACTAGTTTTGCAGGAAATGTTATTTTCTTGTCTGCAAACCCATCATCGACAAGTGGGTTGGAGGAGGACCTAACCAGGGGAAAATGTGGGCCTCGGTAGTCCTTCAGATGTTTAACAATATGGTTCAAGGTAATTTCCAAAAATTCACATGGTTTTAGGAAAGGAGGCATTCAAAATGGTGATGTTGAAACTGTTTTCAGACTTAGTCAAATTTGGCAGTTTTGAGGATTTTGACTAGAGTATGAGAGGGAATGTTCTTGGAGGAGTTGCAAAGTATCAGAGCATCAACAAGCGGATTATTTTGACGGGTATATTGAGTGGAAGGGTTCCAAGATGAATATTGGTCTTCAAGGACTTGGAAACATCTAGAATGGAGATCCTCAGAATTGATCTGGTTAAGGTTTTTAGATGATCACCTAGTGGCTAGGGATCATATCTAGGTTTGTATTCTTGCTTAGGGATTGATGATTTGGAAACCTCTTGATCATAGTGATGAGCTCCTAGAGTATCTCATACTACTCCTAAGCAAACAAGTCAAACAGCAGATCACAACAACTCATCAGACAGTAGATCAAGGCAACTCATCTTGTAAACTATCCAACTACTACTAGGGTTACCAACAAGCTTAGCTTGAGGTAAGGTTGGGGCATTTTGAAGAGGTTAAGTTTTGAGTAAGATGAGAGTCCTTGGTATCTCTACCAAGAGTAGAATTCAAATGCTTTGAAAAGAGGTTTTTGGGGAAACTAGAGATAAGATTAGTTGAGTGTTCTGTCTTAAAAACATAAGGAGATTGTATTATATATTTCTCCATAGTTTTGTCAATAGAAGCTACCAAAATATTTTTGGTTACATAGGCATCTTGGCTCATGTTTTGAAATGCCAGAACGTTTGAGAATATGTAAAATGAGCCAGGATAGTTTTGGGTAAATAGCTTTTGTCAACTAAGGGTGAGGTAAGGAGTATCATAAGATACACTCTCATAAGCACAAGGGTAGACAAACAATAAGCAAGCACTGCACCAATGCACAAGAAAAAGTTTTTGTTCCCCCTGATTTTTGCATTCTGAACAACTAATCAGGGTTGCTGAAATTGGGATTTTACAAATTGCGTGTAAAGTAAACAATACGATTGTTCTATGAACAAAGGGTTGTTGTTTTCTCCCTAGTAGCAACACCACATCTAGTACCTTAGAGATTTCTCTCACTTCCCTAGATTACCAGAGGCATGAACCCACTATCGAGCATAAATACTAACTCTTGGAGTTGCTAGCATCTACTTAGCCAAGATAGCTACTAACAACGGAAAGCATGCAAGACCACAAATAACGAAGACATGATAGAATCAATAATCAATCTGAAATAGCATCTCAATATCCATCGAATCCCCGCAAACACAACATGCAGAATTACAAATAGATGATCTTGATCATGAACGGAGCTCACAATATCTAAACATGAAAGAACAAAGGAGGAGAACCAGCCATCTAGCTACTACATGGACCCGTAGTCCAGAGATGAACTACTCACGCATTACACCGGAGGCTTGCATGATGATGCAGAAGACCTCCAGGGTGAATTCCCCTCTCCGGCAGGGTGCCGAGAAGAGCTTCAGATCCGTCCCGATCTAGTAATGGTGATGACGGCGGCTACAGACTCTTTCATGGATTTTGATCAGGTACTTAGGGTTTCCGTATCAGAGGCAATATATAGGCGGAAGGAGAGGTAGAGGGAGTGCCTAGGGAGGCCAGAGCACCCCCTGGCGCGGGCAAGGCCTGCTCGCGTGGCCAGGTGGTGTGGCCGGGCCCCAGCCCCTCTCTGTCTCGTATTCTGGCTCCAGGTGTCCTTGATACGTCCATTTTGCATCACTATTCTATGTCTTAATTCACTATTATTCATTGATATATTTCATATTGAGAGGTGATACTTATGTTATTTCATCTATTTTTGCATGGTTGATGACTTTTGGAGCATGGACCGCTTCAGTCAGGATTCTGATGGAAAAGGTGTTGTTTGGAGGCAAAATTCGCGAAGATCAGCAAATCCGGGAAAATATATGGAAAATCCTATTTTTCCAGAAGACTAAGGATGCCATAAGATGGAGTGGAGATGGGCCATAGGGGGCCCACACCACCCCATGGCGCGGGCAGCCCTAGGCCGCGCCTGGAGGTGGTGTGGCCACCCTGGCCCACTCCAGCCTCTACCCTCTAGCGTATATCATCCCCACAAAACCCTAAGACTCAGGGAGCGACCACAGAAATATTCCGCCACCTCTGCGGGGCGGAAAACACCGAGTGAGAAAGATCTCTCCGGTAGACATATTTCTGCCGGGGGAATTCCTTCCCAGAGAGGGGAGATCGTCGCCATCAACACCACCATCAAGCTAGACTTCATCGGGATCATCATCATCATCACCACCATCATCACCATCATTACCCTCATCACCATCTCCATATTGCTGTAACAATTGAGTTGAATCTTGCATAGTTCATAGGGGAAACTTTCCCGGTGTTGATTACTCTTTGTAGTTGATGCTATTGAGTGAAGCATTGAATTATTGTTTATGTTCAGATTGTTATACATCATTATTCCATCTTTAATCATGATCCATATGATGTCTTGTGAGTAGTTCGTTTGGTTCTTGAGGACATGGGAGAAGTCTTGTTGTTAGTAGTGGACTTGCGTTGAGAAAGATTCAATAGATTGTTATTTAAGTTGTGGTGTACTTCTTCTAGTGGTGTCATGTGAACATCGACTACATGAAACTTCACCTATATGGGCCTAGGGGAATGCATTGTGTATTTGGCTACTAATCATAGGGGTTGCCGGAGTAACAGAAACCTGAACCCCCGTTAGGAAACCATTGCACAAGGGACGTAAGGGTCTTAGAGTTTAAAGTTGTGGTTAGGTTTCTACTTACGGATGTTTGCAAGGGGTATAATCACAAGTATGTATTAGTCTTGGATGGGGCGGTACATTAGCACAGGTTCACCCACACAACACTTAGCAAGCTAAAGAAGATTAATCAACTATATGAAGCGAAAGCACTTGACAGTCTTCTCATGTGTCCTCGAGAACGTTTGGTCATCTTAAGTAATACAACCGGCTTGTCCTTTGCTACATAAAGGATTGGGCCACTTGCTGCATTTATTCCTACTGTCTTTTATTTACTCGTACTTTGGTTACTTGCTATATCAAAAATCCCTAAAAATCCATTTGCTAAGTATTTGCATAGAATTCCTGATCGATACCACTAGCCAGCACCTTCTGCTCCTCGTTGGGTTCGACACTCTTACTTATCGAAAATACTGCGATACACCCCCTGTACTTGTGGGTCATCAAGACTATTTTTTGGCACCGTTGCCGGGAGTGAAGCGCTATTGGAGAGTGGAACTGGTAAAGGAAACTTCTACTGTGAGTATTGTTTACTTCTGCTAGTTGCTTTATTTTCGTTATGGATAATTCACTAAGTTTCTTATTTGGTAATGCTACTACCAACGCTAAGGTAGTAGATAAGCCACCACCTGCTGAGAATGATGTTTTGAAAATACCTACAAGAATTATTGATCATGTTATGGATAACTACTATGTTGGGGATGGAACTGTCCATCCCGGTGATCATTTACTCTTTATACACGAATTATGCGGGTTGTTCAAGTGTGCAGGTATTACTACATATCAAGTTAAGAAGAATTTATTCTCCTATCACTGAAAGGAAGAGATGAGGAATGGTATAAGCTGCTGAAGAATGGTCAAGCTCTGGAATGGGAGGAAATAGTGCCTCTCTTTTATTCAAAGTTTTATCCTCCTAGTGAGATTCATAAAGATCGGAATCAAATATACAACTTTTGGCCTCTTGATGGAGAGAGTACAGCTCAAGCTTGGGGGAGATTGAAGTTATTAATGCTCAAATGTCCCATTCATGAGCTCCCCAACAATATTATTATCAACAACTTTTATGCAAGGCTCCCTCTACATGACAAGGATTTATTGGATGATTCCTGTGCTAGATCATTCACTCGCATGGAAGAAGAAGCTAAATGGGATCTTGTGGACCGTATTCAAGACAATGCTGAAGCTTGGGAGAATGACAAAGGTAGAAAGTCAGGTATAAATTATGATTATGAATGCATTGAATCTTTTATGGGAACGGATGACTTTCAAAATTTTAGAAATGCTTATGGTCTAGACTCTCAAGCTATTGCTTCTTATTTTAAGGATTTTGCTTCCTACATTGAAGTGCCTAAAAAGAAGTGGAATAAGTATCATGAACCTTATAAAGATGTTGCTAAGAGTGTTCTACAAGAAATACTAAAGTTTATACTGCTGATCATGTTTTACCTAAACCTTATATTGAGAAAATGCCTTTTCCAGTTAAGGTAAAGGAACATTCTATGATAGCTAGTATGGTTAATGAAAGTACAAATAAAGCTGTTGAACCTGATAAAAAAATGGTTGATGAACCTATAATAGCAAGTGTGAAAGACTTTGTCACTAAATATGAAAAAGAGGGACACACTATCCTTTGTAAGGATACCTCTAATATTGTTTCACAAAATAGTGTTATGGGAGCTAGTATTCCCGTGTTTTCTTTTAGAATAAGTGATCATTGCTATGATGGTCCTTGTGATAACTTTATTGTTAATTTTATGCATGCTACTGAAAGCTACTATGAGAGAGGGAAAATTGTTCTTATGTATCTCAATAATATCAATTTTCCTCGTTTTATGCTGAAAGTTTTTATGTTGCACTTCTTTTGCCTTCTTATGCAAGTTTCCTCTGGTTTCAATAACTTGTTTGTTTAGCAAATCCCCTTGCATAGGAAGTGGGTTAGACTTAAATGTGTGTGTGTTTTTGCTTCTTAATGCTCTCTTTCACTTCAATCAATATCCCTATGAGAGCTTCTTCAAAATTATCATGCCCATCTTAATGGCTATAAAGAAAGAGCTTTATGGGAGACAACCCAATTTGTTTTTGCTTTTAGTTTGTATTTGTTTATTTGAGTCTTGGAAGTTATTACTTCGGTAATAACCGCTCCTTATCCGTTTATTTTGGTTTTTGTGTCAAGATCAACCTCTAATGAGAGAGAAGTAATATTTAGGGAAGTTGTTGTCCCGAAACAGATTTGTGTGTTTCACCATAAAAATTCGTGAGAGATCTCTTTATGTCGGATTGAGCTGTAATTTTTTGTGCTTCTGCCACAGGTTGTTATTTAACTTTCGTTATTTTTGCACTTTTTGATTTGAGCAACATAAGATTTTCGAAAAAATTGATATTTACCTGCTGGTCTGTTTTGACAGATTTTGCCACATCTTGCATTTGCTTCTTTATTCGATTTCCTTTTTGAACTCTTTTTGGGTTTTCGGAAGGAGTTGCTACAGTAGCTTATGTTTTGATGGTTTTCAGTTGAATTTGGACACAAAAGGTTTTATCACTTCACTTATACTAATGTTGCTAATGAGAACTGTGTGAATTTTTGTGTGAAAGAAATTTTCAGGAGGTGGAGATAATGGTGTAATAAGGAAGAGAAGGGTTTTATAACTCAAGTAATAAGTGTATGAAGATGAACATATCGATGATATTCAAGAGATGACTCCGGAAGAATCTACTAGATAGCAAATTCAGAGACCTGCAGAGTCTGTTTTCAAATAGGTAACAGTTCTGGTAAGAAAAATTCCGCGAAAATACAATCCAACTATATTTTTGCAGTTTTCAGTCGATAAGGAAAGCTACAAAGCAAAAAAGGGACAGAAACGGAGCCAGGGTGGCTCACACCCCCCTGTGGCGCGGGCCCTCCCCTGGCCGCGCCACCAGGTGGTGAGTCCACCCCGGACTCCACCTCCGACTCGTTTTCTCCCAGTACCTTCCTTTTGATATGAAACTTCGTAATATATAACCCCCCGGATTCCCCGAGGTCCGTATATTGTGTTTTGATCATGTTTTTGTTTCGATCTGTTTCTGTGAGGACATACTCTATGAAAGCTTAGAAGCACAATGGTGTCCTCCAAAGATAAAGGGAAGGAGCCTCTGGAGGAAGATCTCCAAGACCCCGAGCAGGGGCTGGTACCTTTAGTCTCTTGCCCTGCATCAACGGAAGCCCTACGAGTCACTAAGGAGTTTTGCGATAAGTACCGAGACTTGAGGAGGAAGGTGGGCATGCTTCAATGGGAGAATAATAGGCTTCGCAAGATGCTGAAAGATTTCCTCACGTCAACTAAGAAAATATTACCACCACCACCGAAGGAGTAATTCGTCATCAGGTTTGGCCCTTGGTTTGTTCCAAGCTTGGGGGAGTGCCGCGGTATCATATCACTATCTTCTATCTTTTTACCTTATTAGTAGAGTCATATCATGAATAGAGGAGTTATTATGTAGTATGGTTTGCATTATGGAAGTGTCCCCTCTCTCGTTAGATATGTATCCCTTGGTGTGAGTTTCCGTTATGGAATATTAATGAGAAGTTCTATGATTCACTCTTTTGCATAGCTTATATTAGTTTTCAATTTGTGGTTATATGATTGATCTTGTTGTTAGTATTGGTATCACTTTGGGATCATTGAGTTAATTTAGTTGGTTTTGGAAAACCTGGCTCGGTCAGTAGCACACTATTTTTGAGAGTTGAAAGAAAAGATAGAAGTACTCTAGAGAAAAATAATTTCATCATCTTTCTTTCTTGATTTGCTCATAAGTCTAGTATTCTCTAGTTAAGATCTTTTGTGCTTCCAAGGAAGATTGCCTGTTTGTCTTTATCACTTGTATGTTTGTTTGTTTCCTTCAACTCTTGTACTTGCTACCCAGCCTTACTAGCCACAAACCTGTACTGAGAGGGACTTCTTCTCGTGCATCCACTTCCTTTAAACCAAACCCATGCCATTTGAGTCCACCATACCTACCTAGTAGCATTATTGCTATTCCAAGTAAATTATTGTTTTATCTACCTCCCAAATTAAACTTGTTATGTGAAAATTAGTGATTAAAGCTCTCACAGCCTTGATGGCACACTTTACTTTCTTGCATTTAATAAACTTGAACCATTGGGTCCTTCTTTGTTGTGTATATGCTTGCGCTTTATGAGTTGAAGTTAGCAGAACCATGTATCATGGGGATTGCTTTCAACACTTCGTTGGTACTTGTACCTAGTTGATATCATGTTCTTTTGCTTATGGATCCCGGCGGTGTGAAATAAAAATGGAACTTGTAAGATCATGGAGTTTATATGTGTTATAGAGAAACGCCTGGGCCGCTAGCCTAAGAAACTTGCAGCATAACTATAGTGAGCATTCTATGAAGCATCCTCAATAAAAACCTATGCAAATAGCAAATAAAAAGATCGCTAAGATGCTCACTGTCTGCTTGCCTTGTCATTTTTATTATGGGATAGCTCCTTTGTCATGTGCAAGTGGTACCCCATTGGCGGTTCTCAATGATACGCATGTATTTACAATGACAAGAGCTTGCTCGTGACGGAAGTTGAGTATCATGAGGATCGGTACTCATAAGTAAGGGGCATGAGATTTCAACTTATAACTTGTCAAGCATATCCCCTTAGTTGTATCACTTTAACCTTAATCACCTAAATATGCCTATGATAGGGGCAATGAGAGCTGAAAGCTAGTAAGTATCATAATTTTTGGGAGCTCTTTATGAGACTTGCAATACCTGCTTCCCTCTTTGAAGGGCCTTTCTTTTATTTTGTAGTTGAGTCAGTAAACCTATTCCCTTCTACCTCCGCAAGTATTGTGAGTTGATGTGTTTCATTCATTCATATGATGATTTATTTAATCATGTTTCTTATGTTCCTTGTTTTGCACTTTGCTCTTATCTTGATGTTTACTACTTTGAAAGCTTTCATCAAAAACCAGCTATTTGTGAACACCGGCAATTTATCAACTATTCTTCGACCAAGAGCTAAGTTTGCCATTACCAATTATGATTTACTTTATGTATCTTTATTGTGTTTCCTTTACTCATTACAAGTTAAATATATAATAGTGAGTTGTCTTCTATTACGATCTATGTATTTTATGAATGTGATGCTTCTTGTATGTATTCTTTTATCGACTCTTCACTCCATAAACCTGAGGCCATGTTTATTGAGCTCAGTTTCTCTTGGGGACAAGCGAAGTCTAAGCTTGGGGGGAGTTGACACGTCCATTTTGCATCACTATTCTATGTCTTAATTCACTATCATTCATTGATATATTTCATATTGAGAGGTGATACTTATGTTATTTCATCTATTTTTGCATGGTTGATGACTTTTGGAGCATGGACCGCTGTAGTCAGGATTGTGATGGAAAAGGTGCTTTTGGAGGCAAAATTCGCGAAGATCAGAAAATCCGGGAAAATATACGGAAAATCCTATTTTTCTAGAAGACTAACGATGCCATAAGATGGAGTGGAGACGGGCCACAGGGGGCCCACACCACCCCATGGCGCGGGCAGCCCTAGGCCGGCCTGGAGGTAGTGTGGCTACCCTGGCCCACTCCAGCCTCTCCCCTCTGGCGTATATCATCCCCACGAAACCCTAAGACTCGGGGAGCGACCACAGGAAGATTCCGCCGCCTCTGCGGGCCAGAAAACACTGAGAGAGAAAGATCTCTCCGGCAGACATATTTCTTCGCGGAGAGGGGAGATCGTCGCCATCAACACCACCATCAAGCTGGACTTCATCGGGATCATCATCATCATCACCACCATCATCACCATCAGCACCCTCATCACCATCTCCATATTGCTGTAACAATTGAGTTCAATCTTGCATAGTTCATAGGGGAAACTTTCACGGTGTTGATTACTCTTTGTAGTTGATGCTATTGAGTGAATCATTGAATTATTGTTTATGTTCAGATTGTTATAAATCATTATTAAATCTCTGATCATGATCCATATGAAGTCTTGTGAGTAGTTCGTTTGGTTCTTGAGGACATGGGAGAAGTCTTGTTGTTAGTAGTGGAGTTGCGTTGAGAAAGATTCAATAGATTGTTATTTAAGTTGTGGTGTACTTATTCTAGTGGTGTCATGTGAACATCGACTACATGACACTTCACCTATATGGGCCTAGGAGAATGCATTGTGTATTTGGCTAGTAATTGTAGGGGTTGCCAGAGTGAAAGAAACCTGAACCCCCGTTAGGAAACCATTTCACAAGGGACGTAAGGGTCTTAGAGTTTAAAGCTTTGGTTAGGTTTCTACCTTAATTACTTTCTTGTACTTACGGATGTTTGCAAGGGGTATAATCACAAGTATGTATTAGTCTTGGATGGGGCAGTACATTAGCACAAATTCACCCACACAACACTTAGCAAGCTAAATAAGATTAATCAACTATATGAAGCGAAAGCACTTGACAGTCTTCCCATGTCTCCTCGAGAACGTTTGGTCATCTTAAGTAATACAACCGGCTTGTCTGTTGCTGCATAAAGGATTGGGCCACTTGCTGCATTTATTCCTACTGTCTTTTATTTACTCGTACTTTGGTTACTTGCTATATCAAAAACCCCTAAAAATCCGTTTGCTAAGTATTTGCTGAGAATTCCTAATCCATACCACTAGCCAGCACCTTCTGCTCCTTGTTGGGTTCGACACTCTTACTTATCGAAAATACTACGATACACCCCCTATACTTGTGGGTCATCAGTCCCTCGGTAAAATAATGACTTTGGCTTTTGTCCCATCCAATTCCAAGAATATTCATTTTCTGACTTGTCGGGAACCAAAAATTGCAGAAAACAAGTAGCTGGGACTGTGGCTCTTGTTAATAGGTTAGTCCAAGAAATCATATGAAAAGTACTCCAAAGTGTGGACAAAGCATAAGAAAGTAGATAAAACCAAGCATGGAACATCAAAAATTATAGATACATTTGCAATGTATAAGGTTCCCTAACGAGCTCAAATATATTTTGAGCCATCAAGCTATTTTTCTAGCGCCATTGTCGGGGAGTCAAGGACATCTTCACAAGCGGAGTCCCTCATAACCAATCTCTTTACTTTGTTTTATTTGTTTTGCTTAGTTATTTCTGCTTTGTTTGCTTGTTTCTTTATCAAAAACACAAAAAAAATTAGTTGTACTATTTTGCTTTCTATATTAAAACACACAAAAAATTATTACTAGTTCCTGCCCTAAGTTGCCATTATGTCTAGCGTTGCTCCAATCACTATGTCACCTGAGAAAATGATTTTTACTTTCAAACAAGGAATTGAAGAGAGTTTCGAAGAAGCTTGGTCTAGAATCTTTGATTTACATGAAAAAACTGATCCTAAAATGACTAAAAGCTTGTTTCTTAGCAGTTTTTACTTTGGAACTGCTCTTTGCTATAGATATGCTTTAGATGCTGTAGTAGGAGGAGAATTCCTCCAATGCAATGAGGATGAAGCTTTTAAAGCCATAAAGAAGTTGGTCTTAACATATAACTTGCCTAGCAAATCCGATTCTTCCTTTATAAACATATTTGCTAGATTGAACACTCTTGAGACCCACACTGCTAGTTTAAAGGAATGCTATAACATGCTTAGAGAGCATCATGATCATGTTCCAATAAATTCTGAACCCTCAAAATGTCTTCCTATAGTAAAAGTTGTTATAAATAATGAAACTATTCATGCGCGTTGTGATATCATGTCTGAATTTTGTCTTATGCCTAAAGATATCTATGAATATTTGAATCTTTGGGGAATTTCTAAAGGGGGGGAAGAAATATCTCTTGCTAATAATGCCACAATATTACCCATTGGAATATCTGAAGGAGTGTTTACAAATATTCTAGGGAAAATGGTGTCTACTGATTATCTTGTTATTGAATGTGTAGGAAAAGGACAAATTACACTTGGAAGATCCCTACTAAAACTCCTTGGAGCAATAATAGATGTGGAAAAGGGCATCATGCACTTTGGTTCTCCACCAAACAATCACACGTTCCCCAAGGATAAGAACAAATGTAAGAAAGGTAGGGGCAAGAAATCTGGTTTTAATGCTTCTTCATTTGAGAATACTTGATTCTTTTCTTGATTCTTTTCTTGCTTCTTATGCCTAACTTAAAGGCGTTAAAGAAAAGTACTTATTCGAAGCTAACCCAAAAGTTTAGTTGAGTCTTGGAAGTTATTGCTTCATTAATAACCTCACCTTATCATTTTTGTGTGGTTTTGTGCCAAGAGTAACCTCTAATGAGAGAGAAGTAATGCTTGGGAAAGTTGCTGTCCCAAAACAGATTTTGGTGCTTCGTTGTAAAAATTCGTGAAAAATCTCTAAATGTCGGTTTGAGGTGTAATATTTTGTGCTGCCCCAGGTTGTTATCCAATTTTCGTTAGTTCAACACTTTTTGATTTTAGCAACAGAAGGTCTTCGAAAAAATCGGTTTCTACCTGCTGGTCTGTTTTGACAGATTTCTGCCATTATTTGCATTTGCTTCTCATTGATTCCTTTTTGGGTTCTTTTTGGGAAATTGAGCTTTTTGAGGGAAGTGCTACAATAGATTTTGTTTTAATGGAAGATTTACTTGTGTTGGAACTGAACTAAAAGACTTATTATACTCCATAATTTTTTCACTTTAACCTTAATCACTTAAATATGCTTATGATAGGGGAAATGAGAGGTGAAAGCTAATAATTACCATAATTTTTGGAAGCTCTTTATGATACTTGAATCCCTGCTTCCTTCTATGAAGGCCTTTCTTTTACTTCTTTGTTGAGTATCCATCTTCTATCTTTATGCACCTATTGAGAGAGTATAGTGGCCATTCTTAGTTTAATGTGCATTGTACCAAGACTTGTTGATTGATGCATAACTTTGATATTGCTTGTTCTTAAACTATTTGTATCTTGTCACCCTTATGAACTTTGAAGTTGTCCTATGCATTTATGTTTTTCTACATTATGAGGGACAAGTTGAATACCATTCTCATTAAGTTTTCTTTATGTTAAAACAACAAACGTCTTTCAAAGCATTGTTATTCATGAATCTTTTGTTTGTGCCCTTTCACGTTACAACATAGTTGATATGTCTTATTGTTAGAAATATATCTTTCATGCTATGTTAAAGTACTATGATCCCAGCTATCAATGTTCTACAAATACTTTGATCAAGATTATGATGGTGCATGTCACCTCAAAAATTAATCTTTCTTTTTATCACTTACCTACTCGAGGACGAGCAGGAGTTAAGCTTGGGGATGTTGATACGTTGCAAACGTATCTATAATTTTTTATGTTCCATGCTTGTTTTATATCTACTTTCTTATGTTTTGTCCACACTTTGGAGTTTTTTATACACTTTCTGGGACTAACCTATTAACAAGATGCCATAGTGCCAGATGCCTGTTTTCTGCTGTTTTTGGTTCCAGAAAAGCCAGAAAATGAATATTATCGGAATTGGACAGGACAAAACCCAAAGTCAATATTTCACAAAGGGGAACACGGAGCCAGAACACGATACGGAGAGGGGCCAGGGGCCAGCCACACCACCTGGCTGCGCGGCCAGGCCTAGCCCACGCCTGGGGGTGGTGCAGCCGCCTCGGGCACCGCCTCGGCCTCCCCTTTCACATATAAGAAGCCTATGATACCGAAACCCTAAGGACCCGATCAAAATTCCATGAAAGAGTTTGTTACTGCCGCCATCTCCGTCCCTAGATCGGGAGGGATGTGAAGCTCTTCCCTGCACCCTGCCGGAGGGGAGAGATCACCCTAGAGGCCTTCTTCATCACCATGCCTGCCTCTGGTGTGATGCGTAAGTAGTTCATCCCAGACTACGGGTCCATGTAGTAGCTAGATGGTTGGTTCTTCTCCTTGTGCTACCATGTTTAGATCTTGTAAGCCCCATTCATGATCAATATCATCTATTTGTAATCATACATGTTGTGTTTGCGGGGATCCGGTGGATATTGAGATGCTATTTCAGATTGATTATTGATTCTATCATGTCTTTGTTATTTGTGATCTTGCATGCTTTCCGTTGTTAGTAGCTATCTTGGCCGAGTAGATGCTAGCAACTCCAAGAGGGAGTATTTATGCTCGATAGTGGGTTTATGCCTCTAGTAATCTGGGGAAGTGACAGAAATCTCTAAGGTACTAGATGTGTTGTTGCTACTAGGGAGAAAACAGCAATCCTTTGTTCATAGAACAATCATATTGTTTACTTTACACACTTTGCTTAATGCAATTATCTATTGCTTGCAAGTTAACACTAGAGGTGTTTCGGATGATAACCTGAAGGTGGATTATTATTCATAGATGCAGTTGGATTACGGTCTGTGTATAATGTTGTAATGCCCAATCAAATCTCATAGGAGTCAAGATGATTAGTATATGCATGTATGATTTCTCGGTGTTTGCCAATTGCCCCGTTGTAATTTGTTCACCCAACATGTCATCTATCTTAAGGAGAATCACCACTAGTGAACTATGGACCCCAGTCATTTCTTTTACTTTCAATCTAAATCTACTATTTACTTTTTTCTGTTTACTTTCTGCAAGATATTACTATCTTCCACACAATATGTTTAATCCTTTGTTTTCAGCAAAACTGGTGAGATTGACAACCTCGCTGTAAGTTGGGGGCAAAGTTCTATGGTTGTGTTGTGCAGGATTCCAAGTTGGAAACAACACCTTGGAGGTGTTTCTTTGCTCCTACTGGTTTGATAACCTTGGTTTCATAACTGAGGGAAAACTTAGTGATGTGCTCATCATACCTTCCTCTTGGGGTTCCCCAACAAGCTCGAATATATTTTGAGCCATCAAGGTGCACTGATTGGAGCAGCTGTGCGGCATTTTTATGTGTGTGGTGACTTGGCCGGCCTAAAGGGACAGGGAGAGACAAAGAGTTCTTCGCTATGTATGTCGTGCCTAGATGGGAGAGGTGGTCGTTGTTGATGGCCACTTAAAAAGGCTTGCTCGGGACATCTAGGAGTTACCACGTGCCATAGGAGCAGTCTAGCAGTTCGCTTCTATCGTTTCTATACAAGAGTTCCCTTCCATCATTTTTACAAGAGTTCCCTTCCATCTTTGAAACAAGATTGAACGGTTGGTACTCCTTCGCCCCGAGAGCATCAATGGCAAGGATATTGCAAGTACCACCACATGTTGGGGAGGTTTTTGCACATAACAAGAACCATAGACCTTTTCTGCGCAAAATACAGACATTTTATGTAATCGTTGCACATAATACATAACCAGTCATTGAATGTTTCTTATTTTTTTTGGGATGTCCCAAGAAAGCCTTTGGCCATCAACAACGACCACCTCTCCCATCTACGCACGACATACATAGCAAAGAACTCTTTGTCTCTCCATGTCCCTTTAGGCCGGCCAAGCGACCACATACATAAAAATGCCGCGCAGATGCTCCGATTAGTGCACCTTGATGGCTCAAAATATATTCGAGCTTGTTGGCGAACCCCAAGAGGAAGCTATGATGAGCACAACAGCAAGTTTTCCCTCAGATATGAAACCAAGCTTATCGAACCAGTAGGAGCAAGGAAACACTCCAAGGTGTTGTATCCATCTTGGAATCCTACACAACAAAACCACGGAACTTTGCCCCCAACTTACACTGAGGTTGTCAATCTCAACGGTTTTGCTGAAAACAAAGGATTAAACGTATTGTGTGGAAGATAGTAATATCTTGCAGAAAGTAAACAGAAAACAGTAAATAGTAGATTGTAGATTGATAGTAAAAGAAAGGATCGGGGTCCATAGTTCACTAGTGGTGATTCTCCTTAAGATAGATGTAGCACCCTGATAAAATCCCTACTAGAAAATTGTATGTTATATTTATTTTGTGCATCATCATGACTGCATGCTCATGTCATCATGCCACATTGCATTTGAGCATCATCATTCATCATGCATATTATTTGCCTAAAACTATTTTCTAAAACCCTATACTTGTTTTCTGTTTGCCTCCCTCTTTATTTCAAACTATAAAACCTCGGCCTTTTCCAGATCGTTTATTTGTCTAGAAACTACTTATAAAATCCTATCTAAAAAGAAAACAAATAAAATTAAAATTAAAAAAGGTTTTAGGGGAGGCTGCCAGTCGGCAGGCCCAAAGCCAAGCAGCTAGCAGCCTACAACCCCGTCCGAAACAAACCAAACCCTAGCAGCCATCCCACCCTCCGCCATTGCCACCCTGGAACCACACTCACGCACGCGGTTGAGCCCCCCACCTGCCCGGCACCCAGCGCGCACCCCGCATGAACCCCACCTTGGCCCCACCCCAACGCGAATGACAAGCAACGCGAATCCCCACCCCACCTCGCGATCCCTCCGCCTCGCTCGACCACTTCCCACTACTGCCTCTACTTTGTTTCTAAGCCCCGTCACTCTCTGTTGCTTCAGCACCTCCCCCTGCCAGCGACCCTGCACTCCTCTGCGAGCAAGCCCCGGCCTGCCGCCTCTGCTTGCCTCTCATGTTCGCCCTCTCTACCTCACTGCTAGCCTCCTCCATCGTGTGTTGCCGCCTCTGCTTCGACCCGGCCGCCGCCGTCTGTAGCACCTCGCCGGGGATCTCCGACGCCCCCTGCCACTCCTCTGTTGCCAGGGCTGCTGCTCGGTCCTGTCCTCACCTCGGCTGCCATCGACCCTGTCGCGGCTCCTCCCTCACACAACCTCGCCTCGCGAGACTGATGGCTCAGTGTTGATGTCGAGCTCGTTGGGGAACCCCAAGAGGAAGGTATGATGAGCACAGCAGTAAGTTTCCCTCAGTTATGAAACCAAGGTTTAATCGAACCAGTAGGAGCAAGGAAACACCCAAAGGTTTTGCTAGCTGAGCCTTGGCAGGGCGCACTACCGATGCTAGTAGCAACGTGGATACCTGCATAACACATGCACAGAACTCTGTCCCCAACTTGCGATGAGGTTGTCAATCTCACCGGTTTTGCTAAAAACAAAGGATTAAACATATCGAATGGAAGGAAGTAATAGTTTGGAGAAAGTAAACACAAAGCAGTAAATAGTTTGTAGATTGTATGTAAAAGAAAGGACCGGGGTCCATAGTTCACTAGAGGTGGCTCTCCTTAAGATAGATAACATGCTGGGTGAACAAAACAGCGGGGCAATTGACAAACATCGAGAAAGCAATACATGCATATATTAATCATCTTGACTGCTTTGGAACTTGATTGGGCATTACAACATTATACATAGACCGCCATCCAACAACATCTATGACTAATAATCCACCTTCAGGTTATCGTCCGAACCCCCTCTAGTATTAACTTGCAAGAAACAGATTATTGCTTTACAAATTACGTGTAAAGTAAATAATACGATTGTTCTATGAACAAAGGATTGTTGTTTTCTCCCTAGTAGCAACAACACATCTAGTACCTTAGAGATTTCTGTCACTTCCCCAGATTACCAGAGGCATGAACCCACTATCGAGCATAAATACTAACTGTTGGAGTTGCTAGCATCTACTTGGCCAAGATAGCTACTAACAACGCAAAGCATGCAAGATCACAAATAACAAAGACATGATAGAATCAATAATCAATCTGAAATAGCATCTCAATATCCATCGGATCCCTACAAACACAACATGCAGAATTACAAATAGATGATATTGGTCATGAATGGAGCTCACAAGATCTAGACATGAAAGCACAAAGGAGGAGAACCAGCCATCTAGCAACTACATGGACCCATAGTCCAGAGATGAAGTACTCATGCATCACACCGGAGGCTTGCATGATGATGAAGAAGGCCTCCAGGGTGAATTCCCCTCTCCGTCAGGGTGCTGGGAAGAGTTTCAGATCCCTCCCGATCTAGGGGTGGAGATGAAGGCGGCTATAGACTCTTTTGTGGATTTTTGATCGTGTACTTATGGTTTTCATCCCGAGGGTAATATATAGGTGGAAGGAGAGGCCGAGGGGGTGCTGGGGTCGGCCAGACCACCCCCTGGCGCAAGCCAGGCCTGGCCGCGCGGCTAGGTGGTGTGGCCGGCCCCTAACCCTTCTTCGTCTTGTATTATAGCATCAGATGTCTTCCGGAAAAATAGGCACTTTAGCTTTTGTCCCGTCCAATTCCGAGAATATTCATTTTCTGACTTTCCTAGGACCAAAAACAGCAGAAAATAGGAAGCTGGCACTGTGGCTCTTGTTAATAGGTTAGTCCAAGAAATCATATGGAAAGTACTCCAAAGTGTGGACAAAACAAAATAAAGTAGATAAAACCAATCATGGAACATCAAAAATTATAGATACATTTGCAATGTATCAGCGACCACCACCTCCGAGCACCGCCGACCCTGCATCGCTGTCTAGCAGCACCATCACCCTGCCTAGCCAGAGCCCAATCGTGTCGCTACCCTCTTCCATGTCCCCCACGCGTCCCCATGAGCGCAGCCTCTCGCGTGTCGTCACCAAGCTCGCCGCGTCGTCTGGTCATGGCCCTCTCTTCTTTCGTGTCTCACTGCCAGTGTTTGCGATATGGAGCTGCCGTGTTTGTGCTTGTGGTTCCTATTGCTTCACATGACGCTGCCCTGATCGATGTATTGGTGTGGTTTGATGGTGATAGTGGAGTCAATACAAGGATGGTTGGTTCCCCCTAGGCACATATGTCGCAAAGGATCGTCACAAGAACAACCCCGATGTCTAGTTCTCCGTGGTGCCAAAGAATTACCCAAGATCTACCGGCACCGAACAAGTTCACCCTCGACCACCTTTTCCGAACCAAGTTCTCCATGGACACTCGAAGCCGGAACCTCCAAGCCCTGATCCCGAAGATTCGAAGACCAATCCCGAGACCCCAGAGTCGATCCCCAATGTGTGACCCTATCAGAGACCCTTATTTTTTATAATATATGATATCTATCTTGTTGCATATTAATTGTTCATGCTCGCATTACATATTCATTTGTTTGGGAGTTTATTATCGATTCACCTCATAATTAAATATGGAGACCATATGCGGGTTAATCTAGTCTTATATTGGCTCCATTTAAATTTGTGTAGCAAACTGATGACATGTTTTGTCTTGTTAAGACAACATTTAAATTGCGGGGTATCTAAACAATATGAACCTATTAATTAATTGTCGAGACCCTGGTTCCGCTTAATATGGCCTAATTACATTGCACCTTTTCCATGTCATACATCATACATGCATCATGCCCGATCTTCTGCCGTAGTATTAAAGAGTGCTTCTGGTGTTTCTTTTAGTGCTTTGGTTCTTCGCAGATTAGGCCGATGATTTGATGCGAGTATCGACAAGTCCTTCGGATAATGAATCTTCCACAATGTTTCCCAGGCGAGCAATATCCCCCTTTCTACCTATTTTGCATTTATAGTCTTTACTTCCTCCAGTTGATCTATTGCTATCCATATTGCGATGCTTTAGTTTCCGTGCACCATTTATTTCCTTGCAGCCTTTATATTGCCTTGGACACATCCTATTGCCTGTTGTTTGATAGAGAGTCAGCCTTGCAAGTTGTAGTTGCTTGCTCAGGTGCTGCTTCACATCGTTGTTGTTCCACCGTTGTTGGAAGGTTGGAACATTCTTAATGGTGGAGATGATCATGACTTTAAGTTCAACTGATAATAAAAATGCTGGGAATAGATATAATTAATGCAGAGGCACCAGTGGGCAATAGCTAATATTTGGTTCTTCCAAGCTCACTTGTGTCCCGTAGGCCCCGAGTACTTGATACCTGTTCCTTGACTATTCGCACTATCCACATACGGGAGACTCTATGAATCCCCCTTTGCCCGAGCTTGATTCACACTTTATTTCTTGGGGCCACAAAGTAGTTTGGGACTTTATTACTATTTTGTACTTATGCCATGCTTTACTACTATATTTATGATTGTGCGTGGAGCACCTGTATTGTTTTGGAATGTGGAGTGTTTTCGCGGTATCGACAAGCCCAGTCACACTTTCGGGTCCGCAGTCGTTTACAGCCATTGATGCAAACCTTGGGTCCGTCTCGGAGCCGGCCAACTTCGTCGCGGGTAGCTTAGTGGGGTGGCCCCCTGAAATAATTTATGAACCCGGTGATTGCTTTGTCGTGTATGTGTTGCTATTTGTGCACCCCTGTATGGTAAAACATTCTGAAAGCTGTGTCCGCAGTTATGGACGACTTGGAGCACAGTATCTCCATCATAGACAACTATAACTAAAGTAGTGTTATAAATTTGACCTGCACATGTCTAGTAATCAGTTTCACTACAACGGAATGAGTAAATAAAAGTGCCAACAACTGCTGGATTTGGAATGTATTATGCTAACTATAACTAAAACTACCAACTGTGTGAGTTCCTCAGTTTGACTTCCTCATGTGGTCTCGAGGGGGAAATAACAAGATGGGTATGTTTTGGTGTTACTATCAGGTTGGATCCGAATAGGTCTTTCTTATCCCTCTCTAATAGCCAATAGTTGAATCGAGTCTCTATAGATTGTTTAGTGCATGATGCGTTGCCGCTTCAGTCCACCATACCTGTGTACGCGAGAGCCGCCGAATTCTAGACTCGTCGTGTACTGGCCTCAGTACTGACTGCTCCCGTTTTCCTTTGCCCTTTGTCGGCACCCCTTTTATTTTAGCACGTATGAGATCGAGGTCGTTAGCAGGGTTACCCTTTCGGCTTGGCTTGGGCAGGGTTATGGACGCCATTGGTTATTCTTCAAGGCTCTTAGCCACATTTGCATCTTATCCGTACACGGATGTTTTATCGTTTTCAAGGTGATTTGGATCTTTGTTTTGTATATCTGTATTTTTGACTCATTGAGTCGTTGTTGTATATATATATGTTCTGTGGATTCCATCATGGACTATTGTGTAATGGTATTACTTCGTCTTTTTGAATCGTTTCTATGCGGGTTTGGCGGGAACCACTAAAATATACATAGGGACAATTCGAGGGTGTTACGAAGTGGTATCAGAGCTCAGCTATTGCGATAACCCACTGGTCTAGCCTGTAGGATAACCTAGCTAACGGACGAAGTAGAGTGTTAGAACTATTTTGCAAAATCGGTTGGATAGATCTTAGTAGGTCTGTTTTTACCCCTTACCCCTATGCTATTCTCCTCTTACCCCTGCATTTTTTGAATATACTCTTATCTTTTCTTTGAGTCCAGGATTTCTCGTGTTTGGGTTTCTTGTGGGGCCCCCAGAGTAATCCTCCGAGAATCCCTATTATGCATACCCCACGATCACATGATCAGTTAGTCGTGGCACATAACCGAGAAGTATCAAAGTAAACATCTATTACTTAAGAAGATACATGTCATACCTTACATGCCATTATGGCTACATGAATAATCATCAGCAGAACTTCATCTAGCGTAGAGCCCGAGCCATGCCTTAACCTATAGGCAACTGACTGGGAGAACGTCCTAGCTCGCATAGTCATCAATTCCACCATCTTCTGGATATCTGACCAAGTTAATAGCTAGGGACAATGCCAGTGAGTACTTTGAATGTACTCGCAAACCACCTTAAAAGAATAATAATAACCAAGAGGATATGCAATATGGATGTGGTAGTAGGAGGGCTCCAAGAGAGGTTCTTTTCTCAATTAGTTCCTCTTGTAGATATAGCATCTACATATCTTTGTTGAAACCTTTGTAAACATTTTGGAAACCTTTTTGAAAAGTTTTGGAAAGCAAAAGGACTGGGTCACCCATTTGTTCCTCCTTCCGGTCATCCCATGACCAAACTCCTTTCCTTCCTCTCCGACCAACGCATGGTCAAAACATGTATCCTTTCCGACCATCCCATGGTCAAAACATTTCCACAGACATTGCTTTTCTGAAATCCTTTTTGAAAACAAAACCAACACCGCTCTATAGAAACCTTCCCAACCATCCATTACGGCGGACATGGCTATTCAAATAGATTTACACTCTGCAGAGGTTATACACTTTACCCACACCATCCGGGTACCCTACCCGGATCTACATCGATCGTGGGTCAAGCAACCAATCAAGACTCTCCGGATGCCCACTCCAATTTAAGTGCCTACCCTATCAGTGTTGTTCCCCTCAACACCGGGACGCCCTATATAGTTCCCAAGCCAACCAGAGCGCTTTTTCCACTTCCCAAGTGTGCGCTTTCAATGAGGGGCTCATAGTAATGCGTGGATGCCCGTAGACCCTTCGTTCCTTCTCCCGGTCGATGTTTTACATGGACCCTGCCAAAGAAGGCCCACCCTCCAGGGATTCTTATATCCCCCTGTAGTAGTTGCGAGGCAGCTTATACCAGAATAGATCATCATATAAGAAAACAATGAATTTTCATAAACAGTAGATAAATTGGGCATAATTAAAACAGTAGGACAAGGCTTATGACCAAGAAGGTGGCTTGCCTACGATCAGCAATATGGCATAAATTTACCTGGACTTCTTCTTTAGATAACCAAGAATACCAATACCAATAAGATCTCTTCTTCTCGGCGTCAATACAAGCGCAACTATCACCGTCATCGAGTATACATGCAAACACGCAAGGCCACAGTCAAAACAAGGCATACAAGTGCATCTAGATCTTCACTTCATGTCTTGGTTGGCAAGTCTTGTAGTTTCTCGTAGATATTGGGCATCCTTTGGTGGTAAACCTCCAGCTTCAACGGAATTCTGGCTCTTGTAGGTAGCTAAATCATGATGTGTATTATGGATGACGAGTCCCGAGAGCTGAATTGTACAAAGTATGCCATCCTACTGAGGAGGAGTCTTCGAATGGATCTATCTTGACAATGCCCTACTCCTGGTTCTTGCGATGCCTTTCCTCTCATCACTCCCAAGGTTAGGATTGGTTCTCGTTAGTAATAACTAACAGGGGGTGCCTGAGTTCTTAGGTGGTGTATTGGTCCTTAAAGCACCTCTTTACTAGGGTCAAACAAGCTAGGAATCCATACAAGGCGAACAGAGCGAGGGGATCGCAATGTCCTTGGAAAACAACACACATCAAGCAACACATGATGCACTTAGGCAAGCAAACACGACCAACTATAGGGACCAAGGAGTTAACTACTCGCGATATAGGGGAATCCTATCTTGGGACTACTAATCCTAGATTTCACGGTGTTGCAGTCTGGGTCACTATCCTGCAGATGAAGCCTTCGTCGTATCTTGAACGCTTCTTGTTAGTGCAACACTTGATTTCTTCTGATTATGAGGATTCTGCTGGTAGGGCGATCTTGTAGTCTCCTTGTGTTCGCTGGTATTTGCTCTCTTCATCTCTTTCTCATCGTCTTCACCCAAGGTCCTATTTGTTTAAAACCTGTATGTTTGAAATTTGGATGAGAGATAGAGGAAGTCTTTTTCAAAATGGTTTAAGCTTGTTGAGATAAGAAGTAGAATCTTTCGAAATATTTTGAGGAATTAGTTTTCGAAGGTCAGGGTTTCCAAAATAGTTTTCCTGTCTAATAGCCATGCTAACTAAGGTTCTCCTACAGTCAGGATGGCTGTGATACCAAGTCTGTGGGGCCCCCGTAGTAATCCTCCGAGAATACCTGTTATGCATACCCCACGATCCCATGAATAGTTAGTCGTGGCACATAACCGACCACTATCAAACTGAACATCCATTACTTAAGCAGATACATGTCATACCTTACATTCCATTATGGCTACATCAAGCGTAGAGCCCGAGCCGTGCCTTAACCTACAGGCAACTGACTAGGAGAACGTCCTAGCTCGCATATTCGTCAATTCCACCATCTTCTAGATATCTAACCAAGTTAATAGCCACGGACAATGCCAGTGAGTACCTTGAATTTACTTTCAAACCACCTTAAGAGAATAATAATAACAGAGAGGATATGCAATATGGTTGTGGTAGTAGATGTTCTCCAAGAGAGGTTCTTTTCTCAATTAGTTTCTCTTGTAGATATAGCATCTACATATCTTTGTTGAAACCTTTGTAAACATTTTGGAAACCTTTTTGAAAAGTTT
Organism: Avena eriantha; assembly: GCA_910589775.1. Taxonomy (NCBI): domain Eukaryota; kingdom Viridiplantae; phylum Streptophyta; class Magnoliopsida; order Poales; family Poaceae; genus Avena; species Avena eriantha. The sequence goes on from OU342741.1 coordinate 130,439,973, forward strand.
TGGAAAGCAAAAGGACTTGGTCACCCATTTGTTCCTCCTTCTGGTCATCCAATGACCAAACTCCTTTCCTTCCTCTCCGACCATCCCATGATTAAAACATGTATCTTTTCCGACCATCCCATGGTCAAAACATTTCCAAAGCCATTGCTTTTCCGAAATCCTTTTGGAAAACAAAACCAGCACCGCTCTATAGCAACCTTCCCAACCGTCCATGACCGCGGACACGGCTATTCGAATAGATTTACACTATGTAGAGGTTGTACACTTTACCCACACCATCTGGGTACCCTACCCTGATCTTAACCGATCGGGGGTCGAGCAACAGATCAAGACTCTCTGGATGCCCACTCCAACATAAGTGCCTACCCTATGAGTGTTGTTACCCTCAACACCGGGACGTCCTATATAGTTCCCAAGCCAACCGGAGCTCTTTTTTCACTTCGCAAGTGTGCGCTTTCAATGAGGGGCTCATAGTAACGTGTGGAGGCCCGTAGACCCTTCGTTCCTTCTCCTGGTCGATGTTTTACATGGACCCTGCCAGAGAAGGCCCACCCTCTAGGGATTGTTATATCCCCCTGTAGTAGTTGCGAGGCAGCTTATACTAGAATAGATAAAAATCAAATCCAGCCCTGTCCCATTCCAGAGTAATGTGGTTGCACGGGTTAATTGTTCTAGCAAAACTGCAAAGAACCGGTTGCGTTTTTGTAAACATTTGTCCTCCATCTTCCCTTCAGCATTTTGTAAAGCAAAACCCTTTTTATTTCCTCAAACATCTCTTGGTAGGTCTAACCTCACCAAGGTTTCATCATAAAACATTTTGTAAACTTTTTCGGGGTCTTCCCATCCTATAGCTTTGCTTCGGCTAAATTGGGGTCTCCAAAGGTATGGTGTTATACACCATCTCCATACTAGTGACAGGTAGGCATCACCAAGGGGGTTGTACTTAGTAGTACCAACGTGTAATGGTTTGGAGGATCCAAGCCACTACCGGATATAGATCATCATATAAGAAAACACTGCAGCTTCATAAACAGTAGATAAATCATGCATAAGTAAAACAGTAGGACAAGGCTTATGAGCAAGAAGGTGGATTGCCTGTGATCAGCAATATGGCATAAATGTCCCTGGACTTCTTCTTTATATAACCAGGAATACCAATACCAATAAGATCTCTTCTTCTCGGCGTCAATACAAGCGCAACTGTCCCCGTCATTGAGTATAAATGCAATCACGCAAGGCACAATAAAAACAAGGCATACAAGTGGACATACATACACAAAGAAAGTGAACAACACAAGTTTACGATGCTGTATGTTTTGATAAGATTGGATTTAGAAGATTGAAATTGTCATAGAAGGATTTGAAGGAAATCCTATAGAACTTATAGTCTAGAAAATTATTTAGGAGAGGGCCTTTAGACCAAGGCCAAACTCCGTATGATACCATTGTATAGAAATAATACTAACAGATAGGTGGTGATAATATGAAGTCAGCAAAAGTGATTTCACTAATTTACCCTTTTTCTTTGATTTATTAAGCATTTTCTAGTGATAAAGGCTCTAGTTTTAGAAAATAATATACCAAGGATGTTCTGTATGTCCAATGTCAGGGGGATGATCCCCAGGTACCCCAACCGGACAAGAAACTGAGCAATTGGATCGCGTCCGGCTAACTAGAGGCTCCCAAACAAGGCAAGACAAGTCGGCTATCGCATGGTATCCAGATCAGCAAGAAGTAGCCGGCTACGGCGATGTAGCCGGAACCAATCAGTGAGACAGGACGACGTGTGTATCAGTGCACGGTACGCCCTATACAATGACAAGACCGGCAACTACTCGGCCATACCAAAGACTTTGCGGGCTGACGCAGGAACAGTGGCCCGGTGCTGACGACAGGCTCGCACGGCGTCCACTGTGTCTACGATAGCCATACCGCTCGTACTCCAATGTGATATACCATACCGGACACTGTAGATGACCAGCCAGCTGGGACCCTGATGGCTCAATGCACGATGCCCAGAAAAGTGCTTGGTGCGTGGTGTTGATGTAGAGCTCGTTGGGAACCCCAAGAGAAATGTTTCCTTGTAGATATAGCATCTACATATCTTTGTTGAAACCTTTGTAACCATTTTGGAAACCTTTTTGAAAAGTTTTGGAAAGCAAATGGACTTGGTCACCCATTTGTTCCTCCTTCTGGTCATCCAATGACCAAACTCCTTTCCTTCCTCTCAGACCATCCCATGGTTAAAACATGTATCATTTCCGACCATCCCATGGTCAAAACATTTCAAAAGCCATTGCTTTTCCGAAATCCTTTTTGAAAACAAAACCAGCACCGCTCTATAGCAACCTTCCGAACCGTCCATGACCGCGGACACGGCTATTCGAATAGATTTACACTCTACAGAGGTTGTACACTTTACCCACACCATCTGGGTACCCTACCCTGATCTAAACCGATCATGGGTCGAGCAACAGATCAAGACTCTCTGGATGCCCACTGCAATATAAGTGCCTACCCTATGAGTGTTGTTACCCTCAACACCGGGACGTCCCATATAGTTCCCAAGCCAACCGGAGCGCTTTTTCTACTTCCCAAGTGTGCGCTTTCAATGAGGGGCTCATAGTAACGTGTGGAGGCCCGTAGACCCTTCGTTCCTTCTCCATGTCGATGTTTTACATGGACCCTGCCAGAGAAGGCCCACCCTATAGGGATTGTTATATCCGCCTGTAGTAGTTGCGAGGCAGCTTATACTAGAATAGATAAAAATCAAATCCAGCCCTGTCCCATTCCAGAGTAATGTGGTTGCATGGGTTAATTGTTCTAGCAAAACTGCAAAGAACCGGTTGCGTTTTTGTAAACATTTGTCCTCCATCTTCCCTTCAGCATTTTGTAAAGCAAAACCCTTTTTATTTCCTCAAACATCTCTTGGTAGGTCTAACCTCACCAAGGTTTCATCATAAAACATTTTGTAAACTTTTTCGGGGTCTTCCCATCCTATAGCTTTGCTTCGGCTAAATTGGGGTCTCCAAAGGTATGGTGTTATACACCATCTCCATACTAGTGACAGGTAGGCATCACCAAGGGGGTTGTACTTAGTAGTACCAGCGTGTAATGGTTTGGAGGATCCAAGCCACTACCGAATATAGATCATCATATAAGAAAACAATGCAGCTTCATAAACAGTAGATAAATCATGCATAAGTAAAACAGTAGGACAAGGCTTATGAGCAAGAAGGTGGATTGCCTGTGATCAGCAATATGGCATAAATGTCCCTGGACTTCTTCTTTATATAACCAGGAATACCAATACCAATAAGATCTCTTCTTCTCGGCGTCAATACAAGCGCAACTGTCCCCGTCATTGAGTATACATGCAAGCACGCAAGGCACAATAAAAACAAGGCATACAAGTGGACATACATACAGAAAGAAAGTGAACAACACAAGTTTACGATGCTGTATGTTTTAATAAGATTGGATTTAGAAGATTGAAATTGTCAGAGAAGCATTTGAAGGAAATCCTATAGAACTTATAGTCTAGAAAATTATTTAGGAGAGGGACTTTAGACCAAGGCCATACTCCGTATGATACCATTGTATAGAAATAATACTAACAGATAGGTGGTGATAATATGAAGTCAGCAAAAGTGATTTCACTAATTTACCCTTTTTCTTTGATTTATTAAGCATTTTCTAGTGATAAAGGCTCTAGTTTTAGAAAATAATATACCAACAATGTTTTGTATGTCCAATGTCAGGGGGATGATCCCCAGGTACCCCAACCGGACAAGAAACTGAGCAGTTGGATCGCGTCCGGCTAACTAGAGGCACCCAGACAAGGCAAGACAAGTCGGCTACCGCATGGTATCCGGATCAACAAGAAGTAGCCGGCTACGGCGACGTAGCCGGAACCAATCAGTGAGACAGGACGACGTGTGTATCAGTGCACGGTACGCCCTGTACAATGACAAGACCGGCAACTACTCGGCCATACCAAAGACTTTGCGGGCTGACGCAGGAACAGTGGCCAGGTGCTGACGACAGGCTCGCACGGCGTCCACTGTGTCTACGATAGCCATACCACTCGTACTCCAATGTGATATACCATACCTGACACTGTAGATGACCAGCCAGCTGGGACCCTGATGGCTCAATGCACGCTGCCCAGAAAAGTGCTTGGTGCGTGGTGTTGATGTAGAGCTCGTTGGGAACCCCAAGACGAAGGTATGATGAGCACAGTAGCAAGTTTCCCTCAGTTATGAAACCAAGGTTTTCTCCCTAGTAGCAACAACACATCTAGTACCTTAGAGATTTGTGTCACTTCCCTAGATTACCAGAGGCATGAACCCACTATCGAGCATATATACTAACTCTTGGAGTTGCTAGCATGTACTTGGCAAAGATAGCTACTAACAAAGGAAAGCATGCAAGATCTCAAATAACAAACACATGATAGAATCAATAATCAATCTGAAATAGCTTCTCGATATCCATCGGATCCCCGCAAACACAACATGTATGGATTACAAATAGATGATCTTGATCATGAACGGAGCTCACAAGATCTAGACATGAAAGCACAAAGGAGGAGAAACCAGCCATCTAGCTACTACATGGATCTGTAGTCCAAGGATGAACTACTCACACATCACACCGGAGGCTTGCATGGTGATGAAGGAAGCCTCCAGGTTGAATTCCCCTCTCCGGCAGGGTGCCTGGAAGAGCTTCAGATCCCTCCCAATCTAGGGATGGAGATGATGGTGGCTACAGACTCTTTCATGGATTTTTGATCGGGTACTTAGGGTTTTCTTCCCGAGGGAAACTTATAGTCGGAAGGGGAGGCCGAGGGGGTGCCAGGAGCCACCACACCACCCCCTGGCGCGGGCCCATCCTGGCCGCGCGGCCAGGTGGTGTGGCCGGCCCCTGGCCCTTCTCCGTCTCGTATTCGGGCACTTGATCACTTCCAGAAAAATAGGCACTTTGGCTTTTGTCCCGTCCAATTCCGAGAATATTCATTTTCTGACTTTCCTGGAACCATAAACATGGCACTGTGGCTCTTGTTAATAGGTTAGTCCAAGAAATCATATGAAAAGTACTCCAAAGTTGGAACAAAACACAAGAAAGTGGATAAAACTAAGCATGGAACATCAAAAATTATAGATACATTTGCAATGTATCAGACCCGCATGTGGGGCCCGCCAGTCGAACTGGCTAGTGAGACCGTTGCCTCTTTGCCTATATAAGGAGAGGCAAGGCCTCAGTAGAAAGGGTTGGTCTCATTGCATTTAACACGGTAGCTAGAGAATACAGCTCAAGGAGCACTTGTAGTTAGTATATCCCACATAGTCAGATCCGGCAGGAGTAGGAGCTTTACCTCATCACGAGGGATCCGAACCTAGGTACTTCCTGCGTCCATCTATGCTCGCTCGTATCCAATCTCGCCTGTAGATGCGGTCGATAGCTTCCCTGCCAGTCCCCACACCTTTATCTAACCTCTTTAGGTACTGCCGTTCTCAATACAACGACAGTTGCGCCTACCGTGGGGCAGATGGCTTCGACCGGAGTCACGTTCCGCATGGGACCCCGCACTTTAGCCGGTGAGCGCATGGCCTCTAGCCTGGTGCTCACGCTCGACAAATTCGACTGTGTCATCGACAACCCTTCCTGCTTCGCCGGAACCTCCTTCCCGGCAAACGGCACCGTCCTGCTATTCGGCGACCTCCTTGTCTACGTCGCCACCGTTCTAGAGCGTTTCCCTAGGGAAATCGTCTCTGTCGCGGAGCTGCCGCATCCGGGCGGTAGCGCCTCCGATGCATCCTGTGGCGTGGAGGTCATGATGGCCGGCTCCAGCTCTCACCCCTGCCAGCCGCGGGAGTGAGGCGCAGACGAGGTCGGAACTTCCGCCCCTCCGCAGCCTCAGAACCCGGTGGAGGATGCCATTGATCGGCTCCTGATGTCGGTTAACCTCGGGGATAACCAAGAGGAGAAGGAGGCCAATTTCGCCATGGAGAGACAGATCCTCCTCCAGGAGGCCATGGAACTGGCGGCTACCCTCAAGCAACTCGAGATCACCCGGCCCGAGTACGACCGCTCGCACGGCTTCAGTCCGGCTACCATGGAGCTGACCTAGCGCGACCAGGTACGGTGCCGGGGCGGGGAGCTGGGCGGTAGGATGGAAAAGGATGGGGAGCCGGATCATGCACCCGCCCTCATCCGGCCCACCTACAGCATGCCCATCAAGAACTTGCGTGCGGCGCGAGCTGCGGCAGAGGAACTGCCCAATCTGGAGGGCGAGGAGCGAGCCTGCCAGCACGCTCGCGTGCAGGAGCTCCTCCACATCGCGGACGAGCAGGCTGATGCCAACCGACAGATGCAGGAGGACCCCAGTTACTCCAAGGGGAGCAAGCTGCCTGCCAATAGGAGGGGCACGCCGTGTGATACCCAGCAGGCGTCCTCCCCTCAGTCGGCTAAGGCACGCAGCCGGCGGCGCAGCTCTGGCAACAGGGGCCAGCCGCGCCAGGAGCAAACGGTGAACAACAACCCGCCGCCTCCCCCTCCACCAACCGGAGCGCCTAGACCCACCGGTTCCCGTCTCTCGGGCTGGGTGGGAGCGCCCAACCCGGATTATCCGGATGCCCAAGACCGCATCGAGCTCCTCGCTCAAGCGCGCGTCACGAAGGAGGAAGATTCTATCGGCCCGGTTTGTTTTGGACCCCACATGCGGAACAAGTCGTTTCCGGATAAGTTCTCCCTACCCAGGGACACCCCCAAGTACGACAGCAGCATAAAGCCGGAAGATTGGCTGACCGACTATGCTACGGCAGTCCGCATCGCCCATGGGAATAAGCGCCCAACTGTGCGCTACGTCCCTCTTATGCTAACCGGATCGGCAAGGACGTGGCTCAACAGCCTCGCACCCAACAGCATCAACGTCTGGCCAGACTTCAAGAAGGTGTTCGTCTGCAACTTCAATGGCACGTACAAGCGTCCAGGGGGCCCGCGCGACCTATCCTTGTGCGTCTAGGGTGACCGCGGGACTGACCGCGAGTACCTCGCCAAGTTGACGGAGCTGCGTAACACCTGCGAGGGCATCCTGGAGAGCCAGGCCATCAGCTTCTTCATCGAGGGGTGCTGGGAAGGCACCATGGTTCACCACCGGCTACTTAGTGATGAGCCGAAAACCATGGCGGAGCTGATGACGGTTGCAGACTAGTACGCCATGGCAGATGCCGCCATGAAAAAGCCTCTCTGAGTAAATGTGGACGGGCATCCGACTCCTACGGAGCCGGCTCGCGACCGCCCGAGCAATCCGGCTGGTGAAGCCGGATCCTCCAGACGCTACGGCAACGACAACCGGTTCCACGGGGACCGCCAGGCCAGACAACAGAAGCCACGCTACCACGCACGACAGGTCATTGCTGCGGAGGGCGCGCCCGACGCGCCGGCTAACGACGAAGGAGGCAGAAGCCCGGGCTCACCTTCGACCAGATGTTTGATGGCCCGTGCAAGTGGCATAGCGGTCCCTTCAAACAGGCTACGCATACCACCCGGAATTGCAGCTGGACCTGCCAGCTAAAAGACCAGGGTAACCAGCCTCGTCTCCCCCCTCCCCCTCCTGGTGCACCCCCACCACCGGCTAGGGGAGCAGGCAATGATGGTAACGGCGGCAACAACGGCTACCCCAAGCCGCACGCCGCCTACCACATCTTCGAGACGGAGCAGGACGACAAGCACAGCCGCAGGCAGCGCTCCAAGGAGGTCAACGCCATCATCTCTCCGGTCCCCCATTACCTAAACTGGTCGGAAACCCCCATCACCTGGAACCGCGTAGACCAGTCGGAGCATCAGCTGACTCCTGGGGGCTACGCCATGGTGCTCGACCCCCTCACCGTCTCCAATGCGCGTACCTACCGATTATCGTGCGTCCTCATCGACGGAGGCAGCAGCCTCAACCTCCTCTACCCGTCCTTGCTGGATAAGCTGGGCATTCGCGAAAGAGAACCGCGCCCGACTACCACGACGTTCCACGGCGTACTGCCAGGGCCAGCTTGCGCCCCGCTGGGTAAAATCCTGCTGGACGTCATCTTCGGGACCGAGAAGAACTTCAGCCGTGAACCAATCTGGTTCGAGGTGGTAAACCTGACAAGCTCCTACCACGCTCTCCTCGGGCGCCCCGCCCTAACCAAGTTCATGGCCGTCCCCCACTACACGTACCTCAAGACGAAGATGCCGGGACCCCACGGCATGATCACCGTCGTTGGCTGCTTCAGGCGGTCGATGGAGTGCGCCTCAGCCGGTTCCAAGCTGGCAGAGGCCCTCATCATAGTCGACGAGAAGCGCGTGATCATGTGAAATGTGGCCATGGCCCAGTAGGACATGCCGGCTAGCAGCAAACCGGCTAGAGAAGGAGCTTTCTAGACGGCAAAGGAGACAAAGAGGATCCAGCTGGACACCTCCGACCCGACCAAGTTCGTCACCATTCGTGCCGGCCTGGACAGCAAAGAGGAAGGCGCGCTCGTCGACTTCCTACGTGAGAATCGGGACATCTTTGCATGGTCCCCCAAGGACATGCCGAGTGTGCCGAGGGAGTTCGCCGAGCACTCACTTCATGTGCGGCCGGATGCCAAGCCGGTTAAGCAACTGCTGCGCCGGTTCGTGGAGGAGAAGAGGAAGATAATCGGTGACGAGATCACATGGCTCCTTGCAGCCGGGTTCCTCATGGAAGTGTACCACCCGGACTGGTTGGCGAACCCAGTCTTGGTGCTGAAGAAGAACAAGACCTGGCGCATGTGTATCGACTACACCATCCTAAACAAGGCGTGCCCGAAAGACCCCTTTGCCTTGCCCCGTATCGATCAAGTTATCGATTCCACGGCCGGCTATGATTTGTTGTCTTTTCTAGATTCCTATTCCGGGTACAATCAGATCCGGTTAAACCTGGCTGATCAGATTAAGACATCATTTATCACCCCCTACGGGGCTTTCTGCTACGTAACCATGCCTTTCGGTCTAAAGAATGCAGGCACTACCTATCAACGCTGCATGCAGAAGTGCTTACACTCGCAGATAGGCCGAAACGTGCATGCTTATGTGGACGATGTGGTCATCAAGACCAAAGAAAAGAGCACCCTCCTCGAAGATCTGGGAGAGACATTTGGCAACCTCCGCCAGTACTAGATGAAGCTGAACCCAGAAAAGTGCGTCTTTGGAGTGCCATCGGGTCAGCTCCTCGGTTTCCTTGTATCACCATGAGGCATCGAGGCAAATCCGGAGAAGATCACGGCAATCAAGAGGATGCAGCTGCCCAGGAGCCTACTTGGAGTCCAAAAGTTCACCGGATGCCTGGCCTCCCTCAACCGTTTCGTCAGCCGGCTGGGAGAGAAGGCACTCCCGCTGTACCAGCTGATGAAGAAGACGGACAAGTTCTCCTGGACTTCGCAGGCCGACACCGCATTTCACGACCTCAAGCGCATGCTATCCACACCACCGGTTCTAGCCACGCCTACTAGCAAGGAGCCGATGTTGCTCTATATAGAAGCCATCAGCCGGGTCGTCAGTGTCGTCCTGGTGGTGTAGCGCCCCTAGGAAGGCAAGGCTCAGCCGGTGCAGAGACCCGTCTACTACCTCAGCGAGGTTCTCTCCCTCTCCAAGCAGAACTACCCCCACTACCAGAAAATGTGCTACGGCGTGTACCTGGCATGCAAGAAGCTCAAGCACTACTTCCAGGAGCATCCGATTAAGGTCGTGTGCACCGCACCCCTTTCGGAAATCATCAGAAACAAGGACGCCACCTGCCAAGTCGCCAAGTGGGCCATCGAGCTAGCCGCCTACTCCATCCAGTACGAGCCCCAGCTCACGATCAAGTCACAGGCATTGGCGGACTTCCTCGTCGACTGGGCTGAGACCCAGTATCTCCTACCGGTTCTGGATTCAGACCACTAGAAGATGCACTTCGACGGGTCGAAGATGCTCTGGGGCTTGGGAGCCGGCATCGTGCTCACCTCGCCCAAGGGAGACCGGCTGGAGTACATGCTGCAGATCCACTTCAAGGCCTCCAACAACAGAGCCAAATACGAGGCACTGGCGCACGGACTCCGGCTAGCCAAGGAGATCGGTGTCAACCGGATCCTGTGCTTCGGTGATTCGGATCTGGTGGTCCAGCAAATATCCGGAGAATGGGATGCCAGAGATGCAAACATGGCCCTCTACCGGTTCAACATCCAGAAGCTCAACACCTCCTTCGACGGATGTGAATTCCATCACGTCCCCTGCGCCAACAACAAGGCGGCCGATTCACTCGCCCGAGTCGGATCCACCAGGCAGGCGATCCCACCAGCGGTTTCCTTGGAGCACCTATGCAAGCCCTCCATCAACCCTTCACAGGAATCGGACTCCATCATCTGGGCAGGGAGCGCTCCGGCGGACGGAGCAGCAGAAGCAGAGCCGGCAGAGCCGCCAAGGAAGAAGACCCGCACCAACTGCGGCAAGGCAGTGCCCTCTGGCTTGCAAGACCCGAGGGCTGCTGGTTTGTCAAGCAGCTCGGGGGCTGCTGTCCTGGGTACACCACCCAAACGACCCCCCGACATCCGTCAACCGGAGAGAGGGAGCGTCCTCGTCATTCGGGAAGTGCCATCCTGGGCATAGCCCTTCCTCAACCACATCGCCAATGGAGAACTTCCGGATGACGAGGTGGAAACCAGGAAAATCCGGCGCCGCACGCACACGTACACCATCATCAACGGTGAACAGTACAAGCGCAGCATATCTGGCATTTTCCAAAGATGTGTCGATGTAGACACGGGCTACTGGCTACTCAAGGACATCCACCAGGGCGAGTGCGGGCATCACGCTTCGTCAAGGGCGATAGTCGCCAAGGCGTTTCGCCACGGTTTCTATTGGCCCACCACCCTCGAGGACGCTGAGCAGCTGGTAAACGCGTGCATTGGGTGCCAGCATTTCGAGCAGCTCAGGCACATGCCAACTTTAGTACTCAAGACCATACCAATCACCTGGCCCTTTGCGGTCTGGGGCCTCGACATGGTCGGTCCCTTCAAGCGAGCACGCGCAGGTATGACCCATCTGCTGGTGGCGGTGGACAAGTTCACGAAGCTGATCGTGGCAAAGCCCATCCGGAAGTTGGACGGAGTGACAGTCTTCACCTTCTTCACCGACATCATCAACCGATTCGGCTACCCCAATAGCATCATCACCGACAACGGCACGAATTTCGCCAAGGGGCCTTCGCTCGGTTCTGCAGCAACAAGGGCATCCGGCTGGACATTGCCTCTGTCGCCCAGTCGCAGTCCAACGGGAAAATGGAAAGAGCAAATGGCTTGGTGCTGGCCGGCATCAAACCACGTCTCATCGAGCCGTTGGAGCGGTCACCTGGATGCCGGATCGAGGAATTCCGGCTGTGCTGTGGAGCCTCCGCACCACACCGCATAGGTCAACCGGCTACACACCATTCCTCCTGGTCTACGGATCGAAAGCCGTCCTCTCCGCGGACATCGAGTTCAACTCACAGCACAAGCTCCTACACGACAAAAAAGCCAACCAGGAGGTCGGGAGGACGGAGTGGATCTCCTGGAGGAGGCCCATGAGCTGGCTCTGTCCAGGTCAGCCCTGTACCAGCAGCGACTACGTCACTACCAATCTAGCCGAATCCGCCCAGTTGCATTCCACGAGGGCGACCTGGTTCTCCGGCTGGTGCAAGACACGAAGGGCATGCACAAGTTATCGCCACCCTAGGAGGGCCCCTTCATCATCAGCTGGGCGCTGCCCAATGACTCCTACTACCTCATCGACGCACAACAGCCGCGCAAGAACAAGATGGACAAATCAGACGAGGAAACCGAGCGTCCCTGGAACATGGCCCTGCTGTGCCCGTTTTACACCTAGTCGCCAGACAATGTATGTATCTCGCAAACCCTACGAATGAAAATGCGGACCCCTACGAGAATGTCGGGGGCTCCTTGCTAGAAATGTGTTTTTGCATCTGCTTTTCCGGTTCTGATTTTCCGGCTCCGGCAACCCCTACCCGGGGGCTCGCTGGCTGGCCCGGCCTGATAAGTCAACAAACTGACTGAGTAGTGTGCGACGATGTCAGAGGCCCATTCTTCGTCTCAGCTACAGACCGTAACCCGGCTGTCCGGCTAGCAAGAGCAAAAGCCTGAGGAATCACACACGAAGAACGGGGAGGAGACGCGACAGACCGGGCGTCTCGGCCTTGCAACTAGCTTAAACCAATCCGGTCACTAAGCCGTTAGTACCGTGCGTGATGTACTGTCAGCTCCCTTCGATTCTGGCTGCAGAACGCAACCCGGCTGCCCGGCAAGGACGTAGCGAAAATAGCAGAGCACACGGGAAAGCGACCAACTGTCTAGAGAGGCACAAGCTAGTTTTCAAAAAAACAAGTCGTTTTCCGGCTACAATTTGGCAGACTAACCTATTAAACTGTGAGGATATACGTGTATGTGTATGTATATTCTTGTCTGACTACCTTGAGTCGGAATTCAGGAAGGAAAGGAGAAGAAGATGCAAAGTCCTTGCCTTCATCAAGCGCTCCGAATCTTGGGGGCTACACCCACTGGGTGCGCTCGCGCGCCCCTAGTGGAATCTTGTAGTTCCTGACCGGCTAAAGGCATTTAGCTGGCCGTTCGGAGCCCAGGTGAGGGCAAGGGGCAGGTGCAAAAGAAAGCAAGGAAGATTCGAAGAACCTGGCTACGCCAGCTACTCCGAATATCGGGGGCTACACCCAGTGGGTGCGCTCGCGCGCCCCCACTAGAATGTTAGCTCCCCCAGCTGAAGGTGTTCAGCCAGCGAAGGCAACCGACTAAGAAGAGTCTAGTCGGATAAAGATAGAAGATTTGGGAAACGAGGGAAGATTCGAAGCACCTAGCTACGCCAGCTACTATGAATCTAGGGGGCTACACCTAGTGGGTGCACTAGCGCACCCCCACTGGAGGCGTAGTTCCTCCGGCTAAAGGTGTGTAGCCGGACGAAGCAAGCTGGATAAAGTTAACCAGCGAAATATTGAAAGAAAATTCGAAGCACACAAGTTGAAGGAAACCCAAGCAAGTTTAATATTAACAAACAGAAAGGAGGCGAAGCTCCCATAAGTTACCCGGCATCAGAGACAACCGGTATAGAAAGACAAGTTTCACACATAACTGAAGCAAGACAAATAAACCCGGCATCCCGGGGCAGTAACTAAGCGGTAGGACCCTTGCCGTGAGGAGCATCTTGACCGACAGAAGCTTTAGGCGGAGGATGAGGCACGGAGCTCGATCCGGTTCCAGCGCCCACAGGCGGCGGCGGCGGGCCTTCCACGTCAGGAGTACCGACGGACTCCGAGTCAGTGAGCACCTCGTCGGGGTCCACATAGTCGGCGATCTTGATAGCGGATCTGCAGAGCTCGGATGGGCTTGGCGGATGGCGGCAAGATCAGCGCCGGCATGGAAGCCTCTGTCGATCTTCTCGACGCGGGCGTCCTTGTACCAGGAAAGCATGAGGGCTAGAGCCATTTCTGCTCCGGCTCGCGCCGCCAAGTCCCGCAGCCGGTCCACTTCAGCCGGCACCTCTCCCACCTTCGCAGCCAGCTGCGCCATCGTCTCCGGAACCGGAGCCTCTAGCCACAGGAAGGAGAAGACGTCTCGTGCCGCTTGACGAAGCTTGGCAGCTTCTTTGCCAAGAAGGACGACGAGCTCCTGGGCCGTCGGCTGCGCTCCCGGACAGTTCTCCTACAGCCAGTTGTAGGCCAGCAGGTCTATGCCGGGATAAAACACTGTCAGAAAAGAGAGTTAGATCCGGCTACCGGATCTAGAAAGAAAAGAAGGCGGAAAAGGGGAACTTACCCTTAGCTGTGTGGCCGACCTGCATCAGCTCCTCCACAAGAGCCTTCTCCTTCATTGCCAGCCGTTTGATCTCCTTCTCTTGGTTCTTGTTCTGGGCCTCGAGAAGGTTGAAGGCTTCGATCCGGCTGGCGAGTGAGGCGTCGTGCTCCTTGATGGTAGCCTCCAAGTCGTCTACCCTCGCGTGCCAATCCTTATTCTGCAGCCGTAGATTAGAGTTGGACTTGCTCAGCCAGTCGTTCGCTTTCTTCAAGCGATCGATCTCGCGCTGAGCGCACACGAGGATGGCTGCAACAAACCGGCTCTGGGTGAAGCGAACTTACTGTGGGAAGTCCCGTTGGCAGTAGCAAGCTTCTGCTCCAGGGACTGGTTCCCGCCGGCTGTGGCCTCCAGCAGCCGGATCTCCTTCACCGCCGACTCGAGTGTGGCGGCGAGGTCCATCAGCGAGGCTACGGAGGAAGCATCGTCATCCATGGCATTGACGGCCAAGGATTCCTTCGCGGCAACCACCGCCGTCCTCCACTCCTCCCCCGGCTCCTCGTCGGAGTTTTCATCACCGACAACTACGAGCTCCTTCTCGGAGCAGCCCCCCGCGTGCTGGCGGAAGAGCCACCCGGCTGGGAAGACTCAGCCTCCGGCTAGGGCAGCCGGTTCAGCTCAAGGCGGAGGTGGAGGCGGCGCCTCGGATGAAGGAGGGGCGCTGGCAGGCGCAGTCGGAGCAGCGGGCGGCGACCCGGTCGACACTCCTGCCGGGCTCGCGGCTCCAAAGGAAACCAACGTGCTAAGAGGATAGAAGAAGAAAGGGAAGAAAGAAATGAAAATAAGCCAAAGGCAGAAAGAGAGAAAAGGAAGAAGGCGGAAAACGATGAAGGCGAAAGGAGGAGAGACATACCCTGGCACAACTGGAGGGGGCCCCTTCTTCCGGCCAAGGCGGCTCGGCGGCAGGGCGCTGGTCCGGCTCCTCTTGGGAGCCGGCTCCTCCACGGCAGACCGGTGGGATCTAATCCCGCCAGCTTCACCGTCCGCCGCAGGGCGCAGCGCCGGATCGGTGGTCGGCACGGCCTCCTCCTCCTCGTCAACCTCGGGGTGAGGGTCGGCAGTCGGCTCGTCGTTCCGGCTGGGGAAGGCATCCTCGTCCTTGTCCGACTCCTTGCCAGACCGCCGAGCACGCGGCTCGGGCAAGTTAGGCGTAAAAACCTCAGGAGGGGACTCACCCTCCTCGCGAATGGTGCAAGGGAACATCTCCCGAATACAAGAGATTAGTCAGACGAAACAAGAAAGAAAGGCAAGAAATAAGAAGGAAAAAGTCCGAATAAAGTGACCTACCCGGGGCGCGCAGTTCTCCTGACTATAGGGCGCTAGACTGAACTTCCAGCCCTCCGGCAGCCGCTATTTGGTGATCGTCCACACCCACTCCTTCAGGTTGTGGTAGCGGGGATCGCGGCGCGACAGCCGGGTCGGGTCTAGCCGGCCAGAGTAATAGCGCATTTTATGCGCTCACTTCTGCAACGACATCATCAGCCGGGACATCCAGCTGAGGGTGACGTCCAGGCCGGTCAGCCGAAAGTGGACGAGGGAGCGCATGCGCTTCAGCATCTGATCCGACTCCGCCTTGTCACCATGGATCTTTAAGTCCGAGTTCAACCGGCTAGACTCGACATCCTTGAAGGCCGGAAGGTTGATCCGGTCGACGTTGCTGAGGTTCTTGACATAGAAGTACGACTGCTGCCACAGCCATACCATGTCATGCAGAAGAAACTTGGGGTAGCCGGTCTGTGAGTGGGAGTAGATGGACGCGCCGCTGCAGACGACTAGTAGCCCTTGCGTGAACTGCACCTGTGGCCGGATTCGAAAGAGCCGGCAGAATAGCCCGAGATCCATCTGGATCCCGAGGTAGCTCTCGCAGAACGCCACGAAGTGCGCCAGCGTGCTGATTGCGTTGGCGCCGAGGTGATGGAGGCGGAGGTCGAAGAACACCAAGAAGGTGAGGAAGAAAGGGTGCACCGGCAGCATGAACCCGCGCGATAGGTGCGAGAGGAAGATGACGCGCTCCCCCTCCGCCGGGTGCGGCGACACCTCTCCCGCCGGTGCCAACCGCACCGCCACCTCCTCCGCCGACGGGAGAACGCGGGTGTCACGGTACTTCTGGATCGGATCTTCGGTGACGGAGGAGCCGCACCAAGCTCCGCGGTCGGCGGCGATCTCCGGCTGGCAGGGGGAGCATCGACGGAGGAGTGGCGGTGGCCCATAACATCGACAACGACGAGCGGGCGGCGTAGCGGGCTACAGGGAAGGAAGGAAGGAGCTCAGAAGGCAGGGGCACGGAAGGGAAGGGGCAACTGGCAGCGGGGGAGCGAAGGAAGGGAACTTCCTCCCCCGCAGCGTCCCTTTAAAGGGACAAAAGCGCAAACGTCAACGGCGCCACGTGGCATGCAACCGGACGACCCTCACCCCAACAGCCGCCTAGATCCCATGTGCCGAAGCGGGATGCGCAGAAGATCCCGGAGCAGGAACCGAAGCGCCGGGCAACGACTTCCCGACGTGACGTCTGACGGGACGTTACGCTGCCCGCCGCAGTGCAATGATGGCGCGTGCGCTCGTGGCCGGCGTCAGCACTGACGTCACGAGTAGCGCAACCGCCAGGAACAGCCGGACAAAAATTCAAAATCAGGAGGGAGCACGCGCACATGTCGCCTAAGGGTGGAATCCACACACGCTCGGGGGCTAGTGTCAGGGGGATGATCCCCAGGTACCCCAACCAGACAAGAAGCTGAGCAGTGGGATCGCGTCCGGCTGACCAGAGGCAGCCGGACAAGGCAAGACAGGCCGACTATCGCATGGTAGCCGGATCAGCAAGAAGTAGCCGGCTACGGCGACGTAGCCAGAACCAATCAGTGAGACAAGATGACGTGTGTATCAGTGCACGGAACACCATGCACGATGACAAGACCGGCAACTACTCGGCCATACCGAAGACTTTGTAGGCTGGTGCTGACGATAGGCTCGCACGACGTCCACTGTATCTACGACAGCCATACCGCTCGTACTCCGATGTGATATACCATACCGGACACTGTAGATGACCAGCCGGCTGGGACCCGCATGTGGGGTCCGCTAGTCGGACTGGCCAGTGAGACTGTTGCCTCTCTGCCTATATAAGGAGAGGCATGGCCTTAGTAGAAAGGGTTGTTCTCATTGCATTTAAGACGGTAGCTAGAGAATACAGCTCAAGGAGCACTTGTAGTTCGTATATCCCACATAGTCAGATCCGGCAGGAGTAGGAGCTTTACCTCATCATGACGGCTCTGAACCTGGGTACTTCCTGCGTCCAGCTACGCTTGCTCGTATCCAATCCCGCCTGCGGACGCCATCGATAGCTTCCCTGCCAGTCCCCACACCTTTAACTAACCTCTTCGAGTACTGTCGTTCCCAATACAACGACATCCAAACATTATTTCCTTGGGTGGTTAGGTAGGGCTTGATTTACTGATTCACTGAGAGTTGGAATCATGTCAAAGTATTTACCAGAATGCCCTCAGTAAATTCCCCAAACTCAGTTCTGCATGCAATTTGTCTTTTAATCAGATTTAAAATACAGGTCCAAATTGTGTGAGGTCAATGTAATTGGATATGTATTACAAATACCTTCCAGTAGGATTTGGAATCACTATTTTTGGAGTTGCCAAACTTCTGGAATGATTTATCTAGTGATAATACCACCTATAGAAGTATTTAATTCACTAAAATTCAATAGAGGATCAATAAAATTTGATCTCCTGGGTTTTGATAGAATATAGTGTACCATATCACAGAGAGTTGGAATCAACCAAAAATATGTATTTATGTATCCTAGAGAATTTTCTAAAGGTAGATATGGATGTATTTTGTTATTTTTACTGGGGTAAAACCAGGGTTCAACTTGACAAGAGATAAATGCTAACTGATAGTTACAGTAATAACCTTTCAGGGGAAGTTTGTTTCATCCTATTTGAGCTTATATAGCTCACTGTGGAATTTATCTAGTGCAAAATATACCTATTTAGTGGATATAATGCTAGTGAATAATGATATTTATATTTGGAAAAATACTTGTTCTGCATGTTGCACAAAACACTAAGGTACTTGGTTAAAATTAGATATGTACAAAAAGTAGCACTTTCCATTTTTATTTCTATTTAAATCAACAAGTAACTTGTAGATCTGGATTTACCTCAAAAAAATAAAAGGAAAAGGGGCAGGTGGAAGCCGGGTCGGGAATACGAAGTAACTGGGCCACAGGGGAGGATTCGGCCGACCCAGGCGTCACTACACGGTGGGATCCCGTTTGAAATCGGCCAGGGCGGGGCCCAACTGTCATTGAGAGTGGGTGCTGAATTGGTAAGGAGAGCTACCAGCCACTGGATCTATGCGCGATGGAAGGAAGGCGTGCGTCTTCAACCTTTGTTCGGCGCGAGGAAGGGGAAAACCCTAGGTTCCGCCAGCGGGGGTCCGAGAGCTTACCTGAGGACTCGGGGGAGGTTGAGGAGGCGCTAGGGCGACGCGGTACTTCGCACCGAGCTCAACAAGGGGCGGCAGTGGGGTCTTCTTCCTCGGAAAGACACTCGCACACGAGTCACGGTGGTGCAAGCTTCGGTCTCGACAGGGAGGCCCCCAGGGTTCACTACAGGTCGAAGATAACGATGCGGTTAGCTTCAGAAGACCAAGGGGAGTCAAGGGAGGTGACATGCAGGGAGAGAGTGCAAGGGATGGAGGGGCTACGCTCAGATCTTCTCCATGGCCTAGAGCTTCCCTTGCTTTCTTTCTCGGGCAAGAAGGGGCAGGGAGAGGGAGTGGGGGTATAGGGAGAGAGGGAGGAAGCAAATGAGGAAGGGAGGGGGGTGCTATGCTGGCCTTTCTCCTTATAAACCGAAGGGGGTGGGTGTAGAGTGGACTATGTCCATTTGTGGGAAAGGGGGGTGTTGCTCAGATATTGGTCGAATGAGGAGGTGGAGGGGGTGAGGTGGGACACTGGGGTCGAGCAGTGAGTGGTGGAATGGGTGTTGTGGCTGCTATCCCTTTATTTTGGCTTTTATTAAAAGGGCATGCCTCTCTCTTTCCAAGCATGTAAGGATAAGAGTGGGGGCTAGGGTTTTTCTACAGTAACTCTACTGTACCACATGACCAGGGGGTGTTGTTGCTGGGGTGATGTATTAGACAAGTTTGGAGGTAGGTTGGATTTGATTTAGTTCAAGTTTTGATTGTTTTGCAAAATTTCATCACATGAGTGCTTGTGAAGGAGTTCAAAAATTTGCATTGGAAAAGGTGGGGAAGATGGTACTAGTAAATGAACTTGGTCAAGGTACATCACCATGAATTATTTGGGATTTATTGGATGAATTTTGGTCCACTTTATATCAAGTATTCAAATTGTGCAGAAGTGGTTTTTAGGGTTTGATTTGATATTTTTGAATTGGTCAAGGATGGTTTTTGGCTTAGTATGATCCCAATTATGAGTTCACACATTGGAGAATTTTCCCAATATTTATTGAGGCCTAAAAGTATTTAAAACATTTATTTTATCCTTTCTACCATTTAAGAAAATAGGCAAAAAGAATTATTAATAGTCTTCAAAAATAATTATTTTTGAAGTGGGAAGATAGGGTGTTATATATGGGCCTCAAAAGTGCTTAGAGTTGGGGAAATTCTTTGTCAAAAACCAAACGAATTAAATAGTTTTTGAGATTTTGCCCATTAAACGAATTAAATAGTTTTTGAGCCATAATAATTATGGATATTATTTGGTAAATCTTATATCCAAGTTATATGATGTCCACATGCTGTATCAATCATTTCCAACCTTTGGTTTTGAGGATTTAACTTGATTTGGATGGAGAACAAGGGATAAAGGATCTTGGGCACTATTACTTTTATACCATCATAACATGGTTGGATCTTGGAGCTCAGAGCTCACCTTGGTTCAGGGGGTAGATGGATGGATATACCAAGTGGTGTAGATTACCATGGTATAGAAGTTTGAGGTTGATAAGGATTGAGCCTTCCTAGGATTGATACCAAACTTTGAATAAATTAAAGGTGTCATAGCAGATTATCATGTAGCCTTCAAAACCATGTGGGTTTTAGAGGCACAAGAATCCAATTTAAAAAAGTGAAGTAGGGATGTATAGACCTTTATTAGTAGAACACAATAATGTTAAGATTTGGTCCAAAGGAGGTAGGATGAAGGCGTGAGCTTCTGCTGAAATATGCATGTTGATAAGATTTGCGAGAATTGCTAATTTCTGGTCTATGAAACTATCAAGAACAAGTGGGTTAGAAGATGGTCTAACCAAGGGAAAGAGTGGTCTTTGGTAGTCCTTATGATGTTCTACAATATGGTTCAAGTGCATTACCAAAAATTCAGAAGGGTTGAGAAAGAGAGGCACGCCAAGAAATGATGTTGAAAATGTTTCTAGACTTAGTCAAAATTTATCAGATTTAGGGTTTTTGACTAGAATATGAGTGGAGATGTTTTTCATGGGTTGCAAGGTATCAAAGCATCATCATGTGGATGATGTTGAAGTATATATTGAGTAGAATAGATCCATGCTTGATATTGGTCTTCATTGACTTGGAACCTTCTAGAATGGATCACTTTAGAATTGGTCTGGTTAAGGGTTTTAGATGATCACCTAGTGGCTATAGATTAGATACAGCTTGGTTAAATTTCTTAGGGTTGATACAATTGGATTAGCTAAGTGTTATATGGTGAGCTCGTAGGGTAGCTCATACTACTTCTAAGCAATCAAGTCAAGCAACAGATCAAGGCAATTCATCTTAGTAGATCAAGACAATTCATCTTACAAATAAAACAAATCTACTACCATGGGTACCTCCAAGTCTAGCTTGAGGTAAGGATGGATATTTTAAAAGGGTGGAGTTTGAATAAGGTGAGAGTCCTTGGTACTTCTACCAAGAGTACAATTCAAAAGCTTTGTACAAGTTTTAGAAGAACCTAGAGGTAAGAGTAGTTGAAAGCTCTGTCTTGAAACCATAAGGAGATTATATCATATAGATCTGTATTATTTTGTCAATAGAAGCTACTAAAATAGTTACGGTTGCAAAGGCACCTTAGCTCAGGTTTTTGAAATGCCAGACCATTTGAGAATAGGTAGATTGATCCAAGATAGTTTGTTAACTAGCTTTTGTCAATTGATGGTGAGGTAGGGAGTATATCAGATGTTATACATTTAGATGCATAAGCACAAACAAACAACAAGCGAACACTACAACACTTAACAATAAAAAGTTTTTGTTCCCCCTTATTTTTGCATTCTGGACAATTAATTAGGGTTGCTGGAATTGGGATGTTACATTTCTGTGGTACCTTCAGGGTTTTGCTTCCTCCCTTTTATAACGGTGGTGCTACAATCATCTAATTTGTATCTTGTGTGTTGTAAATTCATCCAATCTTTCTGTTCTTGAATTATTTATCTATATGTTCCCTTGAAAGATATTTGTATCTTTGAAAAACTTATGAGAAGGATGAGCATTGGTGAAGTTGGAGTATACCTTGAGCATGTGTTGTTCATGCCAATGGAACCATCGCGAAACCTAATCATTGTGTCTTTTCATATGATTTTCTTTGTATCTTCCGGTATTTCCCTTCTCGACGGCATCATCTACGCCAGATCCGACGAAGAGCCTACATCACTCCTTTGTTTCTGAACATTGTTTGTGAAGATCTTCAGTCTGAATTCCGAGAGTTGGTTGCACGATTCTTCTATTCATGTACAGAGTAATGCATCGAGTGCGGGATGGACTGATCACCCTGCCCGACTCTTACTGTTCACTCTTGTACATCGAATTGGTGGATCAATGTGACTTTTACTCCTTTCATGGATGTTATAGGTGACGTTACCTTTTGGGACCTTTAACTTCTTCCTTTGTTTATCCGGAACGTTCTCTTGACGGACATGAACAATGACCCCTTTTTGGTGGTGTTGCAAATTTCAAGATAGAACAAGAATCTTTGTTAGTGGTGTCGCGAGGACCTACACGAAGTGAGAGTCTGACCATCAGCCTTCTTCCCCGTACCATGAGGCGGATCTCGAGGGCGAGATCCCTTGTTAGTGGTGTCGAATTGTAGCACCCTGATAAAATCCCTACTAGAAAATCGCATGTTATTTTTATTTTGTGCATCATCATGACTGCATGCTCATGTCATCATGCCACATTGCATTTGAGCATCATCATTCATCATGCATATTATTTGCCTAAAACTATTTTTTTAAAGCCTATACTTGTTTTCTATTTGCCTCCCTCGTTATTTCAAACTATAAAACCTCGTTCTTTTCCGGATCTTTTATTTGTCTAAAACCTATTTATAAAATCCTATCTAAAAAGAAAACAAATAAAAATAAAATTAAAAAATGTTTTAGGGGGGGCCGCCAGTCGGCAGGCCCAATGCCCAGCAGCTAGTATCCTACAACCCCGTCTGGAACAAACCAAACCCTAGCGGCCATCCCACCCTCCGCCATCGCCACCCTGGAACCGCACTCACGCACGCGGTCGATCCCCCCACCTGCCCCGCACCCATCATGCACCCCGCGCGAACCCCACCTTGGCCCTACCCCAATACGACCGACAAGCAACGTGAATCCCCACACGCACAAAGTAATTTGGAGCTTTATTACTATCTTGTACTTATGCCATGCTTTACTGCTTTATTTACGATTGTGCGTGGAGCACCTGTACAATTTTGGAATGCAAAGTGTTTTCACGGTATCGACAAGCCCAGTCACACTTTCGGGTTCCCTGTCGTTTATAGCCATTGATGCAAACCCTGGGTTCGTCTCGGAGCTGGCCAACTTCGTCACGAGTAGATTAGTGTGGTGCCCCCCCCCCTGAAATAATGTATGAATCATGTGATTGCTTTGTCATGAAAGCCTCGTTGGGTTTTATTTGGTTTTTTCAAGTTGATCGTGTGTGTTACCATTTGTGCACCCCTGCAGGATAAAACTTTTTGAAAGCCGTGTCTGCGGTTATGGACGACAATGACTAAAGTAGTGCTATAAATTTGACTTTGACATGTCTAGTAATCGGTTTCACTACAACGGAATGAGTAAATAAAAGTGCCAACAACTGCTGGATTTGTAATGTATTATGCTAATTTTATCTGACTAGTAAGTGCCACAACTATAATGGAATGAATAAAACTACCAACTGTGTGAGTTCCTCGGTTTGAATTCCTCGTGTGGTCTCGAGGGGGAAATACAAGGATGCGTATGTTTTGGTGTTACTATCAGGTTGGATCCGAATAGGTCTTTCTTATCCCTCTCTAATAGCCGACAGTTGAATCAAGTCTCTATAGATTGTTTAGTGCATGTTGTGCTGCCGCTTCAGTCCACGATACCTATGTAGGCGAGAGCCGCTGAATTCTAGACTCGCCGTGTACTGGCCTCAGTACTGACCGCTCCCTTTTTATTTTTCCCTTTGTCGGCACCCCTTTTGTTTTAGCAGGTATGAGATCGGCGTCGTTAGCAGGGTTACCCTTCCGGATTGGCCTGGGCAGGGTTATGGACGCCATTGGTTATTCTTCAGGGCTCTTAGCTCCATTTGCATCTTATCCATACACGAATGTTGTATCGTTTTCAAGGTGATTTGGATCTTTGTTTTGTATATTTGTATTTTTGACTCATGGAGTTGTTGTTGTATATATATATATATGTTCTGTGGATTCCATCGTGGACTATTGTGCAATGGTATTACTTCGTCTTCCACCCACACGCAAGTACCTAGTGGGCATCTTTGAATTGTTTCTATCCGGGTTTGGTAGGAACCGCTGAAATCTACATAGGGTCGATTCGAGGGTGTTACGATAGATGACATGTTGGGTGAACAAATTACAGCGGGGCAATTGACAGACACCAAGAAAGCATACATGCGTATACTAATCATGTTGACTCCTATGAGATTTGATTGGGCATTACAACATTATACATAGACCGTAATCCAACTGCATCTATGACTAATAATCCACCTTCAGGTTATCATCCGAACCCCCTCTAGTATTAAGTTGCAAGCAAGAGATAATTGCTTTACGAACTGCGTGTAAAGTAGACAATACGATTGTTCTATGAACAAAGGAATGTTGTTTTCTCCCTAGTAGCAACAGTACATCTAGTAACTTAGAGATTTCTGTCACTTCCCCTGATTACTAGAGGCATGAACCCACTATCAAGCATAAATACTCCCTCTTGGAGTTGCTAGCATCTACTTGGACAATATATCTACTAACAACGGAAATCATGCAAGATCACAAATAACAAAGACATGATAGAATCAATAATCAATCTGAAATAGCATCTCAATATCCATCCGATCCCGCAAACACAACATGTAGGATTACAAATAGATGATCTTGATCATGAACGGAGCTCACAAGATCTAAACATGGTAGGACAAAGGATAAGAACCAACCATCTAGCTACTACATGGATCCGTAGTCCAGGGATGAACTACCCACGCATCACACCGGAGGACGGCATGGTGATGAAGAAGGCCTCCAGGGTGATCTCGCCCCTCTGGCAGGGTGCCGGGAAGAGCTTCAGATCCCTCCCGATCTAGGGATAGAGATGACGATGTCTACAGACTCTTTCGTGGAATTTTGATCGAGTACTTAGGGTTTCTATATCGGAGGCTTCTTATAGGCGAAAGGGCAAGGTCGGTGGAGTGCCAGGGGGCCCACACCATCCCCAGGCACGGGCCAGGTCTGGCCGCGCGGACAGGTGGTGTGGCCGGCCCCTAGCCCCTCTCCGTCTTGCCTTCTGGGTTCATGTTCCCCTCGGTAAAATATTGACTTTGGCTTTTGTCCCGTCCAATTCTGAGAATATTCATTTTCTGACTTTTCTGGAACCAAAAACATCAGAAGACAGGCAACTGGCACTATGGCATCTTATCAATAGGTTAGTCCAAGAAAGTGTATAAAAATACTCCAAAGTGTGGACAAAAGATAAGAAAGTAGATATAAAACAAACATGGAACATCAAAAATTATAGATACGTTTGCAACGTATCAACATCCCCAAGCTTAACTAATACTTGTCCTCGAGTAGGTAAGTGATAAAAAGATAGAATAATCTTTTAGGTGAAATGCATCATCACAAACTTGATCAAAGTATTTGTAAAACATTGATAGCTGGGATCATAGTACTTTAACATAGTTTGAAAGATATAGTTCTAACAATAAGACATAGCAACTATGTTGTAGCGTGAAAAGGTACAAACAAAAGATTCATGAATAACAATGCTTTGCAAGACGTTTGTTCATTCCACATAAAGAAAACATAATGAGAATGGTATTCAGCTTGTCCCTCATAGTGTAGCAAACATAAATGCATAGGACACCTTCAAAGTTCATAAGGGTGACTAGATACAAATAGTTTAAGAACAAGCAATATCAAAGTTATGCATCAATCAATAAGTCTTGGGACAATGCACCTTAAACTAAGAATGACCACTATGCTCTCTCAATAGGTGCATAAAGATAGAAGATAGAGACTCAACATAAAGTAAAAGAAAGGCCTTCATAGAAGGAAGCAGGGATTCAGGTCTCATAAAGAGAGCTTCCAAAAATCATGGTACTTATTAGCTTTCAACTCTCATTGCCCCTATCATAAGCATCTTTAGGTGATTAAGGTTAAAGTGACACAACAAAGAGGATATGCTTGACAAGTTATAAGTTGAAATATCATGCCCCTTGCTTACGAGTACCGAACCTCATGCTACTCAACTTCAGTCACAAGTAAGCTCTGGTCATTGTAAGTACATATGTTTCAAAGAGAAGCCAACGGGGTACCCCTTGCCCCATGACACAGGAGCTATCTGATGACCCACAAGTATAGGGGGTGTATCGTAGTATTTTTGATAAGTAAGAGTATCGAACCCAACGAGGAGCAGAAGGTGCTGGCTAGTGGTATGGATCAGGAATTCTCTGCAAATACTTAGCAAACAGATTTTTAGGGTTTTTTGATAAAGCAAGTAAACAAAGTACGAGTAAATAAAAGACAGAAGGAATAAATGCCGCAAGTGGCCCAATCCTTTATGCAGCAAAGGACAAGCTGGTTGCATTACTTAAGATGACCAAACATTCTCGAGGACACATGGGAAGACTGTCAAGTGCTTTCGCTTCATATAGTTGATTAATCTTCTTTAGCTTGCTAAGTGTTGTGTGGGTTTTCAATCATATCTTGTCATGAGGATCGGTCTTCGTAAGTAAGGGGCATGAGATTTCGGTTTATAACTTGTCAAGCATATCCTCTTAGTTGTGTCACTTTAACCTTAATCACCTTCAAGATGCTTATGATAGGGGCAATGAGAGCTGAAAACTACAAGTACCATAATTTTTGGAAGCTCTTTACGAGACATGAATCCCTACTTCCTTTTACAAAAGGCTTTTCTTCCACCATTATATTGAGTCTCCACCTTCTATCTTTATGCACCTACTTTGAGAGCATAGTGGCCATTCTTAGTTCTATGTGCATTGTCCCAAGACTAGTTGATTGATGCATAACTTGTTATTGCTTGTTTGAAACTATTGTATCTAGTCACTCTTATGAACTTTGAAGGTGTCCTATGCATTTATATTTGCTACTCTATTGAGGGACAAGCTGAATACTTTTATGCTATGTTTTCTTTATGTGAAACAAACAAACGTCTTGCAAACCATTGTGATTCATGAATATTTTGTTTGTGTCTTTTCATGTTGCATCATAGTTTCTTTGCTTATTGCTAGAACTTTGTCTTTCATGTTATGATTGAAGTACTATGATCCCAGCTTTGAGTGTTTTGCAAATACTTTGATCAAGTCTTTGATGGTGCATGTCACCTCAAAAATTCTTTCTTTTTATCACTTACCTACTCGAGGACGAGCAGGAGTTAAGCTTGCGGATGTTGATACATTGCAAATGTATCTATAATTTTTTATGTTCCATGCTTGGTTTTATCCACTTTCTTGTGTTTTGTTCCAACTTTGGAGTACTTTTCATATGATTTATTGGACTAACCTATTAACAAGAGCCACAGTGCCAGCTGCCTGTTTTCTGCTGTTTTTGGTTCTAGGAAAGTCAGAAAATGAATATTCTCGGAATTGGATGGGAAAAAGCCAAAGTGCGTATTTTTCCGGAAGTGATCAAGTGCCAGAATATGAGACAGAGAAGGGCCAGGGATCCACTAGACCACCTAGCCGCGCGGCCAGGCTTGGCCTGGCCCAGGGGGTGGTGTGGCCACTCCCGGTACCCCCTCGGCCTCTCCTTCCACCTATAAGTTGCCCTCGGGACGAAAACCCTAAGGACCCGATCAAAAATCCACGAAAGAGTCTGTAGCCGCCGTCGTCTCAGTCCCTAGATTGGGGGATCTGAAGCTCTTCCCGGCACCTTGCGGGAGAGGGGAATTCACCCTGGAGGCCTTCTTCGTCACCATGCAAGCCTCTGGTGTGATGCGTGAGTAGTTCATGCTTGGACTACGGATCCATGTAGTAGCTAGATGGCTGGTTTCTCCTCCTTTGTGCTTTCATGTTTAGATCTTGTGAGCTTCGTTCATGATCAAGATCATCTATTTGTAATCCATACATGTTGTGTTTGCGGGGATCCGATGGATATTGAGATGCTATTTCAGATTGATTTTTGATTCTATCATGTCTTTGTTATTTGAGATCTTGCATGCTTTCCGTTGTTAGTAGGTATCTTTTCCAAGTAGATGCTAGCAACTCCAAGAGTTAGTATTTACGCTCGATAGTGGGTTCATGCCTCTGGTAATCTGGGGAAGTGACAGAAATCTCTATGGTACTAGATGTGTTGTTGCTACTAGGGAGAAAACAACGATCCTTTGTTCATAGAACAATTGTATTGTTTACTCTACACGCAGTTCGTAAAGCAATAATCTGTTGCTTTCAACTTAATACTGGAGGGGGTTCGGATGATAACCTGAAGGTAGATTACTAGTCATAGATGCAGTTGGATGGCGGTCTATGTATTATGTTGTAATGCCCAATCAAGTCTCAAAGGAGTCAAGATGATTAGTATATGCATGTATTATTTTCTCGGTTTTTGTCAATTGCCCTGATGTAATTTGTCACCAAGCATGTTATCTATCTGAGGAGAGCCATCTCTAGTGAACTATGGATCCCAGTCCTTTTTCTTTACATACAATCTGCAACTGTTTACTACTTTGTGTTTACTTTCTGCAAACTTTTACTTCTTTCCCTTTGATACGTTTAATCCTTTGTTTTCCGCAAAACACGGTGAGATTGAAAACCTCATCGCAAGTTGGGGACAAAGTTCTGTGGTTGTGTTGTGCAGGTCTCCACGTTGCTATTAGCACCGGTAGTGCGCCCTGCCAAAGCTCAGCTAGTAACACCTTTGGGGTGTTTCCTTGCTCCTACTGGTTCGATTAAACCTTGGTTTCATAACTGAGGGAATACTTGCTGCTATATTCATCGTACCTTCCTCTTGGGGTTCCCAACAAGCTCTACGTCGAAAGTTGAGTGCATCAGGGATGCCAAACCTGATGACGAATTACTCCTTTGGTGGTGGTGGTATCCTTTCGATGAGCTCTTTGATCAGTTTCGCCAAGTCCTCAATCTCGAACGTGAGAGTACGAATCAACTCCGAGTTGTGCTCAATACGGCTCATAATCATTTCAGTTTGTGGATCCCAGCTCTTGTGATTCTTTTTCCATTCTTCCCTCTTGGAGTCTTCTTTTCCTGCATGGTTATGAATAAATGTATGGAAGGGATTCTTGGTGTGTTGTGGAAGTGACCGTGGAGCCAAGCTGTGACGAGGAGCTTTTCCCCCAGTCTGCATCCGTGCAGTCCTTCTAACCCTGGCAGGTTTCGTCACCACTCCAATGCTTGCAATGGTAGTGCCGAAGTGCGGATGTTGGCTTTGCTCCTCTTCACCTTCACTCTTGATCTCCTTCTCCTTCTCGGGGTCTTGGAGGTCTTCCTCCATAGGCTCCTTCCCTTTATCCTTGGCGGACACCATGGTGCTTCTAGACTTTCAAAGAGCATGTCCTGGCAGAAACAGGTCGAAACGAAAACACGACGAAAACATGATATACGAACCTCGGAAGATCTGGGGGGTTATATATTACGAAGTTTCATATCAAAAGGAAGGTACTGGGTGAAAACGAGTCGGAGGCGGAGTCCGAGGTGGACTCACCACCTGGTGACGCGGCCAGGGGAGGGCCCGCGCCACAGGGTGGTGTGAGCCACCCTGGCTCCATTTCCGTCCCTTTTTCGCTTCGTAGCTTTCCTTATTGACTGAAAACTGCAAAAATATAGTTGGATAGTATTTTCGCGGAACTTTTCTTACTAGAACTATTACCTATTTGAAAATAGACTCTGCAGGTCTCTGAATTTGGTATCTAGTCGATTCTTCCGGATCCATCACTTGAATAACATCAATATCTTCATCTTCATACACTTATTACTTGAGTCATAAAACCCTTTTCTTCCTTATTACACCATTCTCTCCACTTCCTGGAAATTTCTTTCACACAAAACTTCACATAGTCCTCAATAGCAACATTAGTATAAATGAAGTGATAAAACCTTTTGATTTCAAATTCAACCGAAAACCATCAAAACATAAGCTATTGTAGCAACTCCTTCTGAAAACCCAAAAAGATTTCAAAAAGGAAATCGAATAGAGAAGCAAATGCTAGAGTGGCAAAAACTGTCAAAACATACCAGCAGGTAAAGATCAATTTCTTCGAAAATCTTATTTTGCTCAAATCAAAAAGTTCAAAACTAACGAAAGTTATAAAACAACCTGGGGGATAAGCACAAAAAATTACAGCTCAAACCGACATCCAGAGATCTCTCACGAATGTTTACGATGAAGCACAAAAATCTGTTTCGGGACAGCAACTTCCCCAAATATTACTTCTCTCATTAGAAATTGATCTTGACACAAAAACCAAACAAAACGGATAAGGAGCGGTTATTACCGAAGTAATAACTTCCAAGACTCAAAGAAACAAACACAAACTAAAAGCAAAATCAAATTGGGTTGTCTCCCAAAAAGCTCTTTCTTTATAGCCATTAAGATGGGCATGATAATTTTGGAGATGCTCACATAGGAATATGAATTGAAGCGAAAGAGAGCATTAAGAAGCAATAATACTCACACATTTAAGTCTAACCCACTTCCTATTCAAGGGAATTTTGTAAACAAACAAGTTGTTGAAACTAGGGGCAACTTGCATAAGAAGGCAAAACAAGTGCAACACAAAAACTTTCAACATAAAATGAGGAAACTTGATATTATTGAGATGCATAAGAACACTTTTACCTCTCTCATAGTAACTTTCAGTATCATGCATAAACTTAACAATATAACTATCACATGGACCATCGTAATAGTGAACACTTATCCTAATAGAAAATACAGGAATACTAGCTCTCATAACACTACTATGTGAAACAACATTAGAGGTATCCTTACAAAGGATAGTGTGTCCCTCTTCTTCATACTTAGTGACAAAGTCTTTCACATTTGCTATTATAGGTTCATCAACCATTTGTTTATCAGGTTCAACAGCTTTACTTGTACTTTCATTAACCATACTAGCTATCATAGAATGTTCCTTCATCTTAACTGTGAAATGCATTTTCTCAATGTAAGGTTTAGGTAAAACATGATTAGCTGTATAAACTTCAGTATTTCTTGAAGGAACACTCTTAGAAACATCTTTATAAGGTTCATGATACTTATTCCACTTCTTTTTAGGCACTTCAATGTAAGAAGCAAAAGCCTTAAAATAAGAAGCAATAGCTTGAGAGTCTAGACCATAAGCATTTTTAATATTTTGAAAGTCATCAGTTCTCATAAAAGAATCAATGCATTCATGCATTTATACCTGACTTTCTACCTTTTTCATTCTCCCAAGCTTCAGCATTTTCTTGAATACGGTCCAGAAGATCCCACTTAGCTTCTTCTTCCATGCGAGTGAATGATCCAGCACAAGAAGCATCCAATAAATCCTTGTCATGTAGAGGGAGCCTTGCATAAAAGTTATTGGTAATAATATTTTTGGGGAGCTCATGAATGGGACATTTGAGCATTAGTAACTTCAATCTCCCCCAAGCTTGAGTTGTCCTCTCTCCATCAAGAGGCCAAAAGTTGTATATTTGATGCTGATCATTATGAATCTCACTAGGAGGATAAAACTTTGAATAAAAGAGAGGCACTATTTCCTCCCATTCCAGAGTTTGACCATTCTTCACCAGCTTATACCATTCCTCAGCTCTTCCTTTCAGTTATAATGAGAATAACTTCTTCTTAACTTGATCTGTAGTAATACCTGCACACTTGAACAACCCGCATAATTCGTGTATAAAGAGTAAATGATCACCGGGATGGACAGTTCCATCCCCATCATAGTAGTTATCCATAACACGATCAATAATTCTTGTAGGTATTTTCAAAACATCATTCTCAGCAGGTGGTGGCTTATCTACTACCTTAGAAGTGGTAGTAGAATTACCAAATAAGAAACTCAGTGAATTATCCATAACAAAAATAAAGCAACTAGCAGAAGTAAACAATACTCACAGTAGAAGTTTCCTTTACCAATTCCACTCTCCAATAGCGCTTCACTCCCCGGCAACAGCGCCAGAAAATAGTCTTGATGACCCACAAGTATAGGGGTGTATCGCAGTATTTTTGATAAGTAAGAGTGTCGAACACAACAAGGAGCAGAAGGTGCTGGCTAGTGGTATGGATCAGGAATTCTCTGCAAATACTTAGGAAACGGATTTTTAGGGGTTTTTGATAAGGCAAGTAAACAAAGTACGAGTAAATAAAAGACAGTAGGAATAAATGCAGCAAGTGGCCCAATCCTTTATGCAGCAAAGGACAAGCTGGTTGTATTACTTAACATGACCAAACGTTCTCGAGGACACATGGGAAGACTGTCAAGTGCTTTTGCCTCATATAGTTGATTAATCTTCTCTAGCTTGCTAAGTGTTGTGTGGGTGAACCTGTGCTAACGTGCCGACCTTCCTAGGACTAATACATACTTGTGATTATACCCTTTGCAAACATCCGTAGGTACAAGAAAGTAATTGAGGTAGAAACCTAACCATAGCTTTAAACTCTAAGACCCTTACGTCCCTTGTGCAATGGTTTCCTAATGGGGGTTTAGGTTTCTGTCACTCCGGCAACCCCTACGATTAGTAGCCAAATACACAATGCATTACCCTAGGCCCATATAGGTGAAGTGTCATGTAGTCGACGTTCACATGACACCACTAGAAGAAGTACACCACAACTTAAATAAAAAACTATTAAATCTCTCTCAACACAATTCCAGTACTAACAACATGACTTCTCCCATGTCCTCAAGAACAAGACGAACTACTCACAAGACATCATACGGATCATGATCAGAGATGGAATAATGATGTATAACAATCTAAACATAAACAATAATTCAACGGTTCACTCAATAGCATCAACTACAAAGAGTAATCAACACCGGGAAAGTTTTCCCTATGAACTATGCAAGATTCAACCCAATTGTTACAGCAATATGGAGATGGTGATGAGGGTGCTGATGGTGATGATGGTGGTGGTGATGATGATGATGATCCCGATGAAGTCCAGCTTGATGGTTGTGTTGATGGCGACGATCTCCCCTCTCTAGGAAGGAATTCCCCTGGCAGAAATCTGTCTCCCAGAGAGATCTTTCTCTCACAGTGTTTTCTGCCCCGCAGAGGCGGCGGAATCTTTCTGTGGTCGCCCCCCCCCCCTCCCGAGTCTTAGGGTTTCGGGAGGATGATATACGCCATAGGGGAGAGGCTGGAGTGGGCCAGGGTGGCCACACCACCTGCTGGCGCGGCCTAGGGCTGCCCGCGCCAGGGGGTGGTGTGGGTCCCCTGTGGCCCATCTCCACTTCGTCTTCTGGCATCCTTAGTCTTCTGTAAAAATAGGATTTTTCGTATATTTTCCCGGATTTTCTGATCTTCGCGAATTTTGCCTCCAAACAACACCTTTGCCATCAGAATCCTGACTGCAGCGGTCCATGCTCCAAAAGTCATCAACAATGCAAAAATAGATGAAATAACATAAGTATCACCTCTCAATACAAAATATATCAATGAATAATAGTGAATTAAGACATAGAATGGTGATGCAAAATGGATGTATCATGGGTGAACCTGTGCTAATGTACCGACCTTCCTAGGACTAATACATACTTGTGATTATACCCCTTGCAAACATCCGTAAGTACAAGAAAGTAATTAAGGGAGAAACCTAACCACAGCTTTAAACTCTAATACCCTTACGTCCCTTGTGCAATGGTTTCCTAACGGGGGTTCAGGTTTCTGTCACTCCGGCAACCCCTACGATTAGTATCCAAATACATAATGCATTCCCCTAGGCCCATATAGGTGAAGTGTCATGTAGTCGCCGTTCACATGACACCACTAGAAGAAGTACACCACAACTTAAATATCAAACTATTGAATCTTTCTCAACACAATTCCACTACTAACAACATGACTTCTCCCATGTCTTCAAGAACAAAATGAACTACTCACAAGAAATCATATGGATCATGATCAGAGATGGAATAATGATGTATAACAATCTGAACATAAACGATAATTCAATGGTTCACTCAATAGCAACAACTACAAGGAGTAATCAACACCGGGAAAGTTTCCCCTAAGAACTATGCAAGATTCAACGCAATTGTTACAACAATATGGAGATGGTGATGAGGGTGCTGATGGTGATGATGGTGGTGCTGATGATGATGATCCCGATGAAGTCCAGCTTGATGGTGGTGTTGATGGCGACGATCTCCCCTCTCCGGGAAGGAATTCCCCCGGCAGAAATCTGTCTGTCGGAGAGATCTTTCTCTCTTGGTGTTTTCCGCCCTATAGAGGCGGCGGAATCTTTCTGTGGTCGCTCCCCGAGTCTTAGGGTTTTGGGAGGATAATATACGCCAGAGGGGAGAGCCAGAGGTGGGCCAGGGCGGCCACACCACCTGGTGGCGCGACCTAGGGTGGCCCATGCCAGCGGGTGGTGTGGGCCCCCTGTGGCCCATGTCCACTACCTCTTTTGGCAGCCTTCGTCTTCTGGAAAAATAGGATTTTCTGTATATTTTCCCGTATTTTCTGATCTTCGTGAATTTTGCCTCCAAACAGCACCTTTTCCATCAGAATCCTGACTGCAGCGGTCCATGCTCCAAAAGTCATCAACCATGAAAAAACAGATGAAATAACATAAGTATCATCTCTTAACATGAAATATATCAATGAATAACAGTGAATTATGATATAGAATAGTGATGCAAAATGGACGTATCACTATCCCATATCATAATGACAAGGCAACAGACAATGAGCATCTCAGTGGTCTTTCTATTTGCTATTTACATAGGTTTTTATTGAGGATGCTTCATAGAATGCTCATTATAGTTACGCTGCAAGTTTCCACCATGATTAGGCATCGCTTAGGCTAGCGTCCCAGACATTTCTCTAACACACATACAAACTCCATGATCTTACAAGTTCCCTTTTATTTCACACCGTCGGGATCCATAAGCAAATGAATCATGATATCAACGGAATAATAAGTGCAATGTTGAAAGCATTCCCCATGATACATGGTTCTGCTAACTTCAACTTATAAAGAGAAAGCATATACGCAACAAAGATGGATACAATGGTTCAATATTATTAAGTGCACGAAAGTAAAGTGTGCCATCAAGTTCGTGAGAGCTTTAATCACTAATTTTCACATAACAAGTTTAATTCAGAAGGTAGATAAAATCATGAATATACTTGGAATAGCAAATGCTAATAGGTAGGTATGGTGGACTCTTTGGAATGACTTGGTTTTATTTTGAGTTGGATGCATGAGTGGAACTCATACTTGGTGATGGAGGCTAGCAAAAGACTAGGAGCGACCAACAGAGAGAGCAATAATGGCCATAATCATGCAAAGTGACAAAACATCATTAATTAAAGCATAAAGTGATATTACAAGTCGAAAACTAAATGATCATAGAGGCTATGGTGACTTGGGATAGTCTTAACATGGTGTGAGCATGCGCCAAGTCAACCAAATAAAGCATGAAAGGAGAATACCACAATATTATGCTTTAGTATGCTAAAACAACGCATGATTCTTTCAAGGCACATTAAGCAATCTCAATTGTTTATAACATGTCATGCTACAGCAAAAATCACTAAGCATAAAGCCAAAACAATATCAAGCATGACATGACAAAGCATAGGCCAGAGTGAAAAACAAGCTCCTTTTTACCACTTAAGCATGAACTTTTCCTACTCTTTTCCAATCCAAACCAACTTTATTTGAAAACTAATGTATGAATGAGGGGGTCCACCAATTTATTCAAGCAAACTAAGCAAACGAAAACCAAAAACAAAAACAAAGACGCTCCAAGAACAACACAACTGTGCATGAAACAATAAAATGAAGTGTTTGGAAGAAACCTGAAATTTACTGATGATGAAGGGGATGCCTTGGGCATCCCCAAGCTTTGACGCTTGTACTTCTTGGATATTTCTTGCGGTGAAATGGGGTGGCATCCCCAAGCTTGAGCTTTTTTCCATTCTTCATACCATTCCATTACTCTTCCCTACATCTGAAATTTTTCCTTCATACAAAACTTCACACAATTTTCATTAGCAACATTAGTGTACTCAAGATAATAAGTCTTTGGGGTTTTAGGTTTTAAACTGCATAACTTTCACTAAAGACACAAGCTACTGTAGCAATTCCCTCAAAAATCTCAATTTCCCCAAAAAGAACCCCAAAAAGAATCAATAAGAAGCAAATGCAAATAATGGCAGAAATCTATCAAAATAGACCAGCAGGTAGAAACCGATTTTTTCAAAAACCTGTTGCTCAAATCGAAAAGTGTTGATCTAACGAAAGTTGGATAACAACCTGAGCCAAAAGCACAAAACAATTACAGCTCAAACCAATGTACAGAGATTTTTCACGAATTTTTACAGCGAAGCACAAAAATCTGTTTCGGGACAGCAACTTTCCCAAGCATTACTTCTCTCTCATTAGAGGTTACTCTTGGCACAAAAACCACACAAAAATGATAAGGAGAGGTTATTACTGAAGCAATAACTTCCAATACTCAACTAAAATTTTGGGTTATCTCCTAATAAGTACTTTTCTTTAACGCCTTTATGTTAGGCATAACAAGCAAGAAAAGAATCAAGTATTCTCAAATGAAGAAGCATTAAGAGAAAATTTTGTTTTAATAGGAGAGGCAAAAGGTATTTTATTTATCTTCCTAGGGAAGTGTTCTATACCTTTCTTGAGTGTAAATTGATATTTAATGGTTCGTTCTTTCATATCAATAATGGCACCAACAGTTCTAAGAAAAGGTCTTCCCAAAATAATAGGACAAGAAGCATTGCATTCAACATCCAAAACATAGAAATCAACGGGGACATAGGTATTGTTAACCATAATAAGAACATCATTAATACTCCCCATGAGTTACTTTTTAGCATTATCATCAAGTGGGACATTTAAATAACAATCTTCCAATGGTAGCAAATGAAGCATTTCATAAATCTTTCTAGGCATAATAGAAACACTACTCTCAAGATCACATAAGGCTTTGAGATCAAAATTATTCACTTTCATATTAATGATGGGTTCCCAACCATCTTCTAATTTCATAGGAATAGAAGCTTTATGTTTCATATTTTCTTCTTTAATTTTTATGAGAGCATCAGTAATGTGTTTTGTAAAGGCCATATTCATAGCACTAGCATTAGGACTTTTAGCAAGCTTTTGTAGGAACATAATTACTTCAGAGATATTGCAACCATCAAGATCAAAATCATAATTATCATCTAAAGTAGTAGAGCTATTGTTTCCCATTTTCGAAGAATTTCACCATTTTTATTACAAAAGGTTCCATTGGGTTTACTAGCTTCAACATTAGTGGTAGTCATAGTAGAAATACTGATATTTCTAGCAATTTCATCTTCTCTTTCCCACTTAGCATGCAATTAAGCTAATAGTCTAACATTTTCATCAATTCTAACTTGTATGGCATTAGTAGAAGCAAAGGGATTTTCAATAGTTTCAGGTTTAGCAGCCATTTTATTAAAAGAAGATTGTGCTTAAGACAATGATGCTATATTTCTTTCAGCATTAGAGAGTTTTTCCTCAATAGTTTTATTGAAAGAGGTTTGTTTACTAATAAATTCTTTAAGCATGACTTCAAGTTCAGAGGGTGCACTTCTATTATTGTTGTAGGAATTTCCATAAGCATAACCATTATTGGGAGGATATGGCCTATAATTGTTATTACCAAAATTGTTCATGTAGGCATTGTTGCTAAAATTATTATTTCTTATAAAGTTCACATCAACTTGTACTTCTTCAGCAACCAAAGAAGCTAAGGGAACATGATTTGGATCAATATGAGCTTTCCCATTAACAAGCATAGACAAAATAACATCAATTTTATCACTCAAGGAAGAGGTCTCTTCAATAGAATTTACCTTGTTACCTTGTGGAGCTCTCTCAGTGTGCCATTCAGAATAGTTAACCATCATATTATCCAATAGCTTTGTTGCAGCACCCAAAGTAATGGTCATAAAGGTACCTCCAGCAGCAGAATCCAGTAGATTTCTTGAAGAATAATTCAGTCCTGCATAAAAGGTTTGGATAATCATCCAAGCAGTTAGTCCATGAGTGGGACAATTCTTTGCCAAAGATTTCATTCTTTCCCAAGATTGAGCAACATGTTCATTATCAGATTGTTTGAATTTCATTATTTCACTTCTCATAGATATAATCTTAGCAGGAGGATAGTATTTTCCAATGAAAGCATCTTTACATTTAGTCCAAGAATCAATACTATTTCTAGTTAGGGATTGCAACCATTCTTTTGTTTTTCCTCTCAAAGAGAAAGGAAACAATCTAAGCTTAATAATATCCCCATCTATATCCCTATGTTTTTGCATCTCACAAAGTTCGACAAAGGATGAGCAGCAGCATCTTCAGTACCAATACTAGAAAATTATTCTCTCACAACAAGATTGAGTAAAGCAGGTTTAATTTCAAATAAAGTACCTTCAGGAACAGGTGGAGCAATAGGTGTGTACATGAAATCATTGTTGTTGGTGCTAGTCAAGTCACACAACTTAGTGTTTTCAAGAGTAGTCGTTTTTGTGTGTTTTTGATAAAGAAAGCAAACTAGTGCAACTAATTTTTTGTGTTTTTGATAAAGAAACAAGCAAGTTTTTGATAAAGAAACAAGCAAACGTAGCAGAAATAAACTAAGAAAACCAAATAAAACAAAGTAAAGAGATTGGTTATGAGGGACTCCCCTTGTGAATATGTCCTTGACTCCCCGGCAACATTGCCAGAAAAAGAGCTTGATGGCTCAAAATATATTGGAGCTCGTTGGGGAACCCTAAGAGGAAGGTATGATGAGCACAAAAGCAAGTTTTCCCTTAGTTATGAAACCAAGGTTATCGAACTAGTAGGAGCAAGGAAACACCTCCAAGCTGTTGTTTTCAACTTGGAATCCTGCACAACACAACCACAGAACTTTGCCCCTAACTTACAGTGAGGTTGTCAATCTCACCGGTTTTGCTGAAAACAAAGGATTAAACGTATTGTGTGGATGATAGTAATTGCTTGCAGAAAGTAAATAGAAAACAGTAAATAGTTGTAGATTGACGGTAAAAGAAAGGACCGAGGTGCATAGTTCACTAGTGGTGATTCTCCTTAAGATATATGACCTGTTGGGTGAACAAATTACAGCGGAGCAATTGACAAACATCGAGAAAGCATACATGCATATACTAATCATCTTGACTCCTATGAGATTTGATTGGGCATTACAACATTATACATAGACCGTAATCCAACTGCATCTATGACTAATAATCCACCTTCAGGTTATCATCTGAACCCCCTCTAGTATTAAGGTGCAAGCAATAGATAATTGTATTAAGCAAAGTGTGTAAAGTAAACAATACAATTGTTCTATGAACAAAGGATTGTTGTTTTCTCCCTAGTAGTAACAACACATCTAGTACCTTAGAGATTTATGTCACTTCCCCAGACTACTAGAGGCATGAACCCACTATCGAGCATAAATACTCCCTCTTGGAGTTGCTAGCATCTACTCGGCCAAGATAGCTACTAACAATGAAAACCATGCAAGATCACAAATAACAAAGACATGATAGAATCAATAATCAATCTGAAATAGCATCTCAATATCCATCAGATCCCCGCAAACACAACATGTACGATTACAAATAGATGATCTTGATCATGAACGGAGCTCACAAGATCTAAACATGGTAGCACAAAGGAGAAGAACCAGCCATATAGCTACTACATGGAGCCGTAGTCTAGGGATGAACTACTCACGCATCACACCGGAGGCAGGCATGGTGATGAAGAAGGACTCCAGAGTGATCTCTCCCCTCAGATAGGGTGCCGGGAAGAGCTTCAGATCGCTTCGGGTCTAGGGATGGAGATGACGGTGGCTACAGACTCTTTTGTGGAATTTTGATCCGGTACTTAGGGTTTCTGTATCGGACGCTTCATATAGGCGAAAGGGCGAGGTCGGTGGAGTGCCAGGGGGCCCACACCACCCCCAGGCGTGGGTCAGGCCTGTCCGCTCGGCCAGGTGGTGTGGCCGGCCCCTGGCCCCTCCCCGTCTCATCTTCTGGCTCCGTGCTCCCCTCGGTGAAATATTGACTTTGGCTTTTGTCCCGTCCAATTCCGAGAATATTCATTTTCTGACTTTTCTGGAACCAAAAACAGTAGAAGACAGGCAACTAGCACTGTGACATCTTGTTAATAGGTTAGTCCAAGAATGTTTATAAAAATACTCCAAAGTATGGATAAAACATAAGAAAGTAGATATAAAACAAGCATGGAACATCAAAAATTATAGATACGTTTGCAACGTATCATGTTGTACTCCAAGATGCACTTGATGTAGTTGGACAGGAAGCCAAAAGAATAGATGCAGTAGTCTCCATAGCAAGGAATTATCTGAGTTGAAAAATAGACAAGCTTTGACGGAGAATCTACTTAATAATATCCTCAACAAGTCTCATGGTAATCCCGTTGTTACATGTGAGGCGGTGCGAGCTCCCTAAAAGGAAAAAAAAATTAACTGAGATTATATTGCTTATCAGCTGTGTTGTACTCCGATGATGCTTTACAAGCTACATAAATTTTTAGAACTGTAATAATTTACTAATTTTCTAGTTATAAATTTTTCATAGTTCCAGAATTTATTGAGCATTTTAGAGAACTTGTGTTCTATGTTTATCCACCTTTATGTCCTGGCAATGGATCTAAGTTAGATAGGCTTAAACATTAGCATGGGCACAACGTTTTATCAGTCCTTGATGGGACACCAATAAATAGTGACGGGCCTACACTGAGGCCATTATATGTAGAATCTGACCGCAAAAGAACAGAATAGTAAAAGACCAGAACAGTTAATGGCTAGAATAGTGAAAGGCTAGAATAGGGAAAGGCCAGAATAGTGAAAGGCCACAACTATAATTGGCCAGAACAGTAAAAGGCCGGTACAAGACAACTATAGGACGCCAAAATAGTAACAGGCCAGAAATAGTAACAAGGCCAGAATAGGAGGAGGCCAGAACTTTAGCAGGCCAGAAACTTCGCAGTCCGTTTATGGGACTGAATAGTAGAAGGCCGGAATAGAGGGTCGTAATTGTAGAGGGCCGTAAGGTCCCACGATGGGTGCGAGAAAAGTGATGGGCCGACAGCAGGCCTTAATAGTAACGGACAGACATGGCCCTGGCTGAGAATGGGCCGCATAGTATTGGACCAAGGTGGGCCTTCTGTAGACTGAAATAGTGTCGGGCCTAGAAGTTCACGGGCCGCGGATGGCTGCAATAGTTGCCCCATTTCAAACAGTGTTGGAAGAAATAGTAACGGGCCTTCTTCTTATTGGGCTCTCCTCATGGGTCGTCCCACTTAATATTTAGCAGACCTTGTCTGGGCCTGGCTTCTGCCACTATTTCTGTAACCGTTAACAGCGGTAACTAGGCGTTAACGGTGTTTGCCACATGGAATCTTTCATGACGTCAGCAGTCAACGAGGCTGGCGAACAGATCTACGACGGAATAAGTTTTCGTGGCTGAAGGGTGCGATCCGTGGTAGATTCTTTTGTGGTGGGGGCTTTTACCATGATGGGCATCCGTTGTATAAGACTTTTTAGCCACGAAAAATGGGCCTTCAACCACGAAAATCGTCCATTATAAAAGTTAACTTTTCTTGCAGTGGGGTGTGCCGCTCCTCGGTGCGGGTGGGTGGGTGCACTTCAGCATCCTCCGTCTACTTCTAGGGGCAATCATTGTTGGTGTGACCGGTACCGCCACTAGGGTTCTGCTTTCCCAGGTTAGTGGCAAGCTTATCCCGATGGAGAGCGCACTTTTGGCGATTTGTCTTGGCCATGCTTGACGAACAAGGTCGGGAGATGCGCCTCAGCCCACTACCTGGCATGCCAAATGTTGGAGATTGTCCCTGCAGGGAACCACTCAAGGTAGGATGGAATTGGACACTAGGTATGAACACGCTCTCCCCAAATCTTCCTAAAGCCTGTTGAGGAAACTACAGAGAAAAATTGACAGAGGGACATGAGAGTTACCTAGGTTCAGGCCACCATGCGGTGTAAAACCCTACTCCTGCTTGTCTTGATTTCTTGCGCTGCTTGGTGAGGTTCACAATTCAAGTGTTGATCACATGATCAGATCTAGGGTTTACAGAGGTGGGAGCCAGTCCCTTCCTAGGGTGCCCTCCTGTCCCTTTTATAGGAACCCGGACCTCTTCTGGCCCTTGGGCGGGAAGGGTTTCCACATGGCCATCCAGGCGGGGGCATGTATGGCACAGTTGTCACCTACTGTGGACTTGGTCCACGGACGGGCGCCATGTCTGTATTGATATTCTTCTCATGTACGCTCATCTAGCACAATCCAGTGGGGTGGTCCCCACCAGGTGTAGGTCTTGTCGGCCACTCCTTGCTTGAGGAAGAAGAAGGCCCTTGGCTTGGGTGAGGGGTAGTCAGTGGTCCCTTTGCGCCTCTGCTTCAGCATTGGAGCACTGTCATCTAAGTGTGCTTCACACGGTTCCTTCGTGAGGTACCTTCCTAGAAAGATTGCTTGGCGCCTTTTTACCTTGAGGAGATTTGTCTTGTGGAGAGGCCCGACAGTTGGTGGGCCATGGTACCTGGTAACCATGAAAGGAACAAGGGGAGTTGTGATCCGATATGTTAGGGCTAAGTTGATTGTGCCAGGCAACGATACAGGTGAAAAATTATGTGGATAGAAAAAATAGCTACATAATATTCTACAAACGATTATATTGAACTCCCTTTGAAATGTATTTTGACAAAAGCTAATTTGACAATGTATAGAAAACAAAGGCTAACCGCTTATTTATTAGAATGCATTATTTATGAAGATCTACTCCCATATGTCCTTTAAATGCTCTCGCATGTCAGGAATGTTGTCATTAACTTCGTCTATAGAAAAATAGCTAATTTGACACTGTATAGAAAGCAAAGGCTAACTACTTATTTATTAGTATGAATTATTTACTACGATCTACTCCATATGTCCTTTAGATGTTCTGCATGTTAGGAATTTTGTCATGAGCTTCATCCCCGGTCGACATCAAGCGGTCGAGGTGAGCACTGTGCAAATTTCAGGCGCACAACCATTT
Source organism: Avena eriantha (assembly GCA_910589775.1). Taxonomy (NCBI): domain Eukaryota; kingdom Viridiplantae; phylum Streptophyta; class Magnoliopsida; order Poales; family Poaceae; genus Avena; species Avena eriantha. Next base: position 130,482,609 of record OU342741.1, read on the forward strand.
CACATTTGTTCATGCAAGAATTAGTTATAGGTGTTCACTCATCAGGAGCTTTACTACAAGTAGGCAAAGTAGTGCTTGCAATTCAACAAGGAACACATTACTAATAAGCACAATAGCTAACTGGAATCAAACACAACAGTTCCAACACATCAAGATATTATCTAACCTTAATTCAATCTCTTTGACACAGGTAGACAATTATTGATTCATGTTACACAATATGTAATCGGGAATGCAAAGAAATGTCAAATGGTAGATATGATTGAAGGATAGCACCAGCAGCATGCACATCAAATATGAAAGGATTTTCCCAAATCAAATAATAACGCAGAACAATGGCTTATCAGAAGGGACTACTATAGAAAACCTTTGTCAAATAAGAATTTCTCTGCTAATTAGTAGTAGTATGTAACATTCTTGGTGAAGATAGCTGTTGCAGTATGAGTAATTGAACAATCAAAATGTGGTGAATAAGCCAATGTCAAAGTTGTGCACCACTCTTTGAGATCTAAATGAATGATTGTCATGTAAACTTTAAATATTTACACTTATTAATAGCTATCTGATTTCTCCTTGCAACATAAGATACGTATGATCATCTCTCAACTTAAAGCAGGAGCATGTTAAAAAGGAACAATAACTACTCCAATCTAAAATATATATACCTCCTCATTATATTTGTCCTGAAGGCAAAAAAAAATGGTAGTAGAAAGGAGGACAGACAGAGCACATATCTCGACAACATTTCTACACATACATTTTGCCTTCACCATTCAACTTCTTGAAAAAGTGTCCACTTTAAAACCCACATCTCATGCTTTTTTCTACTAGTATTTACTAAAATATAAATGCACACGACCTAATAATTTGAGAACATAAGTGAAAAATAAATCGTCTCTTACCTTTGATCTCCACGACAAGTCCTTCATTTAATATCTTCTCCGTGTACAAGATCCTAATACAACATTGCACACAATAACTCATTAAGCCAAGCCAACAAACACAAATTTGGCGAAAGCAATACCAAAGTCCAAATAGATGGGAGAGCGGCGATTCTACCCTGCGCCGGTATTTGTCAGCGTTGAATCAGCCGCATATTCTCGATTTTGAGATACGTGCCAAACGTTTCAGTTAACTTGGCGTTTGTCCTTTTCATTCTAACTTTTTTAGTAGACCGTACCCACATGCAATGAATGCTAGCCTACTCTTTTGTCACACGAGTGGTTTTAACTTTTTCTAAATTAGTACTACTAGTATACTCTCCACTGGGTATAAATATAGTACGGTTAATGACTCCTGAGATTAAGGAGAGTGACACGCATGTACAAAATGAAGATTAAGAGACAATTAAGAAAAAACAAATTCAGTGGGATATATTAAAAAATCTGGCCTCGATAAAATTTTATTCTTGCATAAAAAACGTACGGCGCTTTAATTTCTCAGTGAACAGTCGAGGAGTGTATTTCAGGAAGATATGAAGTAAATGCACCCTACAGCTTAATGAAAAATAAATTACACCCTAAGATCTGGGACGGAGGAAGCACTAATTTATGAAGCCAAATTGACAGTAGAATTAATCTATAAAATTATTTTTAATTTATGAAACCAGATCAAAGAACTAGTATTAATTTACGAAAACGTTTTTCTAAAAATTAAATGGTACGTACCGGCAATTGATCCACCACATGAGCGTCCACGATTTGTCTTGCCGTTTCGCTGTGCGGCGGGGCGGAGGCCAGAGCGCGAGATGTCCGACAACATCTGCTCTCTTCGGTATGATCTAGAGCGATAACGGTCGGAGCACGAGACGGTGGCGCCATGCACGATGTCGCGTTGAACTGCCGACAATGTCACCTTTGTGTGGTTTAACCACTAATACATGTTTGAAACAATTGAAAACCGCTTAATAAGAAGAATCGGAATCACGAGACGAAGTTTCATTTAATTGAAACCACAAAACCATGTTTCAAATAATTGAAACCACCAATTTAAGCATTTGAAACAAATAAAACATGTTTAAAATATTTGAAACCACAAATAATTCAAACCACCACATAGGATGAACCGGAAACCCAAGACCAAGTTTTATTTAGTTGAAAGAACAAAACCATGTTTTAAATAATTGAAACCACCAATTCAAGCATTTGAAATCATTAAAACATGTTTAAAACATTTAAAACCACAAATACTTCTTTCAAATAATTGAAACCATCACATAAGAAGAACAGGAACCACAAGATCAAGTTTATTTTAATTAAAACCGCAAAATCATGTTTCACATAATTGAAATTACCAATTCAAGCATTTGAAACCAATAAAACATGTTTAAAAGATTTGAAACCACAAATACTTGTTTCAAACAATTGAAACCACCACATAAGAAGAACAAGAATCACAAGACCAAGTTTCATTTAATTAAAACCACAAAACCATATTTCAAACAATTAAAACCACCAATTCAAGCATTCGAAACAAAAAAACATGTTTGAAACATTTTGAACCACTGATACTTGTTTCAAACAAGTGAAACCACCACAAAAGAAGAATATGAACTAGAAGACCAAGTTTCATTTAATTCAAACCACAAAACCGTGTTTCAAACAACTGAAACCACCAATTTAAGCATTTGAAAACAATAAAACATGTTTAAAATATTTGAGACCACAAATACTTGTTTCAAACAATTTAAACCAACACATAGAAGAACAGGAACCACAGGACCAAGTTTTATTTAATTGAAACCATAAAATCATTTTTTAAATAATTGAAACCACCAATTCAAGCCTTTGAACCCAATAAAATATGTTTGAAACATTTTAAACCAATAATACATGTTTCAAATAATTGAAACAACCTTATAAAAAGAACCGGAACCATAAGACGAAGTTTCATTTAATTAAAACCACAAAACCATGTTTCAAACAATTTAAACTGTCACTTCAAACATTTGAAACAACTAAAACATGTTTAAAAAATCTGAAACAACTAATACTTGTTTGAAACAATTCAAACCACCACATAGGATGAACCGAAAACCCAAGAATAAGTTTTATTTAATTGAAAGAACAAAACCATGTTTTAAACAATTGAAACCACCAACTCAAGCATTTGAAACTATTAAAACATTTAAAACCATAAATACTTGTTTCAAATAATTGAAACCACCACATAAGACGAACAGGTACCACAAGACCAAGTTTCATTTAATTAAAATCACAAAATCATGTTACAAATAATTGAAATCACCAATTCAAGCATTTGAAAACAATAAAACATGTTTAAAACATTTGAAACCACAAATACTTATTTCAAACAATTGAAAACACCACATAAGGAGAACAGGAATCACAAGACCAAGTTTCATTTAATTGAAACCACAAAACCATGTTTCAAACAATTAAAACCATCAATTCAAACATTCGAAACAAATAAAACATGTTTGAAACATTTTAAACCACTAATACTTGTTTCAAACAATTGAAACCACCACATAAAAAGAACAGGAACCACAAGACTGTAGCACCTCGCTAAAACCACAACTAGAAAATCGCTGTGTTTTTGTGCATCGCATGATCATGACCGCATGCTCATGTCATCATACCACATTGCATTTGAGTATCATCATCAACATGCATTTTTTTACCTAAAATTATTTTCTAAAAGCCTATATTTGTTTTCTAAATATCCCATGTCTTTATTTCAAATTAAAACCCTGATCTCTTCCGGATATTTTATTTGTCTACAAATAGATTACAAAAGTCTTTTAAATAAATAAATAAAACTTATATTATTTTTGGGAGGCAGCCAGCTAGGCCCAATAGCCCAGTCGGCCACCTCCAGATCATACCCTAACCCAACACCCCCAAACCCTATCTAAAACGCCCCTAGCCTAACCCTAATTCCCAGCCACACCCTACCTACCCTAATCCCACCCCCTCTCCTTTCTACCCCAGCCGCCACCATCTGCTCACACCAGCTGCGTGCAGCACACCAACCGAGCCAACCAGCCTGGCCCCACCCGCGGACCCCGCTCCTGTCGCACTCCCTGGCCAATCTCCCGCTCGACTAGGCCACTCCCCGCACGCGCCTCCGCCAGCCTCATCTCCCCTAGTCTCCCTGCCACACCCATCGCCACCTGTCCCTGGGCCCCACCACAATCCCCCACTAGCCACCACCGAGCGGCGCGGCCCACCCCGCTGACCCCGACAGCCTCGGGTCCCCCAACCTCACGTACACGCGACGCGGACCCCGTTGCCCCGTCCTTCTCGCCTCATCCCCTCTCCACCTCGCCTCCCTACCACCTCCGGCCAGCACCCCAACCCCATCGAGCCGCCCTCCACTAGAGCCACCGCGCGTGCCTCCCGGGCCCCCGCCTGCGCCTCCTCTCGGGCCACCCGACGTCGACCCTTGTCATCTCTGTTGAGGCCTCCCGCATCGGCCCCCTCCATGGCTCGCCTTCCCCATCCGCCGCCGCCTCCCTCTTCTCTCCCTTATGCTCGCCCCGAGCCCGCCGCCGCCTGCAAGAGATCCCCACCGCCACTCATCCCCACGCCACGCGAGCTCCCCTCTCGCTTATTCCTGCCTGCCGCCACCGGCTCCCAGGTGCTTCCGCGCCCCCTTTTTGGCGTTCTCCTTGCGCTTCCTCCAGCCGTCCGCGCCGCCAGGGCCGCCTCCCGCCTCTCCTTGCGAGCGACGCCGCCCCCTTCCTCGGTGTCCCCATCTCCGGCCGGGCCCGCACCTCCGGCCGCCAGCACCTCCAAGTCCAGCGCCCCTCCGCTTCTCCTCGTTCTCGGTGGCCTCAGTCCGCATGCGAGCCGTCGCCCCGCCGGTACCGCATCCCCGTGTTCGACGCCCTCTCGGGCGCTCTCTGCCCCGACCTCGAGCTCCCCGTGGGCCCGTTGCCGCGCGGCTTCGCCCACCGTTGTCGCTTCCTCCCCGCACCGGCGCCGGCCTCCACCACCATGTCCCGCCACCAACCGTCTCCGGCCTGCACCAAGTCATGTTGGCCACCAACCCCGCCTTGGTGTCATCTTGTGCTTCCGATGCGCTCCATATGTCGTGTAGGGGCTGCCTGTGTGTTTCTTTTTCTTCAGATACCACACGTTAACCCACGCCTCCCCGAGTAAACCATGCTGAACCAAGAGCACCTTCCCGAAGCCGAAACCCCGAAGACCGTACCCTAGGGCTCGACAGGAGCTTCTTCATGGACGCCAAGATCCTCGACCCGATGATGCCAGGAACACTAAGTTTGTCGAGTACGCCGACTCAGCGCCGAAGACCGAGCCCGGCGCCACCCCAAGTTCTCCTTCCCGGATGCCAGGGTCGCCTACCCGGAACGACAAGTTCTCCATCCCGGAACGGCAAGATCGACCGCACGGGACACCAAGAGCTCCTAGCGCCGAGACCCGAGTCCGACACCGACAATCGACACCGAGGGCCCGATAAGATCTTTGCGACGACAAGATCAACACCGACCAGGGCGAATCCGATGAGCCCCCTACGCCAAACCAAGTCTTTCTTCCAGGATTCCGAACCCGATCCCCGTCAAACCCTGTCGAACCCCGGACCCCCCGGAACCAAGATCTTCCGAACCCAGATGTGTGACCCTAAGCCTCTATTTTTATAATATGACATATACCTGCCACATCATTAAATCATCATGCTTGCATACATGTCATCTAGTGGGTTGGGTTAAATAGTCGATTCACCTAAATTAAATATGGAGTCTATATGTGGGCTATTCTAGTCTTATTCTGGACTGCATTTAAATTTGTGTAGCGAACCGATACCATGTTTTGCCTTGTTAAGACAACATTTAAATTGCGGGGTATCTCAATAACTGGAACCTATTAATTAATTGTTGGGACCCCGGTTCCGCTTAATAGTGCCTAGTTGCATCGCACCTATGCCATGTCATACATCATACATGCATCATGCCGGATCTTCTGCCGTAGTATTAAAATAGTGCATCCGGTGTTTCTTTTAGTGCTTTGGTTCCTCGCGGATTAGGCCGTTGAGTGGACGCGAGTATCGACAAGTTCTCTGGATATGAACCTTTGGCAGTGTTTCCCAGGCGAGCATCTCTCCTCCTTCTAACTATTTTGCATCTATAGTCTTTATTTCCTCCTGTTGATCTATTGCTATCCGTGTCGCGATGCTTTAGTTTCCGTACACCAGTTATATCCCGTGCAGCCTCTATATTGCCTTGGACACCTCCTATTACCTGTGTTTGGTAGATAGCTGGCCTTGCGAGTCGTAGTTGCTTGCTCGGGTGCGATCTCGTGTTGTCAAGTGCCATAGTTGTTGGAATGCTGGCAGATGTTTATGGTGGAGTTGATCATGGCTTTAATTACAACTTAAAATTAAATTGTTCGATATAACTAATGCAGAGGCATCGGTGGGCAATAGAATGTTATTTGGTTCTTCCACGCTCACTTGTGTCCCGTAGGACCCCGAGTACTTGATACCTGTTCCTTGACGATCGCACTATCCGCATATGGGACTATGAATCCCCTTAGCCAGAGCTTGATTCATTTCTAATTTCTTGGGGCCACAAACTAGTTTGGGGTTTTATTTACTATCCTGTACTTATGCCATGTTACTGTTTTATTAAGATTGTGCGTGGAGCACCTGTACTGTTTTGGATACGGAGTGTTTTCGCGGTATCGACAAGCCCAGTCACAATTTCGGGTTCCTAGTCGTTTACAGCCATTGACGCAAACCCTGGGTCCGTCTCAGAGCTGGCCAACTTCGTCACGGGTAGCTTAGTGGGGTGGCCCCCTGAAATATTTTATGAATCCTGTGATTGCTTTGTCGTGAAAGCCTCGTTGGGGTTTTGATTTGGTTTTTTCGAGGTTGATCGTGTGTGTGTTGCTATTTGTGCACCCCTGTAGGGTAAATCTTTCTGAAAGCCGTGTCTGCGGTTATGGACGACTTGAAGCACAGTATCTCGATCATAGACAAGCATAACTAAAGTAGTGCTATAAATTTTACTTAATATGTGACTAGTAATCAGCTCAATTATAATGGAATGGATATTAAAATGCCAACAACTGGTGGATCTTGGTCGTATCGTGTTCTGATATACCTGCCTAGTAAGTATTGCAACTCCAATGGAATGTGATAAAAGTGTCAACAACTGTTGGGTTTTGGGATTCCTCAAGACAATTATATCTGACTAGTAAATGTTCCAACTACAACGGAATGGTGATTAAAACTTCCCACTACTTATGCTATCAGGATGACTCATGCTATATATATCTGACTAGTAAGTGCTTCAACTATAATCAAATGAATAAAACTGCCAACTGTGTGAGTTCCTCGGTTTGACTTCCTCATTTGGTCTCGAGGGGGAATACCAGGATGGGTATGATTGGTGTTAGTCTCAGGTTGGATTCGAATAGGTGTTCCTTACCCCTATCTAATATCCAACAGATGTATCGAGTCTCTATAGGTTGTTTAGTGCATGTTGCGCTGCCCCTTCAGTCCACCATACCTATGTAGGCGAGAGCCGCCGAATTCTAGCCTCGCCGAGTAATGACCTTAGTACTGACGCTCCTCTTTTTCCTTTCCCCTTTGTCGGCACCCCTTTTGTTTTAGTAGGTTTGAGATCGACGTCGTTAGCAGGGTTACCCTTCCGGCTTGGCCTGGGCAGGGTTATGGACGCCATTGGTTATTCTTCAGGGCTCTTAGCCCCATTTGCATCTTCAGTGCTTCTACATCCGGTCTTCATGCTATCTGAGGAATCCTTTAGCTGTTGGACTTTTCTTTGTCCCTTCTTGTGCCTTCCAGTGTTTTCCAACACGACGATCTCATCTACTTCAGATCTGATGAATATCCTGCATCCCTCTCTGTTTCCGAACAACGCTTGTCAAGGTCTTCAGTCTGAATTCCGCGAGTGGTTGCATGATTCTTCTATTCGTGTACAGAGTATTGCTTCGAGTGCGGGATGGAGTCATGACCATACCACTACTCTTATCATATGCTTTTGTACGTTGAATGGTGGATCAATGTAATCTTACTCCTTCCACTGAAGTTAGAGGTAGCCTTGTGACCTCTTTCTTCGTCTTGTTTCTCCGGAGTGTTCCTGATGAATGTGAGCAACGACCTCTTGTTAGTGCTGTCACGAGGATCTACACGAAGCGAGAAGATTCAGGTCATCGGCCTTCTTCCCGGTACCATGAGGCGGATCTCGAGGGCGAGATCCATTGTTAGTGGTGTCGAATTGTAGCACCCCGCTAAAACCACTACTAGAAAATCGCTGTTTTTTTGTGCATCGCATCATCATGACCGCATGCTCATGTCATCATGCCACATTACATTTGAGCATCGTCATCAACATGCATTTGTTTGCCTAAAATTATTTTCTAAAAGCCTATATTTGTTTTCTAAATATCCCCTGTCTTTATTTTCTAAAAGCCTATATTTGTTTTCTAAATATCCCCTATCTTTATTTCAAATTAAAGACTAGATTAGGCCGTTGAGTGGACGCGAGTATCGACAAGTTCTCCGGATATGAACCTTTGGCAGTGTTTCATAGGCGAGCATCTCTCCCCCTTCTACCTATTTTGCATTTATAGTCTTTATTTCCTCCTGTTGATCTATTGCTATCCGTATCGCGATGCTTTAGTTTCCGTACACTAGTTATATCCCGTGCAGCCTCTATATTGCCTTGGACACCTCCTATTACCTTTGTTTGGTAGATAGCTGGCCTTGCGAGTCGTAGTTGCTTGCTCAGGTGCGATCTCGTGTTGTCAAGTGCCACAGTTGTGGGAATGCTGGCAGATGTTTATGGTGGAGTTGATCATGGCTTTAATTACAACTTGAAATTAAATTGTTAGATATAACTAATGCAGAGACATCGTTGGGCAATAGAATGTTATTTGGTTCTTCCACGCTCACTTGTGTCCCGTAGGACCCCGAGTACTTGATACCTGTTCCTTGATGATCACACTATCCGCATATGGGACTATGAATCCCCTTAGCCAGAGCTTGATTCATTTCTAATTTCTTGGGGCCACAAACGAGTTTGGGGTTTTATTTACTATCCTGTACTTATGCCATCTTACTGTTTTATTAAGATTGTGCATGGAGCACCTGTACTGTTTTGGATACGGAGTGTTTTCGCGGTATCGACAAGCCCAGTCACATTTTCGGGTTCCTAGTCGTTTACAGCCATTGACGCAAACCCTGGGTCCGTCTCGGAGCCGGCCAACTTCGTCGCGGGTAGCTTAGTGGGGTGGCCCCCTGAAATAATTTATGAATCCTGTGATTGCTTTGTCGTGATGCCTCTTTGGGGTTTTGATTTGGTTTTTCCGAGGTTGATCATGTGTGTGTTGCTATTTGTGCACCCCTGTAGGGTAAAACTTTCTGAAAGCCGTGTCTGCGGTTATGGATGACTTGGAGTACAGTATCTCGATCATAGACAAGCATAACTAAAGTAGTGCTATAAATTTGACTTAATATGTGACTAGTAATCAGCTCAATTATAACGGAATGGATATTAAAAATGCCAACAACTGGTGGATCTTGGTCGTATCGTGTTCTGATATACCTGCCTAGTAAGTATTGCAACTCCAACGGAATGTGATAAAAGTGTCAACAATTGTTGGGTTTTGGGATTCCTCAGGACAATTATATCTGACTAGTAAATGTTCCAACTACAACGGAATGGTGATTAAAACTTCCCACTACTTATGCTTTCAGGATGACTCATGCTATATATATCTCACTAGTAAGTGCTTCAACTATAATCGAATGAATAAAACCGCCAACTGTGTGAGTTCCTCGATTTGACTTCCTCGTTTGGTCTCGAGAGGGAATACCAGGATGGGTATGATTGGTGTTAGTCTCAGGTTGGATTCGAATAGGTCTTCCTAACCCCTATCTAATAGCCGACAGATGTATCGAGTCTCTATAGGTTGTTTAGTGCATGCTGCGCTGCCGCTTCAGTCCACCATACCTATGTAGGCGAGAGCCGCCGAATTCTAGCCTCGCCGTGTACTGGCCTCAGTACTGACGCTCCTCTTTTTCCTTTGCCCTTTGTCGGCATCCCTTTTGTTTTAGCAGGTTTGAGATCGACGTCGTTAGCAGGGTTACCCTTCCGGCCTGGCCTGGGCAGGGTTATGGACGCCATTGGTTATTCTTTAGGGCTCTTAGCCCTATTTGTATCTTGTCCGTACTCGGACGCTGTATCGTTTCAAGGTGATTTGGATCTTTGTAGTGTATATCTGTAATCTTGACTCTTGGAGTCGTGCTGCATATATATCTGTTCTGTGGGTCCCATCGAGGACTGTTATGTAATGGTATTACTTCATTTTCCACCCGCATGAAAGTGCCTGGTGGGCGTCCTTTAATCGTTTCTATGCGGGTTTGGCGGAAAGGGCTAAAACTTGCATAGGGCCGATTCGAGGGTGTTACAAACCAAGTTTCATTTAATTCAAACCACAAAACCATGTTTCAAACAATTGAAACCACCAATTCAAACATTTGAAACCAATAAAACATATTTCAAACATTGTAAACGACTAATACATGTTTCAAATAATTAAAACCACCTTATAAGAAAAAAACAGAACCACAAGACAAGATTGATTTAATTGAAACCACAAAACCATGTTTCAAACAATTCAAACTGCCACTTCAAACATTTGAAACCACTAAAACATGTTTGAAATATTTAAAACCACTAATACTTGTTTGAAACAATTCAAACCACCACAAAAGATGAACCAGAAACCGAAGACCATGTTTCATTTAATTGAAACCATAAAACCATATTTGAAACAATTGAAACCCACACTTGAAACATTTAAAATACAATTTTGAAATAATTAAAACCACCATATAAGTAGAATTGGAACCACTGGGCCAAGTTTCATTTTATTGAAACCACAAAACCCTGTTAGAAACATTTGAAAACACCACTTCAAACATTTGAAACCACTAAACCATATTTGAAACATTTGAAAACACAAATCCTTGTTTGAAACAATTGAAACCATAACATAAGAATAATCGTAACCATAAGAACAAGTTTCATTTAATTGAAACACCAAAGAATGTTTGAAACATTTGAATCCACTAAAACCAGTAATACATGTTTGAAACAATTGAAACAACCACATAAGAAGAATCGGAACCCCAAGATCAAGTTTCATTTAATTACAAGGTGGTTTCAAATTATTAGAAGATGTTATTTATGGTTTGTCTTTAATGAAACATTGCTTATGTGGTTTCATATATTCTCGATTGGTGGTTTAAATTGTTTTCAACATATTTTTGTGGTTTCAATTGTTTCGGACATGCTGGTGTGGTTTCAATTTCTGAAAAATGGTTCTGCAGTTTCAGTTGTTTTGAAAAAATCTTGTGAGGTTTCGCTATATTCGAATAGGTTTCAACATGATTTGATATGGTTTTAGTGGATTTAAGTAAGGTTCAATTTGATTTCAATATGATCAGTTTTGATTTCTTGTAAAACTTACCACATGCAATCGGTATAATAAGTCACATCTCCTTTGCCTAGGAAGCGAGCGTTTCTCCCGAAAAGCCAACCTCCATAGCTGAGGTGGCAAAGCAGCGAGTGCTACGTGGCACGCTAGTGAGTGAGGACGACAGCAAACTGAAGAAGCAGTTATCCAACGCTTTACCACCTCGCGTCGGCCGTCGCTCGCGCCGGCTGCTGGAGCTCGCTGCCCACGCTCGCACCGTCCGCTGATCGCGCTTCGGCCGCCGCTCCCACCATCAGCTAGCCGCGCTCCGGCCGCCGCTTGGGCCGTCCGCTGGAGCTCGCCGCCCGCGCTCGAGCCATTCGCTGGAGCTTGCCCCGCGCTTGCCGTCCGCTGGCCATGCTCCGGCCGCCGCTCGCTCGCGCCGTCCGCTGGAGCTCGCCGCCCGCGCTCCGACCGCCACTCGCACCGTCCGCTAGCCGTGCTCTGGCCACCGCTCGCACCGTCTGTTGGAGCTCGCTGCCCGCCCTCGCGTCGTCCGCTGGCTGCGCTCAGGTCGTCGCTCGGGTCGTCCACTGGAGCTTGCCGCATGCGCTCGCGCCATCCGCTGGCCACGCTTCGGACACCCGCGCTCGCTCCTGCTCCGCCCTGCCACTCGCAATATAATGGTGTTTTTTAATACACCACATGAATCGACATCCTCTCAATTATTTTAATATTTAGATTTAATAAAATACTCTCTCCGATCTAAATTGGTTGACTCTGATTTGTCTAGATTCGAATATATTTAGACTTGTTTTAGAGCTAGATACATCTGTATCTAAATAAAACCAAGTCAACTAATTTGACTCGGAGGAAGTATTATTAATTACGTAAACGATTTAGTCACTTCTAATATCTACTAAATGTGTAAAGTAAGTACTAGTATTATTTTTCTAAGGAACACGTTCGGTAGGAATAGACTGAGAGAGCCATGCGTGTTCAAGAGAGAGAAAGGAGAGAGGTCATCGGGGAAAGAGAAAGCAGTGTCCACTCTTCATGTAGGTCCAGACATTTAATGCTTTGCAACAGAAACGGAGGACATCAGTCGACGAAAGGAAAAAAGGGCAATACTAATCTCGAAATGATGTGCGGTGGATGCGACGCGGGCATATACCAGCGCCGGTAGAAAAGAGTTTTCGAAATAGATGACTGATTGATTAGCTGTGCAACACAACACCGTGAGCATTAGTACTGTACAAAGAATTTCCACCCCTTAACTGTAAACACCACATATTCTATAATCCCATAACAGAGAGAAGACAGAAAACATGCAGCAACCGACCTACCTCTCCTCACCAAGCCATCAACATGCAACACAAGACCATGAAAATAACGCTGCACGCACGCGCGCATTGCGTGATTGAACTCCCCCTATTTATCCTATTTATGAACGTAGTTTTTCTTGGAAACCACGGGGAATAATCACCCCAAAATTATGCACAAAATTTAATGCAAAGTTGCTATCATGTTTTCATCTCAAATTTGCAATCCAGTATGAAGGCATAATTTAGAACATAAAACATATGCTTCCCGAGACACAGCTCCTAAACAATAAAACATAAATTCGTCATTAGAAGATTCGACGATGGATAAAGAAGCCCAAAACATGGTGCGCAAAGTCTCAGTGTGCTGATGACAACAGCTGTGCATTTCTCCGATCTGTATTCTGCACGCACACACACATATAATCAATAAGGGTCTACGGAGCCAAATCAGGCAGACAAAGGATGCAGGTGATGGTGACTCGCGGTGGAGGCCGAGGACGATGGCGAGGGGCAGCAGGACGGAGCAGAGCACAAATGCCGGTACGAGCATCCTCAGTATGGCCCATGCGCGCTACCGTGGCCATCCTCAAAGTCTAGCTCCCTGGGTTTCTGGGGGTGTCTCCGAGTTGCAGAACTCCATGAAGGGGCTGCTAACGTCTGCTGACGTCCGCTGCCGAGAGGAAAATCTTGGAGAGCACGGGTCTTCGGGTCATCGGCGGCGGAGATGCGTCGCGGAGGAGGCGTGTGGCGTTCCCAGGGACAGGGAACAACGGGAGGAGAGGTCAGCGCAAGATGAGAAAGGATAGGAATAGGAACCGGCCTGCGAGATTCTCGATGATAAAATTTGAAACAAAAATCGCCAGGGGTGTTCGAGTGATGCGCGACCAAGGAAAGAGCGAAATGTTGCGTGAGCTAAGCACGGAACCTTACTTTCTTTTTAGGTAGTTTATATTTATATTATATATATATATAGGTACGCTATTCTACAACCCTTGTAGAATAATTATTTTACAATCCTTTCTGAACTTCTGCAGTGAAAGATGTGAACTGCTCTATAGATAACAAATGAACTTCCTGTCGGAGCACTAGATGCACGTGGGAAGAGAGAGATAGGGTGGGGGTAGGGGGGTTTCTAAACTTCCGCCGCGAAATATGTGAACTTCTCGATAGATGCAAGTGACCTTTTTGTCGGAGCACCAGATTCACGTGGAAAAGAGGGGGATCTATGTGGGGAGGGGTAGGAGGCTTTCTGAACTTTCATGGTAGAAGATGTGAACTTCTCTATAGATAGCAAGTGAATTTCTCATCGGAGCACCAGATTCACGTGGGAAGAGAGGGGGAGGTGGGGGTGGGGGGGCTTTCTAAACTTCCGCGGTGAAAGATGTGATCTTCTCAGTAGATGCAAGTGAACTTCCTGACGGAGCACAAGATTCGTCTGGACCTCGACTATGCTTGATTTTGTCATGCGAAAATAAATTCAGTAGCTTGGGAGTTCAGATGTGACAGGCAAAAAATTCAGATATATTCTTGCAGGAGTTCAGACTCAAAATATCTATGCCCCTAGCGGTTGTGGAGTAAGAATGTGGGCAGGGGAGATGGGAGGGGCTCAGAGGTGGTAGACCGGGACGGGGCGGCGCGCCGGATCTGGGGAGGTAGCGACGCAGGAGGGGGACGGGGGAAGCGCGCAGAAGCTAGGGCGGGAGCGACGCGGGAGGGAGGCGGGGTCGGCACGCCAGATCTGGGGCAGGAGCATCGCGGGAGGGGGACGGGGTGTCGCCGGAGGGGGACGGGCGGTGCACCGGAGGTGGGGCGGGGCGGCGCGGGAGGGGAATGGGGGCGGCGCACTAGAGTGGGTCGGGGGCAACACCAGAGGTGGGACGGGGAGCCAGATCAGACGTAGAATGTAGTGGGGTTGTGTAATAGTTATTTTACAATCTCTTAAGAGGCTGTAGAATAGTCCTGTTATATATATAGGTATACATATATATATACAAACCCTATTCAGTACCCAGGATGGAGAATAGTAATTTTGCACCCCCACATATTTTTATATTCTCACGTTTAGAAATTTATGTTTTGTATACTAATAATTATATTCATATTCATCAGAAACGCAAAAAATTCGATATTAAAATACAATTTATGACTCATTTTAGTGTAAAAACATAGAAAATATGCATTTTATGTCGTATTTTTATAAGACATATAAACAATTTTTTTTACGACATGTCTAAATCTTCTTATGTTCTTCTTGCCTTCCAAGATAAGAGAAAATTTACGTGATATAAAAAACATATACGGTTTGAAAGATAGAGGGTGGGTGTAGAATATTATTCTACACCCTGAGTGTCAAATAGCGTCACTCTCTCTCTTTCTCTCTATATATATACACCATGGGCAGCTCACTATTTCCCATATATATATATAGATGTTAGGTATATATAACTTAGGTATGAATATCTTAGGTATGTGATACCTAGGTATGTATAACTTAGGTATGTATACCCTCATGTATGTGTGGTTTAAACCAAAAATACGCATATCACGTATGATGTCTAGGCATCATGGTGCACCTGTTATTTTACCTATATATATAAATAGCTCCACTATTTAAAAACCGGTTCCTAATAACTATTCTGGAACCCCGCTACCTTTCACGCGAACACTAGGAATCCTCTATTAACTTTCACGCGAACACGAGTTAACTTATTTTTCTGTCTAAGTTAACTTCCAGTACATAACAGTAATAATGAATATTAACTTTGGCATGTGTAAGTTAACTTCTTCGTGTGTGCAAGTTAACTACATTTTCTATGCTAGTTAACTTCCTAAAGGAGCACCGATAGTGTATTTTGAGACTATATATTGATTGCAGATTTTGAACCACTTCTCGAAGTGATGCATGTGATATACTGTTAAAAAAGTATGAAAATTTCGCATCTTTTACGTAAATAAAGTTTTTCCAAATTTGGTACAATTTTAAAATAATTTCAAATATACTAAAGAGTTTTTTCACGAATTTTTGTGTTACTGCACTGTTTTGGGGGTGTTATTTTCAAACCGCTCGTCGGAATGATGCATGTGATATATCATTGAAATGATATAAAAATTGTGCAACTTGTTTTTGTAAATAAAGCTTTTCCAAATTTCATATGATTTTTAATTAATTTTAAATATATCAAACTTAATTTTTGTGGACTTTTCCGATTTCGTATAGTATCTTGTGCAACTTAACTTCCACGACACCTCTTATCTTTTTTGAACACGGGTTAACTTCTGTTTCTTTTCCATGTTAAATTCCTATCAGGGATAGAGGTGGTGGGATCTCTCTGATTGATAATGTCGTAATATTGCCGACGAGTACGCCATGGAGGGATCCTCACAGTGTATGTTTAAAGACGTGGGGTAAGACGGAGAGTTGGCGGGTACGAGGTAACACAGCTTACCCAGGTTCAAGTCCCACAACGGTAGCGGAACTCTACTCCTGCTATAAATCACTATAATGACAATACGCCGAGTTATAGAGATAGGTTCGCTGTGCGAGATGTTGTGTGTTGTACGCTACAATCAGAGAAGTTGTGCCCTAAGGCTCCCGCAGGCCGGCTTATAAAGGCGCCAAGACCTAGGATTTACAGAGAAAGGTCCTTGCCGGATAAGGTAAAGAGTCCTACACCTACACGAACTAGTATTCCATGTCTTGTACTCCAAGGCTCAGTATATGTCGGTGAATTCTACGTAGACTTCCTTTATCCAGCATGAGCCTCCCTTCATGATCCGTCTAACTAGGCCGCCCAGCAGGCCATAGGCCTTGCTACCAACTATGGACCATGATACGTTGCAAACGTATCCATAATTTTTTATGTTCCATGCTTGGTTTTATTTACTTTCTTATATTTTGTCCACACTTTGGAGAACTTGTTATACACTTTCTTGGACTAACCTATTATCAAGATGCCACAGTGCCAGTTGCCTGTTTTCTGCTATTTTAGTTCCAGGAAAATCAGAAAATGAATATTCTCGGAATTAGACCAAACAAAAGCCAAAGTCGTTATTTTCTCGGAAGACTCACGGAGCCAGAAGGAGAGAATAAGGGGGGCCACAGGGTGGCCAAACCACCCCTAGGCGCGGGTCCCCCCAGGCTGCGCCAAGGCATGGTGTGGGCCCCCTGGCTGGCCACCGACCTCGCCCCTTCGCCTATATATTCCTCCCGATAGAGAAACCCTATATCATCAAGCCTCCAGCCACGAAAAGTTCTGCAGCGCCACCACCACCGAAGGGGAGATTCGGGGGACAGAAAGTCTCTGTTCCGGCACCCTGCCAGGATGGGGAAGTTCCCCCGGAGCCATCTCAATCGATCTCCACCACCATCTCTATCGCTGTTGCTAATTCCCATGATAAGGAGGGAGTAGTTCTCTCTCGAGGCTAAGGGTTTTACCGGTAGCTATGTGTTCATCTCTCTCTCTATGCATGATCATATTGTGATCATGCGCTTTGTAATCAAGTAGATCTACCTTGCTACTCAAGTGCTTTAATAGATCTCTGCTCTCCCCTTCGGCGTGATCACCATCAGGGGAGACCCGAAGAAGGCGCGAGAGTGCGAAGATGGAAATGCCGCCTTTGCCGAAGCCATGCTACACGCCCAGGAGTACCAGGAGATCAAGAAGAGCATAGATCCGTCCGAGATGCCCGCAACAAAGAAGGAGGTGACAAAGCCAAATCCGGAGTTCAAATCATCAGAAGAGACGAAGCAGACGCCATTGAAGGATGATGACCCCTCCAAGGTGACCCAGATAGGCGTAGGCCTAAGTAGCACATAGGAAAGCGCGCTCGTCAAGTTCCTCCAAGCAAATCAAGATATCTTCGCATGGCAGCCATCTGACATGACCGGAGTACCTAGGGAACTTGCCGAGCACTCTCTAAATGTAAACCCGAACGCTAAACCCGTCAAACAGTCCTTACGACGGTTTGGTGATGAAAAGCATAAGGCATTATCTAAGGAACTAGAGCGGCTCGAGTTAGCCGGATTCATAGAAGAGGTCATCCATACTGATTGGTCGGCCAACCCTGTAATGGTCCCTAAAAAGGACACCACTGATTTAAGGATGTGTGTTCATTATAATTCCTTGAATAAGGCTTGTCCAAAAGATCCGTTCGCTCTGCCTAGAATTGATCAAGTTATCGATTCTATGGCAGGCTCGGAACTCCTCTGTTTTCTCGACGCATATTCCGGATATCACCAAATCCGGATGAAGGAATCTGAAAAAGTCAAAACTTCATTCATAACCCCCTTCGGAACTTTCTGTTTTGTTACGATGCCCTTTGGGCTGAAGAACACAGGAGCTACGTACCAACGCACGATGCAACGTTGCCTCCATGACCAGCTCGGACGCAATATACATGCATACGTGGATGATATCGCGGTTATGTCCAAAAAGAAGGAAACGTTGATTTCCGACTTGGAGGAGACGTTCGCCAATTTAAAAAAATACAACATCATGCTTAACCCGAAGAAATGCTTCTTTGGAATACCAGCCGGAGAATTGTTAGGTTTCATCGTGTCTCAAAGAGGCATAGAGGTGAACTGTGACAAAATCAAGGCTATTCTCAACATTTTCAGGCCAACTCGCCTGAAGGACGTACAAAGATTAACTGGTTGCATTGCTGCGGTCAGTCGATTTGTAAGCCGACTTGGTGAAATAGCCGCACCATTATACAAACTCCTGAAGAAGACCAAAGATTTTGTTTGGACTGACGAAGCCGAAGCTGCACTACCAGACCTGAAGAAAGTACTCTCATCTGCTCCTATCCTTGCAGCGCCGGGACCTGAGGAACCGATGTTGCTTTACATTGCTGCAACAAATAAAGTCATCAGTATAGTCATGGTGGTGGATATGCCAGAGGAAAATCAGGAACACCTGGTGCAGCGTCCGACGTACTTTGTCAGTGAGGTCCTGACAGAATCAAAACAGTGATATCCGCACTATCAAAAGTTGGCTTACGGTGTTTTTCTAGCATCTCGTAAGTTACGACACTATTTTCAGGAGCACCCAATTACCGTGGTGAGCAAGGCTCCCATGAGAGATATAATCAACAATAGTGATGCCACAGGACGCGTCGCCAAATGGGGCATAGAGCTTGCAGCTTTCGATATTGAGTATAAACCCCGGACATCAATCAAATCCCAGATCCTTGCCGACTTTGTCGCTGATTGGACAGAGACCAAGGAGAACATGGTCCTCCCTGAGTTGGAATATTGGACCCTTTTTTCGATGGGTCTAAGGCTCGAGGGGGCTCGAGGGCTGGCGTGGTACTCAAATCACCCCAAGGAGATAAACTTGTATACGTGTTGCAGATCCACTTCACAGCGACAAACAACATTGCCGAGTATGAAGCACTGCTGCATGGAATCCGGATTGCTAAGGACATTGGCATCCAACGTTTGATGTGTTACGGAGATTCGGATCTTGTTGCTCAGCAAGTCTCGGATATTTGTAATGCAAATAAGCACATGGCAGCATATAAAGTTGTCGTGGATGATCTATCTAAATCGTTCGAAGGGTTTGAAGTTCAACACATCCCTCGAGGAGAAAACGAGGAAGCTGATGCACTATCTCGAATAGGCTCTGCGCGGAAAGAGGTCCCGGATGGCGCGTTTTTAGAGCACCTAGAAGTTCCCTCGATAAAGGGAGTAGATGAGGAATATCCGACCAAATCCGACTCACCTTTGATAGCAGTTCTGGCTGTAATTCCCAGCTGGACTCAACCCTACCTCGATTACTTGGTAGATGGCAAATTACCCAAAGATGAGGTGCTAAGCCGGCAGATTATCCGACGAGCAAAAGCCTATACTACTGTTAAAGGTGAGCTCCATAAACGGAGTGTTTCTAGGGTTTTTCAGCGCGTATGTATCTCTAGAAGAAGGAGTGGAAATCTTAAGGGAAATCCACGAAGGCGAGTGTGGTCACCACGCTGCAGCCAAATCTTTAGTGGCAAAAGCTTTTCGACATGGATTTTTCTAGCTAATAGCTCAGCCAGATGCCGAATGATTAGTCAAGACATGCAAAGGCTGCCAAAAGTACGCCAAGCAAGCTCATGTTCCGGCTGATCAGCTGCGAACAATACCTATAATATGGCCTTTTGCGGTCTAGCGGCTTGATATGGTAGGACCTTTTAAACGAGCTCCAAGTGGATTCACTCACCTCTTAGTGATGGTGGATAAATTCACGAAATGGATCGAGGCTAAACCTGTCACTAGTTGTGATGGAGCAACAGCCAAAAGATTTGTCGAGGATGTTATAATCCGGTATGGTTATCCGCATAGCATCATCACGGACAATGGGAGCAACTTTTCCATGGGAGAATTGGCTAAATTCTGGGACGAGCAAAGTATCCGGCTTGACATTGCGTCAGTCGCACATCCACAGGCTAACGGACAAGTCGAAAGAGCAAATGGTTTAATTCTACAAGGCTTGAAACCAAGACTCGAAGCACCACTGAGACGTGCTGCGGGGGCTTGGGCAGAGGAACTGCCCTCTGTAATTTGGAGTTTACGAACAACTCCGAACAGGTCAACAGGATATACACCTTTCTTCTTGGTCTATGGCATAGAAGCAGTTTCTTCCTAGTGATTTAATTCATACTTCTCCTAGAGTGGCCACATATATTGAAGAGGATGCCGATATTTCTCGACAAAATGATCTCGACTTAGTCGAAGAAGTTCGCGTCGTTGCTAAAATGAGATCTACAGCCTATCAGCAGAAGTTACGCAAGTATCATAGCCAGAGAGTCCGACCTAGATCTTTCAATAAAGGTGATTTGGTTCTCCGGCTTGTGCAAGAAAGAAAGCACAAACTTTCCCCAGTATGGGAAGGGCCCTTTTTAGTTAGTCGAGTATTGCACAATGGATCGTACTACTTAACTGACATGAGGCCAGTCAAAGAAAGACCTGCTACTAAGAAGAGAAAGAGAGATGGAGGTAGTACAAATCCGGATGAGTTAGATAGACCGTAGAATATTGCTCAGCTACGTCCCTTTTATTCTTAGTTTATCCTTCTTTCTAATCATACATATGTACATGTTCTATGAGAAATAAAAGTTTTGGTTGCCTCAAAGTTTACTTGCTTCTATCTTTATTTCAGTTTTACTTTAGTCTTTTCCATGCCATCCAGCTAGTTTCTATCACCGTTACCACTTATAATTATCTATACCACTTGTATTTCACTATCTCTTCGCCGAACTAGTGCACCTATACACCTGACAAGTGTATTGGGTGTGTTGGGGACACAAGAGACTTCTTGTATCTTGATTGCAGGGTTGCTTGGGAGGGGATACCTTTCACCACTTCCTCCCTGAGTTCGATAAACCTTGGGTGATCCACTTAAGGGAAAACTTGCTGCTGCTCTACAAACCTTTATACTTGGAGGCCCAACAATTTTCTACAAGAATAGAAGTGCGTAGACATCAAGCTATTTTCTGGCGCCGTTGCCGGGGACTGAAGAAGATGAAGCTCCCACGTCAACCACGCGCTAGCAAGTATTTTTTGGCGCCGTTGCCGGGGAGGTAAGGTAAAGGGTACTCACATCCTCCGGTGTGAGTGCTCGAAGTTATTTTCTTTAGATTCTGCAATTTTGTCTTTTTGTTTCTTGTTTTCACTAGTTAGGCTTAATGGAAAACAACAAAAAATTAGAGAGCTTTATAGTATTTATCTTGAGTTAGGACATGAAGTGTTTGAAGAGAAAATCAAAAAACCTATGGAACTTTATTTCCATGCTAATAGCAATGTTGTTAGTATGAATTCTTTGGACACCATTATTGCTAATGTTATGGAAAATTCTAAGCTTGGGGAAGCTAGTTTTGATGAAAATGATCTTTTTAGTCCCCCATCTTTAGAGGAGAAAATTTACTCTGATGATACTATACCTCCAATATATGATAATTACAATGATGAATATGATATTCTCAGTCCACCTACTATTGAGGAGGAAATTAATTATGACTACAATATGCCTCCTATATTTAATGATTGTGGTGATGAGAATAATAATGATTATATGCATGTGGCTCATGATAAGAATGTTTTATGTGATAGTTATATTGTTACTTTTATTCATGATGCTACTGAAAGTTATTATGAGAGGGGGAAACATGGTTTTATGTATCTCAATAATATTAAGTTTCCCCTCTTTATGTTGAAAGTCTTGAAGTTGCACTTGTTTTGCTTTACTATGCTTGTTGCTTTGTGCTTTCATGACTTGTTTCTTTACAAGATTCCTATGCATAGGAAGTGGGTTAGACTTAAATGTGCTTTGAATTTGCTTCTTGATGCTCTCTTTTACTTCAATTCATATTTCTTATGTGAGCATCTTCTCCAACTATCCTGCCTAACTTAAAGGCGTTAAAGAAAAGTACTTATTGGGAGATAAAACAAATGTTTTAGATGAGTCTTGGAAGAAATTACCTACGTAATAACCGCTCCTTATCCTTTTTATTTGCTTTTTGTGCCAAGAGTAACCTCTAATGAGAGAGAAGTAATGATTGAGAAAGTTGATGTCCCGAAACAAATTTTTGTGCTTCACTGTAAAAATTCGTGTAAAATCTCTCTACGTCGTTTTGAGGTGTGAATTTTTGTGCTTCTGCCCTAGGTTGTTATCTAACTTTTGTTAATTCAACACTTTTATATTTAAGCAACAGAAGGTCTCCGAAAAAATTGGTTTTTACATGCTGGTCTATTTTGACAGATTTCTCCATTATTTAAATTTGCTTCTTGTTGATTCCTTTTTGAGTTCTTTTTGGGGAATTGAGCTATTTGAGGGAAGTGCTACAGTAGCTTGTGTTTTAATATAAGTTTTATTGGTGTTGAAACTGAACCCAAAGACTTATTATCTTGAGTGCACTAATGTTGCTAATAAAGATTGTGTGAAGTTTTGTATGAAGGAAGAATTTCAGGTGTAAGAAAAGAACGATGTAATGAGATGAAGAATGGACTAACTCTCAAGCTTGGGGATGCCACGCGTGTAACCGCAAGAAATATCCAAGAAGTACAAGCGTCAAAGCTTGGGAATGACCAAGGCATCCCCTTCTTCATCAATAAAAATTTCGGGTTTCTTCCAAACACTTCATTTTTATTGTTTCATGCATAGTTGTGTTGTTCTTGGAGCGTCTTCTTTTTTTTTGTTTTGGTTTTTCGTTTGCTTTGTTTTCTTAGTTTGCTGAATAGATTGGTTGGACCCCCTCTTTCATGCATTGGTTTTCAAATAGTTTGGTTTGGATTGGAAAAGAATAGGAAAGTTCATGCTTAAGTGGTAAAGAGGGCTTGTTTTTGACTGTGGACTATGCTTTGTCATGCCATGCTTGATATCTTTTTTGATTTAGGCTTAGTATTATTTGATGTAGCATGACTTGTTATAAACAATTGAGTTGCTTAATGTGCCTTGAAAGAATCATGCGTTGTTTTAGCATATTAAAGCATAGTATTGTGGTATTCTCCTTTGATGCTTTATTTGGGTTGACTTGGCGCATGCTCACACCATATTATGACTATACCAAGTCACCGTAGCCTTTATGATCCTTTAGTTTTCGACTTGTAGTATCGCTTTATGCTTTGATTAATGATGTTTTGTCGCTCTGCATGATTATGGCCATTATTGCTCTCTTAGTTTGTCGCTCCCAGTCTTTTGCTAGCCTCCACAACAAAGTATGAGTTCCACTCATGCATCCAACTCCTTAAACCAAGTTATTCCAAAGATTCCACCATACCTACCTACGAGCATATGCTATTCAAATTATATTCATGTTTTTATCTACCTTCCAAATTAAACTTGTTATGAGAAAACTAGTGATTAAAGCTCTCACGAACTTGATAGCACACTTTACTTTTCTTGCCCATAATAAACTTGAACCATTGTGTCGTCTATGTTGTATATGCTTGCACTTATTTGTTGGGGATTAGCAGAACCACGTTGTCATGGGGAATGCTTTCAACATTGCACTTGTACTTTGTACCCAGTTGATATCATGCTCTTTTGTCTATGGATGTCGTCGGTGTCAAATGAAATGGGAGCTTGTAAGTCCATGTAGATATGTATGTGTGTTAGAGAAACGCCTGGGCCGCCGGTCTAATCCATGCTGTCATGGTGGAAACCTGCAGCGTAACTATAATGAGCTGTTTATGAAGCATTCTTCTTATAAAAAAGAGTCAGATATTAAGAAAAAAAAAGATATATGAAAAGAGAAAAGAGAGAAAAAAGCACCATATTCCCATGGTAAATAAGAAGATTGCTGAGATGCTCATTGTCTGCTTGCCTTGTCATTTTGATATGGGGATTCTTCAGTATCATTGGGCAAGGGGTACCCTGTTGGCAGTTCTCTATGATACACATGTACTTACTATGACAAGAACTTACCGGTGACTAAACTTGAGTAGCATGAGGAGCGGCCCTTGTATTCAAGGGACATGAGATTTCCAACTTATACTTTGTCAAGCATATACTCCATAGTTTGTTCACTTTAACCTTAATCACTTCAAGATACTTATGATAGCGGAAATGAGAGCTGAAAGCTAATAAGTACCATAATTTTTGGAAGCTCTTTATGAAACTTGAATCCCTGCTTCCTTTTATGAAGGCCTTTCTTTTATTTTTATGTTGAGTCTCCACCTTCTATCTTTATGCACCTACTTTGAGAGCATAGTGGCCACTCTTAGTTCTATGTGCATTGTCCCAAGACTTGTTGATTGATGCATACCTTGATATTGCTTGTTTTGAACTATTTGTATCTAGTCACTCTTATGAACTTTGAAGGTGTCCTATGCATTTATGTTTGCTACTCTATGAGGGACAAGCTGAATGCCACTATGCTATGTTTTCTTAATGTGAAACAAACAAACATCTTGTAAAGCATTGTTATTCATGAATCTTTTGTTTGTGCCTTTTCATGTTACAACATAGTTTTTTTTGTCTTATTACTAGAACTTTGTCTTTCATGTCATGATTCAAGTACTATGATCCCGGCTTTGAATGTTTTACAAAATACTTTGATCAAGATTGTGGTGGTGCATATCACCTCAAAAATTATTATTTCTTTTTATCACTTACCTACTCGAGGACTGATGACCCACAAGTATAGGGGGTGTATCGCAGTATTTTCGATAAGTAAGAGTGTCGAACCCAACGAGGAGCAGAAGGTGCTGGCTAGTGGTATGCATCAGGAATTCTCTGCAAATACATAGCAAACGGATTTTTGGAGGTTTTTGATAAAGCAAGTAAACAAGGTACGAGTAAATAAAAGACAGTAGGACTAAATGCAGCAAGTGGCCCAATCCTTTATGCAGCAAAGGACAAGCCGCTTGTATTACTTAAGATGACCAAACGTTCTCGAGGACACATGGGAAGACTATCAAGTGCTTTCGCTCCATATAGTTGATTAATCTTCTTTAGCTTGCTAAGTGTTGTGTGGGTGAACCTGTGCTAATGTACTGACCGTCCTAGGACTAATACATACTTGTGATTATACCCCTTGCAAACATCCATAAGTACAAGAAAGTAATTAAGGTATAAACCTAACCACAGCTTTAAAATCTAAGACCCTTACGTCCCTTGTGCAATGGTTTCCTAACAGGGGTTCAGGTTTCTGTCACTCTGGCAACCCCTACGATTAGTAGCTCAATACACAATGCATTCCCCTAGGCCCATATAGGTGAAGTGTCATGTAGTCGATGTTCACATGACACCACTAGAAGAAGTACACCACAACTTAAATATCAAACTATTGAATCTTTCTCAACACAATTCCACTACTAACAACATGACTTCTCCCATGTACTCAAGAACAAAACGAACTACTCACAAGACATCATATGGATCATGATTAGAGATGGAATAATGATGTATAACAATCTGAACATAAACAATAATTCAATGGTTCACTCAATAGCATCAACTACGAAGAGTAATCAACACCGGGAAAGTTTCCCCTATGAACTATGCAAGATTCAACGCAATTGTTACAGCAATATGGAGATGGTGATGAGGGTGCTGATGGTGATGATGGTGGTGGTGTTGGGGATATACTTTCCGGGTATCCTCACAGTTCCTCACTGACCAGTGTGGCCCACTGAAGGAAATATGCCCTAGAGGCAATCATAGAGATGATTGTATTTCATGTGTATCCATGAGTTATTATAATGTTCCTTGAATATCCATATACCAGGCAACTTGTATTGATTGGCAATTATGTGAATTGTTTGTGAAACTCTTTACTTGTATGGTTATCTAATAATTGTCCCTAGTCGGAGTTCATGCGAGGACACACGTGAATATTAGACTAGCACATCGATTGGTTAATGACTATGTTTCGCAAGTCATTGACATGGAGATGTCAAACCAATGATGTGGACACATGTTATGAACATGGGGTTGGACTGACCCAACATGAGACTAGCAATAATACTTGCAGCTCTCTCTACACATCGTGTACGTTTTGTCCTTAGACCTGAGATTGTCGCATGTACTTGAGATGTGGATCGACCTACTTTGGGGCTATCAAACACTACTCCGTAACTGGGTAGTTATAAAGGTAGCTTTCGGGTTTGTCCTGATACATGCTGCAAGGCATCGGTCAATCAAGATGGGATTTGCCCCTCTCTACTTGAGAGAGATATCTCTGGGCCCCTCGAGTGATCGGATCTAGAAATGCATGGCCGTGCTACATATGGTTAAGAGTTAACCTAGTAAAGGGATTCTGAATCATAGTATCGAGAAAGAGAGGTCAGCTTAGAGCTAGACCAAATATCGTGAGGCAAAGGGAAAGACATGTACTCAACCTTGTGATGGTTCGTCCGAATGATCTTTATATGCGTTTAGGAGTTGGCACGTCTTGCTAGAGGCCGCTACCAACTATTGACGGAGCAAGTGTACTCGCGTCATGTCTATACGTGTATGAACCTATAGGGTCACACACTTTAGGGGCTGGAAGCCTAATGAGGATTGGATCCGAATTAGACCAGGCTTAGGCTGCTAATGGGCTGCTAATGTAGAAGCCCACCAGGGATGCCTATATAAGAGGGAGTGAGGCGAGCTGAAAAGGAGAGAGCATTCCACCCAGCCGCCACTCCTCTTCCGCCTGTGTTGCACGCGCAGACCTAGCAGTCTGGCGTGTGACGACTTCCACTCCGGACGTGTGGATACCTCGGAGGTGCTGCATCTGTAGCACTTGGACGAGCCGCGCAAAGGGGAGCTGCTCGTGGGACGAGGACGAGGAGGAGACGTAGAACATCTACACTGCCGCAACGTGCTTCATCGAGTTCCGCACCTGCGCGTCTAGCGGTAATCCCGTGATCTATGACAATAGTATTCCTGGTTGACGCGGTAGAAATTTTTGATTTTACGCTAGTGTAGCCTACCCGTTACCCTTCAGTGGTATCAGAGCCGATGCTATTCAGTCATAGGTTCGGGAAGTTTGCATATGGTGATATGTAGATTGATATGAATGATATGATCGTTTGTATGGCGGTGTTTCTGGATTGATCTATGATCTTAATTTCCGTGATCGTGATTCTAAGGTCGTCGAACGACTTACCCCTACCGGTCGGTTTCCGCCATCGGGGTAGACAGTGACACATAAATCCTTCTGAATCACGCGAAGATCAATATGATTGATCGAATCGGGAATTAGATCTGAATCGACGTACCGTGATCAAAGGAGTTTGGTCAAATCGGAACTATGGTCGGTTTATGGTAAATTGGATTAGCCGATCAAAATCCTGAAAGAAAATTGTATAGATTTGATCTCTCATTTTTCACGAGGGGCGCGAGGGGCTAAGGTACCGCGAGGGGCGCTGCCCCTTCGAACCCCGCAAGGGGAGACCCCCTAGACCCCCCTTAGTCGTAGCCCCCTTTTTGTATCTCGTTAAGGTTCATAGGTGGTACGATTTCACATGATCCGGTAGAATGCGATTCTATGCACAACTTGTTTTTGCAGGATTTATGTGATCAGTATGGCCCAAAAATGTATGTGATGCATGTATGTATTTTTTCATGACCTGCGTGTCGTGAGTTGGGCAACACGGCTGGAGCCATATGTGTTGTCAATTATTGTAATGGCCTGCGTGCCAACTTGTGATGATCCCAATACCATGTAATTTTGATTACTAGATGTTAGGAGTAATAGCTTGTATTAGTTCTTGGAGAACTCATCACTTGGAGGATGGCTCGCATAGAGCATGAAGATGGAGATCATCATGGTGGACAGGTTCTATGGCGATGGAGATCACCATGAGAAAATGGGCCATACTGTATCACATCTATGTGAATGCTATTCTTATACGTTTTACTACTATGCATGCTTAGATGATAGAAGTAGAACGATCCCTCACAAAGTTTAAGTTAAACCATGCCCTCCCAACCAAACCTTGCACCATCCTATGCCCTGTACAATCGTTGGTGGGTCTATGAAATTAGGGTGCCACGGTTTTCCTTGGCTGGATGGGTTTGTATCGGATACCTACACGCATAAGGGTTGGTGAGCTTAACAAGGTCATCTTAACAGTTAAGGACCTTGGGGCATAAAGGTTGGGCGCCTAGTTTTGACATAGAGATGTCACCCAACAACAAGAGTCATATGTGATATGATTAGCAAAGGTTGCTTACCGATTACCTTGTCTTCTAGCAGTGATGCTAAAGCTCACTAGTCGACTTGTTAATTGTGGATCTTGAATCACTTAGTATCAATAGAGGGATGTTGATTTAAGTGGGAGTATATGCTATTAAATTGTTTAATATGTTTTACTCTTTCATGGTTACATGGCTTAGTATTTTGCATATTTTTTTGTTGTAGATCAATGGCACCGAACAATTCATCACCTTTTGCTTTGCGTTCGATTCTTGAAAAGGATAAACTAAATGGAACAAACTATTCGGACTGGGTCCGTAACCTGAGAATTGTTCTCAGGGCTGAGAAAAAGGAAACTGTTCTGGATACCCCAATCCCGGATGAACCTGCTGATAATGCAACTGCTACCCTTAAGAATGCCTACAAGAAAGCATGTGATGAATCTCTTGAGGTCAGTTGTCTTATGCTTGCATGCATGGAACCTGATCTTCAAAAACAGTTTGAGGATCAGGAAGCGTACGATATGATCGTTGCGCTTAAGGACATGTTCCAGACTCAGGCTAGGACTGAGAGGTACAATGTCGCTAAGTCCTTTGTGGAATGCAAGCTGGCAGAGGGAGCAGCTGTAGGCCCCCATGTGATCAAAATGGTTGGTTACAGTCAGACTTTGGAAAAGCTTGGTTTTCCATTAGGCCAAGAGTTGGCCACTGACTTCATTTTGGCATCTCTTCCATCTAGCTATGGACATTTCATTTCGAACTACCATATGCATGGGGTGGAGAGGGGCCTTAATGAATTATGTGGGATGCTGAAAACAGCAGAATGTGACATTAAGAAGTGTGCAGGGCATAGCCATGTGATGGCTGTGCAGAACAAGCCTAGCTTCAAGAAAAAGGGCACTTCTTGGCAGAAGAAGAAGGGCAAGGCTAAGGATACGATCCCTAAGCCAAACCCTGCACCCAAGCAAAAGGCTGGTCCTGCAGGAGACACTGAGTGTTTCTTTTGTCACGAATATGGCCACTGGAAGAGGAACTGCAGCAAGTACCAGGCTTCTTTGAAGAAAAGTGGAAGTAAGAGTACTTCCCACTCAGGTACACTTGTTGTAAATGTTGTGGACATTTTTCTCGCAGATTCTTATGTTAACTCTTGGGTATTTGATACCGGATCGGTTGCTCATATTTGCAATTCGATGCAGGGGCTAATAAGGACTAGAGAAGTGCAAAAAGGCGAAGTGGATTTTCGCGTCGGAAATAAAGCAAGGGTTGCTGCATTGTTCGTCGGCGTCATGCAACTTCACCTTCCGTCAGGATTTATCATGGAGTTGAATAATTGTTATTACATTCCTAGTATGGGTCGAAACATTTTATCACCTTCATGTTTGATGAGGGATGGTTATTCATTCGCGAGTACAAACAATGGTTGTGTAATCTCTAAGAATGCTATGTTTGTGGCTGATGCTCCCATTGTCAATGGGTTATTTATTTTAAATCTTGATAATGCATGTGTTTACAATGTTAGTGCTAAAAGGCTTCGGCCAAATGATTTGAGTCCTACCTATCTATGGCATTGTCGTTTGGGGCATATAAGTGAAAAGCGCATGAAGAAGCTCCATGGTGATGGTCTTCTAACTTCGTTTGATTTTGAATCATACGAGACATGTCAAGCTTGTTTACTTGGAAAGATGACCAAGACACCTTTCAAGGGGTTTCCCGAGAGAGCGACAGACTTGTTGGAACTCATACATACTGATGTATGTGGACCAATGAGCACGACAGCCAGAGGAGGATATCACTACTTCATTACTTTCACTGATGATTTCAGTAGATATGGCTATGTCTACTTAATGAAGCATAAGTCTGAAACTTTTGAAAAGTTCAAAGAGTTTCAAAATGAGGTAGAGAATCAACGTGGCAAGAAAATAAAGGCCTTGCGATCTGATCGCGGAGGCGAATATTTGAGTCACGAGTTTAGCAATCATCTTAAGAGTTGCGGAATTGTTCCACAGCTCACGCCGCCCGGAACACCTCAAAGAAACGGGGTCTCTGAACGGCGTAATCGAACTTTGTTGGACATGGTTCGATCGATGATGAGCCAGTCGGATTTACCATTATCATTTTGGGGTTACGCGCTAGAAACAGCAGCTTTCACACTAAATAGGGTACCATCTAAATCCGTAGTTAAGACACCATATGAGATGTGGACTGGAAAGAATCCCAGTTTGTCTTTTCTAAAGATTTGGGGTTGTGATGCATTTGTCAAGCGACTTCAGTCAGACAAGCTAACACCCAAATCGGATAAGTGCATTTTTGTGGGATACCCAAGGGAAACCTTAGGGTATTACTTCTACAACCGAGAAGAGGGCAAAGTGTTTGTCGCTCGTAGCGGTGTTTTCCTAGAGAAAGAGTTTCTCACAAAGGGAACGAGTGGAAGGTCAGTGCGACTTGAAGAAGTTCAAGATGAGCCAGTCGGGGATGCTTCTACGAGTGATGCTATTGTAGCAGAACAAGTTGAGGAACCCGTGGCAATAGAAGCACCACAACCACGAAGGTCGGCGAGGCTCCGCGAAGCGCGAGAGTTATTATTGTTAGACAATGATGAGCCTGCGACCTATGCAGAAGCGATGGTGGACCCAGACTCTGAGAAATGGCTGATTGCCATGAGATCCGAGATAGAGTCCATGGGAGACAATCAAGTTTGGAACTTGGTTGACCTGCCTGATGGTTTTAAAGCCATCGAGTGCAAGTGGATCTATAAGAAGAAGATTGATATGGATGGAAATGTTCACATCCATAAAGCTCGACTTGTTGCAAAAGGTTTTCGACAAGTTCAAGGAGTTGACTACGACAAGACTTTCTCGCCCGTAGCGATGCTTAAATCTATACGGATCATTCTAGCCATTGCTGCACATTTCGATTATGAGATATGGCAGATGGACGTCAAGACGGCTTTCTTAAATGGAATCCTTTCTGAGGACGTGTATATGATGCAGCCCGAAGGTTTTGTCGATCCAAACAATGCTGGAAAGGTATGCAAACTTCAAAAGTCTATTTATGGGCTGAAGCAAGCATCTCGGAGTTGGAACATTCGATTTGATGAAGTTGTAAAGGAGTTTGGCTTCACCAAAAACGAACAAGAACCTTGTGTGTATAAGAAAGAAAATGGGAAATCACTTGTGTTTCTAATCTTATATGTGGATGACATATTATTGATTGGAAATGACATTCCTATGCTCGAGTCTGTTAAGACCTCATTGAAAAATAGTTTTTCTATGAAGGACTTGGGAGAAGCGGCATATATTCTGGGTATCAAGATCTATAGAGATAGATCAAGGAGGCTAATTGGATTAAGCCAGAGTACGTACATTGACAAAGTGTTGAAACGGTTCAGCATGGAAGAGGCTAAGAAGGGGTTCTTGCCCATGTCTCACGGCATTAAACTCAGCAAGACTCAGTGTCCTTCGACCACTGATGAGCGAGAACGCATGAGTAGGGTTCCATATGCTTCGGCTATTGGATCCATCATGTATGCAATGACATGTACTCGCCCAGATGTTTCCTATGCTCTAAGTGTTACGAGCAGATACCAGGCTGATCCAGGTGAGATTCACTGGACAGCGGTAAAGAATATCCTTAAGTACTTGAGAAGGACTAAGGATATGTTCCTAGTTTATGGAGGTGAGGTTGAACTCAGTGTAAAGGGTTACACAGATGCGAGTTACCTTAATGACTCAGACGACTCGAAATCGCAATCAGGTTATGTGTTTGTCATGAATGGTGGTGCTGTGAGCTGGAAAAGTTCCAAGCAAGATACAGTGGCCTCCTCTTCAACAGAAGCTGAATATATTGCTGCCTCGGAGGCTCCAAAGGAAGCTGTTTGGATTAGGAATTTCCTGATCGCTCTTGGTGTGGTTCAGGGCTCGTCCAATCCCTTGGACGTTTATTGTGACAACAATGGTGCTATTGCACAAGCCAAAGAACCTAGACAGCACCAGAAGAACAAACATATTCGCATGCGCTACCATCTGATTCGTGAGTTCATTGATGAAGGTAGTGTCATGTTATGCAAAATACATACGGACTCAAATGTTGCTGATCCCTTGACTAAGCCACTCCCGCAGCCTGCGCATGAAGCGCACACAAGAGCAATAGGTATTAGATACTGTCTAGATTGACTCTAGTGCAAGTGGGAGACTGAAGGAAATATGCCCTAGAGGCAATCATAGAGATGATTGTATTTCATGTGTATCCATGAGTTATTATAATGTTCCTTGAATATCCATATACCAGGCAACTTGTATTGATTGGCAATTATGTGAATTGTTTGTGAAACTCTTTACTTGTATGGTTATCTAATAATTGTCCCTAGTCGGAGTTCATGCGAGGACACACGTGAATATTAGACTAGCACATCGATTGGTTAATGACTATGTTTCGCAAGTCATTGACATGGAGATGTCAAACCAATGATGTGGACACATGTTATGAACATGGGGTTGGACTGACCCAACATGAGACTAGCAATAATACTTGCAGCTCTCTCTACACATCGTGTACGTTTTGTCCTTAGACCTGAGATTGTCGCATGTACTTGAGATGTGGATCGACCTACTTTGGGGCTATCAAACACTACTCCGTAACTGGGTAGTTATAAAGGTAGCTTTCGGGTTTGTCCTGATACATGCTGCAAGGCATCGGTCAATCAAGATGGAATTTGCCCCTCTCTACTTGAGAGAGATATCTCTGGGCCCCTCGAGTGATCGGATCCAGAAATGCATGGCCGTGCTACATATGGTTAAGAGTTAACCTAGTAAAGGGATTCTGAATCATAGTATCGAGAAAGAGAGGTCAGCTTAGAGCTAGACCAAATATCGTGAGGCAAAGGGAAAGACATGTACTCAACCTTGTGATGGTTCGTCCGAATGATCTTTATATGCGTTTAGGAGTTGGCACGTCTTGCTAGAGGCCGCTACCAACTATTGACGGAGCAAGTGTACTCGCGTCATGTCTATACGTGTATGAACCTATAGGGTCACACACTTTAGGGGCTGGAAGCCTAATGAGGATTGGATCCGAATTAGACCAGGCTTAGGCTGCTAATGGGCTGCTAATGTAGAAGCCCACCAGGGATGCCTATATAAGAGGGAGTGAGGCGAGCTGAAAAGGAGAGAGCATTCCACCCAGCCGCCACTCCTCTTCCGCCTGTGTTGCACGCGCAGACCTAGCAGTCTGGCGTGTGACGACTTCCACTCCGGACGTGTGGATACCTCGGAGGTGCTGCATCTGTAGCACTTGGACGAGCCGCGCAAAGGGGAGCTGCTCGTGGGACGAGGACGAGGAGGAGACGTAGAACATCTACACTGCCGCAACGTGCTTCATCGAGTTCCGCACCTGCGCGTCTAGCGGTAATCCCGTGATCTATGACAATAGTATTCCTGGTTGACGCGGTAGAAATTTTTGATTTTACGCTAGTGTAGCCTACCCGTTACCCTTCACCCACTTCGGGTTAGAGCTTTGCTTCACGGGCGGCCCAGTTAGAGAGAGAATACGGAGTCCAATCCGGCTACGGGAAGGCCCAGAAGACTTACCGACTTAGGCCCATAATGTTACTTGTAGTTCAAGATGTACTTTGTAACCAACTCTTAATCGTAGCCGGATTGATCTCTCCTGTAAACCCTAGGCCGGATATCTATATAAGCCGTCCTAGGGAGAGCCTTTAGGGCATAACCTCACTAGTCTACAATCTCAACTCACACAGGCGATACCCTTGTAACCCATATTCCGGCTCTGCCGTATTACTGGATTGCTAGCAGGAGTAGGGTCTGTCCAAAACCGGCGGATTCGAACCTGGGTAAACTTGTGTGCTCACCGTCCCGGAACACCGTACGTCTCACACCCCTCTCTTCCGAACACCTCGAGGACCCCCTCATGGCGTACTTTTCCTCAATCCGATGACAGTTGGCACCCACCGTGGGGCAAGTGAGCTTCGGATCTGCGTTCTGAGCGGAATCTGCAAGAATCGGAATCGGCGAGACCATCGCCGTCAGTCGCATCCTCTACGCCAGTGGCGTCCCTCTCATCGTTCTCGACGAGACTTGGATTCCGGCTAGGGAGGCTGTGACTGCCTATACTATCATGTCTTTTGGCGAGATCGATGTTTACATCGGTTTTGCTGAACCTGCCCAACCCACCCCAGCGGTTATGATAGAGGCAGAAGAATCTTCTGGGTCCCCTTTGTCCACGGAGGCGGCAGAGTTCCGGATCACAGAAAACCCTAATCCCACCCAACCCGGACCAGTTGCGGAGATAGTGGAGAAATTTGAGCCTGAAGAAGACCTCACGGTCCAAGTCGAATCTAGAGTGGATCTCCCCGGAGAAGCCGGATCCCAGATCGACCCACCCGTGGAAGTCAAAATCTAGGAGGAGCATATCAACGACACTGATTCCGGCTCTGACGATGCCAAGACAGACATGCCTTTCCTCAGGTACACACTAAGACGTATGATACTGCAAGGCGCAAGCGCAGATGCAATCCTCGAGACAATTAAAAGTTTCGATATGGCTGATCGCGAAAGCCACAGGTACCTCAGGAAGCATGCATCGCACTTCGTCGGATATGTTGGATCCGGATCCGGCTCTGCCTATGCTGGAGAAAACACAGACTCAGTGCTGGAGGAAATTGGAACAAACGCCGACGTTCCGGCATCCTCAGATGAATCCATGACGTCGGCAGATTTCCGAAAGTTCTCCGCGGGATATGAAGAGGAGTACAACTCCAAAGCTGCAGAGGAGGGAGAAGCCATGGATGAAGGATCCGGGGAACACTCTCCCAGAGCGCAGGATGACATGGACGTCGGAGGCAATCCCGAAGTCCAGATGTCCGAAAGTACCGATCAGAGCTTGACTCCGGGAAATGGACCCAAAGCCGTCTTTGCTACCGGCACTGCCAAGAAGGCAAAGAAGAAGAAGAAGAAGAACAAGACCCCGGCAAAAGACCCTCTGGCAGAGGAGGTGATTGCCGAGGAATACGAGGAAGACTCGGATAGAGCACTAATCCTAGACGAGCCGAAAAAAGAAGCATCGGTGGATGGACACGTTATCACTGAAGGTGCGCGTAAACTCATCGATGCCGCATTTACCACACCTATCCCTACAGCTGCAGAACTTACTGCAGATGAGCTGGACGAAAGGGCCTAGGCCCTAGAAGCACGTCGTCAACAACTCCTTGATGAAGCCAAAAACATCGAGGCGGAGAAGAAGCGCATGTCAAACAAGGAGTACATGTCCCGTCTACATCAGAAGACACGGAAGCGTCACATAGATGACAACCAATTCCCACGTGTCCGTGCCGTCCTTTTTGGAGATGAGATGGGGAAGCCATAGAAGGATAGCAACGGAGATTGGGTTTACCCAACACTAGTGCAAAATACCGTGGCAGCTCGCGAAATTCTATCGGCTAATCCAGGACCAGAGGAGATACGTTTGGGTATCAAGCTACTCAATAAGGGACTGGAGCAGCAAAAAGTCGCCCTGTCTGGAAGTCAAAAGCTGGTCTCGGATTCCGACCAATGTCGCACAGATCTGGCATGGGCCAACGTAAGATCCCACTACGTTCGGGCGCAGTATCGTCACCCCGAACGCAGGGAAGACAATTGTTCAAGAACCAGATCGTCGAGGTAGCACTGCGGAGCTAAACATAACTTGAGCAACGTCGCTCTAGTAGCCGAGAAAGACGCGATCGCTGCACCGAATTTGAGGAATCCTCCCCGAAAGGGAGAAGATAAAGAGAAACGTCGGGAGGAGGATCGTCAGAGAATGCCACCTCCTAGACATGAAAACCATCCGGCTGAGCCTCACCACGGTGGGAAGGACGGACAAAGGAACAACGGAAACCACGCTGGCACAAGCCGGCAGGGGGCTCGTCATAGCCAAGAACCTCCCCGGAACCGGAATAATGACGCTCCAGCTGCACCACCCTCTCCACAACACAGTTATCACAACAGCCCCCAAGGAGGTCAAGGAGGATGACATGGCGGAGGAGGTGGTGGTAGAAGCCGAAGTCCGGCTCCAAGGCACCGCAGCCACAACCGACATTCGGGGCGATCCCTATCCCCGAACGACACAAGGCACAGGATCAACTCCAAAATAGAGGCTCGGCGCTACGAGAACGATGACGTTTACATGGGCCCAAAATGCTTCGGACCATGCATTAGAGCTACAAAGTTCCCGGAAGGATTCGCTATCTCAAGACATATCCAAGCCTACGATGGCATTGCTCGGCCAGACACCTAGTTACAGGATTTCTTCCAAGCATGCTGCATCGCCAAAGGCGGAAACAGCCTGGTCGCAACCCGATATCTCCCACTTATGTTGCGAAAGATGGCACGATCATGGCTCAATGAACTTCCGGCGAACACCATCCACAACTGGTATGATTTACAAAGTGCGTTCTTTTTGAATTTCGAAGGCACATATCGGAGGCCCTGTATGGTTGGAGACCTACAGCGTTGCACCCAGAAAGCCGGAGAAACTTGCCGGGATTACCTCGGACGATGGATTGACACCAAGAACTCCTGCGAAGGAGTAAATGATCAAACCGCGATTGAAGCTTTCATCGCAGGTCTCCCAATTGGTTTACTGCGCCATCGCTTGAAGTGTGACAAGGCTACTGATCTGGGAGAGATGATAGAAACAACAAGCAAGTATGCAGATGCTGACGATGATGCAGAGGGATTACTCAATGTCCTGGCTGTGCCTCAGTCGGCAAAACAACCAAAGCAACAAGCTCAGAAGCGCAAAAATACCTCGGAAGAAAAACCCAACGCGGAGACAGCAGTAGTCACTACTGTTTCCGGGTCTGGAGGACGAGGAGGACGTGGCGGAGGCCGCGGGCGTGGCCCTGGGACATCGAGGGTCCAAGGTAGAGGAGAGCAACAACCAGGCAAAACCTACACTTGGGCCGACATCGCGAATAACCCATGTGTGCATCACTTGGATGCTAATGGGGGCACGTCCCACACCAACGCTGAGTGTTGTTTTAACGACGACGTCAAGAGAGATGATACCGCGGGCTACAAAGCTAAGCGGAAGAAGGGAAAGAAAATTCCCGGAAAGGACAAAGAGACCAAGGAAGATTCCGACATGGTGGAAGCCGATGCTTCAAATCCCAAGTCTGAAGGGAAGAAAACTTTTCCCACCAAGAAGGACACTTACGTCACCTTCCTCGGATCTCAACCAGCAAAGGTCAAGAAAGCAGTTCTCCACGAGCTCAACGCAACAGTTCCGGCTGTCCCTCAGTATCTGGACTGGTCAGAAGTGGCAATAACATTTGACCGCGTTGATCATCCGCCTAAGCTACACAGGCGAGGAAAATACGCCTTAATCGTCAATCCACTTATTGACGGTTATGGTTTCTCCAAGACCCTCATGGACGGTGGTAGCAGCATCAATATTCTCTACATCGAAACGCTATGCCGGATGAAGATCTCGGAAACACAGCTGAACCATAGCTCTGTGATCTTTCACGGAGTTGTCCTAGGAAGGCAAGCTAATTCCCTGGGAGAGATCACTTTGGATGTTACTTTTGGAACACCAAAGAATTATCGAACGGAGGCACTTTCCTTCGAAGTGGTCCCGTTCAAGAGCGCACACCACGCTATATTCGGACGTCTGCCTTATTGGGCTTTTATGGCTCGTCTATGTTACATTTACAATATGATGAAAATTCCAGGTCCCAACGGCGTGATCACCATCAGGGGAGACCCGAAGAAGGCGCGAGAGTGCGAAGATGGAAATTCCGCCTTTGCCAAAGCCATGCTGCACGCCCAGGAGTACCAGGAGATCAAGAAGAGCATAGATCCGTCCGAGATGCCCGCAACAAAGAAGGAGGTGACAAAGCCAAATCCGGAGTTCAAAGCATCAGAAGAGACGAAGCAGACGCCATTGAAGGATGATGACCCCTCCAAGGTGACCCAGATAGGCGTAGGCCTAAGTAGCACATAGGAAAGCGCGCTCGTAAGGTTCCTCCAAGCAAATCAAGATATCTTCACATGGCAGCCATCTGACATGACCGGAGTACCTAGGGAACTTGCCGAGCACTCTCTAAATGTAAACCCGAACGCTAAACCCGTCAAACAGTCCTTACGACGGTTTGGTGATGAAAAGCATAATGCATTATCTAAGGAACTAGAGCGGCTCGAGTTAGCCGGATTCATAGAAGAGGTCATCCATACTTATTGGTCGGCCAACCCTGTAATGGTCCCTAAAAAGAACACCACTTATTTAAGAATGTGTGTTCATTATACTTCCTTGAATAAGGCTTGTCCAAAAGATCCGTTCGCTCTGCCTAGAATTGATCAAGTTATCGATTCTACGGCAGGCTCGGAACTCCTCTGATTTCTCGACGCATATTCCGGATATCACCAAATCCGGATGAAGGAATCTGAAAAAGTCAAAACTTCATTCATAACCCCCTTCAGAACTTTCTGTTTTGTTACGATGCCCTTTGGGCTGAAGAACGCAGGAGCTACGTACCAACGCACGATGCAACGTTGCCTCCATAACCAGCTCGGACGCAATATACATGCATACATGGATGATATCGCGGTTATGTCCAAAAAGAAGGAAACGTTGATTTCCGACTTGGAGGAGACGTTCGCCAATTTACAAAAATACAACATCATGCTTAACCCGAAGAAATGCTTCTTTGGAATACCAGCCGGAAAACTGTTAGGTTTCATTGTGTCTCAAAGAGGCATAGAGGTGAACCGTGACAAAATCAAGGCTATTCTCATCATTTCCAGGCCAACTCGCCTGAAGGACGTACAAAGATTAACTGGTTGCATTGCTGCGGTCAGTCGATTTGTAAGCCGACTTGGTGAAAGAGCCACACCATTATACAAACTCCTGAAGAAGACCAAAGATTTTGTTTGGACTGACCAAGCCGAAGCTGCACTACAAGACCTGAAGAAAGTACTCTCATCTGCTCCTATCCTTGCAGCGCCGGGACCTCAGGAACCGATGTTGCTTTACATTGCTGCAACAAATAAAGTTATCAGTATAGTCATGGTGGTGGAGATGCCAGAGGAAAATCAGGAACACCTGGTGCAGCGTCCGACGTACTTTGTCAGTGAGGTCCTGACAGAATCAAAACAGCGATATCCGCACTATCAAAAGTTGGCTTACGGTGTTTTTCTAGCATATCGTAAGTTACGACACTATTTTCAGGAGCACCCGATTACCGTGCTGAGCAAGGCTCCCATGAGAGATATAATCAACAATAGTGATGCCACAGGACGCGTCGCCAAATGGGGCATAGAGCTTGCAGCTTTCGATATTGAGTACAAACCCTGGCATCAATCAAATCCCAGATCCTTGCTGACTTTGTCGCTGATTGGACAGAGACCAAGGAGAACATGGTCCTCCCTGAGTTGGAATATTGGACCCTTTTTTCGATGGTCTAAGGCTCGAGGGGGCTCGAGGGCTGGCGTGGTACTCAAATCACCCCAAGGAGATAAACTTTTATACGTGTTGCAGATCCACTTCACAGCGACAAACAACATTGCCGAGTATGAAGCACTGCTGCATGGAATCCGGATTGCTAAGGACATTGGCATCCAACGTTTGATGTGTTACGGAGATTCGGATCTTGTTGCTCAGCAAGTCTCGGATATTTGTAATGCACATAAGCACATGGCAGCATATAAAGTTGTCATGGATGATCTATCTAAATCGTTCGAAGGGTTTGAAGTTCGACACATCCCTCGAGGAGAAAACGAGGAAGCTGATGCACTATCTCGAATAGGCTCTGCGCGGAAAGAGGTCCCGGATGGCGCGTTTTTAGAGCACCTAGAAGTTCCCTCGATAAAGGGAGTAGATGAGGAATATCCGACCAAATCCGACTCACCTTTGATAGCAGTTCTGGCTGTAATTCCCAGCTGGACTCAACCCTACCTCGATTACTAGGTAGATGGCAAATTACCCGAAGATGAGGTGCTAAGCCGGCAGATTATCCGACGAGCAAAAGCCTATACTACTGTTAAAGGTGAGCTCCATAAATGGAGTGTTTCTAGGGTTTTTCAGCGCTATGTATCTCTAGAAGAAGGAGTGCAAATCTTAAGGGAAATCCACGAAGGCGGGTGTGGTCACCACGCTGCAGCCAAATCTTTAGTGGCAAAAGCTTTTCGACATGGATTTTTCTAGCTAACAGCTCAGCCAGATGCCGAATGATTAGTCAAGACATGCAAAGGCTGCCAAAAGTACGCCAAGCAAGCTCATGTTCCGGCTGATCAGCTGCGAACAATACCTATAATATGGCCTTTTGCGGTCTAGCGGCTTGATATGGTAGGACCTTTTAAACGAGCTCCAAGTGGATTCACTCACCTCTTGTGATGGTGGATAAATTCACGAAATGGATCGAGGCTAAACCTGTCACTAGTTGTGATGGAGCAACAGCCAAAAGATTTGTCGAGGATGTTATAATCCGGTATGGTTATCCGCATAGCATCATCACGAACAATGGGAGCAACTTTTCCATGGGAGAATTGGCTGAATTCTGGGAAGAGCAAAGTATCCGGCTTGACATTGCGTCAGTCGCACATCCACAGGCTAACGGACAAGCCGAAAGAGCAAATGGTTTAATTCTACAAGGCTTGAAACCAAGACTCGAAGCACCACTGAGACGTGCTGCGGGGGCTTGGGCAGAGGAACTGCCCTCTGTAATTTGGAGTTTATGAACAACTCCGAACAGGTCAACAGGATATACACCTTTCTTCTTGGTCTATGGCATAGAAGCAGTTTCTTCCTAGTGATTTAATTCATACTTCTCCTAGAGTGGCCACGTATATCGAAGAGGATGCCGAGATTTCTCGACAAAATGGCCCCGACTTAGTCGAAGAAGTTCGCGTCGTTGCTAAAATGAGATCTACAGCCTATGAGCAGAAGTTACGCAAGTATCATAGCCAGAGAGTCCGACCTAGATCTTTCAATAAAGGTGATTTGGTTCTCCGGCTTGTGCAAGAAAGAAAGCACAAACTTTCCCTAGTATGGGAAGGGCCCTTTTTAGTTAGTCGAGTATTGCACAATGGATCGTACTACTTAACTGACATGAGGCCAGTCAAAGAAATACCTTCTACTAAGAAGAGAAAGAGAGCTGGTGGCAGTACAAATCCGGATGAGTTAGATAGACCATAGAATATTGTTCAGCTACGTCCCTTTTATTCTTAATTTATCCTTCTTTCTAATCATACATATGTACATGTTCTATGAGAAATAAAAGTTTTGGGTGCCTCAAAGTTTTTCTGAGAACTTTGTAGCATCTTATTTCCTAATGATCATGTCATAGTCGAAAATCCCAGAATGCTTGAAAGTACTTTATGCTCATGTTTGTTCTGGTTTAGATTTCCGATTCTAAAACTGCTACCTTCGGGTATAACTCTAAAAATTCTAGTCTTTACTTTGGTTATTTGTCTGATTGCTGGATGCGGGTATTTTCTGAGTAGTGAATTCTTGGTACTGGAAGCCGGCTTTTTTTTCGAGTGTAAACTGGTTTTGCAATTGAGCTCCGTTTCTCGGCAAAGTTTCCGGCTGAAGGTTTAGCCGGCTCACGATAGGGACGAGGCGGAAAGCTAGATAAACGATAAGTAGAGACGGAAAATTTCAAGTGCTTATGTAAACATTTCAGGCACACAAAAAAAAGTCTAAGGCAAAAGTGTTGAATAGATAAAAAACTTAGCACTAGCAAAAAGTCATAGTACTTAATATTTACAAGCGCACCATGTTCTTTCACAGAATAATACATAAGTCTGTGGTCTATGATGCAGGAGGAGATGAAGGATCTGCCGGCTCGCTGGTAACTGTGCCTTGATATCGTTCTGAGATGTCCGGTTCCGAGGTGGTCCTTTCATCGTCGGAAACTTCTTCAGCTTCTTCTGCAGAAGGAGGTGGGGTATCCACGCGGGTGAAGAAGGGGACTTCGTAGCTGGTCAGGTCAGCTACGTGGCACCCATATCCGGCACAGGAGTGCATGATGGCTTGAAGGTCCTGCTCCTGGCCGTCTTCGTCTACCTTGCAATACCCTCTAGTCACTTGCCATATCTCGATGTTTCCATGGTGGCTCATGACCATGGTGAGAGCGTTCTGCGCAGCAGTCCGCGCGTAGGACATGTTCCAGTCCCGAGTGAGCTACGACATCTCCTTGGCCTTCTCCCGCACTTGAAAATCCGACATGCTTGGCATGTCCGGAATCCTAAGAGACTCGCCAATGTCCTCAAGGGACTGGCGGTAGTCATGAAGAAGATCACCGACTTGGGTAAGCCGGTGAGTGCAGGGCTCGGACGAGGAGGAGTCCATCAAGTTCAGAGGACCTATACACAAAATGAAGAGAAGAAACAACCGACATTGATAAGAGTCGAAGAAAAAA
The DNA here is from genome assembly GCA_910589775.1 of Avena eriantha. Taxonomy (NCBI): domain Eukaryota; kingdom Viridiplantae; phylum Streptophyta; class Magnoliopsida; order Poales; family Poaceae; genus Avena; species Avena eriantha. Next base: position 130,525,384 of record OU342741.1, read on the forward strand.
GATATGTCAGAGAGGAGGAAACATACCAAGAATGACGTCGTTAATCTTGGCCTTCTCCTCCCGGAGACTCTGGAGTTTAGCCCGGAGCACCTGGGAGATGTCCTTCTCTCTGTCAAGCTCATTCTTGAGGTCCGAGATAACTTTATCTTGAGCGGCAATCTTGCGATCACGCTCTTCAGTGGCCATGGAGGAGGATTCCAGGACTTGAGCTATGCTCGTTTCATGATCCGCCTTGAGCTTATCCAGCTCTTGGCGAAGTCCCTTGTTCTCCACCACTAGGGTTTTGAGGTTCTCGGCCTCTCCAATCATAGCGATGGATTGTTTCACCAACGCTGTAAGTCAAAAAGAACAACAGTTCAGAATAATTCGACATTAAAAAAGCAAAAGACAAGGTTTGAATATCGGAATGTTTACCTTCGACTTCATCCTTGGCTACCTTGAGCTCAGCATTTTTAAGCCAGAGAGCTTTGATCTCTCTCCGCTTATCACAGACATTGGTTAATAATTCCTGGTTATAGGAACATACTTTATGTAAGCTAGAATACCCAAAGTCAGAAAGCTACTTAAGACTCGGGCTAATATTTTTTGCTAAATATCAGCACAAGCCTAGGGGGCTACACTAGTTCGTTCTTTGGCATCCTAATGAAAGAATAAACCCGGATTTCTATATCCTACTTCATGCTTGGGGGCTAGAGGATATGATATAACATAATGTGAAAACAAGAGTTGGAATTCCGACTTACATATTGCTCACGGGTAAGTTTGTCTAACCCCGCGTTCACTTCAGCTGCCACCTTCTCGGCGAGGGTAAGAGGAATTACTGAGGCTGTTGGAAGCTCGCCAGTCCTAATTCTCTCGTCGCGAAGGCGGACTTGAGCGAGAAGGTCAGAGAACTTGACGCCCTCTGCTTCTTGCGCTTCCTCTTCGGGGGATAGATGGCTTTTGTCCAGGACTTGCCTGGCCAGCCGCTGGATCTCCTCTGCAGATTTCCGGGATAAGCCAAACTTGGCAAGTCCGGGATTGCTGAGGAGATTGTCAGCGAAGACTTCAGCCGAGGGATCATTACCCGAAGAGGGTTCACCCTTATCTTGAGCTGATGCACCCACAGTGACATCAGTGTGTGACCCAAGGATCACAGGCGCCAATGGAGGAGCCGGATCTTCTGCAACAACCGGAGAAGGAGTAATCGCTGGTGTTGTAGAAGGTTGAGGGGTAGGAGTAGGAGGAGCCGTGGCAGGGGAAGCTATGGTAAGCTTCGTTTCTCGCAAGGGCTTCGAAGGAATCCCTTTCCCCTTGCCCTTGATGATTGATTTTTCTCTGAGAAAGTAGTAAAGTCGGAAACATTACATCTCGGAAAGAAACTTGATTAAAGTACAAAGGAGAAAATGTTGTGACAAAAGGTTACCTTTTCACGACTGGCACCTCCTTTGTGCCAACTGCCACTGTCGGAGCTTTACGCTTCTTGAGCGCAAGATCCGGCAATGGGACTACTTCAGTCTCCTAAGAAAACTTAGGAGGATATCCTTCGAGTGGAGCAAGCTCCGACTCGGGGAGGTCAGCAAGCTGAAAACAGGAAAGCATATCAGCATTGCAGTATATAACTTAAAGATTGAAACACATAAAAGGTGTACTGATGGAAGCTTACCGACACTACGGGTTTTTACGCCGTGTGCATATCCAGAGAAACCTCCAGAATTTTCCTCTCGATCCGCTCCTTAATCAGCCACTTAATCTGGCTTATGTAACCCTGGGTGGTGTAGGCTTTTGGGCTGATGCGGAGGGAATCTTTTTTGGAAGATGTGATGGAGTGTATCAGTCTATCTCCGTGGTACTAAAGTAGCTGGATCCGACATGAGACCCAGCAATGGACTAAGTCGGATCCCTTCAGACCCTTGTGCTTGATCAAATACTCGATCCGCCTATTAGCGAGGATCAGATTGTCGGTGAGAGCAGGAGCAGCCTCGTCCCAGGAAGGCTGGGCTGTGGCAGCTCTGTCGACAAAAGCCGGCAAAGTAGTAGCTTTGTCGGGAGCCGGAATATCCCTATGGTAGAAGAAAGTGGCTGGCCATTGTTTGACCGAGTCACTGGCAGAAATTTTGGGATAGGCCCGGTCTCGTCTAACAGAAAAACTAATGGTACCGGTGATATAAGGAACACCAGCAGTGATGGAATTTCTCCGGACATGGAAATAGTATCCAAAGAGAAGCAAACTCGCCTAATGCCGAGAAAGCCTTCGCAAAGCGCAGCATATGTGCTCATTTCTAGAAGAGAATTGGGAGGAAGATTGTGGAGTTGAACTCCATAGTGATCTATCACCTTGGAGAAGAACTCCGAGGGAGGAAAGGACAAACCTTGGTCCAGATGAGTGCCGAAGTGGACACGCTTGCCCTCGTGCGGGTTGGGGACGGTTTCACCAAGGCCGGTCCGCCAGTCGCCAGCGGCGAGAAGCCCCTCCTTCTCCATGTTCTTGAGGCCTGCCTCGTCGAGGGCACAGGGGATCCAGATTCCCCGGAAGCTCTCCTTCTCCGTAGCTGCTTCCGCCGACACCACCACCGCTGCCGCCGCCAAACCAGAGGAAGAAGAAGATGAAGCCATTTATCTCCGGTGGAAAAGGTAACCTTAAAGTGGCGGCGCTAGGAGCTCTGTGGGAGGAGGACGAGGAGGCTCTAGGCGCACAGGAGGATTGGGAAGGAAGGAACGGCAAAGGACTGGTGGAGAGGAGAAGAAGAAATCTAAACCCCTTATATCCACCTACCTCCACCAAAGATTCGTGCAAACGCTACAGTGTAACCGCCACGCGTCATGGAAAGAACTGGGATGGGCCCGCGCGATGATTGCGTCGCCTCGATCTGCACGCACGCATTGAAACGGTGCCTCGGTTCCACGAACCGCGGACCCACCAACGTTCGTGCTGATGGAACGTCTGTCAGATGACGTGACTTGACCATGCTTGTGTCAGGTGGCGTTAGAGACCAAGTTCCGACTTAGTTTAAAAGCGAGCTGGAAAATCCAAGTAACCAATTGAAAGGTCCGACTTACTTTTAAGACCCGGATCGTATTTTTTGTTGTGAAGTTTCAGGAACCCTTCAAGATTATGCAAGCTGAAGATCCAGCTAGACGATGATAAAATCCTACTTTGGATCTTGGAGGCCTCTGGGGGCTGCTGTTGGGGATATACTTTCCGGGTATCCTCACAGTTCCTCACTGACCAGGGTGGCCCACTTCGGGTTGGAGCTTTGCTTCACGGGCGGCCCAGTTAGAGAGAGAGGACGGAGTCCAATCCGGCTACGGGAAGGCCTAGAAGACTTACCGACTTAGGCCCATAATGTTACTTGTAGTTCAAGATGTACTCTATAACCAACTCTTAGTCGTAGCCAGATTGATCTCTCCTATAAACCCTAGGCCAGATATCTATATAAGCCGTCCTAGGGAGATCCTTTAGGGCATAACCTCAATAGTCTACAATCTCAACTCACACAGGCGATACCCTTGTAACCCATATTCCGGCTCTGCCGTATTACTGGATTGCTAGAAGGAGTAGGGTCCGTCCAAAGCCGACGGATTCGAACTTGGGTAAACTTGTGTGCTCACCGTCCCGGAACACCGTACGTCTCACACCCCTCTCTTTCGCACGCCTCGAGGACCCCCTCATGGCGTACTTGTCCTCAATCCGACGACAGGTGGTGATCATGATGATGATCCCGATGAAGTCCAGCTTGATGGTGGTGTTGATGGCGACGATCTCCCCTCTCCGGGAAGGAATTCCCCCGGCAGAAATCTGTCTGCCGGAGAGATCTTTCTATCTTGGTGTTTTCCACCCTGCAGAGGCAGCGGAATCTTTTTGTGGTCACTCCCCGAGTCTTAGGGTTTCGGGAGGATAACACTACTAGGAAACAGCTCTTCTGTGGCGCACCTTTTTTCACCATCTGTGGCGCATATGTTAGTCGCCACTGATACGTCACCACTGATAACTAACTTCAGTGGCGCATTTCAAAATGCGCCGCAGAAGTCTCAAACTTCAGTGGCGCATATGGCCAATATGCACCACAGAAGTTGTTTTCCAAAATTAAAAAAAAGGCGGGCCAGATAGCAAACTTCTGTGGCGCATATGGCCAATATGCGCCACAGAAGTTTTTTTCAAATTTCAAAAAAAGGGCCAGATCTAGATCTGGTCGGATCTGGCTGGAGTTGGTGGTGGTGGTGGCGGGCGGCGGCTAGGGCTAGGAGGAGGTTGCCGGAGTTGGTGGTGGTGGAGGAGGAGGAGGAGCTCGCCGGAGTTGGTGGTGAAATAGGAGGAGAAGGAGGAGGAGGTCACCGGAGTTGGTGGAGGAGGAGGGGGGGGGGTCGCCGGAGTTGGTCGCCAGAGTTGGTGGAGGAGGAGGAGGAGGTCGCCAGAGTTGGTGGTGGAGGAGGAGGAGGTCGCTGGAGTTGGTGGTGGTGGAGGAGGAGGAGGAGGAGGAGGAGGAGGTGGTCGCCAGAGTTGGTGGTGGTGGAGGAGGAGGAGGAGGAGGTCGTCGGAGAGTGGAGAAGGAGGAGGGAGGAGAATGGGAGAAGTGTGGAGGAGAGGAGAAGGAGAGAAGTGTGGAGGGGAGGAGAAGTGGGGAGGGGAGAAGAAGTGGGGAGGGGGAGAAAAAGGAAAAAGGAAAAAAGGAGGGAGAAGGGCGTTGGCGGGATTCAAATTTCGAATCCCGCCCAAGACTTCTGTGGCGCATATGGGGGAAATGCGCCACATAAGTTTCTCCCCCTTTTTTATTTTTTTGCAGGAAAAAATCTTCTGTCTGTCATAACTTTTTACTCTTTTGTAATTTGGGGAATCTACAAAATCTTCAATCGAGTAGAAAATTTTGAGACGGTCATTTTGATAGGTTAAAGACTTTTTTTCGACATCGTATGCAAAAGTTAGAGCCGTTCTACCCACTTAGTGACATAATCAACGGCAACAAGAATATGAGTATAACCTTTTGAGGAAGGAAAATGACCCATAAAGTCAAATCCCCAACAGTCAAAGGGTTCAATAACTAGAGAGTAATTCATAGGCATTTCATTGCGTCTTGAAATATTATCAACATACTGACACTCATCACAAGATAAAACAAATTTTCTTGCATCTTTAGAAAGGATAGGCCAGTAGAAACCTGATTGTAGCACCTTTGGCACAGTTCTATCTCCCGCATGATGTCCTCCATAGGCACCACCATGACATTTCCGCAATATCTCCTTTAGTTCATATTCTGGAACACATCTTCGCATAATACCATCCACTCCTTTATAAAAATGTGGGTCATCCCAAAAATAATGCCTCAAATCGTAAAAGAACTTCCTTCGTTGCTGAGCTGTGAAAGTTGGAGGCAAATACACTACTAGGAAACAGCTCTTCTGTGGCGCACCTTTTTTCACCATCTGTGGCGCATATGTTAGTCGCCACTGATACGTCGCCACTGATAACTAACTTCTATGGCACACTTCAAAATGCGCCACAGAAGTCTAAAACTTTAGTGGTGCATATGGCCAATATGCGCCACATAAGTTGTTTTCCAAAATTCAAAAAAAAAGACGGGCCAGATCCCAAACTTCTGTGGCGCATATGGCCAATATGCGCCACAGAAGTTTTTTTCAAATTTCAAAAAAACTGGGCCAGATCTAGATCTGGTCGGATCTGGCCGGAGTTGGTGGTGGTGGCGGGTGGTGGCTAGGGCTAGGAGGAGGTTGCCGGAGTTGGTGGTGGAGGAGGAGGAGGAGGAGCTCACCGGAGTTGGTGGTGGAAGAGGAGGAGAAGGAGGAGGAGTAGGTCACTGGAGTTGGTGGAGGAGGAGGAGGAGGTCACCGGAGTTAGTGGTGGTGGAGGAGGAGGAGGTCGCCGGAGTTGGTGGTGGAGGAGGAGGAGGAGGTCGCCGGAGTTAGTGGTGGTGGAGGAGGAGGAGGTCGCCGGAGTTGGTGGTGGAGGAGGAGGAGGAGGTGGTGGTCACCGGAGTTGGTGGTGGTCGTGGAGGAGGAGGAGGTCGCCGGAGAGTGGAGAAGGAGGAGGGAGGAGAAGGGGAGAAGTGTGGAGGAGAGGAGAAGGAGAGAAGTGTAGAGGGGAGGAGAACTGGGGAGGGGAGAAGAAGTGGGGAGGGGGAGAAAAAGGAAAAAGGAAAAAAGGAGGGAGAAGGGCGCTGGCGGGATTCAAATTTCGAATCCCGCCCAAGACTTCTGTGGCGCATATGGGGAAATGCGCCACAGAAGTTTCTCCCCCTTTTTTATTTTTTTGCAAGAAAAAATCTTCTGTCTGCCATAACTTTTTACTCTTTTGGATTTTGGGGAATCTACAAAATCTTCAACGGCTTCGAAATCGAGTACAAAATTTCGAGACAATCATTTTGATAGGTTGAAGATTTTTTTCCGACATCGTATGCAAAAGTTAGAGCCGTTTTACCGTGCCATGACCTATTTTTGCAAAATACATCGAAATTCATGTTTTTCAATTTTGTCTAGATCTATACCCTAAAAACTATCTACAACTTGAAGGAATTATTTTTTAAAAGTTTCTATCATTTTTGTTTATTTTTTACAAAACTGAAAAGGCGATCCACATGGGGGGATCTGTTTTCCCCCCTATATGCTTGTTCTGTGGCGCATACACCTATATGTGCCACAGAAACATCACTTTCTGTGGCGCATATGGCCATATGCGCCACAGAAGTTTCTCCCCCTTTTTTTGCTGCTTGGTCCCATCAACCTTCTGTGGCGCATACGTCTATACGCGCCACAGAAGTTTGACACTTCAGTGGCGCACACGAAAATATGCGCCACAGAAATCTGGACTTATGTGGCGCATATTGGTTTCGTGCGCCACTGAAGTGCCAAACTTCTATGGCGCATTTTTTCTAGTGCACCACTGATATATATCTTTGGCGCATATTTTTACATATGCGCCACTGAATATCTTGTCTATCTATAAGCTATTTCCTAGTAGTGTAATATCCGCCAGAGGGGAGTGCTAGGGGTGGACCAGGGCGGCCACACCACCTCGTGGCGCATCCCAGGGTGGCCCGCGCCAGGGGGTCGTGTGGGCCCCCTGTGGCCCATCTCCAGCCCCGCTTCTGGCTTCCTTCGTCTTCTGGAAAAATAGGATTTTCCGTATATTTTCCCGGATTTTCTAATCTTCGCGAATTTTGCCTCCAAACAACACCTTTTCCATCAGAATCCTTACTGCAGCGGTCCATGCTCCAAAAGTCATCAACCATGCAAAAACATATGAAATAACATAAGTATCACCTCTCAATACGAAATATATCAATGAATAATAGTGAATTATGACATAGAATAGTGATGCAAAATGGACATATCAAGGACGAGCAGGAGTTAAGAATGGGGATGTTGATACGTTGCAAACGTATCCATAATTTTTGATGCTCCATGCTTGGTTTTATCTACTTTCTTATGTTTTGTCCACACTTTGGAGTACTTTTTATACACTTTTTGGACTAACCTATTAACAAGATGCAACAGTGCCAGTTGCCTGTTTTCTAATGTTTTCGGTTCCAGGAAAGTCAGAAAATGAATATTCTTGGAATTGGACCGGACAAAAGCCAATGTCGTTATTTTCCCGGAAGACTCACGGAGCCAGAAGGAGAGACGAAGGGGGGCCACAGGGTGGCCAAACCACCCTAGGCGCGGGTCCCCCCAAGCCGCGCCAAGGCATGGTGTGGGCCCCCTGGCTAGCCAGCGACCTCGCCCCTTCGCCTATATATTCCTCCCGATACAGAAACCCTAAATCGTCAAGCCTCCAGCCACGAAAAGTTCCGCAGCGCCGCCACCACCGAAGGATAGATTCGGGGGATAGAAAGTCTCTGTTTCGGCACCCTTTCGGGACGGGGAAGTGCCCCCGGAGCCATCTCCAGCGATCTCCACCACCATCTCTATCGCCGTTGCTAATTCCCATGATGAGGAGGGAGTAGTTCTCTCTCGAGGCTAAGGGTTCTACCGGTAGCTATGTGTTCATCTCTCTCTCTATGCATGATCATATTGTGATCATGAGCTTTGTAATCAAGTAGATCTACCTTGCTACTCAAGTGCTTTAATAGAACTCTGCTCTCCCCATGTGTGTGAAAGTAACAACATGCACAACATGGTGGCACTTAGGCTAGAGATTACAAATACTTGTTATGAGTTATATTTGGAGTTGTTATGAAATTGTGGTCTTTGTTGGAACCATCTAGTGCTCAAGTTGATAGTGTGGGGTTATCTAGATGCGGAAAGCGAACTTTGAGGTGTGCTGTTATAACCCTACCATGGATTAGAGTGTCCAACCGGAGAGTAGTTAAGACTAGTATCATAAAGAGAAGATATTTATATGATAGTGTTCACTTGTGAAAGTATGATCGCTAGGCCTTGTTTCTAAACATTGAAACACCATTTGCAATTAGATTTGTTACATGTTTGCTTGCTTCTATCTTTATTTCAGTTTTACTTTAGTCTTTTCCATGCCATCAAGCTATTTTCTATCACCGTTACCACTTATAATTATCTATACCACTTGTATGTCACTATCTCTTCGCCGAACTAATGCACCTATACACCTGACAAGTGTATTGGGTGTGTTGGGGACACAAGAGACTTCTCGTATCTTGATTTCAGGGTTGCTTGAGAGGGGATACCTTTGACCACTTCCTCCCTGAGTTCGATAAACCTTGGGTGATCCACTTAAGAGAAAACTTGCTGCTGTTCTACAAACCTCTGCAATTGGAGGCCCAACAACTGTCTACAAGAATAGAAGTGCGTAGACATTAGGCCACCCAGGTTAGGCGGATTGGTGACATGCTATGAGGATACCCATAATCCCCAACGGTAGCCCCCGGAGGACTTTTGAAAGCTTGCGCCGTCTTGCTCGTTGGTCTCTGAATAACCCATCTAAGTGATGTCAGCAATCCGTCAAGGAATATCTCAAAGGTCTCCCAAAGAACACTGCAATTCTCTCTGGCTTCGCAATGTAGCCAGAGATTCCTTGAGTCTTCATTTCCAGAGTTGGATGATCTCCGTCTTTGATGGAATCTTCGGACGTGACTCTTCACTGCAACTGTCAGGAGGATGATGTAGGGTGTAGCCTACGCTACTTCGAAAATCAAAGAAGCAAAGAATTAATCATTAGCTATTTTCACGCGTGCGAAATCTGAAACGGTGGAGCGGCAAATGATGGAGGACGTGACGAAATTACCGCGCACGTTCACTTCCATGTCGGCAACGTTCCATCCAGATCTTTTTGCACGAATCTTGACGTGAGGCTTATATATTTCCACCGCGGTCAATTTGTTTCTTTTTACCCGCATTCGCTTCCCAGTCTTTGTCTTCCTCCAGCCGTGTGACCGTTCAAGCTCTCCTGCCAAAACCCTAACCAGAGCCCTTTCTTCCTCCACAGATGCGGATGTGCCACAGATGCTAGGTCAAGGCGGATGCCTTTCTCAAGGCAGTACTCCTCAACTTCTCCGGGAGATAAATTTCTGCCATTGTCAGTGATGATGCTATGTGGAAGACCAAATCTCACCACTAGATCCCAGACAAACTTTAGGGTTGTTGCCCCATCAAGTTTTCTAATGGGTTTAGCTTCAATCCATTTTGTGAATTTATCCACTTCTACTAGCAAGTGTGTGAATCCACAAGGTGTTGTCTACAAAGGTCCCACCATGTCCAGCCCCCAGACTGCGAACGGCCAAGTTATTGGTATTGTTCGCAATTCTTCAGCTGGAACATTTGGTTGTCTTGCATAAAACTGACATCCAAGGCATGTTTGTACCAACTTGTTGGCGTCCTCCTTGGTAGTTATCCAGTAGAATCCTTGTCGGAAGGCCTTGGGCACCAACGATCGGGGAGCGTCATGATTCCCGCAATCTCTGAGATGTATTTCTCTAAGGATTTCAATACCTTGCTGCTGGGAGACGCACCGTAGGAAGACTCCTGTGGTACTTATTTTGTATAGCTAGCCGTCAATGATGAAGTAACCTTTTGCTCTGCGTACTATTTCCCGGCTTTCGACTTCGTCAGCGGGCAAAGTTCCGTCTTGTATATAACCAATGAATGGCTTCGTCCAAGCCAGAGAGGTCACTGTTACTACGTTAACAAATGAGTCCACTCTACTCGGGTTGTCAGGGCCTGCTCCCTTCATGGATGGAGTCCGTAAATGCTCTAGGAAAGCGCCTGTCGGAATTGGTCGACGAGCTAATCCAAGCTTTGACAGCAGATCTGCCGCCTCATTATCCTTCCTCTTGACGCACTTGACTTCATAGCCGTCGAAGCACTTGGCTATTTTGTCTACTTCGTCTCGATATGTCACCATTATAGGGTTCCGCGTGTTCCAGGTGCCAACTACTTGCTGGGCAACCAAGTCGGAATCTCCATAGCAAACTATGTGCTTGATGCCAATATCCTTGGCTACGCGAAGTCCGTGAATGAGGGCCTCGTACTCCGCCATGTTATTTGTAGCATTGAAGTGGATCTATAGGACGTATTGCAACTTCTCTCCTATTGGTGATTGCAATAATACACCAGCCCCCGAGCCATTGAGTAACTTGGATCCGTTAAAGTGCATGACCCAACACTCTGGCTCTAGCACAGGAGAGTCTTCTGGCAGCTCTGTCCAATCTGCAAGAAAATCCACCAATGCTTGTGATTTGATAGCATTGCGTCGGTTGTAGGTGATGTCGAAGGCGGCAAGTTCAATGCCCCACTTTGCCACTCTCCCTGTAGCGTCACTGTTGTTGATGATGTCGGACAGTGGAGCTTTGCTCACTACTGTGATGGGGTGCTCCTAGAAATAATGCCTTAGTTGACGCGAAGCAAGGAAAGCTCCATAAGCTATCTTCTGGTAGTGCGGGTGACGCTGCTTGGATTCCGTCAAGACCTCGCTCACATAGTAAACGGGCCGCTGAACTCCGTATTCGTGTGTTGGTTCCTTGCGCTCCACCATGATGACGATGCTGATTACTCGGTTGGTCGCCGCCATGTATACCAACATAGGCTCCCTTGGCACCTGTGCTGCAAGCATAGGTGGGGAGGAGAGTATTTTCTTCAACTCCTGAAGTGTTGTGTCAGCCTGGTCCGTCCATGTGAATTTGTCCGCCTTCTTGAGCAACTTGTAGAGCGGCATAGCCTTCTCACCAAGTCGGCTGAAGAACCGGCTTAGTGCTGCAACGCAGCCTATGAGCCTTTGATGTGAGGATGGCCTTGATTTTCCCCGGGTTCACCTTGATTCCGCGATGTGAAATGATGAAGCCAAACAATTTGCCGGATGGCACCCCAAAGACGCACTTCTTGTAGGGTCCGCAGCATAGAAAACAGAAAATTTCCTACGATGAGAACTATACGCCAAGATCTATCTACTAGATACAGAGCAACGGGCGGACATACATCCATGGAGAACTTACCCTTGAAGACAACGAGTTTTGTTAACGAGTAGGAACTCGTGGTTGATGTAGTCGTACGCTTGACGATCTCAAGATCGTGTGGAAGTCCGGCAGGTCCAGCAGCTCCAGCACCATCAGGTCCAACACCATCAAGTCCAGCACCGCAAAGTAGCGGTGCATCCGTGATCGCACACACGTTCGGTCCAACGAACAACCTCCGCCTCCTCGCTCCAGCGATGCAGCGGAAGCAGCAACTCCTTTCTAGATAAAGCCACCAGGAACATGTATCTCTCTAATCCGAGACCATGGGGAATAACTAGAGGGAGAAGAGAACCTTCACGAGGACGTGGTGCAAGATGAGAGGAGGGAGTTGGGGGCCTTTTATAGGGAGAGGGGACAGCCCCTCACCATGGTCGGCAGCCAAGGGAGGTGCCCCACCTCTTCCACATTCATGTGGGTGGAGCTCCCACTCACATAATTAGCCACCCACTCAAAATTCCACTCACCTCCATTAAATTTCCACCAAATTTAATGCAAGTTCTCATTAAATAAAACACTTTTATTTATTTTATTCAGAATTTTTTCAATTACATTAATTAACAAACATTCACATAAAACCCCCTGCAACATTTCAATATCACATGCAGAACCAGTTTCTGCAATTTCACCCGAAACGAGTCCGGTTTCCATCGAAATGATTCCTGCGCTTTCTTAAATCTTTATCTGAAACATATTTGCTCCAAATGGTGTCGGTATCCCTTAAGTGTGTCACCCTACGGTTCGTGAATAATGTAGACATGATCGAGACCCCTCTTCGATCAATAATCAGCAGCGGGACCTAGAGATCCGTACTGACTCCCACATATTCAACAATGACTCTTGTAATCGTGTGAACCTTTAACGTCGTAACTAAATCCCTTTGTCTCGTGATATATTACACGTCCGAGATTCGATCATCGTTATCCAAATACCTAGTTTGATCTCGTTACCGACATGCACTCTTTTCTCGTTCCCGTGATATAACATTCTAGTGATCACATCACTTGCTTGCAAGCTATTTCAACGTGATATCACCGAGAGGGCCCAGAGTAGATCTATCCGTCATCTGGATGGACAAATCCCACTCTTGATCCATGAGCCTCAACATAACACCTTCGTAGCACTGAACCCACCTTTATAGTCACCCTATTATGGTGTGACGTTTGATGTTATCAAGATACTCTTCCGGTGTTAGCAATTAACATGATCTCATGGTCTAAGGACTAAGATTACTTTGTATGATGTTATAGAAATATAAACATAATGACTCTGATCGTAATGCTATACTCCGGATGAATGTTCATCACATCATTCCACCAATGTTGTGACCTCGTTATTAACGACATCCAATGTCCATGATCAAGAAACCTTGATCATCTTGTTAATCAACGAGCTAGTTTATAAGAGAGGCATAACTAGGAACTTTCCTTTTGTTTATTAAACACACATGTATTAACGTTTCCAAATTAATACAATTATAGCATGCAAAATAAACATTTATCATAAACGAGGAATAAGATAATAACCACTTTATTATTGCCTCTCGGGCATATTCCATTCAGTCTCCCACTTGCACTAGAGTCAATAATCTAGTTTGAAAAACTTTGCGTATTGAAAACCTATGGCTTTCTGGTGTTGTGTATATGCGATTGCTAGTGGTTAACATAATCTCTGGCTCTGACAGTTTCAGTTCCGTGTGTATTTGCATGTCTTTGCGTCTCTACGCATCACTCATCTTCAAATGAGATGGCATTGTATAAATTTGGTCCTTTGGTAGACCTTTAGTTCATTCGGGTTAAAATATGTTGATACTATTGTCACACAACATATCTTCATAGTATTAGCCCACTTTGAACCACACCTAGTTTGATAACAAACTACTTAACACAAATGCCCTCCTATGCTGCTACTATAGCAGTCATATACTTAGCCTTTTGTTGTAGTATCCGTCACAATGTCTCAACTTTGGAACTCATCCAAATCCATCATGGAACATCCTTTCCATTACATTGTGCCACCCATAGTCTAAATTGAGATAAATTTAATTTGTATCTTGTGACAAAACTAGTATCAATGTAACACTTTACAATGAACTACCTTTAACTATTTGTCACGTATACATTATATATTCTTAGTTCTTCCAAAAGCTCATAAGAATATCTTTACTATTGTCCAATGATCATCTTATGAATCATTCTGGTATATGCTCATAACATTTAGAGCATAGGACATTATGGATATATACATATCATGGTATAATCGATCAAAATCTTCATGTGATTTTACTCACCAAGTGTTGAAACACTTGAATTTTGATACAATCCTTTCCATGCAGCAAGAACCTTTCTGGTTGTTTCGATATTGAACCCTTTCAATATCTCATATATGTATGTCTGGCACAACCATATTAGCGCCTTAATCTATCCATATAGATATTGATGCCTAATATTCTGGGTTTGCCCAAGTCTTTCATCGAAATCTTATTTTAATGAAATCCTTAACTTGTGTCAATTCAAGATACATAATTTCCAATCAACAATATGTCCTCTACATAATGTATTAGAAATATGTCTCAGCGCTCCCACTTAATTTCTTGCAAATGCAAGCATCTTCATCATATCCGATGAATTTAAACTCTTTTAATAGTTTCATCATGGTGAAGATTCCAACTCTGCTATGCTTACTTCAACTATTGAAGTTGACATGCCCTTTTAGCGCCCTTTGAATTAACAAAACCCTTTGGACCATGTAATGTACATGTCCTAGGTTACAGTCCTATTAGAAGAACCTTGTTTTGTTTATTCAACTACCATATACCAAATTATATGTAGTGGTTGCTACATTAATCCGTCAAGACTATATATCACTATGAAAGATCAAATCTTGTCATAGTCAACTCCTTGAACATTGTCGTAAACTTCTTTCTGACATGTCGACTATTTCATAGATGTTAAACATCCATGTCTTATTTCTTTATAGATCCAAACACGACCGATAGGCTTCACGCCCTTTTGGAGGGTCTTCCAAGTTCAGAAACTTGATTTCTCGTGTATGGATACTATCACGGATTCTATGACTTCTAGTCATTTTATGGAGTCAGGGCCCATCATCACTTCTTTGCATGCAGTCGGTTCATCATTGTCAAAACAATAATGACTTCTGTTTCAAATCTTACTATTTGATTCTTACCGACCCACATGGTTCAATAAGAACTCTAATCTCCAAGATTACACCCTTTGTAATCACGGGAGCCATGAGCATTGTGGCCGCCACCGGGACACTTTCAGGCGCTGCGCTACTCAGCACATATAGCTAAGGTTCAACAACCTTATCAAAGTTCTATTGTCCTCCCACATAACTTTTCACGGAAAATTCCTTCTCAAGAAACTTGACGTTCCAAGTGACAAACTCTTTTGTCCTCGGTGTTATGGAGGAATTCCCAACAAATTCTTTGGGATAACCTACAAAGACGTTCTTATCCGACTTTGGTTGCAAACATTCTACTTATGCATAGCATACCAAAATTTAAGAAAAGACAATTCGGTTTTTATCCCAAACCATAACTCATATGGTGTCATTTCAACAGATCACGATGGTGCTATTTTCAGTGTAAAAGCGGCAATCTCTAAAGCTTTAATCTTTAAAACATAATGGCAGTTTTATAAATGATACCTTTGATCTTAACATGTCAAACAAGGTTTGATTTGATCTCTCGAACATACCATACTCCTGTGGTTTATCGGGAAAGGCAAATTCATGGAACAATTCCTGAAATCTTAGGTGTTTTGCTAAACCTGTAACTCAAATATCTTCCTTTATGATCAAATCATAAACTCTTTTATTTTCTTGTTACAATGATTTTTCACTTCATCTTGAAAGTGTTTGAACAATTTTCAAATGTTTCATACTTCTTCCTTATAAGTAAATATATAAATATATAAATATATTCACTCAAATTTCCGGAGAAAGCATATGAAGCAAAAAGATCCATCGCATATGGCTACACATAATGGACTATATACACCAACATGCATAATATCCAATAAGTTAGTCATCCGTTGCTCTTTGGCCTATGGACAGAGTTTCCATTACCTTGAGGGAAGTTTCACAAGCATCAATTGATCAAAATCAAAAGACTCCAAAAATCCATCAAGATGGAGTTTCTTCATGTTTACTTTCCATTATAATTCAAACAGCGATTTCACTTCATAAGTGATCTTCCAATCATTTGTCTTACAACATTTTAGCAATAATATTTATGGATGTGATTTCTCCAACTAGACTTGTAAAAGTTCATCCATCCTTTATGGAATACAGTAATTATTTGAACAACCATTGTTCTCATAATACCGTAACAAAATAACAATTATTAAAACAAATCTTGAGGGCTAGGTTTGACGACAGCCGAAAACACAATAACACTTTATTTGTTTTGATGAACATCATCACTTATTCTTTTGCTAGTTACTTAGGCCGTTGCAGTTCATGAATTGTGTTGTTCTGTATGACACTTCACACCAACCAATTCGGTATCCAATACCGGTATCCAATACCTCAGAACCACATTGTTTAACAAGCAAGGAATACAACCATAACATGTACATCTTCTATATACCTAAGTTGGACATCTCCAACCTTTTCTTTTCTGCCAAATATTTTATAGACTCTCTTTCAACAATTCCTTTTCTTTTCAAAGAATCTATCAACATCAATAGTGATGCCATTCACATGACACATAGTACAAAGCGTATATAGTCAAATACTAATACCTTTGGACTTGCACTTTGAAGTGGATCATCATCATCAAATGTTTGGTGTTCCTTCAAAAATCCATTCTTTAGTAATCTATTAGTGTAGTAACCATTTTACTTACATCTTCTATTCATCCTTATCAAGACAACTTTCATGATCAAGCTACTATAGCCTATAAGGAAGAATCGCGAGTATAATGTTAGTTCCCAACACCTTTTTGGGAGATCCAGATGCCTAGCATCTCCATCCTTCACAAATTCTCATACAATATGAGAACATGTATTTTGCTAAATTATACTCTATCATAATGCAACCAAAAACATTGTTTCAGATATCACAATATCTTCCACACATGATGGTTCCTGAAACAATTCTTTCAGCTCCTAGATAACCTTGATATTAAAACAATTTTGGAATATCAATAATCATGGAGGCAAACATGATACTTTAGATACTAACATTGGAATTCTTACTCTTTATTTAATACTACTTATTAAACTTCATGGAGTAAATAGAGTTTGCTGAAAGTTTGCAATAGGACTTATAAACTTTAAATTGACATTCAAAACAATATGATACCAGTTCGTAAAGTAAATATCCAGAATTCTATAGTTCTATTATCTCAAATTAAACTAAGTATAAGGTAGTGAACAGATGCCAATGACTACAACAAATTATGCAATTCACTTCGATTTAGTTTATGACAAATAGAGTTCGACTAATCCAAATTAGAAATGAACTCCCGCTCAAAAACGACATCCCTCGTGCCTTTTTGGTGATTACATGAACCAAATCCACTACACCAAGTCCGATCATCACGTGAGTCGGTGTAGCTTCAAAGGTGAGCATCAATATGGTCATCACATCAACTATACAACTCATGCTTAACCTTTCGGTCCGTGTTCCGAGGCCATGTGTGTACATGCTAGGCTCGCCAAGTAAGAATCTTAGCATTCGCGTGTGTAAAACTGTCTTACACCCATTGTATGAAAGCGTAGAGTCGAGTACACCCGATCATCACGTGATGTCTCGAAACACGATCCATAAAATGGTGCATACTTAAGGAAGAACAAATTTTATCTTGATATTTAAATGAGGGATCATCTTATAATGCTACTAAAAGCGCCAAACTAGCAATATAAGATGCAAACATCTAATGTGTAAAGTGACATGATATGGTCCATGCATTTGATCTCTATCATTTGCATCGTGGTATGATCTCTATCATTCCTTTGTGTGTAAGGCCAAGGTCTATGGAACATACACGTTAAGTGTGTTGTAAGAGTATCTACCATACATCTACTTAGAACAATACCATATCAAGACAGTAGCCCAGCAACG
Source organism: Avena eriantha (assembly GCA_910589775.1). NCBI lineage: Eukaryota > Viridiplantae > Streptophyta > Magnoliopsida > Poales > Poaceae > Avena > Avena eriantha. Next base: position 130,542,891 of record OU342741.1, read on the forward strand.
ATCTAATCTAGACGCCTCTAATTTATCAATTGCAAGTTTTACGTGGCTTAGGGCTTTCAGAGATAGAACCGGTCTTACCAACGAACATGAACCACAACAAGGATAATCAAAGTTATTAGCAACTCGTTGTAAATTAGATATTGACTATAGTAGGAGAGATAGACACCTGCTAGCCACTTATGCAAAACTAGTTGCATGTTAGTCGTGGAACCGGTCTCATGTACGATGACATGTAAGGTTGGTCCGGGCCGCTTCATCCCACTATGCCACCAATATCCAAAGTACATAGAAGATGCAATAACATGATCATCATCGCCCACATATAAACATATGTGTACTACCCGTGCAAAGCACCTACGCATAGATCAGGCTCTGATACCACTGTTGGGTCTGCAGCATAGAAAACAAAAAAATTCCTACGATGAGAACTATACGCCAAGATCTATCTACTAGATACAGAGCAACGGGTGGACATACATCCATGGAGAACTTACCCTCGAAGACAACGAGTTTTGTTAACGAGTAGGAACTCGTGGTTGATGTAGTCGTACGCTTGCCGATCTCAAGATCGTGTGGAAGACCGGCAAGTCTAGCTGCTCCAGCACCATCAGGTCCAGCACCATCAAGTCCAGCACCGCAAAGTAGCGGTGCATCCTTGATCGCACACACATTCGGTCCACCGAACAACCTCTGCCTCCTCGCTCCAGCGATGCAGCGGAAGCAGCAACTCCTTTCCAGATAAAGCCACCAGGAACATGTATCTCGCTAATCCGAGACCATGGGGAATAACTAGAGGGAGAAGAGAACCTTCACGAGGAGGTGGTGCAAGATGAGAGGAGGGAGTGGGGGGCCATTTATAGGGAGAGGGGACAGCCCCTCACCATGGCCGGCGGCCAAGGGAGGGGCCCCCCACCTCTTCCACATTCATGTGGGTGGAGCTCCCACACACATAATTAGCCACCCACTCAAAATTCCACTCACCTCCATTAAATTTCCACCAAATTTAATGCAAGTTCTCATTAAATAAAACAGTTTTATTTATTTTATTCAGAATTTTGTCAATTACATTAATTAACAAACATTCACATAAAACCCCTTGCAACATTTCAATATCACATGCAGAACCAGTTTCTGCAATTTCACCCGAAACGATTCCGGTTTCCATCGAAATGATTCCAGCGCTTTCTTAAATCTTTATCTGAAACATATTTGCTCCAAATGGTGTCGGTATCCCTTAAGTGTGTCACCCTACAGTTCGTGAATAATGTAGACATGATCGAGACCCCTCTCAGATCAATAATCAGCAGCGGGACCTGGAGATCCGTACTGACTCCCACATATTCAACGATGACTCTTGTAATCGTGTGAACCTTTAACGTTGTAACTTAATCCCTTTGTCTCGCGATATATTACATGTCCGAGATTCGATCATCGGTATCCAAATACCTAGTTTGATCTCATTATCGACATGCACTCTTTTCTCGTTCCCGTGATATAACATTCTAGTGATCACATCACTTGCTTGCAAGGTATTTCAATGTGATATCACCGAGAGGGCCCAGAGTATATCTATCCGTCATCGGGATGGACAAATCCCACTCTTGATCCATGAGCCTCAACATAACACCTTCGTAGCACTGAACCCACCTTTATAGTCACCCTATTACGGTGTGACGTTTCATGTTATCAAGATACTCTTCCGGTGTTCGCAATTAACATGATCTCATGGTCTAAGGACTAAGATTACTTCGTGTGATGTTATAGCAATATAAACATAATGACTCTGATCGTAATGCTATACTTCGGATGAATGTTCATCACATCATTCCACCAATGTTGTGACCTCGTTATTAACGACATCCAATGTCCATGATCAGGAAACCTTGATCATCTTGTTAATCAACGAGCTAGTTTATAAGAGAGGCATAAGTAGGAACTTTCCTTTTGTTTATTAAACACACGTGTATTAACGTTTCCAAATTAATACAATTATAGCATGCAAAATAAACATTTATCATAAATGAGGAATAAGATAATAACCACTTTATTATTGCCTCTCGGGCATATTCCCTTCACTTCTTTGGGTTCAGCATCATGTTGTATTTCCGGAGAGTGTCAAAGGTTTCCTGCAAGTCATCGATAAGATCATTTGATTTCTTTGACATTACCGCGATGTCGACCACATAAGCATGTACGTTGTGACCTATTTGGTCATGTAGGCAACATTGCATCGTCCGCTGGTACGTAGCACTAGCGTTTTTCAACCCAAAGGGCATCATGACGTAGCAATACGTGTCGCAGGGTGTGGTGAACGAAGTGGCCAATTGGTCCAAATTTCGCATTCGGATCTGGTGGTATCCTGAATAAGCATCGAGAAAACATAGAAGTTGCGAGCCAGCCGTCGAGTCAATGACTTGGTCAATGCGAGGCAAAGCAAATGGATCCTTTGGACACACTCTGTTCAAGCCGGTGTAATCAACGCACATTCTTAATTCATTGGTTCCCTTTTTGGGTACAAGTACAAGATTTGCCACCCATCGGGTGTGAATAACTTCTCTGATAAATCGTCGTAGAAGTTGTTTCACCGGTTTGGCATTAGAATCAATATTCAAGCTGTGCTCGGCAAGTTCCCTAGGTACACCTTTCATGTCGGCAGGTTGCCAGGCAAAGATGTCCCTATTCTCAGAGAGGAACTCAACAAGCGCGCTTTCCTATTTGGGATCCAGGTCCGTGCCAACGGCGGCGGTCTTGGAGGAATCACCTTCGACAAGTTCCACCTGCTTGGTCTTGATGGTGTCCTTGAAGGCGGGTTCGGCAGCAGTAATCTGCCTCTTTGAAGCCGGGATCTCCGAGGCATCGACCTGGTTCTGGATCTCCTTGAACTCCTCACTTTAGAGGACTGCTTCAGTGAAGGCGGCTTCGCTGAGCTCGCACTCCCGTGCCTTGGTAAAGCTTCCGTCAATGGTGATGATGCCATTTGGTCCGGGAATCTTGACTTTGTTGTACACAAAGCATGGCCTTGCGAGGACAGAGTGGAAGATGTCGCTTCCGAAGATGACGTGGTACACGCTCTTGAAAGGAACCACTTCAAAGGTCATGTGTTATTGGTGGTAATTGTTTACATCGCCAAAAGCGACCGGAAGGGTGATGCAACCCAGGGAATTTACTTGTCAGCCAGGGACAACCCCATGGAACAAGGTGTTGCTCTTCCTTTGCTAGGTCTCCATCAAGTTCATATTGTGCAGTATATCTAGGTACATGATGTTGATACTGCTTCCACTATCCACGAGGCACTTGGTGAACTCCGTGTCATCAATCAAAGGGTTGATTACCATGGCATACTGGTTCTCTATTGGGATGAGTTCTAGATGGTCCTTCCTATCCCAAGTAATTGGAACTTCCGACCACCTGACGTACTTGGGAACTGGAGGGAGGGTAGCCATCAGTATCCTCAGAGAGGTTTTCTGGGCCTGGACAGTTGGGATACCAAGGAAGGTGTGGTAACATGGAGCCTTCTTTTCGAAGGGATTTTTCCCTTTATACTCTCCCTTGTCGGAATATTTTGGGTCCACGTCCTCATCCATATCACTTGATTCCCTTGGTTCTTCCTCCTTCTTCTTCCCTTTGCCCTTTCTGCGGGGGCTGTTCTTCCGACTTCGCTTCTAGCCAGACTCAGGGTCTTCCTTGAGATCATTGACAAACTTGCATTGGTGATTGGTGTGGGTGGATTTTCCATTGGCATCGAGATGGACGAAACACGACATATCTCGATACTCTTCATACGTTTGGGGAACATGGTGCGCTGAGGGTGTAGTGTCACTCCTCTGTTGGCTACTGCTAGTTCCCCCACCATGTCCACGTTGTCTGCCATTGCCTCTGCCAGTGAATGTTGCGGCGACCATGTCGGCTACTTGCTTCTCTTCGGGCAGATTTTTCCGCTTGTTATTGTTGTTCTTCTTGGCCTGGGTAGGGATTGCTATCACCGGCAACGATCCGCGTGCGTCTTCATCAGCAGCAGCGAACTCGCTAGCCATGGTGATCATTGCTTTGAGATTGAGGTCATTGTTGTCTTGCCTGCGCTTCAACGTATGCTAGAGCAAAGTTCCTTTCTCCAGTCCATCAATAAAGGTGGCCATAGCGGTCTGTTCGTGCAGCCCTGCGCAGGAATTTTTCATATCCAGCCAACGAGAGAAGTAGGCATGGGAGGTTTTATCCTTTTCTAGCACACACCACTGTAGGTCTCCGACAGTGCAGGGACGTTTGTACGTACCCTCGAAGTTATTGGGGAATGCTTTATGCATGTCCAACCAATTGCATATTTGTTTGTCTGGTAAGTCGTCGATCCATTGCCAGGCGGTGCCGGTCAACATGGGTGGGAGGTACTTGACAGCGACATTGCGGTTTCCCCCTGCGATATGGATCGCTTCACTATAGTCCTGCAGCCATGTTGTATGGCTTGATGGTCTTGTCTATCCGGAGGCCCTTGGGGTAGGTTATGGCCCGTATAATTGGTCCAAAACACCATGGCCCAAGGTATGGGAGCTCCCAAGCTTCTTGGATCTTGTCCAGCCGCGATCGTGCGTCATATGGATCTGGCTGCTTCCCTTTTTCGTCATGGGGAGGGGAGTTGTGGCGCAATTTATGAGATCCACCATGCCCTCCGCCATGATGGCTACTAGGTGGCGATGGAGGCGGTGGGTTAGCTCTCTTCTGTGCCCCTCCTGCGACTCCTCATGCCTATCGCGGTTGCTTGTCAGACGTGGAGGTTCCTTATGGGACCTGCTCCTGTGTCCGTCATGGCGGCTGCGCTCTCTGGCATGCCGAGGCTGTTCGCCCTGATCACGTATAACGATACCGGGATGATACTGCCTTGGAGGTGGCATGCTTGTGCGGTGGCGCGGCGTTGGTTCCTCGTGACGTCGAGATGGTGGTGGAGGTGGCAAGCGGTGGGGACGAGCCTTTTCTCCGTGGTCGGAGAATATGGGGATAGCGTTAGTCCTGTTGCGTGCCTCCCTCCGCCTTCGCTCTATAGAGCCTGTGTGCGATCCTTTGTCACGGGGAGATTTTGGCCTTTTGCGGCTATTCAGGGTTGACTGGCACAGCTTCGGGTTGGACTCAAGCCTTTGCGAGACGGCCTTTTCCTATTGCTTGCATGCCTTAGAGACGAGGTCGTACACCTGAGCAACTGCTTCTAGCGACCTGTCCTTCTCCAGGAGGGTCTTGGTGACGGCAATGTTGAGAGCGGGAGTTGGCATGACCTGCCTCCCCTATGAATCTATTTAAGGGGTGGCCTTTGTCAGCTTAGACCCGTCAAATCCCAAGCCTCGCTGAACACCAAGATCTTGGACGACGTGAGCTGGTACCTTCTTTGTCTTATGCTTCAAACAACAATTGCTTATATTCGGCCTCCATAGCTCTTGCCGCCTTGATGGATTGCTGCGCCTTAGCCATGTCTTTGTCCAGCTTAGCGCCTTGCTCCGCGATGCACTTGGCCTCCGCCAAGATTTCTGCACGTTTCTCATCAAGCTCCATAACGCTCCGGATATGGGCGATAGTGATTGACTCAACGAGGAGTGCGCCGTAGATTGCTTTGTCGGCGGGGGTGGATAGTGGGTTGCCAGCTGCTAACATTGATGGTGCCATTGGCGGTTGATTTGATTGTCGGGTCATATTGGGGGCCATGGTAAGTTCCTGCGCCGGTGGCTAGCGGGTAACCGGAGGAGGCGGAGCCTTAGTCGGAGCCGGAGGCTCGGCGGCCTTTTAAGCTACTGCTGCTCTGGTGACCGTTGGCGTGGGTGGAGCTCTCTCACGTTCCCGTTCATGTCCATCATCTTCCAACACGCTACCACTGGAGACTAGCACCTGGTGGGAAGTGTTGGTCTTCTCGGCGTGCTCCTCCTTCTCGATCTCCCTCATAACAGCATCGTATTCCTCCGAGTTAACGTCCGAGCCACCGGCATCCGTATTGATGTTGGCATAGAGCGCATCAAGGATGGAGTCGGAGTTAGCTTCGGTGTTGGCGGTGGTGGATGTGGAGGGTGATGGAGGCAAGCCGTTGTTGTGTATACCTCCTACAGCTTCGATGGTGATCGCTACCTTGGCCTCTTCATTGGCGTTCGCGTATTCATTGACTATGGCAACCATCTCACCAAGGGTGAGAGGGCCTGCGGCCTACTGCCTTCGGAGGGTATGCCAGAAGAGTGTTCCAGGTGTGAGCCCTTCCACGAAGTGGTACACGAGATGATCGGCGTGGTCGCCCTCTAGGGTTTCCCTCACCCTCATCCATCTGGCGAGGTATTCACGGGGAGATTCTCCATCCCTTTGAACCCATCTGGCCAGATCGAAGATGGTGACGACACCGACAAAGTGTGACCTGCGCATCTCTAACGCTTGGGGTAGCCAAGCGGATTTGCAGGGTCCTTCTACCTTTATATCTGAAGGGTTCCGTAGTAGAAAACAAAAAAATTCTATCTACTTGAACACTAATACCAGGATCTGTACTATGTAGACATAAGTAACGGAGAAGGAATACAGTATTCATACCTTTGCAGAGAGAGGCACGCCTTACGCAGGAAGGCGTATATTGATGAAGACGAGCAGCACCCCAAATGTGGTGCCTCCGAAGTTCGTCACACGTCCGATGTAGGGGACGTGAACCGGGCTTCGATCCAGCCGAGCAGCAGAAGAAGTAGATGCTGGATCGCCGATCACACAACGGTAGTGTGAAGGTGGAGAACTCAACCACGAGGTCCTCCCCAATATTACGGGGAAGTCCTCAGCAGATGAGAGAGAGAGATTGAGAGGAATGGGTGATTTCCAAGGGGAGGGGTGATACATTGCAAATGTATCTATAATTTTTGATGTTCCATGCTTAGTTTTATCCACTTTCTTGTGTTTTGTTCCAACTTTGGAGTACTTTTCATATGATTTCTTGGACTAACCTATTAATAAGAGCCACAGTGCCAGCTGCCTGTTTTCTGCTGTTTTTGGTTCCAGGAAAGTCAGAAAATGAATATTCTCTGAATTAGACAGGACAAAAGCCAAAGTGCCTATTTTTCTGGATGTCATCAAGTGCCAGAATACAAGACGGAGAGGGGCCAGGGGGCCACCACACCACCTGGCCACGTGGCCAGGCCTGGCCTGTGCTAGGGGGTGGTGTGGCCGCTCCCGGCACCCCCTCGGTCTCTCCTTCCGCCTATATATTGCCCTTGGGACGAAAACCCTAAGTACCGGATCAAAAATCCACAAAAGAGTATGTAGCCGCCGTCATCTGCATACCTAGATCGGGAGGGATCTGAAGCTCTTCCCGGCACCCTGCCAGAGAGGGGAATTCACCCTGGAGGCTTTCTTCATCACCATGCAAGCCTCCGGTGTGATGCGAGAGTAGTTCATCCTTGGACTACGGATCCATGTAGTAGCTAGATGGCTGGTTCTCCTCCTTTGTGCTTTCATGTTTAGATCTTGTGAGCTCCATTCATGATCAAGATCATCTATTTGTAATTCTCCATGTTGTGTTTGCGGGGATCCGATGGATATTGAGATGCTATTTCAGATTGATTATTGATTCTATCACGTCTTTGTTATTTGTGATCTTGCATGCTTTCCGTTGTTAGTAGCTATCTTGGCCAAGTAGATGCTAGCAACTCCAAGAGTTAGTATTTATGCTCGATAGTGGATTCATGCCTCTCGTAATGTGGGGAAGTGACAGAAATTTCTAAAGTACTAGATGTGATGTTGCTACTAGGGAGAAAACAACAATCCTTTGTTCATATAACAATCGTATTGTTTAATTTACACGTAGTTCGTAAAGTAATAATCTGTTGCTTGCAACTTAATACTGGAGGGGGTTCGGATGATAACCTGAAGGGGGTTCGGATGATAATACTGGAGGGGGTTTACATACAATCTACAACTGTTTACTGATTTGTGTTTACTTTGTACAAACTTTTACTTCTTTCCATTCGATACGTTTAATCCTTTGTTTTCTGCAAAACACAGTGAGATTGACAACCTCATCGCAAGTTGGGGACAAAGTTATGTGGTTGTGTTGTGCAGGTCTCCACCTTGCTACTAGCACCGGTAGTGCGCCCTGCCAAAGCTCAACTAGTAATACCTTTGGGGTGTTTCCTTGCTCCTACTGGTTCGATTAAACCTTGGTTTCATAACTGAGGGAAACTTGCTGCTGTGTTCATCATACCTTCCTCTTGGGGTTCCCAACGAGCTCTACATCAACACCGCCATCAAGCATTTTTCTGGGCGCCGTGCATTGAGCCATCAAGCGATTTTCTGGCGCCGTTGCCGGGGAGTCAAGGACATCTTCACAAGGGGAGTCCCTCATAACCAATCTCTTTACTTTGTTGTTTTTGTTTTGCTTAGTTTCTTTTCGCTTTGTTTGCTTGTTTTGTTCTTCAACAACACAAAAAAATTAGTTTTACTAGTTTGCTTTCTTTTCAAAAACACAAAAAATTAGTTTTACTAGTTTGCTTTCTTATTTGAAAACCCAAAAAATGACTGCTCTTGAAAACACTAAGTTGTGTGACTTCAATAGCACCAACAACAATGCTTTTATGAGCACACCTATTGCCCCACCTGTGCCTGAAAATACTTTCTTTGAGATAAAACCTACTTTACTCAATCTTGTTATGAGAGAACAATTTTCTGGTATTGGTAATGAAGATGTTGCTTCCCATCTAAATAACTTTGTTGAACTTTGCGAGATGCAAAAGCATAGGGATATATATGGTGATATTATTAAGCTGAAATTGTTTCCTTTCTCTTTGAGAGGAAAAGCTAAAGCATGGTTGAATTCCTTAACTAGGAATAGTATTGATTCTTGGACTAAGTGCAAAGATGCTTTTATTGGAAAATACTATCCTCCTACTAAGATTATATCCATGAGAAGTGAAATAATGAAGTTTAAACAACTTGATAATGAGCATTTTGCTCAAGCTTGGGAAGGAATGAAATCTTTGGTTAAGAATTGTCCCACTCATGGACTGACTGCTTGGATGATCATCCAAAAAATTTATGCAGGATTGAACTATTCTTCAAGGAACCTATTGGATTCTGCTGCTGGACGTACCTTTATGACCATCACTTTGGGTGCTGCAACAAAACTTCTGGACAATATGATGGTTAATTATTCTGAATGGCATACTGAGAGAGCTCCACAAGGTAAGAAGGTAAATTTTGTTGAGGAAACTTCCTCCTTGAGTGATAAGATTGATATTATTATGTCTATGCTTGTTAATGGGAAAGCCCATATTTATCTAAATAATGTTCCTTTAGCCTCTTTGGTTGCTCAAGAAGAGCAAGTTGATGTGAACTTCATAAGAAATAACAACTTTGGCAATAATGCTTATAGGAGTAATTTTGGTAACAACAATTATAAGCCACATCCTCCCAACAATGGTAAGGCTTATGGAAATTCTTACAACAATAATAGGAGTTAAGCTTGGGGATGTTGATACATTGCAAATGTATCTATAATTTTTGATGTTCCATGCTTAGTTTTATCCACTTTCTTGTGTTTTGTTCCAACTTTGGAGTAATTTTCATATGATTTCTTGGACTAATGTATTAACTAGGGCCACAGTGCCAGCTGCCTGTTTTCTGCTGTTTTTGGTTCTAGGAAAGTCAGAAAATGAATATTCTCGGAATTGGACGGGACAAAAGCCAAAGTGCCTATTTTTCCGCATGTCATCAAGTGCCAGAATACAAGACGGAGAGGGGCCAGGGGGCCACCACACCACCTGGTCGCGTGGCTAGACCTGCCCGCGCCAGGGGGTGGTGTGGCCGCTCCCGGCACCCCCTCGGCCTCTCCTTCCGCCTATATATTGCCCTCGGGATGAAAACCCTAAGTACCAGATCAAAAATCCACGAAAGAGTCTGTAGCCGCCGTCATCTCCATCCCTAGATCGGGAGGGATCTGAAGCTCTTCCCGGCACCCTGCCGGAGAGGTTAATTCACCCTGGAGGCCTTCTTCATCACCATCCAAGCCTCCGGTGCGATGCGTGAGTAGTTCATCCTTGGACTACGGATCCATGTAGTATCTAGATGGGTGGTTCTCCTCCTTTGTGCTTTCATGTTTAGATCTTGTGAGCTCCGTTCATGATCAAGATCATCTATTTGTAATTCTGCATGTTGTGTTTGTGGGGATCGATGGATATTGAGATGCTATTTCAGATTCATTATTGACTCTATCATGTCTTTGTTATTTGTAATCTTGCATGCTTTCCGTATTTAGTAGCTATCTTGGCCAAGTAGATGCTAGCAACTCCAAGAGTTAGTATTTATGCTCGATAGTGGGTTCATGCCTCTGGTAATCTGGGGAAGTGACAGAAATCTCTAAGGTACTAGATGTGTTGTTGCTACTAGGGAGAAAACAACAATCCTTTGTTCACAGAACAATCGTATTGTTTACTTTACACGTAGTTCGTAAAGCAATAATCTGTTGCTTGCAACTTAATACTGGAAGGGGTTCGGATGATAACCTGAAGGTGGATTATTAGTCATAGATGCAGTTGGATGGCGGTCTATGTATAATGTTGTAATGCCCAATCAAGTCTCAAAGGAGTCAAGATGATTATTATATGCATGTATTGCTTTCTCGATGTTTGTCAATTGCCCCGCTGTAATTGGTTCACCCAGCATGTTATCTATCTTAAGGAGAGCCACATGTAGTGAACTATGGATCCTGGTCCTTTTTCTTTACATACAATCTACAACTGTTTACTGCTTTGTGTTTACTTTCTGCAAACTTTTTCTTCTTTCAATTCAATACGTTTAATCCTTTGTTTTCCGCAAAACACGGTGAGATTGACAACCTCATCGCAAGTTGGGGACAAAGTTCTATGGTTTTGTTGTGCAGGTCTCCACGTTGCTACTAGCACCGGTAGTGCGCCCTGCCAAAGCTCAACTAATAACACCTTTGGGGTGTTTCCTTGCTCCTACTGGTTCGATTAAACCTTGGTTTCATAACTGAGGGAAACTTGCTGCTATGCTCAACATACCTTCCGCTTGGGGTTCCCAACAAGCTCTACATCAACACCGTCATCAAGCATTTTTCTGGGCGACGTGCATTGAGCCATCAAGGAGGACCCATTTATATAGTGGGAGGGGGGCACACCACCTAGGGGCCAGGCGGGGTGGGACTAATCCCCACACCCGCCGGCCACCTTGGGGCAGCCGCCGACCCTAGGTGGGCCCCACTAGGGCGGCCCACCAGCCCTAGGCCCGCTGGCCCCCACTCCCTAGGCGCCTTGCCCACTTGGGCCTCCCTTCGGGTGAGGCCCATTAGCAATATAGTGCCTTCAAAAATAAAATAAAATATATATTTAATATTAATTCTCCAATTAACATTCAAATATACATATTATATTATCTCTTCACTCCGGAACAACTTCTGGGCCCCTTTCCGATCTCCATCGGGTGTTACCGAAACTATTCCGGTTTATCTCTGTCTATTCCTCATATGATACCTCATCTACCCTAAGTGTCGCTACCCTTAAGCGTGACATCCTTCGATTCAGAAACACTCCAGACATGATAGAGACCACTCTCATATTAATGATCAACAGAAGGACCTGGATGGCCATGTGACCCCCATGTGTTTCACGAATACAATCACTCGAACCATGAGATAGTCGTTCCCCATTCCCTTTGTCATTCGATACCTAATTCATCCGAGACTTGATCTTCGGTATCTCCATACCTTAGTTTGATCTTGTTATCGATGAACTTGTTTTCTCGTTCTGATGTCGTTGCATTCCGTGACCTAGTCACATGCTTGCAAGCTTCATTAATGCAACGTCACCGAGATGGCCACATGTATCTGTCCGTTACATGGACTAGACAAATCCTGGTCTTGATATGTACTCCTCTACGCATTCCTTCGGAAAACCTGAGTGGCACCTTTTTGATCACCCTGTTATGAGATGATTCTTGATAACCATCTAAGCTTCTTCCAGAATGGTGATTTGCATTACCTCACAGTCAAAGGATCAGGTTGCAAGGTTCTCTGTGTTTTATCATCAATGGTGAACTTTGTAACTAGATCTCATTAAGATATAACGGTCGGATGTTTGTCTATCATGTTATTCAACTAATAACATGACCTCATTGTCAGTTGGCATAAATGTTGGGGATATACTTCCTGGGTATCCTCACAGTTCCTCAATGACCAGGGTGGCCCACTTCGGGTTATAGCTTTGCTTCACGGCGGCCCAGTCAGGGAGAAAAGACGGAGTCCAGTACGGCTACGGGAAGGCCCAGAAAACTTACCGACTTAGGCCCATACTGTTACTTGTAGTTCAAGATGTACTCTGTAACCGACTATTAGTCGTAGCCAGATAGATCTCTCCTGTAAACCCTAGGCCGGATATCTATATAAGCCGTCCTAGGGAGAGCCTTTAGGGCACCTACCCTCATAGTCTACAATCTCAACTCACATAGGCGAACCCTTGTAACCCATATTCTGGCTCTGCCGTATTACTGGATTGCTAGCAGGAGTAGGATCTATCCAAAGCTGGTGGATTCGAACCTGGGTAAACTTGTGTGCTCACCGTCTCGGAACACCGTACGTCTCACACCCCTCTCTTCCGCATGCCTCGAGGACCCCCTCATGGCGTACTTGTCATCAATCCGATGACACTTGGCGCCCACCGTGGGGCAAGTGAGCTTCGAATCTGCGTTCCGAGCAGAATCTGCAAGTATCAGAATCGGTGAGACTATCGCCATCGGTCGCATCCTCTACGCCAGTGACGTCCCTCTCATCGTTCTCGACGAGACCTGGATTCCGGCTAGGGAGGCTGTGACTGCCTACACCATCATGTCTTTTGGCGAGATCGATGTTTACATCAGTTTTGCTGAACCTGTCCCACCCACCCTAGCGGTGATGATAGAGGCAGATGAATCTTCTGGGTTCCCTTTGTCTGCGGAGGCGGTAGAGTTCCGGATCTCAGAAAACCCTAATCCCACCCAGCCCGCACCAGTTGCGGAGATAGTAGAGAAATCCGAGCCTGAAGAAGACCTAGCGGCCTAAGTCCAATCTGGAGTGGATCTCCTTGGAGAGACCGAATCCCAGATCGACCCACCCGCCGAAGTCGAAATCCAGGAGGAGCATATCAACGACACTGATTCCGACTCTGATGACGCCGGGAAAGACAAGCCTTTCCTAAGGTACACACTATGAAGTATAATAATGCAAAACTCAGGCGTAGACGCAATTCTCGAGACCATCAAAAGTTTCGACGAAGCTGATCGCGAGAGCCGCAGGTACCTCAGGAAGCACGCGTCGCACTTCGTAGGGTACGTGGGATCCGGATCCGGCTCTGCTGATGCTGGAGACAACACCGACTCTATGCTAGAGGCAATTGGAACAAACGCCGACGTACCCGCTGATACGTCCATTTTGCATCACTATTCTATGTCTTAATTCACTATTATTCATTGATATATTTCGTATTGAGAGGTGATACTTATGTTATTTCATCTATTTTTGCATGGTTGATGACTTTTGGAGCATGGACCGCTGCAGTCAGGATTCTGATGGAAAAGGTGCTGTTTGGAGGCAAAATTCGCGAAGATCAGAAAATCCGGGAAAATATATGGAAAATTCTATTTTTCCAGAAGACTCAGGATGCTAGAAGATGGAGTGGAGGTGGGCCACAGGGGCCCACACCACCCCATGGCGCGGGCAGGCCTAGCCGCGCCTGGGAGTGGTGTGGCCGCCCTGGCCCACTCCAGCCTCTCTCCTCTGGTGTATATCATCCCCACGAAACCCCAAGACTCAGGGAGCGACCACAGAAAGATTCTGCCGCCTCTGCGGGGTGGAAAACACCGAGAGAGAAAGATCTCTCCGGCAGACAGATTTCTACCGGGGGAATTCCTTCCTAGAGAGGGGAGATCGTCGCTATCAACACCACCATCAAGCTAGACTTCATCGGGATCATCATCATCATCATCACCACCATCATCACCATTAGCACCCTCATCACCATCTCCATATTGCTGTAACAATTGGTTGAATCTTGCTATAGTTCATAGGGGAAACTTTCCCGGTGTTGATTACTCTTTGTATTTGATGCTATTGAGTGAACCATTGAATTATTGTTTATGTTCAGATTGTTATACATCATTATTTCATCTCTGATCATGATCCATATGATGTCTTGTGAGTAGTTCATTTTGTTCTTGAGGACATGGGAGAAGTCTTGTTGTTAGTAGTGGAGTTGCGTTGAGAAAGATTCAATAGACTGTTACTTAAGTTGTGGTGTACTTCGTTGTCACATCCCAAAATTCTCCTAATTTTGGAATGTAAAGTTAATAAAATAACTTGGTTGAAGTGTTTGACTTTGTTGAAATTTCTCAAAGAAAAGAAACTTTCTGTTATGATTTTCCTTCCTTGAATTTAGAAAACTTGTATGAGATTGGATTTACAGGACTATCCAACTTGTTTTCATTTTCTTTTCAACTATTTGATTCTTTAAATATCCAACCATGCTTAGATGATTAAAGAGAGGGAATAAAATGACTTTCCCAATTATGGTGGAGTGATATTCGAATTTCCCTATTTGACCCTTAAAGTCTCTACTTCGATTTATGAAACCATTCTAGATGCTTTTCACCACTTGCTTGAAAAGAGAGAAGATAACATGACATCTTCATTTTCATTGGATGTTAAGAATGTGTTCCTTCATGTTACATGATTGAACTTGTTGTTTTGGGCATTTGTGGCATTGTGTGTTTTGGTTGAGTGGTTAAAATAAAACCCTAAGAAGCTATTTAGAAATATTGCATAGTAGCCATATAAGGCCAAATGCATAAAACCCTATATCCTTTTTGATAATACCTAAGTAGCCATATAGGCAAAAAGGCGTGAATTGAGTTTTAGCTTTAGGATTTGTGTGAATGTTTGCAAAAACAAAAATCATGAAGCATTCATAAGCATTCCTTTGCATCCATGCAAAGTTCCCAAAAATTGAATCAAAATTCTAATATCTAGATCCGATAGTTGATTTACCCAAATGTTCCTATAAGGAATATAAAGACATTTATAAATAAATCATCTCCAAACTAGTGAAAATGTTATAAATATGATCTTATAATGATCTATGGAATTTTAGAAAAATTTAGAAACAAGAATCATGTCATTTGGAATTCGTATGCAAAAAAAATACCAAAATAGAAAAAGAAAAAAAAAACGAAATGGGCCGCCGGCCGGCCCACCTCAGCCGACCGAACCAGCCATCGTACGGGATCGATCCCACCTCCGCTTTAAAAAGCGTGCGAAAATCTGTTTTCTAAACCTATCTCTATTCAAACACTTATAACTTTTTATCTACAACTCCGAATTGACTTCCGTTTGTTTCTACTTGTTCCCTACTCCAAGATCTATATTCCCATCGTCATAAAAGCCTAAGTAATCCATCGGAGCCACAGCTATAACACTTCTCCTTCCCGAAATCCCGAATCTACACCCCACCGAATCGTATTTCGCTTCTAAACCCATCTAAACTTCGTCGGCTCCCTTTGGCTTCAACACGAAAGTTGTAGATCTCGTCGAAATATTTCAATTCCGACAAACCTCACCTCTTTTCATCCACCACAGCCGGAGAATTTCGCAACACAATATTTCAGATCTGATGGCGTAATTCCAAGATCTACTCGCGCTCGTTTCTTGGAATCCAAATCCCTTTGGTGAAAAGGTAGATCTAATCATCCTCCACAACTTTCATGTTCAAAGTTTTTCGTTTTGACCTACGGTTTTATCTCTCTAACACAGATCTACTTCTAGTCCTTTGTTAGGCAAAATCGGGTCTATTTTGAGCCAACTTCTCTTCTAGCCACCGGATCTCATCCCGACGGTCGAGATTCAATCGTCCCGATCAGTTGCCTCGTCACCGCCACGTCGTCGTCAGGTCAGCATCTAGTCCCAGTCAACCTGTCCAGTCAGCGGAATATTCTCTGGAATATTCCGTTCGAATTTAAAATTGCAGATTATAGCTATAATCTTGTAAAATTCATAGAAATTAGATTATTAGTCCAAAAATTGCGTATAATATATCGTTGGATTCATATTTTCGAGTAGAACACAGATCTACAATAATATTACTATTTTTCCACGGCAATCTTGCAGTAGAGTTAAAAGTTTAGATTAGAGTATTTTAATTCTAGAAAATTATCCGTAACTCCGTTTTAGTTGATTCTTGTTGCGTTGGCCTTGTTTTGACAATACCTTCTGTAGAAAATTATCATATCTTGCTTAGTGTGTTTAGATCTATTTCGAGATAGATTAGAGCTGTAGATCTAGTTTCAAGCCTGGTTAATTAGGGTTTTATCCAAAATACCTAAAATCTGTGGGAAATCGATTCTAATGACATCCCCAACTCAACAACACCCCTGGTTAAGACCCTTGGCCGAAATCAAACCCACCCTTGCATATTACCATGTTGCATGCATGCATATTTGACTTCGTGACTTGTTTTGTGCAAATTGTGATTGGATCCTTGTTTGCTTCGTTAGATTGCTCGGAGTGCGCTGAGGAGTATTGTTGTGTAGACTGCTGCTCGGATCAAGGCAAGTTACACCACTTGTTCATGTTATGTCCCAGTTTTTGACTATGCATGTTTTACTCTTCAAAATCTTGTAGTATGCATGTGTAGGTTTTTAGTAGCTTTCTTATTACTATTTTTGCAAGTGCGGTTTTGTAGTATGCCATGAGTAGCTTTATACTTAGGATTTTCCGTCCTAATAGGTTCCCCCTGTTTTGCTAAGTATTGCTTGCTATGCTATATATATATATCAAATACCGTTGGGAGGGTTCGAAAGACTCAAGAATTTTCTAAGTATGATAGCTCTCTCGAGCAAACTTTCTTCTCCAAAACCCCTTCAAAATAAAACTAAGTTATCTTCTGGGCGGAATGGTTGTCGGGACAACGAGTGAGATTTTGGTGGAGGACGGCCGCCCAGGAATCAAAGAAGTCTGCCATGTTTCGGAATTCAGAAGCTTCCCGTGCAACCACAATACATATGGGCTCTGTCTTGGCTTAGTACTTAGTGGGAAACCTCACCGGGGTACCAACATTTGGAGGTTCTTGGCACGGTTGGATCCAGCTGGTAGAGGGGCTACTAAGGGAAGGCTTCGCCATGGTCTTGTCTGTAAAAGGACTTGATCGTGGATTGTGGGGAAAGTGCACAACCTCTCGAGAGTATTGCAATCTGATCGATCAGCCGAGTTCACGGAAAAGAACATTTTGAGCATCTGAAGGATGGAGCCTCTGAAAGATCTTCCTCTCTCTTTTCAAACAAAAGTTTTTCAAACCCTATGGCGTGCGTAATATCGCTAATAGGTGGGAATTTGGGAACTTGGTGTGTCATATCCAAGTAACTTGGTGCGTAATATCCAAGTGTCACCTGGTGTGTAATATCCAAGTGCTAGGTTGATTGGGCACTTGGTGAGTAATATCCTCGTGTTCCATTTGACCCTATACTATTTATCAAAGTTTACAAAGTAGGGAAAACTTTCTTCCTCTTTTCTCATTACCTTGATAAAATTGGATTTACGCAAATAAACCCCAAAGCCTACTCTAGCCTTGCATGTAGAGTTAGTCTTCTTCTTTCCTTGGTGTAATTTGCCAATACATTCAAAGTATTTACCCAACTTGTTGGCTGCACGTTTTATGTGCAGAATTTGGAGATCGCTGAAAGGTGCGCTAGAATCACGAGTCTTCACTCAACCTGCCTGTGGCATTGATGGGACTCCAAGTTGTATATATTTTGCTTCTGTTGTAATAATGTAAACTCTGGATTATTCGATTCATGTAATAAAGACTTGTGTTTTACATGATATTTCATCGACTGTGAGTGCTAGCTAATGATCCAGGGACTAGCATGTTAATCACAGGGACTAAGGATCCTTACTCGATCCGAGGTCACTACAGATGGTATCAGAGCGTAAGTTGACTGTAGATCGTGGACCTAGCATTGGAAAAGCCTTAGGATTAATATTTTCTAAGTTATTTCAGAAAAAAAAATCTCATACTTCTCATCATCTATCTTTGGAGTTTAAAATTTCTTAAGTATCTTCTTTTCAAAATTAGAAATGACCGCTATGAACTTCAAGAAGAAACTCCTCTCAAGACTACCTTTCTAGAGAAGACCATCTTGCTCAAGTTAGGACTTGAGAACCTCTGTAGAAGATGTTCAAGACTGAAGCTACGAGAATTGAAGACTTCAAAGAAAGTACCAAAAACATCGAAGGCCTTAAGTTAAAGTTATTGACCGAAGACCTCAAAGACAATGAAGATTATGAAGATCATGAAGATTTCAAGTGACCCATTAGAAACCAAAGTTGGATAGACTACACTACGATTAGATGCGGTGATTTGTGAGCTGCCATTTGTGTGGTTTTCTTGACAGCAGCAAATAATACTTATTTTCAA
This sequence comes from Avena eriantha, assembly GCA_910589775.1. Taxonomy (NCBI): domain Eukaryota; kingdom Viridiplantae; phylum Streptophyta; class Magnoliopsida; order Poales; family Poaceae; genus Avena; species Avena eriantha. The sequence goes on from OU342741.1 coordinate 130,561,334, forward strand.
TAAAAAAATTGTTTGTCTGGGTTGTTCATGTCCTTCTTGATAGACTTTACTCTCCCTACCTTAAATCTTGAAGACGGAAGAAGGGAGACAAACCGAAGAACTTGAATGAGGGCGCCATCAAAAGAAGAACACTCACATGGTGGAGGATGCTACAAGTCCTTAAAGATAAACAACACACAAGTGCTTCAAGTTTTAGGAAACACAAGGATAAATGCTTACCCCCAATGTTGTTCTCAATTTCATGCGGTATTAAAAAAAAATTTGTTTGAGTGAAATTGGCTTAATTTGATATTTCGTTTGGTTGTTTGCTTGTATGGGGTAATCTTCTTCTTCCTCTTCTATAATCCACTCGTTCCTACTCTAAACCTTGGCCAACTCGATAGATAGGCCATACCGTCAAGGAAGACAAGGAACTCAATTTCTCCAAACGTATGAGCAACATCGATGCAAAGCAATTGATGCACAAGGCTGAATACAGAATGAAGGATGCCAATACTGAAGTTAATAAAATGGTTCATTATGCCACCCAATTCCTAAAGGAGGACGTTGCAACTTGGTGGGAGATGGAACACACCATTGATTATCATCAAGGGATGATATCCTGGGAAGAATTTAAAGTGGTTCTACTATAATCTCGTCTCGTCACTCGGATATCAAAAAAAAAACAATAAATGCAATTTTTAAGGGTGGTAGCACTCTACTGTATCCTGAACCTATTTCTTTCTAGCCTTCCCGAATCTCGGGACGAGATTCCTTTTAAGGGTGGTAGTTTGTCACATCCCAAAATTCTCCTAATTTTGGAATGTAAAGTTAATAAAATAACTTGGTTGAATTGTTTGACTTTGTTGAAATTTCTCAAAGAAAAGAAACTTTCTGTTATGATTTTCCTTCCTTGAATTTAGAAAACTTGTATGAGATTGGATTTACAGGACTATCCAACTTGTTTTCATTTTCTTTTCAACTATTTGATTCTTTAAATATCCAACCATGCTTAGATGATTAAAGAGAGGGAATAAAATGACTTTCCCAATTATGGTGGAGTGATATTCTAATTTCCCTATTTGACCCTTAAAGTCTCTACTTCGATTTATGAAACCATTCTAGATGCTTTTCACCACTTGCTTGAAAAGAGAGAAGATAACATGACATCTTCATTTTCATTGGATGTTAAGAATGTGTTCCTTCATGTTACATGATTGAACTTGTTGTTTTGGGCATTTGTGGCATTGTGTGTTTTGGTTGAGTGGTTAAAATAAAACCCTAAGAAGCTATTTAGAAATATTGCATAGTAGCCATATAAGGCCAAATGCATAAAACCCTATATCCTTTTTGATAATACCTAAGTAGCCATATAGGCAAAAAGGCGTGAATTGAGTTTTAGCTTTAGGATTTGTGTGAATGTTTGCAAAAACAAAAATCATGAAGCATTCATAAGCATTCCTTTGCATCCATGCAAAGTTCCCAAAAATTGAATCCAAATTCTAATATCTAGATCCGATAGTTGATTTACCCAAATGTTCCTATAAGGAATATAAAGACATTTATAAATAAATCATCTTCAAACTAGATAAAATGTTATAAATATGATCTTATAATGATCTATGGAATTTTAGAAAAATTTAGAAACAAGAATCATGTCATTTGGAATTCGTATGCAAAAAAAATACCAAAATAGAAAAAGAAGAAAAAAACGAAATGGGCCGCCGGCCGGCCCACCTCAGCCGACCGAACCAGCCATCGTACGGGATCGATCCCACCTCCGCTTTAAAAAGCGTGCGAAAATCTGTTTTCTAAACCTATCTCTATTCAAACACTTATAACTTTTTATCTACAACTCCGAATTGACTTCCGTTTGTTTCTACTTGTTCCCTACTCCAAGATCTATATTCCCATCGTCATAAAAGCCTAAGTAATCCATCGGAGCCACAGCTATAACACTTCTCCTTCCCGAAATCCCGAATCTACACCCCACCGAATCGTATTTCGCTTCTAAACCCATCTAAACTTCGTCGGCTCCCTTTGGCTTCAACACGAAAGTTGTAGATCTCGTCGAAATATTTCAATTCCGACAAACCTCACCTCTTTTCATCCACCACAGCCGGAGAATTTCGCAACACAATATTTCAGATCTGATGGCGTAATTCCAAGATCTACTCGCGCTCGTTTCTTGGAATCCAAATCCCTTTGGTGAAAAGGTAGATCTAATCATCCTCCACAACTTTCATGTTCAAAGTTTTTCGTTTTGACCTACGGTTTTATCTCTCTAACACAGATCTACTTCTAGTCCTTTGTTAGGCAAAATCGGGTCTATTTTGAGCCAACTTCTCTTCTAGCCACCGGATCTCATCCCGACGGTCGAGATTCAATCGTCCCGATCAGTTGCCTCGTCACCGCCACGTCGTCGTCAGGTCAGCATCTAGTCCCAGTCAACCTGTCCAGTCAGCGGAATATTCTCTGGAATATTCCGTTCGAATTTAAAATTGCAGATTATAGCTATAATCTTGTAAAATTCATAGAAATTAGATTATTAGTCCAAAAATTGCGTATAATATATCGTTGGATTCATATTTTCGAGTAGAACACAGATCTACAATAATATTACTATTTTTCCACGGCAATCTTGCAGTAGAGTTAAAAGTTTAGATTAGAGTATTTTAATTCTAGAAAATTATCCGTAACTCCGTTTTAGTTGATTCTTGTTGCGTTGGCCTTGTTTTGACAATACCTTCTGTAGAAAATTATCATATCTTGCTTAGTGTGTTTAGATCTATTTCGAGATAGATTAGAGCTGTAGATCTAGTTTCAAGCCTGGTTAATTAGGGTTTTATCCAAAATACCTAAAATCTGTGGGAAATCGATTCTAATGACATCCCCAACTCAACAACACCCCTGGTTAAGACCCTTGGCCGAAATCAAACCCACCCTTGCATATTACCATGTTGCATGCATGCATATTTGACTTCGTGACTTGTTTTGTGCAAATTGTGATTGGATCCTTGTTTGCTTCGTTAGATTGCTCGGAGTGCGCTGAGGAGTATTGTTGTGTAGACTGCTGCTCGGATCAAGGCAAGTTACACCACTTGTTCATGTTATGTCCCAGTTTTTGACTATGCATGTTTTACTCTTCAAAATCTTGTAGTATGCATGTGTAGGTTTTTAGTAGCTTTCTTATTACTATTTTTGCAAGTGCGGTTTTGTAGTATGCCATGAGTAGCTTTATACTTAGGATTTTCCGTCCTAATAGGTTCCCCCTGTTTTGCTAAGTATTGCTTGCTATGCTATATATATATATCAAATACCGTTGGGAGGGTTCGAAAGACTCAAGAATTTTCTAAGTATGATAGCTCTCTCGAGCAAACTTTCTTCTCCAAAACCCCTTCAAAATAAAACTAAGTTATCTTCTGGGCGGAATGGTTGTCGGGACAACGAGTGAGATTTTGGTGGAGGACGGCCGCCCAGGAATCAAAGAAGTCTGCCATGTTTCGGAATTCAGAAGCTTCCCGTGCAACCACAATACATATGGGCTCTGTCTTGGCTTAGTACTTAGTGGGAAACCTCACCGGGGTACCAACATTTGGAGGTTCTTGGCACGGTTGGATCCAGCTGGTAGAGGGGCTACTAAGGGAAGGCTTCGCCATGGTCTTGTCTGTAAAAGGACTTGATCGTGGATTGTGGGGAAAGTGCACAACCTCTCGAGAGTATTGCAATCTGATCGATCAGCCGAGTTCACGGAAAAGAACATTTTGAGCATCTGAAGGATGGAGCCTCTGAAAGATCTTCCTCTCTCTTTTCAAACAAAAGTTTTTCAAACCCTATGGCGTGCGTAATATCGCTAATAGGTGGGAATTTGGGAACTTGGTGTGTCATATCCAAGTAACTTGGTGCGTAATATCCAAGTGTCACCTGGTGTGTAATATCCAAGTGCTAGGTTGATTGGGCACTTGGTGAGTAATATCCTCGTGTTCCATTTGACCCTATACTATTTATCAAAGTTTACAAAGTAGGGAAAACTTTCTTCCTCTTTTCTCATTACCTTGATAAAATTGGATTTACGCAAATAAACCCCAAAGCCTACTCTAGCCTTGCATGTAGAGTTAGTCTTCTTCTTTCCTTGGTGTAATTTGCCAATACATTCAAAGTATTTACCCAACTTGTTGGCTGCACGTTTTATGTGCAGAATTTGGAGATCGCTGAAAGGTGCGCTAGGATCACGAGTCTTCACTCAACCTGCCTGTGGCATTGATGGGACTCCAAGTTGTATATATTTTGCTTCTGTTGTAATAATGTAAACTCTGGATTATTCGATTCATGTAATAAAGACTTGTGTTTTACATGATATTTCATCGACTGTGAGTGCTAGCTAATGATCCAGGGACTAGCATGTTAATCACAGGGACTAAGGATCCTTACTCGATCCGAGGTCACTACAGATGGTATCAGAGCGTAAGTTGACTGTAGATCGTGGACCTAGCATTGGAAAAGCCTTAGGATTAATATTTTCTAAGTTATTTCAGAAAAAAAAATCTCATACTTCTCATCATCTATCTTTGGAGTTTAAAATTTCTTAAGTATCTTCTTTTCAAAATTAGAAATGACCGCTATGAACTTCAAGAAGAAACTCCTCTCAAGACTACCTTTCTAGAGAAGACCATCTTGCTCAAGTTAGGACTTGAGAACCTCTGTAGAAGATGTTCAAGACTGAAGCTACGAGAATTGAAGACTTCAAAGAAAGTACCAAAAACATCGAAGGCCTTAAGTTAAAGTTATTGACCGAAGACCTCAAAGACAATGAAGATTATGAAGATCATGAAGATTTCAAGTGACCCATTAGAAACCAAAGTTGGATAGACTACACTACGATTAGATGCGGTGATTTGTGAGCTGCCATTTGTGTGGTTTTCTTGACAGCAGCAAATAATACTTATTTTCAATAAAAAAATTGTTTGTCTGGGTTGTTCATGTCCTTCTTGATAGACTTTACTCTCCCTACCTTAAATCTTGAAGACGGAAGAAGGGAGACAAACCGAAGAACTTGAATGAGGGCGCCATCAAAAGAAGAACACTCACATGGTGGAGGATGCTACAAGTCCTTAAAGATAAACAACACGCAAGTGCTTCAAGTTTTAGGAAACACAAGGATAAATGCTTACCCCCAATGTTGTTCTCAATTTCATGCGGTATTAAAAAAAAATTTGTTTGAGTGAAATTGGCTTAATTTGATATTTCGTTTGGTTGTTTGCTTGTATGGGGTAATCTTCTTCTTCCTCTTCTATAATCCACTCGTTCCTACTCTAAACCTTGGCCAACTCGATAGATAGGCCATACCGTCAAGGAAGACAAGGAACTCAATTTCTCCAAACGTATGAGCAACATCGATGCAAAGCAATTGATGCACAAGGCTGAATACAGAATGAAGGATGCCAATACTGAAGTTAATAAAATGGTTCATTATGCCACCCAATTCCTAAAGGAGGACGTTGCAACTTGGTGGGAGATGGAACACACCATTGATTATCATCAAGGGATGATATCCTGGGAAGAATTTAAAGTGGTTCTACTATAATCTCGTCTCGTCACTCGGATATCAAAAAAAAACAATAAATGCAATTTTTAAGGGTGGTAGCACTCTACTGTATCCTGAACCTATTTCTTTCTAGCCTTCCCGAATCTCGGGACGAGATTCCTTTTAAGGGTGGTAGTTTGTCACATCCCAAAATTCTCCTAATTTTGGAATGTAAAGTTAATAAAATAACTTGGTTGAATTGTTTGACTTTGTTGAAATTTCTCAAAGAAAAGAAACTTTCTGTTATGATTTTCCTTCCTTGAATTTAGAAAACTTGTATGAGATTGGATTTACAGGACTATCCAACTTGTTTTCATTTTCTTTTCAACTATTTGATTCTTTAAATATCCAACCATGCTTAGATGATTAAAGAGAGGGAATAAAATGACTTTCCCAATTATGGTGGAGTGATATTCTAATTTCCCTATTTGACCCTTAAAGTCTCTACTTCGATTTATGAAACCATTCTAGATGCTTTTCACCACTTGCTTGAAAAGAGAGAAGATAACATGACATCTTCATTTTCATTGGATGTTAAGAATGTGTTCCTTCATGTTACATGATTGAACTTGTTGTTTTGGGCATTTGTGGCATTGTGTGTTTTGGTTGAGTGGTTAAAATAAAACCCTAAGAAGCTATTTAGAAATATTGCATAGTAGCCATATAAGGCCAAATGCATAAAACCCTATATCCTTTTTGATAATACCTAAGTAGCCATATAGGCAAAAAGGCGTGAATTGAGTTTTAGCTTTAGGATTTGTGTGAATGTTTGCAAAAACAAAAATCATGAAGCATTCATAAGCATTCCTTTGCATCCATGCAAAGTTCCCAAAAATTGAATCCAAATTCTAATATCTAGATCCGATAGTTGATTTACCCAAATGTTCCTATAAGGAATATAAAGACATTTATAAATAAATCATCTTCAAACTAGATAAAATGTTATAAATATGATCTTATAATGATCTATGGAATTTTAGAAAAATTTAGAAACAAGAATCATGTCATTTGGAATTCGTATGCAAAAAAAATACCAAAATAGAAAAAGAAGAAAAAAACGAAATGGGCCGCCGGCCGGCCCACCTCAGCCGACCGAACCAGCCATCGTACGGGATCGATCCCACCTCCGCTTTAAAAAGCGTGCGAAAATCTGTTTTCTAAACCTATCTCTATTCAAACACTTATAACTTTTTATCTACAACTCCGAATTGACTTCCGTTTGTTTCTACTTGTTCCCTACTCCAAGATCTATATTCCCATCGTCATAAAAGCCTAAGTAATCCATCGGAGCCACAGCTATAACACTTCTCCTTCCCGAAATCCCGAATCTACACCCCACCGAATCGTATTTCGCTTCTAAACCCATCTAAACTTCGTCGGCTCCCTTTGGCTTCAACACGAAAGTTGTAGATCTCGTCGAAATATTTCAATTCCGACAAACCTCACCTCTTTTCATCCACCACAGCCGGAGAATTTCGCAACACAATATTTCAGATCTGATGGCGTAATTCCAAGATCTACTCGCGCTCGTTTCTTGGAATCCAAATCCCTTTGGTGAAAAGGTAGATCTAATCATCCTCCACAACTTTCATGTTCAAAGTTTTTCGTTTTGACCTACGGTTTTATCTCTCTAACACAGATCTACTTCTAGTCCTTTGTTAGGCAAAATCGGGTCTATTTTGAGCCAACTTCTCTTCTAGCCACCGGATCTCATCCCGACGGTCGAGATTCAATCGTCCCGATCAGTTGCCTCGTCACCGCCACGTCGTCGTCAGGTCAGCATCTAGTCCCAGTCAACCTGTCCAGTCAGCGGAATATTCTCTGGAATATTCCGTTCGAATTTAAAATTGCAGATTATAGCTATAATCTTGTAAAATTCATAGAAATTAGATTATTAGTCCAAAAATTGCGTATAATATATCGTTGGATTCATATTTTCGAGTAGAACACAGATCTACAATAATATTACTATTTTTCCACGGCAATCTTGCAGTAGAGTTAAAAGTTTAGATTAGAGTATTTTAATTCTAGAAAATTATCCGTAACTCCGTTTTAGTTGATTCTTGTTGCGTTGGCCTTGTTTTGACAATACCTTCTGTAGAAAATTATCATATCTTGCTTAGTGTGTTTAGATCTATTTCGAGATAGATTAGAGCTGTAGATCTAGTTTCAAGCCTGGTTAATTAGGGTTTTATCCAAAATACCTAAAATCTGTGGGAAATCGATTCTAATGACATCCCCAACTCAACAACACCCCTGGTTAAGACCCTTGGCCGAAATCAAACCCACCCTTGCATATTACCATGTTGCATGCATGCATATTTGACTTCGTGACTTGTTTTGTGCAAATTGTGATTGGATCCTTGTTTGCTTCGTTAGATTGCTCGGAGTGCGCTGAGGAGTATTGTTGTGTAGACTGCTGCTCGGATCAAGGCAAGTTACACCACTTGTTCATGTTATGTCCCAGTTTTTGACTATGCATGTTTTACTCTTCAAAATCTTGTAGTATGCATGTGTAGGTTTTTAGTAGCTTTCTTATTACTATTTTTGCAAGTGCGGTTTTGTAGTATGCCATGAGTAGCTTTATACTTAGGATTTTCCGTCCTAATAGGTTCCCCCTGTTTTGCTAAGTATTGCTTGCTATGCTATATATATATATCAAATACCGTTGGGAGGGTTCGAAAGACTCAAGAATTTTCTAAGTATGATAGCTCTCTCGAGCAAACTTTCTTCTCCAAAACCCCTTCAAAATAAAACTAAGTTATCTTCTGGGCGGAATGGTTGTCGGGACAACGAGTGAGATTTTGGTGGAGGACGGCCGCCCAGGAATCAAAGAAGTCTGCCATGTTTCGGAATTCAGAAGCTTCCCGTGCAACCACAATACATATGGGCTCTGTCTTGGCTTAGTACTTAGTGGGAAACCTCACCGGGGTACCAACATTTGGAGGTTCTTGGCACGGTTGGATCCAGCTGGTAGAGGGGCTACTAAGGGAAGGCTTCGCCATGGTCTTGTCTGTAAAAGGACTTGATCGTGGATTGTGGGGAAAGTGCACAACCTCTCGAGAGTATTGCAATCTGATCGATCAGCCGAGTTCACGGAAAAGAACATTTTGAGCATCTGAAGGATGGAGCCTCTGAAAGATCTTCCTCTCTCTTTTCAAACAAAAGTTTTTCAAACCCTATGGCGTGCGTAATATCGCTAATAGGTGGGAATTTGGGAACTTGGTGTGTCATATCCAAGTAACTTGGTGCGTAATATCCAAGTGTCACCTGGTGTGTAATATCCAAGTGCTAGGTTGATTGGGCACTTGGTGAGTAATATCCTCGTGTTCCATTTGACCCTATACTATTTATCAAAGTTTACAAAGTAGGGAAAACTTTCTTCCTCTTTTCTCATTACCTTGATAAAATTGGATTTACGCAAATAAACCCCAAAGCCTACTCTAGCCTTGCATGTAGAGTTAGTCTTCTTCTTTCCTTGGTGTAATTTGCCAATACATTCAAAGTATTTACCCAACTTGTTGGCTGCACGTTTTATGTGCAGAATTTGGAGATCGCTGAAAGGTGCGCTAGAATCACGAGTCTTCACTCAACCTGCCTGTGGCATTGATGGGACTCCAAGTTGTATATATTTTGCTTCTGTTGTAATAATGTAAACTCTGGATTATTCGATTCATGTAATAAAGACTTGTGTTTTACATGATATTTCATCGACTGTGAGTGCTAGCTAATGATCCAGGGACTAGCATGTTAATCACAGGGACTAAGGATCCTTACTCGATCCGAGGTCACTACAGATGGTATCAGAGCGTAAGTTGACTGTAGATCGTGGACCTAGCATTGGAAAAGCCTTAGGATTAATATTTTCTAAGTTATTTCAGAAAAAAAAATCTCATACTTCTCATCATCTATCTTTGGAGTTTAAAATTTCTTAAGTATCTTCTTTTCAAAATTAGAAATGACCGCTATGAACTTCAAGAAGAAACTCCTCTCAAGACTACCTTTCTAGAGAAGACCATCTTGCTCAAGTTAGGACTTGAGAACCTCTGTAGAAGATGTTCAAGACTGAAGCTACGAGAATTGAAGACTTCAAAGAAAGTACCAAAAACATCGAAGGCCTTAAGTTAAAGTTATTGACCGAAGACCTCAAAGACAATGAAGATTATGAAGATCATGAAGATTTCAAGTGACCCATTAGAAACCAAAGTTGGATAGACTACACTACGATTAGATGCGGTGATTTGTGAGCTGCCATTTGTGTGGTTTTCTTGACAGCAGCAAATAATACTTATTTTCAATAAAAAAATTGTTTGTCTGGGTTGTTCATGTCCTTCTTGATAGACTTTACTCTCCCTACCTTAAATCTTGAAGACGGAAGAAGGGAGACAAACCGAAGAACTTGAATGAGGGCGCCATCAAAAGAAGAACACTCACATGGTGGAGGATGCTACAAGTCCTTAAAGATAAACAACACGCAAGTGCTTCAAGTTTTAGGAAACACAAGGATAAATGCTTACCCCCAATGTTGTTCTCAATTTCATGCGGTATTAAAAAAAAATTTGTTTGAGTGAAATTGGCTTAATTTGATATTTCGTTTGGTTGTTTGCTTGTATGGGGTAATCTTCTTCTTCCTCTTCTATAATCCACTCGTTCCTAATCTAAACCTTGGCCAACTCGATAGATAGGCCATACCGTCAAGGAAGACAAGGAACTCAATTTCTCCAAACGTATGAGCAACATCGATGCAAAGCAATTGATGCACAAGGCTGAATACAGAATGAAGGATGCCAATACTGAAGTTAATAAAATGGTTCATTATGCCACCCAATTCCTAAAGGAGGACGTTGCAACTTGGTGGGAGATGGAACACACCATTGATTATCATCAAGGGATGATATCCTAGGAAGAATTTAAAGTGGTTCTACTATAATCTCGTCTCGTCACTCGGATATCAAAAAAAAAACAATAAATGCAATTTTTAAGGGTGGTAGCACTCTACTGTATCCTGAACCTATTTCTTTCTAGCCTTCCCGAATCTCGGGACGAGATTCCTTTTAAGGGTGGTAGTTTGTCACATCCCAAAATTCTCCTAATTTTGGAATGTAAAGTTAATAAAATAACTTGTTTGTAAAAGGACTACTAAGGGAAGGCTTCGCCATGGTCTTGTCTGTAAAAGGACTTGATCGTGGATTGTGGGGAAAGTGCACAACCTCTCGAGAGTATTGCAATCTGATCGATCAGCCGAGTTCACGGAAAAGAACATTTTGAGCATCTGAAGGATGGAGCCTCTGAAAGATCTTCCTCTCTCTTTTCAAACAAAAGTTTTTCAAACCCTATGGCGTGCGTAATATCGCTAATAGGTGGGAATTTGGGAACTTGGTGTGTCATATCCAAGTAACTTGGTGCGTAATATCCAAGTGTCACCTGGTGTGTAATATCCAAGTGCTAGGTTGATTGGGCACTTGGTGAGTAATATCCTCGTGTTCCATTTGACCCTATACTATTTATCAAAGTTTACAAAGTAGGGAAAACTTTCTTCCTCTTTTCTCATTACCTTGATAAAATTGGATTTACGCAAATAAACCCCAAAGCCTACTCTAGCCTTGCATGTAGAGTTAGTCTTCTTCTTTCCTTGGTGTAATTTGCCAATACATTCAAAGTATTTACCCAACTTGTTGGCTGCACGTTTTATGTGCAGAATTTGGAGATCGCTGAAAGGTGCGCTAGGATCACGAGTCTTCACTCAACCTGCCTGTGGCATTGATGGGACTCCAAGTTGTATATATTTTGCTTCTGTTGTAATAATGTAAACTCTGGATTATTCGATTCATGTAATAAAGACTTGTGTTTTACATGATATTTCATCGACTGTGAGTGCTAGCTAATGATCCAGGGACTAGCATGTTAATCACAGGGACTAAGGATCCTTACTCGATCCGAGGTCACTACAGATGGTATCAGAGCGTAAGTTGACTGTAGATCGTGGACCTAGCATTGGAAAAGCCTTAGGATTAATATTTTCTAAGTTATTTCAGAAAAAAAAATCTCATACTTCTCATCATCTATCTTTGGAGTTTAAAATTTCTTAAGTATCTTCTTTTCAAAATTAGAAATGACCGCTATGAACTTCAAGAAGAAACTCCTCTCAAGACTACCTTTCTAGAGAAGACCATCTTGCTCAAGTTAGGACTTGAGAACCTCTGTAGAAGATGTTCAAGACTGAAGCTACGAGAATTGAAGACTTCAAAGAAAGTACCAAAAACATCGAAGGCCTTAAGTTAAAGTTATTGACCGAAGACCTCAAAGACAATGAAGATTATGAAGATCATGAAGATTTCAAGTGACCCATTAGAAACCAAAGTTGGATAGACTACACTACGATTAGATGCGGTGATTTGTGAGCTGCCATTTGTGTGGTTTTCTTGACAGCAGCAAATAATACTTATTTTCAATAAAAAAATTGTTTGTCTGGGTTGTTCATGTCCTTCTTGATAGACTTTACTCTCCCTACCTTAAATCTTGAAGACGGAAGAAGGGAGACAAACCGAAGAACTTGAATGAGGGCGCCATCAAAAGAAGAACACTCACATGGTGGAGGATGCTACAAGTCCTTAAAGATAAACAACACGCAAGTGCTTCAAGTTTTAGGAAACACAAGGATAAATGCTTACCCCCAATGTTGTTCTCAATTTCATGCGGTATTAAAAAAAAATTTGTTTGAGTGAAATTGGCTTAATTTGATATTTCGTTTGGTTGTTTGCTTGTATGGGGTAATCTTCTTCTTCCTCTTCTATAATCCACTCGTTCCTACTCTAAACCTTGGCCAACTCGATAGATAGGCCATACCGTCAAGGAAGACAAGGAACTCAATTTCTCCAAACGTATGAGCAACATCGATGCAAAGCAATTGATGCACAAGGCTGAATACAGAATGAAGGATGCCAATACTGAAGTTAATAAAATGGTTCATTATGCCACCCAATTCCTAAAGGAGGACGTTGCAACTTGGTGGGAGATGGAACACACCATTGATTATCATCAAGGGATGATATCCTGGGAAGAATTTAAAGTGGTTCTACTATAATCTCGTCTCGTCACTCGGATATCAAAAAAAAAACAATAAATGCAATTTTTAAGGGTGGTAGCACTCTACTGTATCCTGAACCTATTTCTTTCTAGCCTTCCCGAATCTCGGGACGAGATTCCTTTTAAGGGTGGTAGTTTGTCACATCCCAAAATTCTCCTAATTTTGGAATGTAAAGTTAATAAAATAACTTGTTTGTAAAAGGACTACTAAGGGAAGGCTTCGCCATGGTCTTGTCTGTAAAAGGACTTGATCGTGGATTGTGGGGAAAGTGCACAACCTCTCGAGAGTATTGCAATCTGATCGATCAGCCGAGTTCACGGAAAAGAACATTTTGAGCATCTGAAGGATGGAGCCTCTGAAAGATCTTCCTCTCTCTTTTCAAACAAAAGTTTTTCAAACCCTATGGCGTGCGTAATATCGCTAATATGTGGGAATTTGGGAACTTGGTGTGTCATATCCAAGTAACTTGGTGCGTAATATCCAAGTGTCACCTGGTGTGTAATATCCAAGTGCTAGGTTGATTGGGCACTTGGTGAGTAATATCCTCGTGTTCCATTTGACCCTATACTATTTATCAAAGTTTACAAAGTAGGGAAAACTTTCTTCCTCTTTTCTCATTACCTTGATAAAATTGGCTTTACGCAAATAAACCCCAAAGCCTACTCTAGCCTTGCATGTAGAGTTAGTCTTCTTCTTTCCTTGGTGTAATTTGCCAATACATTCAAAGTATTGACCCAACTTGTTGGCTGCACGTTTTATGTGCAGAATTTGGAGATCGCTGAAAGGTGCGCTAGGATCACGAGTCTTCACTCAACCTGCCTGTGGCATTGATGGGACTCCAAGTTGTATATATTTTGCTTCTGTTGTAATAATGTAAACTCTGGATTATTCGATTCATGTAATAAAGACTTGTGTTTTACATGATATTTCATCGACTGTGAGTGCTAGCTAATGATCTAGGGACTAGCATGTTAATCACAGGGACTAAGGATCCTTACTCGATCCGAGGTCACTACATTCGTCTAGTGGTGTCATGTGAACGTCGACTACATGACACTTCACCTATATGGGCCGAGGGGAATGCATTGTGTATTTGGCTACTAATCGTAGGGGTTGCCGGAGTGACAGAAACCTGAACCCCCGTTCGGAAACCATTGCACAAGGGACGTAAGGGTCTTAGAGTTTAAAGCTGTGGTTACGTTTCTACCTTAATTACTTTCTTGTACTTACGGATGTTTGCAAGGGGTATAATCACAAGTACGTATTAGTCTTGGATGGGGCAGTACATTAGCACAGGTTCACCCACACAACACTTAGCAAGCTAGAGAACATTAATCGACTATTTGAAGCGAAAGCACTTGGCAGTCTTCCCATGTGTCCTCGAGAACGTTTGGTCATCTATAGAATTACAACCGGCTTGTCCTTTGCTGCATAAAGGATTGGGCCACTTGCTGCATTCATTCTTACTGTCATTTATTTCCTCGTACTTTGTTTACTTGCTTTATCTAAAACCCCTAAAAATTTGTTTGCTAAGTATTTGCAGAGAATTCCTAATCCATACCACTAGCCAGCACCTTCTGCTCCTCGTTGGGTTCGACACTCTTACTTATCAAAAATACTGCGATACACCCCCTATACTTGTGGGTCATCAAGACTATTTTCTGGCGCCGTTGACCGGGAGTGAAGCGCTATTGGAGAGTGGAACTGGTAAAGGAAACTCCTACTAGTTTCTTTATTTTTGTTATGGATAATTCGCGGAGTTTCTTATTTGGTAATGCTACTACCACTGCTAAGGTAGTAGATAAGCCACCACCTACTGAGAAAGATGTTTTCAAAATACCTATAAGAATTATTGATCGTGTTATGGATAACTACTATGTTGGGGATGGAACTGTCCATCCGGGTGATCATTTACTCTTTATACACGAATTATGCGGGTTGTTCAAGTGTGCAGGTATTACTACAGATCAAGTTAAGAAGAAGTTATTCTCATTATCACTGAAAGGAAGAGCTGAGGAATGGTATAAGCTGCTGAAGAATGGTCAAGCTCTAGAATGGGAGGAAATAGTGTCTCTCTTTTATTCAAAGTTTTATCCTACTAGTGAGATTCATAAAGATCGGAATCAAATATTCAACTTTTGGCCTCTTGATGGAGAGAGTACAGCCCAAGCTTGGGGGAGATTGAAGTTAGTAATGCTCAAATGTCCCATTCATGAGCTCCCCAACAATATTATTATCAATAACTTTTATGCAAGGCTTTCTCTTCATGACAAGGATTTATTGGATGCTTCTTGTGCTGGATCATTCACTCGCATGGAAGAAGAAGTTAAATGGGATCTTCTGGACCATATTCAAGACAATGCTGAATCTTGGGAGAATGATCAAGGTAGAAAGTCAGGTATAAATTATGATTATGAATGCATTGAATCTTTTATGGGAACTGATGACTTTCAAAATATTAAAAATGCTTATGGTCTAGACTCTCAAGCTATTGCTTCTTATTATAAGGCTTTTGCTTCCTACATTGAAGTGCCTAAAAAGAAGTGGAATAAGTATCATGAACCTTATAAAGATGTTGCTAAGAGTAGTCCTTCAAGAAATACTGAAGTTTATACTGCTAATCATGTTTTACCTGAACCTTATATTGAGAAAATGCCTTTCCCAGTTAAGGTAAAGGAACATTCTATGATGGCTAGTATGGTAGATGAAAGTATGAACAAAGCTGTTGAACCTGATAAACAAATGGTTGATGAACCTATAATAGCAAATGTGAAAGACTTTGTCACTAAGTATGAAAAAGAGGGACACCCTATCCTTTGTAAGGATACCTCTAGTATCGTTTCACAAAGTAGTGTTATGAGAGCTAGTATCCCTGTGTTTTCTGTTAGAATAAGTGATCATTGCTATGATGGTACTTGTGATAGCTATATTGTTAAGTTTATACATGATACTGAAAGCTACTATGAGAGAGGGAAACGTGTTTTTATTTATCTCTATAATATCAAGTTTCCTCGTTTTATGCTGAAAGTTTTTATGTTGCACATCTTTTGCCGTCTAATGCAAGTTGCCTGTGGTTTCAATAACTTGTTTCTTTACAAAATCCCCTTGCATAGTAAGTGGGTTATACTTAAAAGTGTGTGTGTTTATGCTTCTTAATGCTCTCTTTCACTTCAATTCATATCCCTATGAGAGCTTCTTTAAAATTATCATGCCCATCTTAATGGCTATAAAGAAAGACCTTTATGGGAGACAACCCAATTTGTTTTTGCTTTCAGTTTGTTTTTGTTTCTTTGAGTCTTGGAAGTTATTACTTCGGTAATAACCTCTCCTTATCCGTTTTGTTTGGTTTTTGTGTCAAGATCAACCTCTAATGAGAGAGAAGTAATATTTGGGAAGTTGCTGACCCGAAACAGATTTTTGTGCTTCACCGTAAACATTTGTGAGAGATCTCTGTCTGTTGGATTGAGCTGTAATTTTTTGTGCTTCTTACCCAGGTTCTTATTTAACTTTCGTTAGTTTTGAACTTTTTGATTTGAGCAACATAAGATTTTCGAAAAAAATGATCTTTACCTGCTGGTCTGTTTTGACAGATTTTGCCAATCTTGCATTTGCTTCTTTATTCAATTTCCTCTTTGAATTCTTTTTGGGTTTTCGGAAGGAGTTGCTATAGTAGCTTTTGTTTTGATGGTTTTCAGTTGAAGTTGGACTCAAAAGATTTTATCACTTCACTTATACTAATGTTGCTAATAAGAACTGTGTGAAGTTTTGTGTGAATGAGATTTCCAGGAAGTGGAGATAATGGTGTAATAAGAAAGAGAAAGGTTTTATGACTCAAGTAATAAGTATATGAATATGAAGATATTGATGTTATTCAAGAGATGAATCCGGAAGGATCCATTAGATACCAAATTCAGAGACCTGCAGAGTCTGTTTCCAACTAGGTAACAGTTCTGGTAAGAAAAGTTCCGCGAAAATACAATTCAACTATATTTTTGCAGTTTTCACTCAATAAGGAAAGTTACGAAGAGAAAAAGAGAGGTAAATGGAGCCAGGGTGGCCCACACTACCCCATGGCACGGTCCCACCCCTGGCCGCGCCACTAGTTGGTGAGGCCACTCGGACTCCGCCTCCGACTCGTTTTCTCCCAGTACCTTCCTTTGATGTGAAACTTCGTAATATATAACCCCCCGGATCCCCCGAGGTTCATATATCGTGTTTTCGTCGTGTTTTTGTTTCAATCTGTTTCTGCTAGGACATACTCTTTGAAGGTTTAGAAGCACAATGGTGGCCGCCAAGGATAAAGGGAAGGAACCTATGGAGGAAGACCTCCAAGACCCTGGGAAGGAGAACGAGATCAAGAGTGAAGGTGAAGAGGAAGCAAAGCACACCGGCACTACTATTGCAAGCATTGGAGTGGTGGCGAACCCTGCGAGGATCAGAAGGACGGAACGGATGTCAACTGGAGGGAAGCTCCCACGTCACTGCGTGGCACCAAGGACTCCTTCTCTGAACACCAAGGGTACCTTCCACACCTTTACCCATAACCATGCAGGAAAAGAAGACTTCAAGGAGGAAGAGTGGGGAAAGAATAGCAAGAGCTGGGATTCTCAACACAACATTATCATGAGCCACATTGAGCAAAACTCGGAGCTTATTCGTAATCTCACCTTCGAAATTGAGGACTTGGGGAAACTTATCATAGAGCTCATAGAGAGGATACCACCACCATGAAGGAGTAATTCGTCATCAAGTTTGGCATCCCCTTGGTTTGTTCCAAGCTTGGGGGAGTGCTACGGTATCATATCACTATCTTCTATCTTTTTACCTTATTAGTAGAGTCATATCAAGAATAGAGGAGTTATTTTGTAGTATGGTTTGCATTATGGAAGTGTCCCCTCTCTCGTTAGATTTGTATCCCTTGGTGTGAGTTGCCGTTATGGAGTATTAATGAAAAGTTCTATCATTCACTCTTTTGCATAGCTTATGTTAGTTTTCAATTCGTGGTTATATGATTGATCTTGTTGTTAGTATTGGTATCACTTTGGGATCATTGAGTTAATCTAGTTGGTTTTGGCAAAGCTGGGTCGGTCAGTAGCACAACTTTTTGAGAGTGGAAAAGAAAAGGATAGAAGTACTCTAGAGAAAAAAAATTCATCATCTTTCTTTCTTGATTTGCTCATTAGTCTAGTATTCTCTGGTTAAGATCTTTTGTGCTTCCAAGGAAGATTGCATGTTTGTTTTTATCATTTGTATGTTTGGTTGTTTCCTTCAACTCTTGTACTTGCTACCCAGCCTTGCTAGCCAAAAACCTGTACTGAGAGGGTATTCTTCTCGTGCATCCACCTCCTTTAAACCAAAACCTTTTCCATTTGTGTCCATCATACCTACCTAGTAGAATTATTGCTATTCCAAGTAAATTCTTGTTTTGTCTACCTCCCAAATTAAACTTGTTATGTGAAAAATTAGGGATTAAAGCTCTCACGAACTTGATGGCACACTTTATTTTCTGCACTTAATAAACCTGAACCATTGTGAACTCTCCATGAAAGTTATATGCTTGCAAACTATATGCTGGGGATTAGTAGAACCGTGCTGTCATGGGGAACGCTTTCAACACTTGTAAATATATACCCAGTTGATACCTTGATCTTTTATTTGCGGATGTCGTCGGTGTGAAATAAAAGGGGAGCTTGTAAGTCCATGGAGTTATGGATGTGTGTTAGAGAAACGCCTAGGCCGCTGGTCTAATCCATGCTGACATGGTGGAAACCTGCAGCGTAACCATAATGATATCTATGAAGCATTCTTCTTATAAAAAAAAGAGAGATAGCTATTGAGAAAAAGAAAAAAAGAGAGAGAGATACTATGAAAAGAGGAAAGAGAGAAAAAAGCACCATTTTCCCAAGGGTAATAAGAAGATTGCTGAGATACTCATTGTCTGCTTGCCTTGTCATTTTGATATGGGGATTCTTCCGTATCATCGGGCAAGGGGTACCCCGTTGGTGGTTCTCAATGATACACACATACTTACGATGACAAGAACTTACCAGTAACTAAAGTTGAGTAGCATGAGGAGCGGCCCTCGTACTCAAGGGACTTGGGATTTTCAGTTTATAGTCTATCAAGCATATAACTCAGATTGGACCTCACTTTAACCTTAATCACCTAAAGATGCCTATGATAGGCGCAATGAGTGCTGAAAGCTAGTAAGTATCATAATTTTTGGGAGCTCTTTATGAGACTTGCAATCCCTGCTTCCCTCTTTGAGGGGCCTTTGTTTTACTTTATAGTTGAGTCAGTAAACCTACTCCCTTCTATCTCAGCAAGTACTTTGAGTTGATGTGTTTCATTCATTCATATGATGATTTATGCATTCATGTTTCTTTTGTTCCTTGTTTTGCATATTGCTCTTATCTTGATGTTTACTTCTTTGAAAGCTTTCATTGAAAAACCAGCTATTTGTGAACTCCAGCAAATTATCAACTATTATTCGACCAAGAGCTAAGTTTGCCATTACCAATTTTGATTCACTTTATGTATCTTTATTGCGTTTCCTTTACTCATGGCAAGTTGAGTTATATAATAGTGAGTTGTCTTCTATTATGATCTATGTATTTGATGAATGTGATGCTTCTTGTCCGTATTCTTTTATCGACTCTTCACTCCATAAACCTGAGGTCATGTTTATTGAGCTCGGTTTCGCTTGGGGACAAGCAAAGTCTAAGCTTGGGGGGAGTTGATATGTCCATGTTGCATCTCTATTCTATGTCTTAATTCACTATTATTCATTGATATATTTCGTATTGAGAGGTGATACTTATGTTATTTCATCTATTTTTGCATGGTTGATGAGTTTTGGATCATGGACCGCTGCATTCAGGATTCTGATGGAAAAGGTGCTGTTTGGAGGCAAAATTCGCGAAGATCAGAAAATCCGGGAAAATATATGGAAAATTCTATTTTTCCAGAAGACTCAGGATGCCAGAAGATGGAGTGGAGGTGAGCCACAGGGGGCCCACACCACCCCATGGCGCGGGCAGGCCTAGGCCACGCCTGGGAGTGGTGTGGCCGCCCTGGCCCACTCTAGCCTCTCTCCTCTGGCGTATATCATCCCCACGAAACCCTAAGACTCAAGGGGTGACCACAGAAAGATTTTTCTGCCTCTGCAGGGTGGAAAACACCGAGAGAGAAAGATCTCTCTAGCAGAAAGGTTTCTGTCGGGGAATTCCTTCCTAGAGAGGGGAGATCATCGCTATCAACACCACCGTCAAGCTGGACTTCATCGGGATCATCATCATCATCATCACCACCATCATCACCATCAGCACCCTCATCACCATCTCCATATTGCTGTAACAATTGGTTGAATCTTGCTATAGTTCATAGGGGAAACTTTTCCTGTGTTGATTACTCTTTGTAGTTGATGCTATTAAGTGAACCATTGAATTATTGTTTATGTTCAGATTGTTATACATCATTACTTCATCTCTGATCATGATCCATATGATGACTTATGAGTAGTTCGTTTTGTTCTTGAGGACATGGGAGAAGTCTTGTTGTTAGTAGTGGAGTTGCATTGAGAAAGATTCAATAGACTGTTACTTAAGTTGTGGTGTACTTCTTCTAGTGGTGTCATGTGAACGTCGACTACATGACACTTCACCTATATGGGCCTAGGGGAATGCATTGTGTATTTGGCTACTAATCGTAGGGGTTGCCGGAGTGACAGAAACCTGAACCCCCATTAGGAAACAATTGCACAAGGGACGTAAGGATCTTAGAGTTTAAAGCTGTGGTTAGGTTTCTACCTTAATTACTTTCTTGTACTTACGGATGTTTGCAAGGGGTATAATCACAAGTATGTATTAGTCTTGGATGGGGCGGTACATTAGCACAGGTTCACCCACACAACACTTAGCAAGCTAGAGAAGATTAATCGACTATATGAAGCGAAAGCACTTGACAATCTTCCCATGTGTCCTCGAGAACGTTTGGTCATCTATAGAATTACAACCCGCTTGTCCTTTGCTACATAAAGGATTGGGCCACTTGCTGCATTCATTCTTACTGTCTTTTATTTACTCGTACTTTGTTTACTTGCTTTATCGAAAACCCCTAAAAATCTGTTTGCTAAGTATTTGCAGAGAATTCCTGATCCATACCACTAGCCAACACCTTCTGCTCCTCGTTGGGTTCGACACTCTTACTTATCGAAAATACTGCAATACACCCCCTATACTTGTGGGTCATCACCCGCATCCTCGGATGAATCAATGACGTCAGGAGATTTCCGAAAGTTCTCTGCGGAATATGAAGAGGAGTATAACTCCAAAGCTGCAGAGGAAGGAGAGGCCATGGATGAAGGATCCGGGGAGCACTCTCCCAAAGCGCAGCATGACATGGAAGTCGGAGATAATCCCGAAGTCTAGATGTCCGAAAGTACAGATCAAAGCTTGACTCTGGGAAACGGACCCAAAGCCGTCTTTGCTACCGGTGCTGCCAAGAAGGCAAAGAAGAAGAACAAGACCCCGGCAAAAGAACCTCTGGCAGAAGAGGTGATTGCCGAGGAATACGAGGAAGACTCGGATGGAGCACTTATCCTAGAAGTGCCCAAAAAAGAAGAATCGGTGGATGGACACGTGATCACTGAAGGTGCACGTAAACTCATCGATGCTGCTTAACCACACCTATTCCTATAGCTGCAGAACTTACTGTTGAAGAACTGGACGAGAGGGCACAAGCCCTAGAAGCGCGTCATTAAGTACTCCTCGATGAAGCCAAAAACATTGAGAAGGAAAAGAAACACATAGCATCTGCGGAGAAGTACAACTCCAGGCGATACTAGAAGACCAGGAAGCGTCATACCAATGACAATCAATTCCCGCAAATTCACGCCGTCCTTATCGGAGAAGAGATGGTGAAGCCTCGAAAAGATAGCAGAGGGGATTGAGTGTATCCAACCCCAGTATAGATATCGTGGCGACCCGAGAAATTCTATCGGCTAATCCAGGCCCGGAGGAGATCCGGTTGGGAATCAAACTACTCAACAAGGGGCTGGAGAAGCAAAAGGTCGCCATGTCCAGAAGTCAAAAACTGGTCTCTGATTCCGATCAATGTCGCACAGATCCGGCATGGGCTGACGTAAGACCCCAGCACGTTCCGGAGCAGCATCATCGCCCCGAACAACGGGAAGACAATTATTCGAGAACCGGATCTTCGAGACAGCACCACAAAGCTGCACGTGGCTGGCGTAACGTTAACCCAGTTGCGGAGCAAGAGGCAGTTGCTGGACTGAATCCGAGGAACCAGCCCCGGCGAGAGTCGAAAGACCGCAGGGATGATGATAAAGAGAAACGCCAGGAGGAGGATCGACAAAGGATGCCACCTCCTAGACATGAAAGCCGTCCGGATGACGGACGAAGGAACGACGGACAACATGATAGGACAAGCCGGCAGGGGGCTCGTCACGATGAAGACCCTCCCCGGAACCGGAATAATGACGCTCCGGACGGAGGCCGGCGATCAGCCGGAAAAAACCAGCTGCTCCACCCTCTCCGCCAAGTAGCCATCACAACGGCCCCCAGGGAGGCAGTGGAGGGTGTCGTGGTGGAGGAGGTGGTGGCAGAGGCTGAAGTCCGGCTCCAAGGCACCACAGCCACAGCCGACATTCGGGACGATCTCTATCCCTGAACAACGCAAGGCATAGGATCAACTCCAATATAGAGGCGCGACGCTAGGAAAACGATGATATCTACGTGGGCCCAAAGTGCTTCGGACCATGCATCAGAGCTACAAGATTCCCGGAAGGATTTGCTATCTCACGACATATCCAGGCCTACGACGGCATTGCTCGGCTAGATACCTGGCTACAGGATTTCTTCCAAGCTTGCTGCATCGCCAAAGGTGAAAACAGCCTGGTCGCAACCCGATATCTCCCACTCATGTTGCGGAAGACGGCACGATCATGGCTTAATGAACTTCCAGAGAACACCATTCACAACTGGTATGACATGCAAAGTGCGTTCTTTCGGTATTTCGAAGGCACATACCGGAGGCCCTGTACGGTCGGAGACCTACAGCGTTGCACCCAGAAGGCTGGTGAAACTTGTCGGGATTACCTCGGACGATGGATCGACACCAAGAACTCCTGTGAAGGATTAAATGATCAAATTGCGATTGAAGCTTTCATTGCAGGCCTCCCAATTGGTCTACTGTGTCATCGCTTGAAGTGCGACAAGGTCACTGATCTCGGAGAGATGATAAAAATAGTGAGCAAGTATGCAGATGCTGACGATGATGTAGAGGGACTACTCAATGCCCTAGTTGTGCCACAGTCAGCAAAACAACCAAAGAAACAAGCTCAGAAGCGCAAAAATACCTCGAAAGAGAAACCAAACACGGAGGCGACAGTGGTTACTGCTACTTTCGGGTCTGGAGGACGAGGAGGACGCGGCGGAGGCCGCGAGCATGGCCGTGGGACTTTGAGAGTTCAAGGTAGAGGAGACCAGCAACTAGGAAAAACCTACACTTGGGCCGACATTGCCAATAACCCATGTGTACATCACTTAGACGCCAATGGGGCTCGTCCCACACCAACGCCGAGTGTCGTTTCAATGACGAGATCAAAAGAGATGATACCGCTGGCTATAGAGCTAGGCGGAAGAAGGGAAAGAAGAATCCCGAAAAAGATAAAGAGACCAAGGAAGAATCCGACATGGAGGAAGCCGATGCTTCAAATCCTAAGCCGGAAGGGAAGAAAAAAAATTCGACAAAAAAAGACACTTATGTCACCTTCCTCGGATCTCAACCAGCAAAGGTCAAGAAAGCAGTTATACGTGAGCTCAATGCAATAGTTCCGGCTGTCCCCCAAAACCTGGACTGGTTGGAAGTGGCAATCACATTTGACCGTGCTGATCATCCGCCTAAGCTACATAGGAGAGGAAAATACGCCTTAATCGTCAATCCACTTATTGACGGTTATGGTTTCTCCAAGACCCTCATGAATGGTGGTAGCAGTATCAATATTCTCTATGTCGAAACGCTACGCCGGATGAAGATCTCAGAGACCCAGCTGAACCATAGGTATGTGATCTTTCACGGAGTTGTCCTAGGAAAACAAGCTAATTCCCTAGGAGAAATCACGTTGGATGTTACCTTTGGAACTCCAAATAATTATCGGACAGAGGCACTTTCCTTCGAAGTGGTTCTATTCAAGAGCGTGTAGCACGCAATATTCGGACGCCCGGCTTACTGGGCTTTTATGGCTCGTCCGTTTTACATTTACAATATGATGAAAATTCCAGGTCCCAATGGCGTAATCACCATCAGGGGAGACCCGAAGAAAGCGCGAGAGTGCGAGGATGGAAATGCCGCCCTTGCTGAAGCCGTACTGCACGCCTAGGAGTACCAGGAGATCAAGAAGAACATAGATCCGTCCGAGATGCCCGCAATGAAGAAGGAGGTGACGAAGCCAAATCCGGAGTTCAAGGCATCAGAAGAGACGAAGAAGACGCCTTTGAACGATTATGACCCCTCCAAGGTGACCCAGATAGGCGTAGGCCTAGATAGCGCATAGGAAAGCACGCTCGTCAAGTTCCTCAAAGAAAATCAAGATATCTTCGCATGGCACCCATCTGACATGACAAGAGTACCTACGGAACTTGCCGAGGACTCTTTAAATGTAAACCCGAAAGATAAACCCGTCAAACAGTCCTTACGATGTTTTGGCGATGAAAAGCGTAAGGTGTTGGGTCTGCAGAATAGAAAACAAAAAATTTCCTACGGTGTGAACTACACGCCAAGATCTATCTACTAGGTACAAAGCAACGGGTGGACATACATCCAACGAGAACTTGCCCTCGAAGACAACGAGTTTTGTTAACGAGTAGGAACTCGTGGTTGATGTAGTCGTACACTTGCCGATCTCAAGATCGTGAGGAAGTCCGAGCGCCGCAACTCAGCAGCGCATCCACACTCGCACACACGTTCAAGCCACCAGACAACCTCCACCTCCTCACTCCAGCGATCCAGCAGAAGCAGCAACTCCTTCCAGACGAAATGCCACCGGGAACATGTATCTTGCTAATCCGAGACCATGGGGGAATAATTCTAGAGGGGGAGAGAGATCCTTCACAAGGAGGTGTGAGGATGAAGGAGGGAATGGGTGGCCTTTTATAGGACGAGGGGGGTGCCCCCTCTATCAATGGCCGGCGCATGGGGCGGGTGACCCCTCACCTCCCCCATTCATGTGGTGGTAACCCCTCCACATTAAAATGCCTCTTCACATTCCCTTTTAAAGTCTCCACTTTAAATGCATTAAATTTCTCCAAATTTAATGCTCTCTCATTTAATAAAACTCTTTTTATTAAATTTATTCAGAATTTTGTTAATTACTTTAATTAACAAACATTCACATATAGCCCTTGCAATATTTCAATATCACATGCAAAACCACTTTCTGCAATTTCACCCAAAACAATTTCTGGTTTCTATTGAAACAATTCCTGCGCTTTGCAATTCTTTCGTCTGAAACATATGTGCTCCAAAATGGTGTCCGGTAACTCTTAAGTGTGCCACCCTACGGTTCGCGAATATTTCAGACATGATCGATACCCTTCTCCGATCAATAATCAGCAACGGGACCTGGAGATCCGTACTGACTCCTACACATTCAACGATGACTTCTGTGATCGTGAGAACCTTTAACACTAGTAACTAAATCCCTTTGTCTCGCGATATATTACATGTCCAAGATTCGATCATCGGTATCTCCATACCTAGTTTGATCTCGTTTCCGACATGCACTCTTTTCTTGTTCCCGTGATATAACATTCTAGTGATCACATCACTTGCTTGCAAGCTATCTTAATGTGATATCACCGAGAGGGCCCAGAGTATATCTATTCGTCATCTGGATTGACAAATTCCACTCTTGATCCATGAGCCTCAACATAACACCTTCGTAGTACTGAACCCATCTTTATAGTCACCCTGTTACGGTGTGACGTTTGATGTTATCAAGATACTCTTCCGGTGTTAGCAATTAACAAGATCTCATGGTCTAAGGATAAAGATTACTTCGTATGATGTTATAGAAATATAAACATAATGACTTGATCGTAATGCTATACTTCAGATGAATGTTCATCACATCATTCCACCAATGGTGTGACCTTGTTATTAACAACATCCAATGTCCATGATCAGGAAACCTTGATCATCTTCTTAATCAACAAGCTAGTCTATAAGAGAGGCATAACTAGGAACCCTTTTTGTTTATTAAACACACATGTATTGATGTTTCCGATCAATACAATTCTAGCATGTAAAATAAACATCTATCATATATAAGGAATATATAATAACAACTTTATTATTGCCTCTTAGGGCATATTTCCTTCAGTCTCCCACTTGCACTAGAGACAATAATCTAGTTCACATAGTGATAAATCTAACACCCATGGAGTTCTGGTGTTGATCATGTTTTTCCCTAGGGAGAACTTTAGTCAACGGATCTGCTACATTTAGGTCCGTGTGTACTTTACAAATCTTTATATCTCCATCCTTGACATGCTCGCGGATGGAGTGAAACCGGCGCTTAATATGCTTGGAATTCTTGTGAGACCTCGGTTCCTTTGCGTTGGCTATGGCTCCATTATTGTCACAATAGATCACCATTGGGTCCAATGCACTGGGAACCACACCTAGTTCTGTAATGAACTCTTTCATCCAAACCGCCTCCTGCGCCGCTTCTGAAGCAGCAACATATTCTGCCTCTGTCGTTGATCCAGCCACCACAGGTTGTTTGGAACTCCTCCAACTAACTGCTGCTCCGTTCAAGAGAAATACATATACGGACTGAGACTTAGAGTCATCCAGATCGTTGTCAAAGCTAGCATCGACATAACACTTAGCGACTAGCTCTTCTTCACCTCCGTATATAAGAAACATATCCTTAGTTCTTCTCAAGTACTTGAGGATGTTCTTTACCGCTATCCAGTGTTCCGAACCCGGATCAGATTGGTACCTACTAGTCAAACTAATAGCATGTGCCACATCTGGTCTTGTACATAGCATGGCATACATAATAGAGCCTATGGCCGAGGCATAGGGGATCTTATCCATCATCTCTCTTTCTTCCGCCGTAGCCGGACTTTGAGTCTTACTCAATGTCTTGCCTTGCAACATAGGTAAGAACCCCTTGTTACTTTCGTCCATATTAAACTTCTTTAATATCTTATCAAGGTATGTACTCTGCGATAGCCCAATTAGGCGCCTTGATCTATCTCTATAGATTTTAATGCCTAATATATATGATGCTTCACCAAGGTCTTTCATCGAAAATTTGCTGTTTAGATAACTTTTAGCATTGTTTAGAAGATCTATATCATTTCCAATCAATAATATGTCATCCACATATAATATCAGAAATGCCACATTGCTCCCACTCACTTTATTGTAAATACAAGCTTCTCCATAAGTTTGGACAAATCCAAACTCTTTGATCACCTCATCAAAGCGGAGATTCCACCTCCGGGATACTTGCTTCAGTCCATAGATGGATCGCTGAAGTTTGCAGACCTTATTAGCATCCTTAGGATCGACAAAACCCTTAAGTTGTATCATATACAACTCTTCTTCAATATTACCATTGAGGAACGCAGTTTTGACATCCACCTGCCATATTTCATAATCGAAATATGCAGGAATTGCTAACATAATCCTAACCGACTTAAGCATTGCTACGGGAGAGAATGTCTCATCGTAGTCAACTCCTTGAATTTTTCGAAACCCTTTGCGACAAGTCGAGTCTTATAGATGGTCACATTACCATAAGCATCAATTTTTCTTTTGAAAATCCATTTATTCTCAACGGCCTTTCGGTCGTGAGGTAAGTCCACCAAGTTCCAAACTTGGTTCTCGTACATGGATTCCATCTCGGATTTCATGGCTTCTAGCCATTTGTTGGAATCCGGGCTCATCATCGCTTCTTCATACGTCGCAGGTTCATCCATCTCATCAATGAAATTCACAATAGGATTGCCATATAGTTCAGGAGCTGCACGTGTCCTGCTTGACCTGCGAGGTTCGGTAGTGTCCTCTTTCGGAGTTTCATGATCATTATCATTAGCTCTCTCTTCATCAGGTGAAGTCAACTCCAAAACAACTTCAGGTGCTGCGCCACTCGCCATTCCATGAAGAGAAGGTTCAATAACCTCTTCGAGTTCTACCTTCCGACTACTCACACCTTTCGCGAGAAACTCCTTCTCAAGAAAGGATCCATTCTTGGCAACAAAAACCTTGCCCTTGGATCTGTGATAGAAGGTATACCCAATTGTTTCCTTAGGGTATCCTATGACGACGCATTTTTCCGCTTTGGGTTCGAGTTTATCCGGTTGAAGTTTCTTCACATAAACATCGCATCCCCAAACTTTAAGAAATGACAGCTTAGGTTTGTTTCCAAACCATAATTCATACGGTGTCGTTTAAACGGATTTAGATGGTGCCCGATTTAAAGTGAATGCAGTTGTTTCCAGTGCATAACCCCAAAATGACAGTGGCAAGTTAGTCAGAGACATCATAGATCGAACCATATCCAATAAGGTATGATTACGACGTTCCGACACACCATTACGCTGTGGTGTTCCAGCAGGCGTGAGTTGTGAAACTATTCCACACTCTTTCATGTGTGTGCTAAACTCGTAACTTAGATACTCTCCTCCACGGTCAGACCGTAGAAATTTGATCTTTCTATTATGATGATTTTCCACTTCATTTTGAAATTCCTTGAACTTTTCAAAAGTTTCAGACTTGTGTTTCATCAAATAGATATACCCATATCTACTCAAATCATCTGTGAATGTAACAAAATAACGATATCCACCTCGCGCCGACACACTCATTGGTCCACACACATCAGTATGTATGATTTCCAATAGATCTGTCGCCCGTTCCATTGAACTGGAAAATGGCGTTCTAGTCATCTTGCCCATAAGGCATGGCTCACATGTATCAAATGATTCAAAATCAAGTGATTGCAAAAGTCCATCCGAATGGAATTTCTTCATGCGTTTAACGCCAATACGACCTAGACGGCAGTGCCACATATATGTAGACATATCATCATCAAGTTTAATCTTTTTAGCATTAACATTATGAATGTGTGTAATATTACTATCGAGATCCAACATAAATAAACCATTCAACATAGGTGCATGACCATAAAAGATATCATTCTTATAAATCGAACAACCATTGTTTTTAGATTTAAAGGAATGACCACTTTGCATCAAACATGATCCAGATACAATGTTCATGCTCAGTGCAGGCACTAAATAACAATTATTTAGGTTTATAACTAATCCTGATGGAAAATGGAGAGGTAGCGTCCCGACGGCGATCACATCAACTTTTGATCCATTGCCGACCCGCATTCTGACCTCATCCCTTGCTAGTTGTCGCTTGTTCCGTAGCCCCTGAACCGAGTTACATATATTAGCAACCGATCCCATATCAAATACCCAGGTGCTACTGCGAGTACTAGTCAAGTACACATCAATAACATGTATATCACATATACCTTTGTTTGCCTTGCTGGACTTCTTGTCCGCCAAATACTTGGGGCAGTTGCGCTTCCAATGGCCAGTCCCCTTTCAATAGTAGCACTCGGTGTCAGACTTAGGGCCAGCTCAGGGTTTCTTTTCAGGCATGGCAACAAACTTGCCACCCTTCTTTCCCTTGTGCTTACCTTTCTTGTCTTTCTTGAAACCGGTGGTCCTATTAATCATCAACACTTGATGTTCTTTCCTAATCTCCACTTCTGCAGTCTTAAGCATTGACATAAGCTCGGGAAGAGACTTCTTCATGCCCTGCATATTATAGTTCATGACGAAGCTCTTCTAGCTAGGTGGCAGAGATTGGAGAACACGATGTATGCCTAAGTCAATGGGAATCCTTATACCCAAGGACACAAGCTTATCGGCGTACCCAGACATTTTGAGTACGTGCTCACTAACGGAGCTATTTTCTTCCATCATGCAGCTAAAGAACTTTTCTGTAGCATTATAACTCTCTACGGCAACATGGGTATCGAAAATCATTTTCAATTCTCCAATGGTATCAAAGGCATTGCCATTTTCGAAACGCTTTCGAAGTTCTGGCTCTAGCCCAAACAGTATGCCGCAATGAACTAAGTTGTAGTCCTCCTGACGAGTCACATAGACATTTTTTTCCTCGTCAGGGGCATCAGGAGCTGGTGGGGGGCCTAGCGGCGCATCTAGCACATATTGCTTTTGTGCAGCAGTGAGGAGAATCCTCAAATTCATAGCCCAGTTGGTGAAGTTGCTACCATTTGCAGCAAGTTTCTCTTTCTCCATGAACACATTGAAATTAAAAGTAGGTGGTGCCAGCTACAACAGAATTTGTAAAGTTTATTTAGACTAAGTTTATGATAGATTGAGTTCAACTAATCCAAATTATAATGAACTCCCACTCAAAAACGACATCCCTCATGTCGTTTTGGTGATTACATGAACCAAATCCACTACACCAAGTCCGATTATCACGTGAGTTGATGTAGCTTCAAAGGCGAGCATCTATATGGGCATCATATCAACTATATGACTCATTCTTAACCTTTCGGTCCGTGTTCCGAGGCCATGTCTGTACATGCTAGGCTCGCCAAGTAAGAACCTTAGTATTCGTGTGTGTAAAACTGTCTTACACCCGTTCCTATGAAAGCGTAGATTCGAGTACACCCGATCATCACGTGATGTCTCGAAACACGATCCACAGAACGGTGCAAACTTAAGGAAGAACACATTTTTATCTTGATATCTAAATGAGGGATCATCTTATAATGCTACCAAAAGCGCCAAACTAGCAGTATAAGATGCTAACATCTAATGTGTAAAGTGAGATGATATGGTCCATGCATTTGATCTCTATCACTTGCATCGTGGTATGATCTCTATCATTCCTTTGTGTGTAAGGCCAAGGTCTATGGAACTTTCACGTTGAGTGTGTTGTAAGACTATCTATCATACATCTACTTACAACAATACCATATCAATACACTAGCCCAACAACGATCTAAACTAGACGCCTCTAATTTATCAATTGCAAGTTTTACGTGGCTTAGGGATTTCGGAGATAGAACCGTTCTCACCTACGAACATGAACCACAACGAGGATAACTAAGTTATTAGCAACTCGTTGTAAATCATATATTGACTATAGTAGGAGAGACAGACACCCGCCAGCCACTTATGCAAAACAAGTTGCATGTGAGTCGTGGAACCGGTCTCATGTACGATGACATGTAAGGTTGGTCCGGGCCGCTTCATCCCACTATGCCACCAATATCCAAAATACATAGAAGATGCAATAACATGATCATCATCGCCCACATATAAACATATGTGTACTACCCGTGCAAAGCACCTACGCATAGATCAGACTCTAGTACCATTGTTGGGTCCGCAACATAGAAAACAAAAAAATTCCTACGGTGTGAACTACACGCCAAGATCTATCTACTAGGTACAAAGCAACGGGTGGACATACATCCAACAATAACTTACCCTCGAAGACAACGAGTTTTGTTAACGAGTAGGAACTCGTGGTTGATGTAGTCATACACTTGCCGATCTCAAGATCGTGACGAAGTCCGAGCGCCGCAACTCAGCAGCGCATCCGCACTCGCACACACGTTCAAGCCACCGGACAACCTCCACCTCCTCACTCCAGCGATCCAGCGGAAGCAGCAACTCCTTCTAGACGAAATGCCATCGGGAACATGTATCTCGCTAATCCGAGACCATGGGGGAATAATTCTAGAGGGGGACAGAGATCCTTCACAAGGAGGTGTGAGGATGAAGCAGGAAATGGGTGGCCTTTTATAGGAGGAGGGGGGTGCCCCCTCTCTCCATGGCCGGCGCATGGGGGGCGACCCCTCACCTCCCCCATTCATGTGGTGGTAACCCCTCCACATTAAAATGCCTCTTCACATTCCCTTTTAAAGTCTCCACTTTAAATGCATTAAATTTCTCCAAATTTAATGCTCTCTCATTTAATAAAACTCTTTTTATTAAATTTATTCATAATTTTGTTAATTACTTTAATTAACAAACATTCACATATAGCCCCTTGCAATATTTCGAT
Organism: Avena eriantha; assembly: GCA_910589775.1. Classification (NCBI taxonomy): domain Eukaryota; kingdom Viridiplantae; phylum Streptophyta; class Magnoliopsida; order Poales; family Poaceae; genus Avena; species Avena eriantha. The sequence goes on from OU342741.1 coordinate 130,593,145, forward strand.
ATCACATGCATAACCACTTTCTGCAATTTCACGTGAAACAATTTCCGGTTTCTATTGAAACAATTCATGCGCTTTGCAATTCTTTCGTCTGAAACATATGTGCTCAAAAATGGTGTCCGGTAACTCTTAAGTGTGCCACCCTACGGTTCGTGAATATTACAGACATGATCGAGACCCTTCTCCGATCAATAATCAGCAACGGGACCTGGAGATCCGTACTGACTCCTACACATTCAACGATGACTTCTGTGATCGTGAGAACCTTTAACGCTTGTAACTAAATCCCTTTGTCTCTCGATATATTACATGTCCGAGATTGGATCATCGGTATCTCCATACCTAGTTTGATCTCGTTACCGACATGCACTCTTTTTTCATTCCCGTGATATAACATTCTAGTGATCACATCACTTGCTTGGAAGCTATCTTAATGTGATATCACCGAGAGGGCCCAGAGTATATCTATTCGTCATCTGGATTGACAAATTCCACTCTTGATCCATGAGCCTCAACATAACACCTTCGTAGTACTGAACCCATCTTTATAGTCACCCTGTTACGGTGTGACGTTTGATGTTATCAAGATACTCTTATGGTGTTAGCAATTAACATGATCTCATGGTCTAAGGATAAAGATTACTTTGTATGATGTTATAGCAATATAAATATAATGACTTGATCGTAATCCTATACTTCGGATGAATGTTCATCACATCATTCCACCAATGGTGTGACCTTGTTATTAACAACATCCAATGTCCATGATCAGGAAACCTTGATCATCTTGTTAATCAACCAGCTAGTCTATAAGAGAGGCATAACTAGGAACCCTTTTTGTTTATTAAACACACATGTATTGATGTTTCTGATCAATACAATTCTAGCATGTAAAATAAACATCTATAATATATAAAGAATATATAATAACAACTTTATTATTGCCTCTCAGGGCAGATTTCCTTCATAAGGCAGTAGCTAAGGAACTAGCACAGCTCGAGTTAGCCGGATTCATAGAAGAGGTCATCCACACTGAGTGTTCGGCCAATCCTGTAATGGTCCCTAAAAAGGACACCACTGATTTAAGGATGTGTGTTGATTATACTGCCTTGAACAAGGCTTGTCCAAAAGATTCGTTCGCTCTGCCTAGGATTGATCAAGTTATCGATTCTATGACAGGCTCGGAACTCCTCTGTTTTCTCGACGCATACTCCGGTTATCACCAAATCCGGATGAAGGAATCTGACAAATTCAAAACTTCATTCATAACCCCCTTCGGAACCTTCTGTTTTGTTATGATGCCCTTTGGGCTGAAGAACGCAGGAGCTACCTACCAGCGCACGATGCAGTGTTGCCTCCACGACCAACTCGGACGCAATGTACATGCATACGTGGATGATATTGCGGTGATGTCCAAAAAGAAGGAAACGTTGATTTCTGATTTGGAAGAAACCTTCACTAATCTACGAAAATACAACATCATGCTTAACCCGAAGAAATGTTTCTTTGGAATACCAGCCGGAAAATTGTTAGGTTTCATCGTGTTTCAAACAGGCATAGAGGTGAACCAGGACAAAATCAAGCCTATACTCAATATTTCCTGGCCAACTCGCCTGAAGGACTTACAAAGACTAACTGGTTGCATCGCTGCATTCAGTTGGTTTGTAAGCCGGCTTGGTGAAAGAGCCGCCCCATTATAGAAACTCCTAAAAAACACCAAGGATTTTGTGTGGACCGACGAAGCTAAAGCTGCACTACAAGACCTGAAGAAAGTACTCTCATCTGCTCCTATCCTTGCTGCACCGGAACCACTGGAACTGATGTTGCTTTATCTTGCTGCGACAAACAAAGTCGTTAGTATCGTCATGGTGGTGGAGAGACCGGAGGAAAATCAGGAACACCTGGTACAGCGTCCGACTTACTTTGTTAGCGAGGTCCTGACAGAATCAAAACAACGGTATTCGCACTATCAAAAGTTTTCTCATGGTGTTTTTCTAGCATCTCGTAAGTTATGACACTATTGTCAGGAGCATCCAATTACCGTGGTGAGCATAGCTCCCATGAGAGATATAATCAACAACAGTGACGCCACAGGACGCGTCGCCAAATGGGGCATAGAGCTTTCAGCTTTTGATATTGAGTATAAACCCCGGACAGCAATCAAATGCCAAATCTTTGCCGACTTTGTCGCTGATTGGATAGAGACGAAGGAGAATATGACCCTCCCTGAGTCGGAATATTGGACCCTCTACTTTGATGGGTCTAAGGCTCGAGGGGGCTCGGGGGCTGGCGTGGTGCTCAAATCACCCCAAGGAGATAAACTTCTATACGTGTTGCAGATCCACTTCACAGCGATAAATAATATTGCCGAGTATGAAGCACTGCCGCATGGAATCTGGATTGCTAAGGATATCGTCATCCGCCGTTTAATGTGTTATGGAGATTCGGATCTTGTTACTCAGCAAGTTTCGGATATTTGTAATGCAAATAAACACATGGCAGCATATAAAGCTGTCGTGGATAACTTATCTAAATCGTTCGAAGGGTTTGAGGTTCAACACATCCCTCAAGCAGAAAACGAGGAAGCAGATGCACTATCTCGGATAGGCTCTGCACGGAAAGAGGTCCCTGATGGCGCTTTTTAGAGCACCTCAAAGTACCCTCAATAAAGGGAGTAGATGAGGAATATCCGACCAAATCCGACTCACCTCTAATAACAGTGCTGGCTGTAATTCCTAGCTGGACCCAACCCTACCTTGATTATCTAGTAGATGGCAAATTACCCGAAGACGAGGTTCTGAGCCGGCAGATTATCCGACGAGTGAAAGCCTATACTATAGTTAAAGGTGAGCTCTAAAAGCGGAGTGTTTCTGGGGTTTTTCAGCGCTGTGTATCTCCGGAAGGAGTGGAAATCTTAAGAGAAATCCACGAAGGTGAGTGTGGTCACCACGCTGTAGCCAAATCTTTAGTGGCAAAAGCTTTTAGACACGGATTTTTCTGGCTTACAGCTCAGGCGGATGCCGAACGATTAGTGAAGACGTGCAAGGGGTGCCAAAAGTACGCCAACCAAGCTCATGTTCCGGCTAATGAGCTGCGAACAATACCTATAACATGGCCTTTTGCGTTCTAGGGGCTTGATATGGTAGGACCGTTTAAACGGGCTCCAAGTGGATTTACTCACCTCTTAGTGATGGTTGATAAATTCACCAAATGGATTGAGGCTAAACCTGTCACTAGTTGTGATGGAGCAATAGCCAAAACATTTGTCGAGGATGTTATAATCTGGTATGGTTATCCGCATATTATTATCACGGACAACGGGAGTAATTTCTCTATGGGAGAATTGGCCGAATTCTGCAACGAACAAAATATCCGGCTTGACATTGCGTCAGTCGCACATCCACAGGCTAACGGACAAGTCGAAAGAGCAAATGGTTTAATCCTATAAGGCCTAAAACTGATACTCGAAGGACCACTACGACGTCCTACGGGGGCTTGGGCAGAGGAACTACCCTCTGTAATATGGAGTTTACAAACAACTCCGAACAGGTCAGCTGGATACACACCTTTCTTCTTGGTCTATGTTGTGACCTCGGATCGTTAAGGATCCTAATTCCCTGTGATTAACATGCTAGTCCCTGGATCAATAGCTAGCACTTCACAGTCGATGAATATCATGTAAAACACAAGTCATTATTACACGAATAATCCATAGTATAATTATTATAACTTGCATAGCTTATAGCTAGCTCAATTAAAACAGCGGAAACTAAGTAAATCTTGAGTCCATCAACCCCTTAGGCTAGTTGCGTGAAGACCTGCTGTGGCATCCCGGTAAAACCACTACTAGAAAATCGCGTGTTGTTTTTTTATATTTTGTGCATCATCATGGCCGCATGCTCATGTCATCATGCCACATTGCATTTGAGCATCGTCATCATCATGCATGGTTTGCCTAAAACTATTTTCTAAAAGCCTAGCTTTGTTTTCTAAATAACCCCCTCTCTATTTCAAATCAAAACTCTCGGTCCGTCTGGATCTTTTATTTGTCTAAAAACTATCTATAAAAGTTTTTTATATAAAATAAATAAACAAACAAAATAAAAACTATTTTGTCCAGGAGGCAATCCAGCCGGTCAGGCCCAAGGCCCAACCGGCTAGACCACCTACTACCCGGTCCAAAACCATCTAACCCTCTAAACCAAACCCTTACCTAAAAACCTGCCTAACACCTACCTACCCCGCCGTCGCAACACACACGCACACGTGCGACGTAGTAAGCAAAGCCACACGCACACAGCACGCACGCGACGCGGTCGACCCACCCCACTACCCTTGACCCAACCACACCCCACCTGCAGCCACCTGACCCACCTACCCAGCCGTCCTAGCTAACCACCCGCGCGCGCAGCGACCGAACCCACCCCACCGACACGCCCACGCGGATGGAACGCGGAGCACCACGCGACACCGCTAGCCCCGGCCCCACCCCCACATCGCGTTCCGCACCTGCCATCCCACCCAGCAGCCACGCACGACACGAGCGCACAGTATGTGACGCGCGTGCTGCCACTCTCCCCTCATCTCGCGCCTGGCCCCACCTCGCGACGTGCCCACCCCGTCTTCTCCACCTACCGCGTCGACCCTTTCCCTCGATCCTCTCTACTCTATCGTACGACGCTGTTCCCCGGCCTGGTTCACCCTGCGAGCGTGCCGCGCCTCCCCGTCATCGAGCGCCGGCCGCCAGCATGCTCCGCCGCCCTCTCAACCTCCTCCCGCACGTCCAACCTCGCAGTACCGCCTAGGTCTCAGTCCCCGGCCACCACCGTGGCTGCCTCTCCTCCTCGGCAGCAATCTCGCAGAGCTCCACCTCGCCTGGCCGTCAGCACCGCCCCTTCAGCTCGACCTCACCTCGATCGCCTTCTCCATGGCCGCGCTAGGCCGCGTGTCGCCTCCGCCTCAAGCCAGTCACATGCGACCCCGTCGGCTCCGCCCGCCGCTTCACCCCCTTCTCCCACAGGCGCCCTCGAGCCGCCCCTGCTCAAGCCACGAACTGCCGCCGATCTCCGTCGCCTCCGCCTCCAGGTTTGCCCGCGAGCCACCGCGGCTAACTCCTCCGGCAGAGCCCGACCACCCCCAGGAAGCTCGCCGTCGCTGTCCTCCACCTCCCTCTCTGCCATGCATCCGGGCGCCAACCGTCGTCTCCCAGTCAACCTCACCCCTCAACCGCAAGATCTACCTCGCGCGCGCACAAGACCCCGCATCGCTCGACGCCTTTCGGTTCCAACACCAAGCCCCGGATGACCGCCATATCCTTGCGTTAGTGCTCGTTGGTGTGCTGCTCGAAGACTCATTTGTGTGCACATATGCGTACCCGTGTGTTTGTGTTGTTGGGCCTCCGGTGCACTTGGTGTTCTGCGTCCAATCTTCTTCGTCCAAGGCTGGCCATGAAAAGACCTACATCAAAGCTATGTAGCTGCGAGGTGACAAGATACGACATGATCTTCTCGTCCGCCCGGTACATCAAGACCTCCTTCATGGAACATCGAGACCCCGATTCTGAACCTCGAAGCCCAACGCCGAAGACCGAACCCCGGCGCGCCAAGTTCTTCCTCTCGGACCTGAAGACCGATCCCCTCGAGACCGAGCATGCACACCTTCGGAGCCCAAGATTGCCAAACCCCGATGTGTGACCCTTTTTCTAGCCTATTTTATAAAGTGACATCCATATTCTTGTTGCGTATTAAATTATTCATGCTTGCATACATGATTAATGGTTTGGGGGCATTATGTCGATTCACCTAAATTAAATATGGAGCGCATATGCGGGCTATTCCTGTCTATTAGCGCCTCCATTTAAATTTGTGTAGAGAACCGATGCCATGTTTTGTCTTGTTAAGACAACATTTAAATTGCGGGGTACCTACACAACATGAACCTTCTAATTAATTGTCGGGACACCGGTTCCGCTTAATATTACCTAATTGCACCACATCTTTCCATGCCATGCATCATATCATAATCATGCCGGATCTTCTGCCGTAGTATTAAATAGTGCATCCGGTGTTTCTTTTAGTGCTTTGCTTCTTCACGGATTAGGCCGTTGAGTGGATGCGAGTATCAACAAATTCTCCGGATATGAACCTTCGGCAGTGTTTCCCAGGCGAGCATTCTCCCTCTTTCTACCTATTTTGCATTTATAGTCTTTATTTCCTCTTGTTGATCTATTGCTATCCGTGTCGCGATGCTTTAGTGTTCCGTACCAGATATATTCCGTGTAGCCTTTATATTGCCTTGGACACCTCCTATTACCTGTTGTTTTGTAGATAGATGGTCTTGCGAGTCGTAGTTGCTTGCTCAGGTGCGATCCCGTGTCGTGAAGAACCACACAGTTGTTGGAATGTTGTCACATGCTTTATGGTGGAGATGATCATGACTTTAAATACAACTATTAAATTGTTGGGATAACTAATGAAAGAGGCACCGGTGGGCAATATATGCTTTTTGGTTTTTCATGTCCACTTGTGTCCCGTAGGCCCCAAGTACTTGATACCTATTCCTTGACTATTCGCACTATCCACATACGGGAGACTCTATGAATCCCCCTTAGCCAGAGCTTGAATCCTTTCTTATTTCTTGGGGCCACAAACTAGTTTGGGGCTTTATTACTATCATGTACTTATGCCATGCTTTACTGCTTTATTTACGATTGTGCGTGGAGCACCTGTACTGTTTTGGATCGCGGCACGATTTGGCGGTATCGACAAGCCCAGTCACACTTTCGGGTTCCCAATCGTTTACATCCGTTCTCGCAAACCCTGGGTCCGTTCCGGAGCCGATCAACTTCGTTGCAGGTAGCTTAGTGGGGTGGCTCCCTGAAATATTTTATGAATCCTGTGATTGCTTTGTCGTGAAAGCCTCGTTGGGTTTTGAGTTGGTTTTTCTGAGGTTGATCGTGTGTGTGTTGCTATTTGTGCACCCCTGCAGGGTAAATCTTTCTGAAAGCCATGTCCGCGGTTATGGACCGACTTGGAGCACAGTATCTCGATCATAGACAAGCATAACTAAAGTAGTGCTATAAACTTGACTTAATATATGACTAGTAATCAGATTCAACTATCACGGAATGGATATTAAAATGCCAACAACTGGTGGATCTGGGGTTCTTTTGTGACATGCTATACCTGCCTAGTAAGTATTGCAACTCCAATGGAATGTGATAAAAGTGCCAACAATTGCTGGGTTTTGGGGTTCCTCAGGACAATTATATCTGACTAGTAAATGTTCCAACTACAACGGCATGGTGATTAAAACTGCCCACTACTTATGTTATCAAGATGACTCATGCTATCTATATCTGACTAGTAAGTGGTTCAACTATAATCAAATGAATAAAACTGCCAACTGTGTGACTTCCTTGTTTGGTCTCGAGGGGGAATACCAGGATGGGTATGATTGGTGTTAGTCTCAGGTTGGATTCGAATAGGTCTTTCTTACCCCTCTCTAATAGCCGACAGATGTATCGAGTCTCTATAGGTTGTTTAGTGCATGCTGCGCTGCCGCTTCAGTCCACCATACCTATGTAGGCGAGAGCCGCCGAATTCTAGCCTCGCCGTGTACTGGCCTCAGTACTGACGCTCCTCTTTTTCCTTTTCCCTTTGTCAGCACCCCTTTTGTTTTAGCAGGTCTGAGATCGACGTCATTAGCAGGGTTACCCTTCCGGCTTGGCCTAGGCAGGGTTATGGACGCCATTGGTTATTCTTCAAGGCTCTTAGCCCCATTTGCATCTTGTCCATAGTCGGACGCTCTATTGTTTTCAAGATGATTTGAATCTTTGTATAGTATATCTGTATTCTTGACTCATGGAGTCGTTGTTGTATATATCTATTCTGTGGGTCCCATCGAGGACTGTTGTGCAATGGTATTACTTCGTTTTCCACCCGCACGAAAGTGCCTGGTGGGCGTCCTTGAATCGTTTCTATGCGGGTTTGGCAGAAAAGGGCTAAAACTTGCATAGGACGATTCGAGGGTGTTACAGAGTGGTATCAGAGCTCAGCAGTTACGATACCCCACTGGTCCAGCCTATAGGATAACCTAGCTAACGGACGATGTAGAGTGTCAAAATTATTTGTGCAAAATCGGTTGGATAGATCTGATTAGGTCTAATTTTACTCCTTACCCCTCTGCTGTTCTCCTCTTACCTCTATGTGTTTTGATTCTACCCTCTTATCCTTTCTTCAAGTCCAGGGTTTCTCGTGGTTGGGTTTCCGTCGTACCTTCAGGGTTTCGCCTCCTCCTTTGGTAACAGTGTTTCTACATCCGGTCTTCATGCTATCTGAGGAATCCTTCATCTGTTGGACTTCTCTTTGCTCCTTGTTGTGCCTTCCGGTGTTTCAACGCGATGACATCATCTACGTTAGATCTGATGCAGAGCCGGCATCACTCTTTTGTTTCCGAACCTCGTTTGTCGAGATCTTCAGTGTAATTCCGAGAGTTGGTTGCATAATTCACCTATTCGTGTGCAGAGTAATGGTTTGGGTGCGCGATGGACTGATCACAATCCGACTACTCTTATCATTCTGTTTCGTATATCGAATCGGTGGATACAACAATTTTACTCTGTTCCCAGAAGTTAGAGGTGGCTTTATCTTCTGATGCCTCTACCTTCGTCCTTGTTTCTCCGGAGTGTTCTCTCGATGATCATGGACAACAACTTCTTGTTAGTGGTGTCGTGAGGATCTACATGAAGCGTGAAGATTCAGGTCGCCGACCTTCTTCCCGGTACCATGAGGCGGATCTCGAGGGCGAGATCCCTTGTTAGTGGTGTCGAATTGTGGCATCCCGGTAAAACCACTACTAGAAAATCGTGTGTTGTTTTTTTATTTTGTGCATCATCATGGCCACATGCTCATGTCATCATGCCACATTGCATTTGAGCATCGTCATCATCATGCATGGTTTGCCTAAAACTATTTTCTAAAAGCCTAGCTTTGTTTTCTAAATAACCCCCTCTCTATTTCAAATTCTATTTCAAATCAAAACTCTCGGTCCGTCCGGATCTTTTATTTGTCTAAAAACTATCTATAAAAGTCTTTTATATAAAATAAATAAAAACAAAATAAAAACTATTTTGTTCGGGACGCAATCCAGCCGGTCAGGGCCAACCGGCCAGACCACCTAATACCCGGTCCAAAACCATCTAACCCTCTAAACCAAACCCTAACCTAAAAATCTGCCTAACACCTACCTACCCCGCCACCGCCACAACACACGCGCGCACGTGCGACGCAGCAAGCAAAGCCACACGCACACAGCACGCACGCGATCTTGTCCATAGTCGAGCGCTCTATCGTTTTCAAGGTGATTTGAATCTTTGTATAGTATATCTGTATTCTTGACTCATGGAGTCGTTGTTGTATATATTTGTTCTGTGGGTCCCATCGAGGACTGTTGTGTAATGGTATTACTTCGTTTTCCACCCGCACAAAAGTGCTTGGTGGGCGTCCTTGAATCGTTTTTATGCGGGTTTGGCGAAAAAGGGCTAAAACTTGCATAGGGCCGATTCGAGGGGGTTACACCTGCGATCCCTACGCACCTTTCAGTCTTTGGATTCTGCACATAAGACGTGCAGCCCACAAGTTGGGTCAATACTTTGGATGTATTGGCAAATTACACCAAGGAAAGAATAAGGCTATCTCTACATGCAAGGCCAAGTGTACGCTTTGGGGTTCTTTTGCATAAGGCCAATTTTCTCTAAGTAAGAAGAAAAGAGGAAGAGTTTACCCTACTTTGTAAACATTGATAAGTGGTATAGGGTCGAATGGAACACATGGATATTACTCACCAAGTGTCCAATCAACCTAGCACTTGGATATTACGCACCAAGTTCCCAAAATCCAACCCAATGGCGATATTACTCACGCCTTGGGGTTTATAAAACTTTATGTTTGGAAAAGAGAGAGGAACATCTTTCAGAGGCTCCATCCTTCAGATGCTCAAAGTGTTCTTTTCCGTGAACTCGGCTGATCGATCAGATTGCAATACTCTCGAGAGGTTATGCACTTTCCCCACAATCCACGATCAAGTCCTTTTACAAACAAGACCATGGCAAAGCCTTCCCTTAGTAGCCCCTATACCAGCTGGATCCAACCGTGCCAAGAACCTCCGAATGTTGGTACCCCGGTGAGGTTTCCCACTGAGTACTAAGCCAAGATAGAGCCCATATGTATTGTGATTGCACTGGAAACTTCTGAATTCTAAAACATGGCAGACTTCTTTGATTCCTGGGCGGCCGTCCTCCACCAAATATCCACTCTTTGACCCGACAACCATTCCGCCTAGAAGAAAACTTAGTTTTATTTTGAAGGGGGTTTGAGAAGAAAAGTTCGCTCAAGAGAGCTCTCATACTTAGAAAATTTTGAGTCTTTCGAACCCCCCAACGGTACTTAGTATATATATAGCATAGCAAGCAATACTTAGCAAAAACAGGGGAACCTAATAGGACGGAAATTCCTAAGTATAAAGCTACTCATGCCATACTACAAAACCGCACTTGCAAAAATAGTAATAAGAAAATCTACTAAAGACATAAACATGCACACTACAAGATTTCAAGAGTAAAACCATGCATAGTCAAAAACTGGGACATAATATGTACAAGTGGTGTAACTTTTCTTGATCCGAGCAGCACTCTACACAACAGTACTCCTCAGCGCACTCCGAACAATCTAACAAAACACAAACGTAGATCCAATCACAAATTGCACAAAACAATGCTACGATGGTAAATATGCATTCATGCAACATGGTAATATGCAAGGATGGATTCAATTTCGACCAAGGGTTTTATTCTGGGGTGTTGTTGAGTTGGGGATGTCATTAGTATCGATTTCCCACAGATTTTAAGTATTTTGGATTAATACTTAATTAAACAAGCCCATAAATAGATCTACACTTCCAATCTACCTCAAAACAGATCTAAACATTCTAAGCATGACATAACAATTTTCCACAGAATATCTTGTAGATACAAAGCCAACTCAACAAGAATCAACTAAAACGGAGTTACGGATATTTTTCTAGAATTAAAATACTCCAATCTAAACTTTAAATCCTACTGCAGTAAACCAGCAATATTAATACAGATCTGTGTTATACTCAATTTTGCGAATCCAACGGTATATTATATGCAATTTTTGGACAAAAACTTGATTTACTATGAATTAAACGAGATTATAATTGATTCTGCCTATTTTTAAAAAAAGAACGGCGACCAGCTACGTGGCGACAAGTGGCCGCACCAGATTGTTCCAGCGGGCCAACGCGGTGCTGACGCGGCGCTACGCTACTGGCTGGTACCTCTTCGTCCTGGGGATCTAATATGCGCTGTCGGTTTGCGATCTAACGGTCGGAGCGAAGGCGACTAACCTGGCGGCAATGATGGCTCGACGGCGACGGTGAACAATGGCGGCGCGTCGGCGGTCATCGGCGTCGTTGCTGCGGTGCTCCCCCGGCTCGACCGATTAGATGACGGTGGCGGCCTTTTCGTCGCGGTTCCATTCCCGGGGGTGGTGTCGGCTCCCTTCTCCCGAAGCGACGGCGAACGGCGGCTGGAGTTCGCGGACGCCGGCAAGTCTCCGGCGAGAAATTGTGGAGGCTGTGGTCTGCTACTGAGAGGGAAAAAGGCGTGAGAAGAACCGATACAACAAGGGGATACCGAGAAGGGGAAGAGGAGGGGCAGAGGGCGCCGGAATCTTGTCGTCGTGCATTGGCGGTGGCGAACTCCGACGAGCTCAATGGCGGCAGCCCGGTGGCGATTTGTGTAACTAGGGTTAGGGTTTTGGGAGGTGGGTCATGGTGTACTTATAAGTGGACTGGCGTGGCGTGGGGGTCGCCGAACTCCTCTCCGATTCGGTTGGAGTTGGTTCTAGAGTGTAACACCCCGTCCACTCCTGGGCCTGGGGGTGTCACTCCTGGTAGCTTAATAGGATATCTAGACTGGCCCCACAGACCAACACTAGTCTTTTCTGCGCACTTTGTCCTTACTTGTGCGCACCCGGTTACCCACTTCCCGGTCGGTCAGCCATCCTAGAATTGCTCTAGGCCAAGCATGCTTAACCTTAGAGTTCTTTTCGAATGATCTTCCGAAAAAGAAGTTGCAACTTGTTGATATGGGTATCCTATCAATCCTATTAAGCCATGTGCCTGGTCTCACATACACCCACCCTTTAGAATATCGATGCCCTCATCGATCAAGCACACCCCAGGAACGTTCCCTCTTGGCACGCGTCTATGCGTCTAGTGCCGACACATGTGCCATGCCGTGTCCACTCCGGGCCACACGCGCCATGCTCCACATGTCCCGCCACTAACCCGCACACACCCGTGTAATCACAAGGGTCGGCTCTGATACCACTTTGTCACCCCGTCCACTCGTGGGCCCGGGGGGTGTCACTCCTGGTAGCTTAATAGGATATCTAGACTGGCCCCATAGACCAACACTAGCCTTTTCTGCGCACTTTGTCCTCACTCGTGCGCACCCGGTTACCCACTTCCCGCTCGGTCACCTATCCTAGAATTGCTCTAGGCTAAGCACGCTTAACCTTAGAGTTCTTTTCGAATGAGCTTCCGGAAAAGAAGTTGCAACTTGTTGATATGGGTATCCTCTCCGATTCGGTCAGAGTTGGTTCCAGAGGCGGCAGCGAATGAGTTTGTTCCGAACTCGTCGGAAGGATGATGACGACGGGGTGGGGCCGGGGTGTCAGTGGCTGCGGGGGCGCGGGCTGGCTGCTGGCGGCTTCTACTGGGCCGACCTACGCGCTACGCGCCGCCCACTCTGCCAGGCGGGGCGGTAGTTAGGTCACGGGCTGGTCTAGCCGGCCCGCTAGGCTAGATTCCCCCTTTATTATCCTTTTTATTTTTTTTCTATTTCACTAATTGTTTCATATCTTTTGTAAACAAACTCCGAATTAAGTGAGATTGGTCCCTAAAATTTTGTAAAAATAAGGAGATTAGTATGGGGTTATAAGATAACACTTCTGCAAGGGTTTAGGAGGTTAATTTTTGTTTAACCCCTTTTTGTCTTTATATGACTATAGGGTTTTGGGAAAGTATTTGATGCGGCTTTTATTGTGTGATGCCATGATGCATAAGATATGATGCATGCTTCTAGTAACATCTGCAATTGTAAAAATTGGGATGTTACAAACCTACCCCCCTTAAGAAGAATCTCGTCCCCGTGATTCAGGTTGGTTAGCAAATAGGTGTGGTTGTTCTTTCTTCAGGTCTTCTTCAGGTTCCCACGTGACCTCTTCCTCGGAATGGTGATTCCATTGAACTCTGCAAAACCTGATAGTCTTGGTACGAGTAATCCTCTCAGCTGTTTCCAGAATCTTGGTGGGTTTTTCCTCATAGGTGAGGTCGTTTTCGAGTTGAACCTCATCCAAAGGAACCGTATCCTATAGCGGTGTTTCAACCATTTCCGGGTGACACTTCTTTAGTTGTGACACATGGAATACATCATGAACAGTCAACACTTCGGGCAATTCCAACCGATAGGCAACCTCCCCTCTACGAGCCAAAATCCTATAGGGCCCTATGAATCGAGGTGCGAACTTACCCTTGATTCCAAATCTCTTAACTCCTCGTAGTGGTGAAACTCGGAGATATGCACGGCCTCCCACTTTGTAAGTTACATCCCTACGCTTGGAATCAGCATAACTCTTTTCCTCGATTGGGCTACTTTTAACCTGTCTTGAATCTGTCTTACTTTTTCTTCGTCATCCTTGATCAGTTTAGGTCCAAACAAACAACGTTCTCCAACTCCATTCCATAGCAGCAGAGTTCTACACTTTTTGCCATATAGAATTTCAAATGGAGCCATCTTGATACTAGTTTGGTAACTGTTATTGTTTGAGAATTCTGCATATGGCAAATTATCATCCCAACTAGACCCATAGTCTAGTGCACATGCTCTTAACATGTCCTCCAAGATCTGATTAACTCTTTCCGTTTGTCCATCTGTTTGCGGGTGGAAAGCGGTACTAAACTCCAGTCGTGTCGCTAGAGACTCATGTAGTTGTCGCCAAAACTTCGAAGTGAATTGGGTAACTCTATCAGAGACAATCCCCTTGGGTACACCATGAAGGCTTACGATCCTTGACACATAAATCTTGGCAAGTTTAGCACTTGTATAGGTGGTCTTTACGGGAATAATGTGGGCCACCTTTGTGAAGTGATCGACCACTACCCAGACAGAATCATACCCAGAACGAGTCCGGGGTAGTCCTGTGATAAAATCCATGCCTACCTTGTCCCACTTCCAATCGGGCACAGGTAATGGCTGCAGCAGCCCTGCTGGTTTTTGATGTTCGGCCTTGACTCTGTTGCGCACGTCACACAAGGAGATGTATTCAGCAATTTCTATTTTCAAGTTATTCCACCAGAATCTATCCTTCACATCCATGTACATCTTTGTATTACCAGGATGAATTGAGTAAGGCGAATCGTGGGCTTCTTGAAGAATTAACTTCCTGATATTGGGATCATCGGGAACGCACAAATGCTTCTCATACCAAAGTGTCCCTTGTTCATCCGTATGAAACCCTTTTGCTTTACCCTTGCTTATATTAGCTTTTATCTCTTCCAACTCTTTGTCCCCCTTCTGGGCCTCTTTGATTTGGTCTAGAAGCATTGGCACTATCTCCATAGTTGCTAAGTATCCCTCTAGAACTATTTCCAACCTGAGATCCTTGAACTGTTCACACAAGTCCTTTGGAAGTTCTCCCACAGTAAGTCCATTTACATAGACTTTCCGGCTTAAGGCGTCAGCCACAACATTGGCCTTTCCAGGATGGTACTGTAGGTCCAAGTCATAGTCCTTGATGAGCTCAAGCCATTTCCTTTGCCTCCTATTTAACTCCTTTTGAGTGAAGATATATTTAAGACTCTTGTGATCCGTGAACACATCACAATGTTTACCCATGAGGTAATGTCTCCATACCTTGGGCGCATGCACAACTGATGCTAGTTCCAAATCGTGTGTGGGGTAGTTATTCTCATGGTTCTTAAGTTGCCAAGAGGCGTAAGACACTACTTTTCCATCTTGCATCAGTACACTACCAAGTCCTTGTCGAGAAGCGTCGCAATAGATTTGGAAATCTTTTTGGATGTCAGGGAGACACAAAACTAGTGCTGTTACTAGGCGCTTCTTCAATTCTTAAAAACTTGCTTCACATGCCTCGGTCCATTGGAACTTCTTTTCCTTCTTCAACAATTCTATCTTAGGCTTTGGTATCTTGCAAAAGTTTTCAATGAACCTTCGGTAATATCCTGCAAGGCCCAAGAAACTCCTGATATCACCCACATTCTTAGGGGACTCCCATTCTGTCACGGAAGCTACCTTACTTGGGTCCACAGCAACTCCTTGAGCTGAGACAATATGACCAAGGAATCCCTCTTCTTTTAACCAGAACTCACATTTGCTAAACTTGGCATACAACTTGTGTTCCCTAAACTTTTCCATAATTAGGCATAGATGCCTCTCATGTTCCCTCTCGTCCTTGGAATATATGAGTATGTCATCGATGAATACCACAATAAACTTATCCAAGTACTCCATGAACACCTTGTTCATCATAGGCATGAAGTATGCTGGGGCATTGGTTAGGCCAAAAGACATCACGGTGTACTCATACAATCCGTATCTTGTGGTGAAGCTTGTCTTGGGTACATCCTTTCACGGATCTTTAACTGGAAATAACCTGATCGGAGATCAATCTTAGAGAACACACTAGCTCCCTGAACGTATCTATAATTTTTGATGTTCCATGCTTGGTTTTATCCACTTTCTTGTGTTTTGTTCCAACTTTGGAGTACTTGTCATATGATTTCTTGGAGTAACCTATTAACAAGAGCCACAGTGCCAGCTGCCTGTTTTCTGCTGTTTTTGGTTCCAGGAAAGTCAGAAAATGAATATTCTTGGAATTGGACGGGACAAAAGCCAAAGTGCCTATTTTTCCGAAAGTGATCAAGTGCCAGAATACGAGACGGAGAAGGGCCAGGGAGCCATGGAAGAGTCTATAGCCGCCGTCATCTCCCTGGAGGCCTTCTTCATCACCATGCAAGCCTCCGGTGTGATGCGTGAGTAGTTCATCCTTGGACTACGGATCCATGTAGTAGCTAGATGGCTGGTTCTCCTCCTTTGTGCTTTCATGTTTAGATCTTGTGAGCTCCGTTCATGATCAAGATCATCTATTTGTAATTCTGCATGTTGTGTTTGCGGGGATCCGTTGGATATTGAGATGCTATTTCAGATTGATAATTGATTCTATCATGTCTTTGTTATTTGTGATCTTGCATGCTTTCCGTTGTTAGTAGCTATCTTGTCCAAGTAGATGCTAGCAACTCCAAGAGTTAGTATTTATGCTTGATAGTGGGTTCATGCCTCTAATAATCTGGGTAAGTGACAGAAATCTCTAAGGTACTAGATGTGTTGTTGCTACTAGGGAGAAAGCAACAATCCTTTGTTCATAGAACAATCATATTGTTTGCTTTACACGCAGTTTGCAAAGCAATAATCTGTTGCTTGCAACTTAATACTGAAGGGAGTTTGGATGATAACCTGAAGGTGGATTATTAGTCATAGATGCAGTTGGATGGAAGTCTATGTATAATGTTGTAATGCCCAATCAAGTCTCAAAGGAGTCAAGATGATTAGTATATGCATGTATTGCTTTCTCGATGTTTGTCAATTGCCCCGCTGTAATTTGTTCACCCAGCATGTTATCTATCTTAAGGAGAGCCACCTCTAGTGAACTATGGATCCCGGTCCTTCTCTTTACATTCAATCTACAATCTTTTACTGTTTTGTGTTTACTTTCTGCAAACTTTTACTTCTTTCCATTCGATATGTTTAATCCATTGTTTTCCGCAAAATACGGTGAGATTGACAACCTCATCGCAAGATGGGGACAAAGTTCTGTGGTTGTGTTGTGCAGGTCTCCACGTTGCTACTAGCACCGGTAGTGCGCCCTGCCAAAGCTCAGCTAGTAAAACCTTTGGGGTGTTTCCTTGCTCCTACTGGTTCGATTAAACCTTGGTTT
This sequence comes from Avena eriantha, assembly GCA_910589775.1. Lineage (NCBI taxonomy): Eukaryota > Viridiplantae > Streptophyta > Magnoliopsida > Poales > Poaceae > Avena > Avena eriantha. Next base: position 130,610,244 of record OU342741.1, read on the forward strand.
CATAACTGAGGGAAACTTGCTGCTGTGCTCATCATACCTTCCTCTTGGGGTTCCCAACGAGCTCTACATCAACACCGCCATCAAGCATTTTTCTGGGCGCCGTGCATTGAGCCATCAAGAAATTTTCTGGCGCCGTTGCCGGGGAGTCAAGGACATCTTCACAAGGGGAGTCCCTCATAACCAATCTCTTTACTTTGTTGTTTTTGTTTTGCTTTGTTTGCTTGTTTTGTTATTGAAAAACACACAAAAAATTAGTTTTACTAGTTTGCTTTCTTATTTCAAAAACACAAAAAAATAGTTCCTTTCTTAAGTTGCCTTTATGTCTAGCCTTGCTCCAGTCACTATGTCACCCGAGGAAATGATTTTCAATTTTAAACAAGGAATTGAGGAAAGTTTTAAGGAAGCTTGGTCTAGAATCTCTGATCTACATGAAAAAACTGAGCCTAAAATTACTCAAAGCTTGTTCCTTAGCAGTTTTTACCTTGGGATTGATCTTTGCTATAGATATGCTCTAGATGCTGTTGTGGGAGGAGATTTCCTCTAATGTAATGAGGATGATTCTACTAATGCTATAAAGAAATTGATCCTCACTTACAACATGCCTAGCCAAACTGATATTTCTTTCGCAAAAATATTTGCTAGGTTGGACACTCTTGAGGCTAGCACTACTAGCTTAGAAAATTGCTATAACACGCTTAGGGAGCATTAGAATTATGTTCCAATAAACTCTGAACCATCAAAGTGGTTCCCTACAGTAAAGATTGAGATGAACGCTGAAACTTTTCAATCTCGTTGTGATATCATGTCTGAATTCTGCCTCATGCCCAAAGATATTTGTAAATCTCTGAATACTTGGGGGCTCACTGAGGGAGGAAAAGAAATATCTCTTGCTAATAATACTACCATATTACCTCTTGGAATATCTGAAGGAGTTTTTACAAGGATCCTTGGGAAAACGATTTCTATTGATTATCGTGTTATTGAATGTGCAGGAAAAGGAAAAATTACACTTGAAAGGTCCCTATTAGAACTCCTTGGAGCAATAATAGATGTGGGAAAGGGGACTATGCACCTTTCTTCTCAACCAAATAATCACATTTTCCCAAAGGTTAAGAATAAAAATAAGAGAGGTAAGGGCAAGAAAGTTTGTTTTAATGCTTATTCATTTGAGAACACTTGATTCTTTTTTTGCTTCTTATGCCTAACTTAAAGACGTTAAAGAAAAGTACTTATTGGGAGATAACCCAAAAGTTTTAGATGAGTCTTGGAAGTTATTACCTCTGTAATAACCTCTCCTTATCCTTTTTATTTGCTTTTTGTGCCAAGAGTAACCTCTAATGAGAGAGAAGTAATGATTGGGAAAGTTGCTGTCCCGAAACAGATTTTTGTGCTTCACCGTAAAAATCCGTGAGAGAGCTCTGTATGTCGGACTGATCTGTAATTTTTTGTGCTTCTACCCCAGGCTGTTATCTAAGTTAGTTCAACACTTTTCGATTTGAGCAACAGAAGGTATTCGAAAAAATTCGTCTTTACCTGCTTGTCTGTTTTGACAGATTTCTGCCATTTTCTGCATTTGCTTCTTGTTGGTTCCTTCTTGAGTACTTTTGGGGAATTGAGATTTTTGAGGGAAGTGCTAAAATATATAGAGTTCTAATGGAAGTTTATTTGGTGTTAGAACTGAACCTTAATACTTATTTATCTTAAGTGCACTAATGTTGCTAATAAAGATTGTCTGAAGTTTTGTATGAAGGAAAAATTTCAGGTGTATGGAAGGAATGAGTAATGAGATGAAGAATGGACTAAAGCTCAAGCTTGGGGATGCCACGCGTGTCACCCCAAGAAATATCCAAGAAGTACAAGCGTCAAATCTTGGGGATGCCCAAGGCATCCCCTTCTTCATCAATAAAAATCTCAGGTTTCTTCCAAACGCTACATTTTTATTGTTTCATGCACAGTTGTGTTTTTCTTGGAGCGTATTCTTTTTCATTTTTGTTTTGTTTTTCTTTGGTTTGCTTAGTTTTCTGAATAAATTGGTTGGACCTCCTCTTTCATACATTGGTTTGCAAATAGTTTGGTTTGGTTTGGAAAAGAGTAGGATAGTTCATGCTTATGTGGTAAAAAGAGCTCGTTTTTGACTGTGGCCTATGCTTTGTCATGCCATGCTTGATATTGTTTTGGCTTTATGCTTAGTATTCTTTGCTGTAGCATGACTTGTTATAAACAATTAATATTTCTTAATGTGCCTTGGATGAATCATGCGTTGTTTTAGCATATTAAAGCATAGTATAGTGGTATTCTCCTTTGATGCTTTATTTGGGTTGACTTGGCAAATGCTCACACCATGTTATGACTATCTCAAGTCACCATAGCCTTTATGATCCTTTAGTTTTAACTTGTAGTATCGCTTTATGCTTTGATCAATGATGTTTTGTCGCTCTGCATGATTATGGCGATTATTGCTCTCTTAGTTTGTCGCTCCCAGTCTTTTGCTAGCCTCCACAACCAAGTACGAGTTCCACTCATGCATCCACTCCCTAAACCAAGTTATTCCAAAGAGTCCACCATACCTACCTACTAGCTTATGATATTCCAAGTATATTCATGCTTTTGTTTACCTTCCAAATTAAACTTGTTATGAGAAAACTAGTGATTAAAGCTCTCACGAACTTGATGGCTCACTTTACTTTACTTGCCTCTTATAAACTTGAACCATTGGGTCCTTCTTTGTTGCGTATATGCTTGCGCTTTATAAGTTGAAATTAGCAGAACCATGTACCATGGGGAACGCTTTCAACATTACACTTGTACTTTGTACCCCTTTGATATCATGTTCTTTTGCTTACGGATCCCGGTAGTGTGAAATAAAAGTGGAACTAGTAAGATCATAGACTTTGTATGTGTGTTAGAGAAACGCCTGGGCCGCTAGCCTAAGCCATGCCTAATCATGGTGGAAACTTGCAGCATCACCATAATGAGCACTCTATGAAGCATCCTCAATAAATACCTATGCAAATAGCAAATAAAAAGATCGCTGAGATGCTCATTGTCTGCTTGCCTTGTCATTTTGATTATGGGAAAGCTCCCGTATCATGTTCAAGGGGTACCCTATTGGCGATTCTTAATGATACACATGTACTTACAATGACAAGAGCTTACTCGTGACTGAAGTTGAGTAGCATGAGGATCGGTCTTCGTAAGTAAGGGGCATGAGATTTCGGTTTATAACTTGTCAAGCATATCCTCTTAGTTGTGTCACTTTAACCTTAACCACTTCAAGATGCTTATGATAGGGGCAATGAGAGCTGAAAGCTATAAGTACCATAATTTTTGGAAGCTCTTTATGAGACTTGAATCCCTACTTCCTTTTACAAAGGCTTTTCTTCCACCATTACATTGAGTCTCCACCTTCTATCTTTATGCACTTACTTTGAGAGCATAGTGGCCATTCTTAGTTCTGTGTGCATTGTCCCAAGACTAGTTGATTGATGCATACTTTGATATGGCTTGTTTTAAACTATTGTATCTAGTCACTCTTATGAACTTTGAAGGTGTCCTATGCAATTATATTTGCTACTCTATTGAGGGACAAGCTGAATACTATTATGCTATGTTTTCTTTATGCGAAACAAACAAACATCTTGCAAAGCATTGTTATTCATGAATCTTTTGTTTGTGCCTTTTCATGTTGCATCATAGTTTCTTTGTCTTATTGCTAGAACTTGGTCTTTCATGCTATGATTGAAGTATTATGATCCCAGCTTTGAATGTTTTGCAAATACTTTGATCAAGTCTTTCATGGTGCATGCCACCTCAAAAATTATTCTTTCTTTTTATCACTTACCTAATCGAGGACGACCAGGAGTTAAGTTTGGGGATGTTGATACATTGCAAATGTATCTATAATTTTTGATGTTCCATGCTTGGTTTTATCCACTTTCTTGTGTTTTATTCCAACTTTGAAGTACTTTTCATATGATTTCTTGGACTAACCTATTAACAAGAGCCATAGTGCCAGCTGCCTGTTTTCTGCTGTTTTTGGTTCCAGGAAAGTCAAAAAATGAATATTCTCGGAATTGGACGGGACAAAAGCCAAAGTGCCTATTTTTCCGGATGTCATAAAGTACCATAATACGAGACGGAGAGGGCCAGGGGGCCACCACACCACCTGGCCACGCGGCCAAGACTGGCCCGCACTAGGGGGTGGTGTGGCCGCTCCCGGCACCCCCTTGGCCTCTCCTTCCGCCTATATATTGCCCTCGGTACGAAAACCCTAAGTACCCGATCAAAAATCCACGAAAGAGTCTGTAGCCGTCGTCATCTCCATCCCTAGATCAGGAGGGATCTGAAGCTCTTCCTGGCACCCTGCCGGAGAGGGAATTCACCCTGGAGGCCTTCTTCATCACCATGCAAGCCTCTGGTGTGATGCGTGAGTAGTTCATCCTTGGACTGCGGATCCATGTAGTAGCTAGATGGCTGGTGATACGTCCAAAACGTATCTACTTTCCCGAACACTTTTGCTCTTGGTTCTCCTCTGTACTTGTGTGATTTGGATGCAACTAATGCGAACTAATGCTTTTTTTAGCAAAATTGCCTTGGTGTCTACTTTTTGTGCAGAAAATCAACTATCAGGAAAATCTCGGAAAATATGCCAAAAATCCTATTTCACCCGAAGACTCCAGGAGCCAGAATACGAGACGGAGAGGAGCCCTCGGTGGCCACACCACCTGGTGGCACGGGCCAGGCTAGGCCGCGCCAGGGGGTGGTGTGGGCCCCCCAGGCACCCCCTCGGCCTCTCTCTTCGCCTATAAGGATCCTTCTAACCTAAAAACTTCGGGGGGTTGGACGTTTTTCCAAAAAGAGTTCCGCTCCGCTGCCACCACCCGATTCCACGAAACAGCACCAGAAACTCCGTTCTGGCACCCTGCCGGGACGGGGAATTGGAGGAGATCATCGCCATCATCATCACCATCGCTTCTCCATCGACCATCCATGTTTCCCCCATCTATGAGTGAGTAATCCCCCGCTGTAGGCTATGGGGATGGTAGGGATTGGATGAGATCGTTCATGTAATGGCATCATATTGTTAGGGCATAGTGCCTAGTATCTCTATTAGTGCTTTATGACTTTGATGGAACTTTGTTGTGCTTAATGCTTGTCACTAGGGCCCGAGTGCCATGATTTCAGATCTGAACTTATTATTGATTCATCATGATAGTATTGTTTTGGGTCTTATCTACAAGTTGTTTACACACGTTGTTGTCCGGAACGTATGGTCCCAAAGTGACAGAAATCGGGGTAGCCGGAAGGGAAAGGCTTTGATGTGAGGATCACATGTGTTCACGGAGTATTAATGCTTTGCTCCGGTGCTCTATTAAAAGGAGCACCTTAATTGCCAGTAGTTCCCTAGAGGCCCCGCTGCAAACGGGCTGGAAGGACAAAAGATGTTGTGCAAGTTCTCATTGCGAGCACGTATGACTATATATGGAACACATGCCTAGGATTTTCTAGTACTTGGGTGCTTTATCTTATTTATCTGCAATTGCCCTATGTTCTGATTGCTATGTGAATTGTCTTGTCCATGCAACGCCCGTCCATCCATCCCTATGCCTACCGCACTCGAATCCCACTGTTTACTGCTTTTGTTACTATTGTCTTTGTTTTGCTGCTACTGTTACTTTACTATTCCTACTACAAAACTGTTGCTACTGATAAACTGCTTTGAGCAAGATTGTTTCCAGGTGGAGCTGAATTGACAACTCAGTTGTTAAGGCTGATAAGTATTCTTTGGCTCCCCTTGTGTCGAATCAATAAATTGGGTTTCACTTCCCTCGAAAATATTGCGATACACCCCCTATACTTGTGGGTCATCAAGACTATTTTCTGGCGCCGTTGCCCGGGAGCATTGCTTTATTTATCAAGTTCACTTGGATTCTCTATTGTTCGCTGCTTTCCATCCATCATCGGTAAGTCTCGTGATGGCAAGGTTCCTATTTTACCATCCACTACAAGAAGAGGTACGGTTCTGAACACCTCTACTGCTCTTGATTCACCATCTGTTCTAAGTAAGTTCCTTACACCACCACATACACATGCTACACACACTGCTACTACTGCTGAATCTGAAACTTCTGATGCTTATGATGCTGCTTCTACTGTGCTTGATAAGAGTGGTTCATTAGGTCCTTTCCTAGATGCTACGATTGCTAGAACTATAGTTGGAAATACCGAAACTCCTAATGAACACACTGCTACACCTGTTAGATCTCCTGAGTCTAGTGAGAGTTATGATGCTGAAGAAGATTATGTTGAGATGACTGATGAGTTTATTGAAGAATGTAGGAACACCCATGATAGGAGCGCTGCTAAGAATCTCCTTGAGAGGCGTACTATTAGACCCAAATTATCTCCTGCTGCTAAGTTTGCTGCTTCTCCTATAAACATTATAGATGAAGATTATGATTTCTCTCTCGATCTATCCTACATAGCTATGTCGAGAAAGAACCTTTTGGCGGGACTAAGAATGAAAGTGCGGTAGCACATATGAATGAACTTTCTACCATGAGTGGCTTGTTTTCTGATGATATTAGAATGCGTACTTACTTTGTTGCTAAGATTTTCCCTTTTTCACTGAAAGGAGAAGCTAAAACTTGGTTTGGTAATTTACCTCCTGGACCTATTGATAGCCCTGAGAGCTTGTTTAATACTTTCCTGCAAAAATATTTTCCTCCTAGTGCTAGACATGTTGTTTTGCAGGAACTTTTTGATTTTAAATAGGCAGAGAAAGAGGTATTGCCCGAATCTTGGGAAAGGTTTTGTGCTTTGATTCATGCACAGGCTGGAAGTCCATTACCTAAGAATGAACTACTTGATATATTTTATAATGGACTAACCGAAGAATCTAGGACATACCTAGATAGTTGTGCTGATTGTGTTTTCAGGAATAGGACTCCCAAGGAAGCTGAGGAATTAATGGCTAAAATAAGAAAAAATTATGAAGATTGGACTCCTCCTAAACAAGTTACACCTGAAGTAATTGTGCCTGAACCATCTATTCCTGTGCCTATTCCAACATCAAAGAAGAGGGGAGTTATTGAATTAAATGATGAAGTGATGAAGGAAGCTAAGAAATGTCTTAAGGAGAGGGAATTAAAGCTGCAGATGTCAAGAATTTACCTCCTATAGAAGAATTATGTAAGCCTATTCCCTATTCACCCACTATTGAGGTACACTCTCTCCAACACTTTGATGAAGGTGATATCCCTTACTTGAAACCTCCTGATCAATGCTTAGAAGAATTGGATATCTTTATTGTTAAGCAAGATAACTTTAATAAAAGGGTGCAAAATCATCTAATGGAAAACACTAGAGCTATTGTTGAGTTGAAAGATATTGTGGAAAGAACCTCTAATGATGTTAAAATGATTGTTAAACACTTTCAAATGGTTCAAACTCAAATAGATCAACTCGTTAAAGTGCAAAACGACTTGCTAGTTAATGCTGCTAAAGAAAAACATGCTTATGAAATTAGAACTAGAAGTGGTGCTGCTACCTAGGATCCTCTATATCCTGAGGGGCATCCCAAAAGAATTGAGCAGGATTCTCAACAAGCTGAAAATAGTGGTTCTACTCGTAAGAAAAGGAAAAAGAAACATAAAACTATTGTAGAACCCTCTGAACCTGCTATAGATCCTAATAGTATATCTATCTCTGATGCTGTAACTGAAAGTGGTAATGAAGAAAATGAAGTTCCATGAAGAAAAAGTTGAAGAAGAACCTGAAAACCACACTAAGACTACTAAATACACCAAAGAAGATTTTATTGCTAAGAAACATGGTAGTGAGAGGGAACCTTGGGTCCAAAAACCTATGCCTTTCCCTGATAAGAAACACAAGTCAAAAGAAGATGAACACTATAATAAGTTTTGTGAGTGGATGAAACCTTTATTCTTCCAAATTCCTTTGACTGATGCTATTAAATTGCCTCCTTATTCAAAGTATATGAAGGACATTGTCTCGAATAAAAGGAAGATTCCTAATGAAGAAATCTCTACTTTGCTTGCTAATTATTCCTTCAATGGTAAGGTTCCTAAGAAACTCGGAGACCCAGGGATTCCAACTATCCCTTGCTCTATTAAGAACAGTTATGTTAGAACTGCTTTGTGTGATTTGGGAGCTGGAGTTAGTGTTATGCCTTTCTCTCTCTATAAGAGGCTTCAACTTGAAAAATTGATACCAACTGATATATCTTTGCAAATGGATGATAAGTCTACCACTATTCATGTGGGTATATGTGAGGATGTACCTATCCAGGTGGCTCATAATTGCTTGATATTAACTGATTTTGTTGTGCTTGAAATGCCTGAAGATGATAATATGTCTATTATTCTCGGGAGACCTTTTCTTAATACTGCAGGAGCTGTTATTAATTGTAATCAAGGAAAGGTGACCTTCAATGTCAATGACAAGGAACATACTGTCTATTTCCCCGGGACGATTGAAAGGAATTATGGTTTAAATTCAATTGAACATGTGGAAGGCATTCAAGTTGGAGAAATATATTGTCCCATACCAAAAGAAAAATTTGAACCTATTATGATTGGGACCATTGCTATCAAGGTTGAGGTAACATAATCATTAGTGGAATACAAAGTTTTGTCTCATATGCAATTGTTTTGGTAGCAAGACTTGATCAACCTTGCTAACAAAAGGATTCCATTGAACAAAACACAGTTTTCATTATGATTATCTCCGCTTATTTCTATCCTTTACTTTTTAGTTTTTTCTTTCGTTTAGTTTCCTTTGTGTTGTTAGTTTGCTTGCATGCTAGAACTTCTATAGTTCTAGCCTTGTTTTTGTCCTTGCATCATGTTTCCAAAAAGAAAAAAATCTGTCTGTCAGAAAAATCATTCTTCTATTTCTGAAAAATGCCCCAAAATAAAGTGTCTCGAAAAACTCCAGAAAATTCATATTAATTTTTTACGTGAAAAAAGGGGCAGGGAAGTACCTGGTAGGTACCAGGGGGCCCACCAGGCAGGCAACCATGTGGTGGCGCGGCCAGCCCTAGGTGGCGCCATGCCCTAGTGTGGGCCATCCCTGGCCCCCCACTACCTCTCTCTCCTGCCACTTTCTTCTCTCTCTCGAGTAAGCTCCAGTTCATAGTTCGAAATCGTGTTCTCTCTGTGCTTGCCCTCAATTTCTTTGATCTCTTTGCTCAGCCCATCTTTCTTGCTGAAATTTGGAGCAATTGTTCCTTGGTATGTGCCTCCTCCCCTTGTCCAAGTAGATTTGTGTTTAGTGGATTGTATGTTGAGTATTTTGCTGCTGTAGGTGACTGGTTTTGAGGGCTTGTAAGCTTGTTTGATGATTAGAGATATAGTTTTGATGCATGTTTAGGCCTCTTGCTAGTCCCTGTGAGTAGAATCCTTCATTTATTTACTTTGCAATCACTTGTTTAATAGGTGTTTAAATTTCAGAATACCAAGCATGAACAACCACACTTTTGGAGAGATATTTGAGAGTGATGCACCTAGGAGGACAAGGCCCTCAAGAACAGCCTCTCAAGCTAGGCCATCGTATAATGAAGACCTCTTTGCATCACGTATTGGCAGTGAAAGAGATGATGGAGATGCTCACCCATCCTCTTTCCCTTGTTTTACTTTCTTGCAAGCTGCAGGTATTCTTGATGATTTCTTGCTACTGATTGAGAGGGTTGGCTTGACCTCTTATATGCAAGATGAGAGCGCACAATACGCTCTGCTCACCAAAACTTTTGTTGAGAGCTTCTCATTTTCTAACACATCCTATCATTCTACTGTCTCATTTAAGATCTATGATATGCCCTTCACCATGCCTTTGGAGAGATTTTGCAGTATTGTAGGTGTGCGTATGGCAGGGACCGTGAAGAAAATTCAAAGGCGGCCCGCTGATTTGTTGGAGCTTTACCGAGGGGTGACCAACGATGATGACCGCGTAGCGCAGCGCGGAAAGATAAGAAATATCCAACTCCCTGCTCTTAGATACTTTGCATACTACCTTGCCACTAGTGTATTGGGTAGGGAGAACACTAGTAATATCTCCAACTACCACTCAGCTTTCCTTGCTGCTGCGCTCAACAATGATACTCGGTACAATCTTGGCTCTCTTATTGCTCGTCGCCTAGCTGCTAGGGGACCTATCTATGGGGGCATCATTGCCTCGTGTGTAGTTGATGCATTAGATCTTTCTATGGCTCCTAATGATGTTATGCTAGCACCACAGAGGCTCGACCTTGTTGCCATGAAAACTCATCACTTTGTCACTGCTACCTCTGATTTGAACAATCTAGTATATAGGATGCTTTTCACTGACAGGGATGAAAGGGAGATCCTTTTGCCCCAGCCTGCTTTGTTCAGTGTTGACAGGAGACCGTGGTCACACTCCAAGGAGGAGGTGGACGACCAGCTTCGCTTGTTGGGTTTCCACGAGCAGCACCAGGAGGATGTGCACTCCTATGATTATTCCGCACATTACGGAGGGATGTACTCTGGCTCGCACCAGGACGAGGGTACCTCCTCGTCGTACCCCGGTGACACTTCATCTTGGCCATCCTGGGATTGATACCCACTTAGGCCAAAAGCCTAAGCTTGGGGGGAGGTACGCCGACACCGCACTCATCTCCATATCATGTTGCGTCGGTTCTTTGTATATTCATGTTTTCGTTCTCTTTCTAGTTTTCGTTCTTCTTTGCTTTTGCTTTCTAAAAACACAAAAAGACCAAAAATATTTTTGTTGTTTCTCTTTGGTTTGCTTCTTCTTTTTGCTTTGGTTTGCTTATTCCTTTTTGCTTTGTTTGAACTATTTGAAAAACCCAAAAAGATTTTGCTTTGCCTGTTTTTCTCTTATGGTTCTTGTTTAAAAAATCGAAAACACCAGAAATATTTGTCGTTCTTCTTTGGTTTTTGTGAGTTGGCTACAGGGTTCGGCAGTTCTCAGTGGATTATTGGTTTCATATTATTATTCAAGCCACATAAGTGAAGAGCAATAATGAGGATCAATGACAACTTGAGGCGTGGTAAGAGGCTGGTAACGAACTCTATTTGTCTTCATTTTTGTACATATACTCATTCATTGTGAGCTTGCTTAGTCCGTTCATGTAGAGTGTATGTTTTCTTTGGATACTTAGTAGTTCTTGCTTTCTTGTGATTAGCTCCAGCTCGCTAATAGTTTGTAGCATGTCTCATGAATGTTTGCTTGCATTGCTCTATTCATAAATTGGTATGACACTGTGGTATCCTCCTCTGAATGTTTCATTTGATCGACTTGGCACATGCTCACGCATGCACACGACTGTAATAATCAGTTAAGCCTTGACGAATTATTTTTCCTTGAGGATCTTGAATCATTTTCATGCCATGAGTAGTCTTGTTTTGTTGTAAGCATGATAATGACAGCTATTGCTCTCTCGTTTGTCGCTCCCTTACTATTGCTAGCCTTCATTTCCACTGAGTGCTTTACTCATGTTTCCAACTCCCTAAACCAAATATTTCCAAAGTGTCCACCATACCTACCCATTAGCATCATTTGCTACTTCCGTACATATTCAATATGCCTTGTTTTCTTTCGAATAAAATGTTTGCTTGTTATGAGAAAGTTAGTTAGTAAAGCTCTCACGAACTTGATGGCACGCTTTATTTTCTTGCACTTAATAAACCTGAACCATTGCGTCCTTCTTTGTTGCGCATATGCTTGCGCTTTATGAGTTGAAGTTAGCAGAACCATGTATCATGGGGATCGCTTTCAGCGCTTCATAGGTACTTTGTACTTAGTTGATATCATGTTCTTTTGCTTATGGATCCCGATGGTGTGAAATAAAAGTGGAACTTGTAAGATCATGGAGTTTGTATGTATGTTAGAGAAACGCCTGGGCCGCTAGCCTAAGCCATGCCTAATCATGGTGGAAACTTGCAGCATAACCATAATGAGCATTCTATGAAGCATCCTCAATAAAAATCTATGCACATAGTAAATAAAAAGATCGCTGAGATGCTCATTGTCTGCTTGCCTTGTATTTTGATTATGGGATAACACCCGTGTCATGTGCAAGGGGTACCCCGTTGGCGGTTCTCTATGATATTTATATACTTACAATGACAAGAGCTTACTTGTGACTGAAGTTGAGTAGCATGAGGATCGGTCTTCGTAAGTAAGGGGCATGAGACTTCAATTTATAACTTGTCAAGCATATCCTCTTAGTTGTGTCACTTTCACCTTAACCACATTAAAGATGCTTATGATTGGGGCAATGAGAGCTCAAAGCTAACGAGTACCATACTTTCAGCATTTGGAAGCCTTTCAAAATTATTCAAAACCTTTTTCTTCTACTCGTTGAGTCTCCACTTATTCTTTGAGCACCTTCTTGAGAGCATAGTTGTCATTCTTTATGTTTGTTTCATTACTTGATTATTCATGTTATGACTTTGATGCTTGTATCCTTGATATCTTTACTTCTAGTCATCATTTGAACTTCAGAGGTGCCTTGACATTCATAATCAAAGGCAAGCGAGATACCACCCTATCATACCTTTCTATGAGCATTGTAATGTTGCTTATGTTCGTCCTTTATGCTACTTATTATTCTTGAGTTGGAATCTCTTCATAGCTTGCAATGACTATTGAGTAAACTCAGTTGCATACTCTTTATTATGAATTGTCTAAGTAGTTGATCACATTGCTAAGATTATTTACATCATATGAAGCAAATGTGTTCGTGAAAGTTCTTTTATCACACTCAGTTTTCAACTGAATTGCTTGAGGACAAGCAATAACCTAAGCTTGGGGGGAGTTGATACGTCCAAAATGTATCTACTTTCTCGAAAACTTTTGCTATTGTTTCTCCTCTATACTTGTGTGATTTGGATGCAACTAATGCGAACTAACACTGTTTTCAGCAGAATTGCCTTGTTGTCTACTTTTTGTGCAGAAAATCAACTATCAGGAAAAATCCCGGAAAATATGCCAAAAATCCTATTTCACCCGAAGACTCTAGGAGCCAGAATACGAGACGGAGAGGAGCCCTGGGGTGGCCACACCACCTGGTGGCGCGGGCCAGGTCAGGCCGCGCCAGGGGGTGGTGTGGGCCCCCCAAGCACCCCCTCAGCCTCTCTCTTCGCCTATAAGGAGCCTTCTGACCTAAAAACTTCGGGGGGGTCGACGTTTTTCCAGAAGGAGTTCCGCTCCGCCGCCACCACCAAATTCCACGAAACAGCACAAGAAACTCCGTTCTGGCACCCTGCCGGGACGGGGAATTGGAGGAGATCATCGCCATCAGCTTCACCATCGCTTCTCCATCGACCATCCATGTTTCCCCCATCTGTGAGTGAGTAATCCCCCGCTGTAGGCTATGGGGATGGTAGGGATTGGATGAGATCGTTCATGTAATGGCATCATATTGTTAGGGCATAGTGCCTAGTATCTCTATTAGTGCTTTATGACTTTGTTGCAACTTTGTTGTGCTTAATGCTTGTCACTAGGGCCCGAGTGCCATGATTTCAGATCTGAACTTATTATTGATTCATCATGATAGTATTGTTTTGGGTCTTATCTACAAGTTGTTTACACACGTCATTGTCAGGAACCTATGGTCCCGAAGTGAAAGAAATCGGGGTAGCCAGAAGGGAAAGGCTTTGATGTGAGGATCACATGTGTTCACGGAGAGTTAATGCTTTGCTCCGGTGCTCTATTAAAAGGAGCACCTTAATTGCCAGTAGTTCCCTAGAGGCCCCGCTGCAAACGGGCTGGCAGGACAAAAGATGTTGTGCAAGTTCTCACTGCGAGCACGTATGACTATATATGGAACACATGCCTAGGATTGTCTGGTACTTGGGTGCTTTATCTTATTTATCTGCAATTGCCCTATGTTCTGATTGCTATGTGAATTGTCTTGTCCATGCAACGCCCGTCCATCCATCCCTATGCCTACCGCACTCGAATCCCACTGTTTACTGCTTTTGTTACTACTGTCTTTGTTTTGCTGCTACTGTTTCTTTACTATTCCTACTACAAAACTGTTGCAACTGATAAACTGCTGTGACCAAGATTGTTTCCAGGTGCAGCTGAATTGACAACTCAGTTGTTAAGGATGATAAGTATTCTTTGGCTCCCCTTGTGTCGAATCAATAAATTGGGTTTCACTTCCCTCGAAAATACTGCTATACACCCCCTATACTTGTGGGTCATCAACTGGTTCTCCTCCTTTGTGCTTTCATGTTTAGATCTTGTGACCTCCGTTCATGATCAAGATCATCTATTTGTGATTCTGCATGTTGTGTTTGCGGGGATCCGATGGATATTGAGATGCTATTTCAGATTGATTATTGATTCTATCATGTCTTTGTTATTTGTGATCTTGCATGATTTCCGTTGTTAGTAGCTATCTTGGCCAAGTAGATGCTAGCAACTCCAAGAGTTAGTATTTATGCTCGATAGTGGGTTCATGCCTCTGGTAATCTAGGGAAGTGACATAAATCTCTAAGGTACTAGATGTGCTATTGCTACTAAGGAGAAAACAACAATCCTTTGTTCATAGAACAATCGTATTGTTTACTTTACACGCAGTTCGTAAAGCAATAATCTGTTGCTTGCAACTTAATACTGGAGGGCGTTCGGATGATAACCTAAAGGTGGATTAGTAGTCATAGATGAAGTTGGATGGCGATCTATGTATAATGTTGTAATGCCCAATCAAGTCTCAAAGGAGTCAAGATGATTAGTATATGCATGTATTGCTTTCTCGATGTTTGTCAATTGCCCCGCTGTAATTTGTTCACCCAGCATGTTATCTATATTAAGGAGATCCACCTCTAGTGAACTATGGATTCCAGTCCTTTTCTTTACATTCAAACTACAATCTTTAACTGTTTTGTGTTTACTTTCTGCAAACTTTTACTTCTTTCCATTTGATACGTTTAATCCTTTGTTTTCCGCAAAACACGGTGATATTGACAACCTCATCGCAAGTTGGGGACAAAGTTCTGTGGTTGTGTTGTGTAGGTCTCCACGTTGCTACTAGCACCGGTAGTGCGCCCTGCCAAAGCTTAGCTAGTAACACCTTTGGGGTGTTTCCTTGCTCCTACTGGTTCGATTAAACCTTGGTTTCATAATTGAGGGAAACTTGTTGCTGTGCTCATCATACCTTCCTCTTGGGGTTCCCAACGAGCTCTACATCAACACCGCCATCATGCATTTTTCTGGGCGCCGTGCATTGAACCATCTTTCCCTTTAATTGTTTGAACAGGTTGTTGATGTTGGGTAGAGGGTACTTGTTCTTGATTGTCACTTCATTCAATGACTGGTAGTACACGACTAGTCTCTTGGTTTTATCCTTCTTCTCCACAAATAAGACAGGCACTCCCCAAGACGACGCACTTGGTTTAATGAAGCCTTTGTCCAATTGCTCTCTAAGTTGTTTCTTAAGTTCCTTCAACTCATCAACATCCATCTTCTACGGTCTCTTTTCTATCGGTCCAGTACCAGACATCAAGTCAATGAGAAACTCGATGTCTCGGTCAGGAGGCATCCCTGGCAATTCTTCCGGAAATACATCTGGATACTCCTTCACAATTGGCACATCCTCCAAGCTAACCACCTTAAGAGAGTTCACCATATTTCCTTTGAGTGCAAAGGCCGATTTAAAGAGGATTCTCTTCTTATCCGGAGTTGTGAGTACGATAGTCCTTTTGGCACAATCTATGACTCCCTCAAAATTATGTCTAAGCCTTGTGACTCCAGAACGACTAGACTTGTGGGAAAGATGTGTGCCCCAATCCTTAGTTCTAACCCACGGCATCCAGAGTTTGCCACTATTTCTCCTCTAGGAGAACTTACCCTTAGGGGAGTACTAATAGTCTCCGTAGGTATCTTGCCTCTATCCACAAATACCCTTGATATGAATGAATGCGATGCACCAATATCAAAAAGAACAACTGCGGGGGTGGAGTTAAGCTTGAACTTACCAATCACGGAGTCAGGTGCCTCACGAGCATCCTCCACAGAGACATGGTTCACTGTGGCTTTGACGAATGGATTCAGCTTCTTCCCATTTCCATTACCATTACCATGGTTGTGTCCATTGTCGTTCACATTACCATTCCCATTCTTCATCTTTTCGGGGCAAGTAGTTGCATAATGCCCTGTCCTGTTACACTTGAAGCATGTCACTTCACTCGGATCCTTCCCATTGCCATTTCCATTGTGGTGTTTATGGCCATTGTGGTTATGTCGTCCATGACGATGACCATTGTGGTTGTGGCCGTTGTGGTTGTGGGGTGGTGGTGACGAAGTGCGGTGCTTCTGATATGGGGCTGAGTGCTTGTGTGAGGTGGACTTTCTCTTGTGGTTCTCTATACTCCTTTGCTTTGCTTCAACCACAACTGCCCTGTCCAGAAGTTCCTGATAGTTATCAAACTTCAGAGCCACGAGCTGAATGGATATCTCATCATTAAGTCCCCTTAGGAACTCTTCCTGCCTCTTGGCATCAGTGGAAACATCATCAGGTGCATAACGTGCCAGCTTGCTGAAAAGGTCCCCATACTCGGAGACAGAGCGGTGTAGTTGCTTCAAGTTGCGGAACTCACGTCTCTTTAGTGACATGACACCAGCAGCTACGAGGTGAGTACGAAAGGCCACATCAAATTGGTTCCAGGTGATAGCTTCAATATCAGGGTCGGTGACTTGGTAATTGTCCCACCACTCAGCAGCTGGTCCCTCAAGTTGGTGCGTGGCAAAGCGCACCCTGTCAGCTCCAACAACTTGGACGGTATCTAACTTCTTGTTGGTGGTGTGGAGCCAGTCATCTGCCACAATTGTCTTAGAACTACTTGATAAAATAGGAGGGTTCAACCTCAAGAACCGAGTCAGGCGATCCTGTTGGGCGGTGGAGGTGGTGGAGGCGGCAGGTTGTTGTTGTTGTTTTGCATGTTTTGAGTGAGGAGTTGGATCAGCTGATTCTAGGAGTTCAGAAGTTGTGCCATCTCTGGGGGCATGTTGTTGTTCCCACGTCTCGCCATCTGTGGGGTTTGGGAAACAAGTTAAGAAATAGATAGAAAGCCTAAGGAATAAACTCCTACCCTTATGTAAACACGAGAAAAGCACATGAGAAACATAGGCACACATAGCACATAGTTTAACACAACTCAACCAAGTTTAATTAAACCAATGTAGTTTTGGTACTTATTACAATGCGAACAATGTTTGACTATAGAAATAAGGGTGGTCCAACTATCTACTCTACTCATCATCCACTTCCTCATCCTCAATAGTGAAGCCTTCCTTCTCCAGCATTGACTTGTATAATACCATGTCCTTCGTCGTGGCTTCAAGCTTCTCCTGAAGTTCCTTCACCTCATGCGGCTCCGGTGTAGCAGCTTCGAGCCTCTCTTGAAGTTCCTTCACCTCTTGCAGCTCCTGGGTAGCAGCTTCGAGCTTCTCTTGAAGTTTATTCTTCTCCTTCTATAGCTCCTTGATCAAGCTTGACCCCATAGTCATGGGTGTGATCTTCTCCTCCAAGCTCCTCTTGGCTGCTCGCAGGTCCTTCAACATGGTGGCAAAGTTTTTGAACTCCATCTCGATTTTTGCGAGTACAAGACTTTGTTCCCTAATCCTCTTGTTCTTACCCTGCACCCTCTTCTCTTGATTAGCGAACTTCTTGTCTTGGGCGGTGAGCTTCCCTCCTAGGGACTTGATCTTTTCTTCCAGCTCTTCGATCTTCTCGTCCTTCTCCTTGACTAGGGCGCATAGCTCGTCATTCCTCATGATCTCAAAGCAGCTCCCCTCCTCAAGATCGTTGATGTGGCACTCCAAGTCTTGGTATTGGATCCTTCGACGCTTGCATGTCGCCCTTTCCTCCGGGGTTAACTCGATTGGAACTCCCTTCTCATCATGTCTTCCGAAGAGTTTGATGTAGTGGCCTTCAACCTCTTCGTGGTGGCGTCCACAAAGGCGTCCAATGAGCTCCTACATGTTGGTGCTAAGTCCTTTCTCCTTGGAGTCGCTAGTGACGTTGAGTACAATGGCCTCCGTCTTGGGTTCAGACTCGCTGCGCCCCGGTTGGTTGACTTCAATCGCCCAGCATCCTTCCTTGTGCATCTTCCTCAACTCGCTTCCCTTGTTTGACGGCATGGGCAACTCCAACTTCTTTATGATGTCTAGAAGGCATTCCCCAAAGCGCAGGTACTTGATGTCTTCGGCGGTGTCATAGTAGAATGTCGTCATCTTTAAGTTAGGAGAATGAAAATTAGGCACAAAGTGATAAGGAAGAGAATTACTAGAAGAGCATAAATAACTTAGAGAATATAGAAAGCAAAAACACACAATGGTAAAGATGGTTTCCAATCCTAGGGGTCACGTCCTATAGGAAACTTTGTGCTCTGATACCATCTGTTGTGACCTCGGATCGTTAAGGATCCTAAGTCCCTATGATTAACATGCTAGTCCCTGGATCAATAGCTAGCACTTCACAGTCGATGAATATCATGTAAAACACAAGTCATTATTACACGAATAATCCAGAGTATAATTATTACAACTTGAATAGCTTATAGCTAGCTCAATTAAAATAGTAAAAACTAAGTAAATCTTGAGTCCATCAACGCCCACTACAAGAAATCTGGTGACTAGTGACCTTTTCTTAACGACCATGGATTTTTTGGTCATAGATCTATGACCATTCTGAACCAGTTGGTCGTAGGGAATTTGGGAGGATCCAAACCTTAAAAAATATCGACCAAATTTGTCAAAAGGTCATAGTGTCCTAACACAAAAAGGTCATAGACGGATATGATTGATTTGGAGCCTTTTATTTGGTAGACTACGACCAATTTAAATGGTCGTTATGGTTAATTTTTGAGAAAAAAATTTACAGAATTGCCAACTCAGCAATATCACCTTCATGTCATGTCCATGTGTCATTTTTTAGTCTACGTGGCATCGGGGACCACTGTGGTGCTGGCGTGTCGAAATTATTTCAAAAAGGAAGCGTTGGGGGAGTTTGAACTCAAGACCT
This sequence comes from Avena eriantha, assembly GCA_910589775.1. Lineage (NCBI taxonomy): Eukaryota > Viridiplantae > Streptophyta > Magnoliopsida > Poales > Poaceae > Avena > Avena eriantha. Next base: position 130,629,280 of record OU342741.1, read on the forward strand.
CGCCGACTCCCACGTCCGTCCTAACCACTACACCAATCGCCTACTTCATATCAGTAAGGGAGCTCGGCCCTTTTAACCATTACTTCGGAGCCCACCAGGTATATATTAATGCAAAAAATAGGTGGAGGAGGGAACCGAACAACCCGAACACAACGACTTTGTTGTTGATGACTCGCGCGTCGCGCTATTTAGTCAACAAAAATGGTTGTTGGGGCTAGGCCTCAAGCGACCTAGGCCGTGTCCTACTCAGCTGGCTAGGGAAATAGCCCATTAGACCGTTAGCATGTCTATTTTTTTTTGGAAATTATAGGTTTTTTACAAGACTTTATTTTTTTCGTAAGTTTAAAAATGTAATTTCTCTATAATTTTTGTATATCACGTCAGATTGAGGTGATATAAAAATCAATTTGGTTCATCTTTAGGGGGTGAAGCTAAAAATGATTTTTGCAAAAAATCATGAGCATTAGATAATGTACCTGTAGTTCAAACCGGACCCACTTCCTACCGATTCGGTAGCAATATGTCTTTTTCGTCAGGGGTAGATGGAAAGATTTTAGATACCCCAGTTGGGACATTGTTCATGTAAGGTGGGTCTATTATTTTTGAAAAATAGGGTGGTACCATTTTGAAACTATTATTTGGTGGTTGCTTCACAAAACGCCCCGATTTTGGCACTCGGAAAATATAAAATGCTTTTTCCGTACGACAAAATGGAAAACTTCCTTCTACAATATTGTGCTCCATCACAAAACGCACACGGGTGCACAATATGGGCACATTATCATAAACTATGCCGTGATTCTAGCCATAACATTGGTCGTTTAGCCTAAAAGTCATGAAACCTCGAACATGATAGGTCATTTCTGTGAAGGTGTTTTCGAGAAACTTGCAATGTACCAAGTTTGGTATTTTTCCTTGAAACGATGTCCAATAATACGATGCCACGCGAATGATTTACATTGTTCGGACCATTTTTGAATTTCTTATGCCTGTTTCAAAATTTTCTCATTTCAAACTATGCTTAGAAGGGCGGCCATGAAGATAGGGGATGAGTCCCGCTAAACTTGCATTGGACCTCTGAAGAAACATCATATTGCGAGTCTAAAAATGATTTTTGCAAAAAATCACGAGCATTAGATAATGTACCTGTAGTTCAAACCGGACCCACTTCCTACCGATTCGGCAGGAATTTGTCTTTTTCACCAGGGGTGAACGGAAAGCTTTCTGATACCTCGCTTGGGAAATTATCCATTTGAGGTGGTCTAGTATTTTTGAAAAATAGGGTTGTACCATTTTGAATTAGAACTTTGGTGGTTGCTTCACAAAACGCCATGTTTTTTGCATTCAGAAAATGGAAAATGCATTTTCTGCGCGACGAAAAGGAAAACTTCCTCTTGTGACATTGTTGGCCATCCCGAGATGCACATGCGTGCACAATATGGGCACCTTATAACAAACTATGCCACGATTCTGGCCATAACATTGGTCGTTTGACCTGAAAGCCATGAAACCTCGAACAAGATAGGTCATTTCTGTGAAGGTTTTTTCGAGATGCAATCAATATAGAAACTTTGCTATTTTTCCTTGCAACTATGTCACCTAACATGACGACAAGTGAAGGATTTACCTAGTTTGAACTGTTTTTGAATTTCTTCTGCCCGTTTCAAAATTTTCTTGTTTCAAACTATGCTCAGAAGGGCGGCCATGAAGATAGGGGATGAGTCTCTCTAAACTTGCATTGGACCTCTGAAGAAACATCATATTGTGACTCTAAAAATGATTTTTGCAAAAAATCACGAGCATTAGATAATATACCTGTAGTTCATACCGGACCCACTTCCGCCAATTTGGCAGGAATTTGTCTTTTTCACCAGGGGTGTACGGAAAGGTTTCGGATACCTCACTTGGGACATTATCCATTTGAGGTGGTATAGTATTTTTGAAAAATAGGGTTGTACCATTTTGAATTAGAACTTTCATGGTTGCTTCACAAAACGCCCTATTTTTTGCATTCAGAAAATGGAAAATGAATTTTCTGCGCGACGAAAAGGAAAACTTCCTCCTGCGACATTGTTTTGCCATCCCGAGATGCACATGCGTGCACAATATGGGCACCTTATAACAAACTATGCCGTGATTCTGGCCATAACATTGGTCGTTTGACCTGAAAGCCATGAAACCTCGAACAAGATAGGTCATTTATGTGAAGGTTTTTTCGAGATGTAATAAATATAGCAGCTTTGCTATTTTTCCTTGCAACTATGTCACCTAATATAACACCACGCAAAGGATTTACCTAGTTTGAACTGTTTTTGAATTTCTTATGCCCGTTTCAAAATTTTCTCGTTTCAAACTATGCTCAGAAGGGCGGCCATGAAGATAGGGGATGAGCCTCACTAAACTTGCATTGAATCTTTGAAGAAACATCATAATGTGAGTCTAAAAATGATTTTTTTCAAAAAATCATGAGCATTAGATAATGTACATGTAGTTCAAACCGGACCCATTTCCTCCGATTCGGCAGGAATTTGTCTTTTTCACCAGGGGTGGACGGAAAGGTTTCGGATACCCCACTTGGGACATTATCCATGTGAGGTGGTCCAGTATTTTTGAAAAATAGGGTTGTACCATTTTGAATTAAAACTTTGGTGGTTGCTTCACAAAATTCCCCAAAATGCCTTTTCTTGTGCCTTCCAATCAGAAGACATAATTTGCCTTCCCACGGATCACCCCAATAAGAAGATCTCAGCTGTTGATGTGACCACCATCCGACGGCCAAAATTTCATCTCCTGTCTCCACGCCCCCACCAGGCCACGACACATTTTGGACATGAAATGACGAAAAGGTCCTAGAGTTCTCAAACTTAACACCAAAGTGATTTAGGGTAGTTTCGTAAAAGCATCCACCCATCCAGATATCGAGAGAGATCCTAACCCTAACCCTTCACGCCCCGCTCGTGTCTTCTCTCCCCCACCTCGAACCCACCAGATCGTGATCCACCGCCGCCGCCACCTCAAACCCATCAGATCGTGATCCACCACCGCCGCCACCTCGAACCCATCCAGATCCCATTCGACCGCCGCCACATCTGCCCATCTCCCTCCCATGTCCTCTCACTAGTGTCCCCCTCTTCATTCCCGGCGTCCTCAAGCCATTCTCGGCGTCCATCCGTGCTACCAGGCGTCCTGTACCTCGACTCAGTATTCATCATCCCCTGCTGTGCGCCGGCGACCCGCCTCTATCGTGGCCCCCAGCTCCAATCCCATCCATCTACCTCCTTAGGTCGATAGCAACCATGGGGCTGCCACCACGCCTTCGACCCTGATGACGAGGACGACGACATGTTCCTCACCCTGGACCTTGACTAGTTCGAGGAGGCCCTGATGAGGACGACAAGGAGGGGTCGCCGTGGGAGGGCACGCTGGTCGGGTGGTGTCCCGGCGCGATGCGGTGGCGCAGCATGTGGAGAACGCTGATGACCCACAAGCATAGGGGGTGTATTGTAGTATTTTCGATAAGTAAGATTGTCGAACCCAACAAGGAGCAGAAGGTGCTGGCTAGTGGTAAGGATCAGGAATTCTCTACAAATACTTAGCAAACGGATTTTTAGGGGTTTTCGATAAAGCAAGTAAACAAAGTATGAGTAAATAAAAGATAGTAAGAATGAATGCAGCAAGTGGCCCAATCCTTTATGCAGCAAAGGACAATCCGGTTGTATTTCTATAGATGACCAAACGTTCTCGAGGACACATGGGAAGACTGTCAAGTGCTTTCGCTTCATATAGTCGATTAATCTTCTCTAGCTTGCTAAGTGTTGTGTGGGTGAACCTGTGCTAATGTACCGCCCCATCCAAGACTAAATACATACTTGTGATTATACCCCTTGCAAACATCCATAAGTACAAGAAAGTAATTAAGGTAGAAACCTAACCACAACTTTAAACTCTAAGACCCTTACGTCCCTTGTGCAATGGTTTCCTAACGAGAGTTCATGTTTCTATCACTCCGGCAACCCCTACGATTAGTAGCCAAATACACAATGCATTCCCCTAGGCCCATATATGTGAAGTGTCATGTAGTCGACGTTCACATGACACCACTAGAAGAAGTACACCACAACTTAAGTAATAATCTATTGAATCTTTCTCAGCGCAACTCCACTACTAAGAACAAGACTTCTACCATGTCCTCAAGAACAAAACGAACTACTCACAAGACATCATATGGATCATGATCAGAGATGGAATAATGATGTATAACAATCTGAACATAAACAATAATTCAATGGTTCACTCAATAGCATCAACTACAAAGACTAATCAACACCGAGAAAGTTTCCCCTATGAACTATAGCAAGATTCAACCAATTGTTACAGCAATATGGAAATGGTGATGAGGGTGATGATGCTGATGATGGTGGTGATGATGATGATCCCGATAAAGTCCAGCTTGACGGTGGTGTTGATGGCGACGATCTCCCCTCTCCAGGAAGGAATTCCCCCGGCAGAAATCTGTCTGCCGGAGAGATTTTTCTCTCTCGGTGTTTTCCGCCCCGCACAGGCGGCAGAATCTTTCTGTGGTCGCTCCCTGAGTCTTAGGGTTTCGTGGGGATGATAAACGCCATAGGAGAGAGGCTGGAGTGGGCCAGGGAGGCCACAACACACCCAGGCGCAGCCTAGGCCTGCCCAAGCCATGGTGTGGTGTGGCCTACCTGTGGCCCACCTCCACTCCATCTTCTGGCATCCTGAGTCTTCTGGAAAAATAGAATTTTCCATATATTTTCCCGGATTTTTTGATCTTTGCGAATCTTGCCTCCAAACAGCACCTTTTCCATCAGAATCCTGACTGTTAGGGTCCATGCTCCAAAAGTCATCAACCATGCAAAAATAGATAAAATAACATAAGTATCACCTCTCAATACGAAATATATCAATGAATAATAGTGAATTAAGACATAGAATAGTGATGCAAAATGGACGTATCAACTCCCCCCAAGCTTAGACTTCGCTTATCCCCAAGCGAAACTGAGCTCAATAAACATGACCTCGGGTTTATGGAGCGAAGAGTCGATAAAAGAATACGGACAAGAAGCATCACATTCATCAAATACATAGATCATAATAGAAGACAACTCACTATTATATAACTCAACTTGCCATGAGTAAAGGAAACACAATAAAGATAGATAAAGTGAATCATAATTGGTAATGGCAAACTTAGCTCTTGGTCGAAGAATAGTTGATATTTTGCTGGAGTTCACAAATAGCTGGTTTTTCAATGAAAGCTTTCAAAGTAGTAAACATCAAGATAAGAGCAATGTGCAAAACAAGGAACAAACAAACATGAATGCATAAATCATCATATGAATGAATGAAACACATCAACTCAAAGGATTTGCTGAGATAGAAGGGAGTAGGTTTACTGACTCAACTATAAAGTAAAAGAAAGGCCCTTCAAAGAGGGAAGCATGGATTGCAAGTCTCATAAAGAGATCCCAAAAATTATGATACTTACTAGCTTTCAGCTCTCATTGCCCCTATCATAGGCATCTTTAGGTGATTAAGGTTAAAGTGAGGTCCAATCTGAGTTATATGCTTGACAGACTATAAACTGAAAATCCCAAGTCCCTTGAGTACGAGGGCCGCTCCTCATGCTACTCAACTTTAGTTACTGGTAAGTTCTTGTCATCGTAAATATGTGCGTATCATTGAGAACCGCCAACGGGGTACCCCTTGCCCGATGATACGGAAGAATCCCCATATCAAAATGACAAGGCAAGCAGACAATGAGTATCTCAGCAATCTTCTTATTTACCATGGGAAAATGGTGCTTTTTTCTCTCTTTCCTCTTTTCATAGTATCTCTTTTTTTTCTTTTCTTTTTTTCAATAGCTATCTCTCTCTTTTTTTATAAGAAGAATGCTTCATAGATATCATTATGGTTACGCTTCAGGTTTCCACCATGTCAGCATGGATTAGACCAGCGGCCCAGGCGTTTCTCTAACACACATACATAACTCCATGGACTTACAAGCTCCCCTTTTATTTCACACCGACGACATCCGCAAACAAAAGAGCAAGGTATCAACTGGGTATATATTTACAAGTGTTGAAAGCGTTCCTCGTGACAGCACGGTTCTACTAATCCCCAACCTTTAGTTTGCAAGCATATAACTTTCATGGAGAGTTCACAATGGTTCAGGTTTATTAAGTGCGTAAAATAAAGTGTGCCATCAAGTTCGTGAGAGCTTTAATCAATAATTTTTCACATAACAAGTTTAATTTGGGAGGTAGACAAAACAATAATTTACTTGGAATAGCAATAATGCTACTAGGTAGGTATGGTTGACACAAATGGCAAAGGTTTTGGTTGAAAGGAGGTGGATGCACGAGAAGAATACCTTCTCAGTACAGGTTTTTGGCTAGCAAGGCTGGGTAGCAAGTACAAGAGTTGAAGGAAACAACCAAACATACAAATGATAAAAACAAACATGCAATCTTCCTTGGAAGCACAAAATATTTTAACCAGAGAATACTAGACTTATGAGCAAATCAAGAAAGAAAGATGATGAATTTTTTTTCTCTAGAGTACTTCTATGTTTTTCTTTTCAACTCTCAAAAAGGTGTTGCTACTGACCGAGCCAGGTTTGCCAAAACCAACTAGATTAACTCAATGATCCCAAAGTGATACCAATACTAACAACAAGATAAATCATATAACCATGAATTGAAAAATAACATAAGGTATGCAAAAGAGTGAATGATAGAACTTCTCATTAATACTCCATAACGGCAACTCACACCAAGGGATACAAATCTAACGAGAGAGGGGACACTTCCATAATGCAAACCATACTACAAAATAACTCCTCTATTCATGATATGACTCTACTAATAAGGTGAAAAGATAGAAGATAGTGATATGATACCGCGACACTCCCCCAAGCTTGGAACAAACCAAGGGGATGCCAAACCTGATGACGAATTACTCCTTCGGTGGTGGTGGTACCCTCTCGATGAGCTCTCTGATAAGTTTCCGCAAGTCCTCAACTTCGAAGGTGAGATTACGAATAAGCTCCATGTTTTGCTCAATGTGGCTCATGATCATGTTGTGTTGAGAGTCCCATCTCTTGCTATTCTTTCCCCACTCTTCCTCCTTGAAGTCTTCTTTTCCTGCATGGTTATGGGTAAAGGTGTGGAAGGTACTCTTGGTGTTCGGAGAAGGAGTCCTTGGTGCCAAGCAGTGACGCGGGAGCTTCCCTCCAATTGACATCCGTGCCGTCCTTCTGATCCTGGCAGGGTTCGCCACCACTCCAATGCTTGCAATGGTAGTGCCGGTGTGCTTTGCCTCCTCTTCACCTTCACTCTTGATCTCCTTCTCCTTCCCGGGGTCTTGGAGGTCTTCCTCCATAGGTTCCTTCCCTTTATCCTTGGCAGACACCATTGTGCTTCTAAACCTTCAAAGAGTATGTCCTAGCAGAAACAGATTGAAACAAAAACACGACGAAAACACGATATACGAACCTCGGGGGATCCGGGGGGATATATATTACGAAGTTTCACATCAAAAGGAAGGTACTGGGAGAAAACGAGTCGGAGGCGGAGTCCGGAGTGGCCTCACCACCTGGTGGCGCAGCCAGGGGTGGGCCCGCGCAATGGGGTGGTGTGGGCCACCCTGGCTCCGTTTCCGTCTCTTTTTCGCTTCGTAGCTCTTATTGAGTGAAAACTGCAAAAATATAGTTGGATTGTATTTTCGCGGAACTTTTCTTACCAGAACTGTTACCTAGTTGGAAACGGACTCTGCAGGTCTCTGAATTTGGTATCTAATGGATCCTTCCGGAGTCATCTCTTGAATAACATCAATATCTTCATCTTCATATACTTATTACTTGAGTCATAAAACCTTTCTCTTTCTTATTACACCATTATCTCCACTTCCTGGAAATTTCTTTCACACAAAACTTCACACAGTTCTTATTAGCAACATTAGTATAAGTGAAGTGATAAAACCTTTTGAGTCCAACTTCAACTGAAAACCATCAAAACAAAAGCTACTGTAGCAACTCCTTCCGAAAACCCAAAAATAATTCAAAAAGGAAATTGAATAAAGAAGCAAATGCAAGGTTGGCAAAATCTGTCAAAACAGACCAGCAGGTAAAGATCAATTTTTTCGAAAATCTTCTGTTGCTCAAATCAAAAAGTGCAAAACTAACGAAAGTTATATAACTACCTGGGGCAGAAGCACAAAACATTACAGCTCAATCCAACAGACAGAGATCTCTCACGAATTTTTACGGTGAAGCACAAAAATCTGTTTCGGGACAGCAACTTCCCCAAATATTACTTCTCTCTCATTAGAGGTTGATCTTGACACAAAAACCAAACAAAACAGATAAGCAGAGGTTATTACCGAAGTAATAACTTCTAAGACTCAAAGAAACAAAAACAAACAGAAAGAAAAAACAAATTGGGTTGTCTCCCATAAAGCTCTTTCTTTATGGCCATTAAGATGGACATGATAATTTTGAAGAAGCTCTCATAGGGATATGAATTGAAGTGAAAGAGAGCATTAAGAAGCATAAACACACTTCCTATGCAAGGGGATTTTGTAAACAAACAAGTTATTGAAACCACATGCAACTTGCATTAGACAGCAAAAGATGTGCAACATAAAAACTTTCAGCATAAAACGAGGAAACTTGATATTATTGAGATAAATAAAACACTTTTCCCTCTCTCATAGTAGCTTTCAGTATCATGTATAAACTTAACAATATATCTATCACAAGGACCATCATAGCAATGATCACTTATTCTAACAGAAAACACAGGGATACTAGCTCTCATAACACTACTTTGTGAAACAATATTAGAGGTATCCTTACAAAGTATAGGGTGTCCCTCTCTTTCATACTTAGTGACAAAGTCTTTCACATTTTCTATTATAGGTTCATCAACCATTTTTTTATCAGGTTCAACAGCTTTGTTCGTACTTTCATCTACCATACTAGCCATCATAGAATGTTCCTTTACCTTAACTGGGAAAGGCATTTTCTTAATATAAGGTTCAGGTAAAACATGATTAGCAGTATAAACTTCAGTATTTCTTGAAGGAATACTCTTAGAAACATCTTTATAAGGTTCATGATACTTATTCCACTTCTTTTTAGGCACTTCAATGTAGGAAGCAAAAGCCTTAAAATAAGAAGCAATAGCTTGAGAGTCTAGACCATAAGAATTTTTAATATTTTGAAAGTCATCAGTTCCCATAAAAGATTTAATGCATTCATAATCATAATTTATACCTGACTTTCTACCTTGATCATTCTCCCAATCTTCAGCATTGTCTTGAATACGGTCCAGAAGATCCCATTTAACTTCTTCTTCCATGCGAGTGAATGATCCAGCACAAGAAGCATCCAATAAATCCTTGTCATGAAGAGAAAGCCTTGCATAAAAGTTATTGATAATAATATTGTTGGGGAGCTCATGAATGGGACATTTGAGCATTAGTAACTTCAATGTCCCCAAAGCTTGGGCTGTACTCTCTCCATCAAGAGGCCAAAAGTTGAATATTTGATTCCGGTCTTTATGAATCTCACTAGGAGGATAAAACTTTGAATAAAAGAGAGACACCATTTCCTCCCATTCTAGAGCTTGACCATTCCTCAGCAGCTTATACCATTCCTCAGCTCTTCCTTTCAGTGATAATGAGAATAACTTCTCCTTAACTTGATCTATAGTAATACCTGCACACTTGACCAACCCGCATAATTCGTGTATAAAGAGTAAATGATCACCGGGATGGTAGTTCCATCCCCAACATAGTAGTTATCCATAACACGATCAATAATTCTTGTAGGTATTTTGAAAACATCTTTCTCAGAAGGTGGTGGCTTATCTACTACCTTAGCAGTGGTAGTAGAGTTACCAAATAAGAAACTCAGCGAATTATCCATAACGAAAATAAAGCAACTAGCAGAAGTAAACAATACTCACATTAGAAGTTTCCTTTACCAGTTCCACTCTCCAATAGAGCTTCACTCCCCGACAACGGCGCCAGAAAATAGTCGTGATGACCCACAAGTATAGGGGGTGTATCACAGTATTTTCGATAAGTAAGAGTGTCGAACCCAACGAGGAGCAGAAGGTGCTGGCTAGTGGTAAGGATCAGGAATTCTCTGCAAATACTTAGCAAACGGATTTTTAGGGGTTTTTGATAAAGCAAGTAAACAAAGTACGAGTAAATAAAAGATAGTAAGAATTAATGCAGCAAGTGGCCCAATCCTTTATGTAGCAAAGGACAAGCCAGTTGTATTTCTATAGATGACCAAACATTCTCGAGGACACATGGGAAGACTGTCAAGTGCTTTCGCTTCATATAGTCGATTAATCTTCTCTAGCTTGCTAAGTGTTGTGTGGGTGAACCTGTGCTAATGTACCGCCCCATCCAAGACTAAATACATACTTGTGATTATACCCCTTGAAAACATCTGTAAGTACAAGAATGTAATTAAGGTAGAAACCTAACCATAGCTTTAAACTCTAAGACCCTTACGTCCCTTGTGCAATGGTTTCCTAACTAGGGTTCAGGTTTCTGTCACTCCGGCAACCCCTACGATTAGTAGCCAAATACACAATGCATTCCCCTAGGCCCATATAGGTGAAGTTTCATGTAGTCGACGTTCACATGACACCACTAGAAGAAGTACACCACAACTTAAGTAACAATCTATTGAATCTTTCTCAACGCAACTCCACTACTAACAACAAGACTTCTCCCATGTCCTCAAGAACAAAATGAACTACTCTCAAGACAGCATATGGATCATGATCAGAGACGGAATAATGATGTATAACAATCTGAACATAAACAATAATTCAATGGTTCACTCAATAGCATCAACTACAAAGACTAATCAACACCGGGAAAGTTTCCCCTATGAACTATAGCAAGATTCAACCAATTGTTACAGCAATATGGAGATGGTGATGAGGGTACTGATGGTGATGATGGTGGTGATGATGATGATCCTGATGAAGTCCAGCTTGACGGTGGTGTTGATGGCGACGATCTCCCCTCTCCGGGAAGGAATTCCCTCGGCAGAAATCTGTCTCCGGAGAGATTTTTCTCTCTCGGTGTTTTCCGTCCCGTAGAGGCGGCGGAATCTTTCTGTGGTTGCTCCCTGAGTCTTAGGGTTTCGTGTGGATGATATACGCTAGAGGAGAGAGGCTGGAGTGGGCCAGTGCGGCCACACCACACCCAGGCGCGGCCTAGGCCTGCCCGCGCCATGGGGTGGTGTGGGCCCCCTGTGGCCCACCTCCACTCCATCTTCTGGCATCCTGAGTCTTTTGGAAAAAAAGAATTTTCCATATATTTTCCTAGATTTTCTGATCTCCGCGAATTTTGCCTCCAAACAACACCTTTTCCATCAGAATCCTGACTGCAGCGGTCTATGCTCCAAAAGTCATCAACCATGCAAAAATAGATGAAATAACATAAGTATCACCTCTCAATACGAAATATATCAATGAATAATAGTGAATTAATACATAGAATAGTGATGCAAAATGGACGTATCAAACGCCACTAGGCTCTAGTGTTTGGGCCTCCACGACCTCTCCAAGATTTGTGAGCGAAGGTGCTCGATCTGTCGCTACCGGAGGAGAATGTGCTGCTCAAGACCTCCTCCTAGTAAGGTGAGCCACGCCCATGCCATAGTATTCCTGCCTTGCATTGTAGCTTCAACGCAACTGTGATTGTGTTTTCACTCATTCAAAGTACACAGGAACATTTGATTCAATTACAATTCTTAGAGCTAAGGTAAAATCATGCAATGTGTATTTTTATAGTGTTAGCTCTTAATTTCCCTTGAGTTTAAATCTGTACTTGATGCAATGCAATGATATTTGGGGCCCTGGTTATCCTACAGACAGTAATTAGCTAGTATTTAGTCACGAACAAAGATGAACTATCGTTAAAAAAGAATAGATAGTAATTAGTAGTGCATAGTAATTAGCTGGAGTATTGAAACATGTACATTACCTTGTTGAACATATCAGCTATTCCCCTCCTGAAATTTTCTTCATGCATTGGTACTTAGCTAGCAGTACTGTGATTCATTGAACTGCTACTGCTAGTGAGGGTTATTTCCCCATCTGATTGTCAGTATGTTGGCAGGAAAAATTAAATTCTTCCTACTGGTGGAACTGATTTTGATCTTAACCTTTGCTGCAGAGATCACCGTGGTGAAGGTGGAGCTTGATAACCCCAAGGCAGTGGTGGTGTTACAATTTGTGCAGCTTCTTCGTCTGATCCATCGGTCTGTCGTTGTCGTTGTTTGGGATTGGACCTATGAAGAAGTCCATGATTAAACAGGGGAAAACTATAGCATCTACTTTCTGAGAAATGAGTTCTACATTCTTAGACATATTCTTCTTAGTAGTTTTCTTATTCTTAGTAGTTCTACATGTTGAGACCATCCTGAATTTTAGCTCTAGAGTTAATTTTGTGGTTCTCTCGCTGCTGGCACCAAGCACCCCATACTACCTTTCAATTGCTATGCTTCGCTGATATGCTTCTACAATAGGCTATTATCAGATTAGTTCTTGCTAGAAATTTGGAATGTTGTATTGATGATGAATTTTGGTAGAATTGCAATTTAAACAATTTGCTCCTGTCACTATCATACAATACTGTCAGTGTGATTTATCAAATGTTTTGTTGTTCTATGGCCACTTATATGCGAGTATAATTTTTTGTTTCTATGCAACTACTGTTATGATTCCTCGTTTTATCTCTATTATAATTTTCTAGGTTGCTGCCCATCTGGCCGTTTCAGCCTTCATTTCATTTGCGTGTGTCAGCAGGAACATGAGGACAATCTACTCAAGGGAGTTACTCATCTCGATCGACAAGTCCTAGCGCTGCAAGCACGTGCCCAAAAACGTTGATGTGTCGCTGCTCAAGTACCGTTGTGGTTTGCCTCCCTTGTTAATCTATAACTCCATGTTTTTTATGTCTGTGGTTTTTGTGTGGTGACAGTCTTTGACTTCGTATTTTGTGTGGTGACAGTCTTTGACTTCGTCTTTTGTGGAACAACGAGCTGAACGAAGCAGCATTGGCCACGTTCAACAAGGGTTAGTACGCGACACCCCTGGGAAGGTCCGATCGGTCGGGGGGATACTTGCGCAGTGTGAGCGAGCGTGGGACGAAGGTGGGATACTCGGTCCACTGGGTTGAGCGACCACGAAGGTGACTTGCCTGATCGTGTGCTGTTAACACTTTGTAAGCATGTGTTCTTCTCCGGGCAGTTTTTATTGGGATTCTTACCTTCCTTTTAGTGCTGGAAGTGTGTGAAAGATTGTCGATCAATTGTTTGCTGGCGAAATGATATTTGTTGTTTACTCATGAGCTTGTTTCTTTGTGGCTCGAAAAAGAAGTACTACATCATGCTCGTAAATACTGCATGCCCTGAAATAAACAGCACTGCATCTAATTTTAAACCTCCTAATTTTGTAGATACATATTGGTATTATTTAGAGTGGTCTGCGACATATTCAATTAAACTCTGTAGTAAGCTTTTTTATACTGGAATTTAATATTTTGGAGCTTGAGAGGTCGACTGGAAGTATAGAGCTAAAAACACACAAAACATCTACCGGATGTATGAGGGGTCACCTTATGAGCTGAAACCTTTTGAGGCATATATTCTGTCTGACCCAGCCAATCTTGTAATCAATATTACTTCACCTCAAGTTGCATTGCTTATTAATTTGGATCAATCTTTTGTGTGTCTGATCATAGTACTTACCAAGATTTCATTCCACATGCTTGTTACTTATGATTATTAGCATTATGATTTCTAGCATGCGGTTTTCTGTTGAGTCATTCTAACTTTGTTTAAAAAAATGGAAACACGGAGCCAATTTGCAGAGCAAAGGAGCCTGATAAAGTGGTGAATCTTCGCATGAAGGTTGGTGATAAAAAACTATAGTTGTCCGTGTCGCTTAGACTTACTCTGTTGTGATGGCCTTGAACAATCTGCTACATTACCAATCTGCAAATCTGTATTTATTCGAATAGAAGTGTCCATTGCTTGTTTTTGCTTGTTCGAGAGTCCAACTTGGCCACTTCCTATACAACAGGTTTATGTTACCTGCAGATTCCCAAATGGGACTTTTCTGACTGTATAGCTCCTGTAGATTCATAATGATTTCTTTTTTCTTTTGCCAGTATACACTGTATTAACAATCACTTCTGTTTTTCAGGAGCTCTAGGCCGAAGAAGTTGAAACAAGCAAAGACTCCAGGGATTCATACTCGGCAAAGGGTAGATAGTGATCTTCTTGTAGCTAGTTATATGTTCCTGGGTGATCTGAACTATGCAATGGTTGTAATAATACACCACAGTAATATATGTTCTGACATGAACTATGTCCTGATTATAAGATATATTCTAATTGTTGTTATTTTTGAAAATTAATGTTTTTTGGGATTTGCTTATTGAAATATTGGTTGTTTTCTACTACTTGACGTTTGAAACAAATGAAAAGGTAGTTGGGCTTTTAATAGGCCAGGGCCCAAAAAATATTAGACCCGAATGATGCATAATTCTAAAAAAAGGTTGAAAATTAAGAAGCAATGAAAAGTAAAAAAGGATGAATCCTAGGAAATAAGAAGGCCAAAATGTTGAGCTTAGCCCATGTATCTCACCCGAATTTCAGAAGGAAAAAACACTAAAAAGGCCGGAATTGTTGGGTTTGCCCATGTAGAGTACCATACTGGACCGGGCTGATTTTAATCTAGAACCTGCCACGTAGGATTGGCCACGTTGGATTTGACGTGGAAATGCCAAATTACCCATTTTTGGTCATGGACACTATGACCATCTATTTTGGCAATGGATTCATCCGAGAATGCGGGAACGTCGGCGTTTGTTCCAATTTCCTCCAGCACCGAGTCGGTGTTTTCTCCAGCATCGGTAGAGCCGGATCCGGATCCGACATACCCGACGAAGTGCGATGCGTGCTTCCTGAGGTACCTGCGGCTTTCGCGATCAGCTATATCGAAACTTTTAATGGTTTCGAGTATTGCATCTGCGCTAGCGCCTTGCAGTATCATACGTCTTAGTGTGTACCTAAGGAAAGGCCTGTCTGTCCCGACATCGTCAGAGCCGGAATCAGTGTCGTTGATATGCTCGTCCTGGATTTCGACTTCCATGGGTGGGTCGATCTGGGATCCGGCTTCTCCAGGGAGATCCACTCCAGATTCGACTTGGACCGTGAGGTCTTCTTCAGGCTCAGATTTCTCCACTATCTCCGCAACTGGTACAAGGCTGGGTGGGATTAGGGTTTTCTGAGATCCGGAACTCTGCCGCCTCTGCGGAAAAAGGGGACCCAGAAGATTCTTCTGCTTCTATCATCACCGCTAGGGTGGGTTGGGCAAACGTCGACCTCGTGCATGGCGCCAAACGTCGACCTCCCTGCAGCGCATCCGGTCACTTCCTAGTGCCACCACCAGCCGTCGCTCTTCTCTATTGTCCCAAGGCAAAAGAAAATTGAGCCCGCCATTGTTCAAATCTGATGCCACCGTCCGAATCGATGCATCGGCGCTGCTTGAATCGAGTCAATCGACCCATGCATTGCAACAGGCTACTGCAACCGGACTCACGCTCGCCGCCTTCTCAAGATCAAGCCGTAAAATCCCAACAGCCGCACTGCCATGCTCGATTCCCCTCCATATGACCTTCCATGTGCGCCATGACGGGCTACGCGGCCATGGTCGGTGCTCTCAGCTGCTACCTCCACGGATCTCCTCCCAAACCTCGCTGCCATGGCGAGATCCGCCACCATGGCCGATGGCGCGAGCTCGGGTCCCGTCCATGGAGGCCCAAAAAAAACCCGCAGTCCACCCAAACGATCCAGCACCCTATCTATCCACCGACCCCGCTCCTCTCGTCTATCCCATCATGTTGGGCGGCGGCGGGACGGTCACCATGAGTGGCTGCTTCCATGCTTCAGGGCAGCGCAGCACGCCAGGAGACATCGATGGCCGAGGATTCGGTGGCGAGCCACGTGGCGATGGAGGCCGGGAGCCTGTGGCGTGGGCCGAAGGGGTTGGATGTGGAGGTTTCCTCTTTGTTGTTTGGCCCTCCACTTCCAATCTCAGAGAAAGAGTGGCACCAATCAAGCGGAAATAGCGACACCAGTGCCGGCAGTATCCACTAGCTTTGGATCTAGACCATGGAGACGAGGCATGGTGAAATGAGGGGAGAAGCGTGCTCGGTGAGTACTGGAGTTGGGAAGCAGCATATGGAGATTCTATCTGGGAAGGAGTTTAGAGCATTTCTAGCAGATCCCCAAAACCGCAAACCCCATATCCGCCTATCTAGGCCACCCCAAATGCGTTTTGGAGGTCGAAAAATGGCCACGCAGTCGAGACGCGCCAAACGCGGCTCGCATAACACATTGCAACGATTTTGTTGAACAAAGATCGCCGCATTCGGTACCGGTGGCGAAAAAGATGGGGCGGGTATGTCGGTACCTCGGCGAAATAGTCTCGCATGAGCAAGGTGTGGCCGAGAGCGCGGTTCCACATGATGCACATCCGGCCCATGGTCGAGCCCTTCCGCTTCTTCGGCCGCACGTCTGTGACCACCGCCGCCATGAGTATCACCGCCGTCTGCTCCAGCTCGCCGTCGAGCAGCTCCTCCAAGTCCGAGTAGTCAGAGGAGGACGAATTCTCCAACAAAAACAGCGCACATGGGTCCATCTGCAAAGGCGCAACAACCGTGGCAAGCCATCAGAGCTACGACGACAGATCCGCGGCTGGGACGAGCTTGGGAAGAAGCTTACCGGCGGCGGTGAGGCGTGCACAGCGGCGTCGATTCTGGCCGATTGGTGCCCGATTCACGCGCGCCGGCCGGCGGAGCGGACGCGACTGGCCCGCGCGCGTGTTTCTACTGGTCGGAATCGGAGGGGAAGGGCGGGGAGGCCGGGATCTGCGGCGGCGGCGGTTGGCGGGAGGAAGAGAAGAAGGAGAGAGCTGAAACTTCCTTCGCGCCAAGGGGTGGAAATGGATGGAGGCCGGCTTCGTACAGCCCCTCCGACCCGGAAACTTGGGGGTCGCGCGGTGCGAATCCGGGCGACCCGGATTTTTTTTAGAAATAGGGGTCCGATGCAGGATCTGAACGGTGTCTTTTTTGCCCTCCGGACCGGAAATTGGCGGTTATTATGCGGATGGAGGTCGGATGGATGATCTGCTAGAGATGCTCTTAGGAAAGAACAAGATTACTGGAGGATGGAAAAATTGTGCCTCTCAGCAAATTGTTTCTCACTACAGCAGATGGGCGCACCAGCATGTCCAAACGCTGGAGCTTATCTGAATTTGCTAACGCATGCTGTGCTCGCTCTGAAGTCTCTGAAGTGTTAGATATACGCCGGCATACCATGTTACTCTGCCACGTTATGTTCGATAATAAAGAAATGTGATGTTATGTTGGATAAATAAATGTGACGTGAGATAAAGAAAAGGTAGCTTGCTGTTTAATAATCATCCAATACTTGTTTTGTTCATAATTACTCCCTGTTTTAGCCTTTTTGTTACGCATGTATTTAGATGATTTTTAGTGTGTAGATTCAAAGCAAAATGAGTAAATATGTATATTAAGTACTCTCTCTATTCAGAAATAAATGACTTAGATTGTCTAAATTCATATGTATCTAGCATGTTTTAGTGTATAGATACATCTAAATCAAGATAAAACCAAGTCAGTTATTTATGAACGGAATGAGTAATAGACATTTTTGAGTCTGACGTCAAGAAGACACCTGTATGTGCTAGGCGCATGGGCATTCAAATTTCTCATATTATGATGATACTAGCTGCCGTGCGTTGCTACGAGTCATAGAAATAAGGTGTTATCATGTGCTTCAAGTAACCTCGTTCTCGTGACAATGGTACTGTGCTACAGTTGCCCATGTTTTTGGTTATAAAAATTGTCGATCCTAGTATTACCATTCAAATATAGTTCGAGATTATTCAGAAAAAATTAAAAAAACCATCAAATTACTTTGAATTTGAGCACATTATGTGAAAAAGACGTAAACATAAATATTGGTCGGTAATTTGCCTACTTGTGGGGATCACAAGAACCGGTTGCCCAAAATTCCAGACGAAAACAAAAACCTAAATGGGGTGAAAAGTTCACTTTTATGTGAGATGCCAGATGGGGACACTATATGTATGGATCATGCCCGACAAAAGGGTGGATAACTCTAAGTATCTATGATGCCCAGACTCTTTTTTTTGGGAGGATAAGATCTTGCCATTTGCTCGATCTATCGTAGGGATGATATACTATGGGATTGTGGTTGACTATAAAATATTTAGCAACAAACTTTAGTGCTCTTCCATCTCCTCGGCAACCTCAGCCACCACATTCTTATATGCCGGCTTCTTGGCTACTACTACACTACACCGGTCATTCTAATCCCCAACCCTGGGTCGCTCGCGCGAGGCGACCCCGAGGCGTCTCCTCCCATCCCTATCAGCCACCGCCACTCTCTCCCCAACCGGTCACTGTCTCCACCATCGCCGGCTGTGGTGGCCACGTCTTGGCCGTCGAAGACGAAGTTCGGGTCTCGCACACATCGCTGAGTTCACGGGCGAGGGGACAATAGGGGCGGCGCTGGTGGTATGTGCGGCGGCCAGCGGCGCTCGCTGGAGTGGCGCAGGTCGGCGTGTGTTTGGGAGGCAGCGGAGGAGCAGCTGCGAGCAGCGCTGGTGCAGATCGGAGGCAGGAGCGTGCGTGGCCAACATGTTTCTTCCATATTGCACTCATTATATAGAACAAAAAGTATAGTACTCCCGCCGTCCTAAAAAAGATGTCTCACGTTTGTTTAAATTTAAATGTATCTATCTAGATATATCTAGATTCAGATAAATTTGAGATATCCTTTTTTAGAACGGAGGGAGCACATGTCTGTCGTGCTCATTGACGCTGCTAGCATGCCCTGGGCGTCTCTCATTGACGCTGCTAGCATGCCCTGGGCGGGTGGACGAAGATATTGCTTCAAGGGAGATGTCATTAGGCTTAGGCGGTGTGGCAGGAGTGCTTTCCGACATGAACGAGGATGAGTATAGCTTCCGGGCAGGACGTACAAATGGTAGCAGCGCCTCACGTCCAGCCCAATACGATCTGTACTTGTCCAACTGCAAAGAAAAAACAAAACTCTGTATAAATCTTCAAAGAATACGTACATGGGCATGTCGGGGAAAGAGCTCCACATCAATGGCGACTGTTCAGATTAGAATCGCAATTAGAATCAATCACCCTTATTTATAACTCAAATCTCATAATGGTTGCATAAACCTGAAACTGCAATAGTCCAGACTGATGGGATATGTCGAATGGGATATGCCTAGCAGGACGTTCTGATCGGACCAAAGGGCTAGCGAGTAGGCCTGCAGGACGACGACTGAAATACGACTAAGGAGAAGGCCTGGAGATTGGAGACTGGAGGCCCAGAAGCGTACTTGAAGCCCAGTCGGATTAGGTCAAAGCCTCCGAATTCATATCTTGTTCGGTTGTAAACTGTAAACCCTAGCGAGGTGCCTCCTATATAAGCCGTCCTAGGGTACTCTGAGGATTAACGTTCCATCATACACCGCTTCAAGCGACTCGCTGCTTAGACGCCGAGCTCGTCACCCCTGTAACTCGCTCTCCACCAATCTAATCTAGCAGGAGTAGGTCTTTACCCTCCGACGGGCCGAACCTGGGTAAACCCATGTGCATCCACCCCCATCTCGCACCGCAGATGGCCGCCAGCTCTTGCCCCCGATTCTATCAATCGTTGCCTATGGCACGACTGTCGTGGCCATTTCCACGACAGTGGCACCCACCGTGGGGCCCAGCCGGACTGGCCTGAGTTCTGCGGCGAGAACCTACTCACCGATCGATCGGCCGATCGCCACCGGTCGCATGATCGCCACCGGCGGGATCCTACAGATCCTGCCCATCAGCTACATCCTGGTGTCACGCCCGATCACCCACAGCGCGATAATGTCGGTCAGCACCATCAACCTGTCCGTCGGCTTCACCGACGCAATCGGCCCACCGGCGGCGGTGATCGTCGGTGGATCGCCGCCACGCCGCGATCTGCTCTCAGAGGATCAGGTCTGCTCCATCAGCCGCCTCGCCACCGAATACGACTCGGCCGCCAGCAACGCGGTAGAGACCAACGCCGCCGCGGACGACGCGGCCCTCAACAACGACGCTGACTCCGCGACCCCTGCCTCGGTCGACGGATCCATCACCGCTGCATCACGAGAGGACTCCATCACGCGGGTCTCCAACCCTAAGGACTTCGAGGATTCCTCCACCCTTGGGATCTTTGATTTTGACTCCGGCTCGGAGTCCCCCGAGGAGTTCCGCACCAGATCCAATCACTTCAATGCGATCTACATTGCGGGCAGCACGGTCGCCCCACCAGATCCCTTCTCCACACCGATCCCTCCAACCACCACGACCACGTAGGTGGAGGAAGCCTGTCTATGACTAGAGGAGGCACAACGCAAGGAGCTAGCCGAGCGCGGGAAATTCCGCCTCGAGCGGGCAACGAGGCAGGAGTTGTTGCTCTACCACCAGCGCCACATCAGGACCTGCCTAAACTCCAACATCCAGGGCCGCGTCCTGAACTTCAACGACAAAAGCTACCCCGCACGCGCGGCTAAGCGCAAGTACTGCAAGAACGCGCCACCAGGTGGCAGCAACCGACCACCACCTGGCGCACCAGCGACTGGGGCCCCACCGCCACCCATTGGTCGCGTGCCCCCGCCGGACCAGCCGCGGATCATAATCTCGCCACAGGCACGCGACGCCAATAGGCTCCCACTGTACTCCACTCCAATGGACAACATCGTCGCGGCCGACGCTGCAGTGGCCCACCTCGACGTCCAAGGAGAAGGTACGCTCTAGATCCAGTACGCGAAGGCCGTACTCGCCAGGGCCGTCGAGCAGCAAGCCACGGGAGTCGACCCGCGGGGACAGATGTATTCCCGCTCATCGGCAAGCAGGGCGGCCTCAAGCGGCCACCCAACCGTCGCCAACGCCGTGACCTGCCCACCGCCCCAGCCCCCGATGCACCAGCCACGGGCCGCCAACCCCGTGCTCTACACCAACGAGCCGCGGCCGGTGAACAACACGGTCGCCGCCAACGGGCAACCCATCGATGCCCGAACGCACATCATCAACAACCAGGCTTGGCGGGCGCGCCAACCCAACGACTTGAGGCACACCCTCACCAACCGCGGCGACCCCGAACCAGGGGCTCGCTCAGCCGAGTCGGTCCCCAGTGCTTCGGACCTATGATCTGAGGCGAGAAGTACCCCGCCAACTTCAAGGCGCCCAAGGAGATCGAAAAGTACAACCCAACGTACGACCCAGCGGTTTGGCTAGATACATACCTCATGGAGATTGGAATCGCAGGCCACACCGACCTGCTAGCCGCTCGCTACCTCCCCCTTATGATGAAGGGTGTGACCCGGCAATGGATCAACACCCTCCTCGCCGACGGCATCGACTCGTGGGAAGAGATGCGGATGCCTTCGCCAGGCACTTTGACGGCTCCTACACCCGCGCACCACCATCGAGGACCTGGAACGATGTATCCAGGGACAACGCGAGTCGACCCGCCACTGGATCCAAAGGAGGCAGGAACTATGGATCAACGCCTACGGAATCCACCCGGACACGGTGATACACTGCTTCAAGAACGCGTGCCAGTACAAACCCCTGGTTGCTAAGATCAAGAGGGTCTACCGGACGCTCGACAACATCCCCGACCTCCTCAAGATCGCCAAGCGCTACACGGAAAAGGACCCCAACCAGGACTCCAACGATGAGTTGGGAGGAAGGCGCCGCATCAGCGCCCACGACAGCGGGCGATAGCGCGACATGCGCTATAGCAACACTCGCATCACAGGCAAGTGCCACGGTGATGGGCGAGTCGACTTCATCGCCAATGCTGGCTATGGCCAACGCGACCCGAAGAACTTCTGCCGCGACGGAGCAAACTACCGCGATAGTGGAAACTACCGCACCAACAACGCGGTGAGGCCAAAATTCGACCCCACCACCATGCTCAACCAACCCTGTGTCTACCACAGCAGGGAGGGAAAGCCCGCCACCCACACTACCAAAGACTGCCACTCCCTCAAGGAAATCGAAAAGGCAAGGCGGGCACGGGACAACCCCAACAACAACTCGCCAAGGGACAACGGAAACGTCGGTGGCTTCGGCAATGCCGTCGGGTCACTCCACACCTTCACCGGGCTCGGCACTGATACGTTGCTGATGTATCCATAATTTTTGATGTTCCATGCTTGGTTTTATCTACTTTCTTGTGTTTTGTCCACACTTTGGAGTACTTTTCATATGATTTCTTGGACTAACCTATTAACAAGAGCCACAGTGCCAGCTACCCGTTTTCTGCTGTTTTTGGTTCCAGGATAGTCAGAAAATGAATATTCTCAGAATTGGACGGGACAAAAGCCAAAGTCAGTTTTTCACCGAGGGACACCTGGAGCTAGAATACGAGACGGAGAGGGGCTGTGGCCCAGCCACACCACTTGTCCGCGCGGCCAGGCCTGGCCTGCGCCAGGGGGTGGTCTGGCCGCCCCAGGCACCCCCTCGGCCTCTCCTTCCGCCTATATATTGCCTCTGATACGGAAACCCTAAGTACCCGATCAAAATTCCATGAAAGTGTATGTAGCCTCCGTCATCTCCATCCCTAGATCGGGAGGGATCTGAAGCTCTTCCCGGCACCCTGCTGGAGAGGGGAATTCACCCTGGAGGCCTTCTTCATCATCATGCAAGCCTCCGGTGTGATGCGTGAGTAGTTCATATCTGGACTACGGGTCCATGTAGTAGTTATATGGCTGGTTCTCCTCCTTTGTGCTATCATGTTTAGATCTTGTGAGCTCCGTTCATGATCAAAATCATCTATTTGTAATTCTACATGTTGTGTTTGCGGGGATCCGATGGATATTGAGATGCTATTTCAGATTGATTATTGATTCTATCATGTCTTTGTTATTTTTTATCTTGCATGGTTTCCGTTGTTAGTAGCTATCTTGGCCATGTAGATGCTAGCAACTCCAAGAGTTAGTATTTATGCTTGATACTGGGTTCATGCCTCTGATAATCTCGGGAAGTGACAAAAATATCTAAGGTACTAGATGTGTTGTTGCTACTAGGGAGAAAACAACAATGCTTTGTTCATAGAACAATCGTATTGTTTACTTTACACGCAATTCATAATGCAATTATCCGTTGCTTGCAACTTAATACTGGAGGGGGTTCAGATGATAACCTAAAGGTGGATTATTAGTCATAGATGCAGTTGGATGGCGGTCTATGTATAATGTTGTAATGCCCTATCGAATCTCAAAGGAGTCAATATGATTATTATATGCTTGTATGCTTTCTCGATGTTTGTCAATTGCCCCGCTGTAATTTGTTCACCCAGCATGTTATCTATCTTAAGGAGAGCCACCTCTAGTGAACTATGGACCCCGGTCCTTTCTTTTACCATCAATCTAAATCAACTGTTTACTGCTTTGTGTTTACTTTCTGCAAACTATTACTTTCTTCCACTTGATATGTTTAATCCTTTGTTTTCAGCAAAACCGGTGAGATTGACAACCTCATCGCAAGTTGGGGACAGAGTTTTGTGGTTGTGTTGTGCAGGTCTCCACATTGCTACTGGTATCGGTAGTGCGCCCTGCCAAAGTTTAGCTAGCTACACCTTTGGGGTGTTTCCTTGCTCCTACTGGTTCGATTAAACCTTGGTTTCACACTGAGGGAAAACTTTCTGCTATGCTGATCATACCTTCCTCTTGGGGTTCCCCAACGAGCTTGATATATTTTGGGCCATCGAGCTATTTTTCTGGCGCTGTTGTCGGGGAGTCAAGGACATATTCACAAGGGGAGTCCTTCATAACCAATCACTTTAGTTGGTTATTTTTGTTTTGCTTAGTTTACTTTTGCTTTGATTGCTTGTTTCTTTATAAAAAACACACACAAAATAGTCTTACTAGTTTGCTTTCTTTATTAAAAACACAAAAAATGACTACTCTTGAAAACACTAAGTTGTGTGACTTCACTAGCACCAACAACAATGATTTTATGAGCACACCTATTGCTCCACCTGTTCCTGAAGCTACTTTATTTGAGATAAAACCTGCTTTACTCAATCTTGTTATGAGAGAACAATTTTCTAGTATTGGTAATGAAGATGCTGCTGCTCATTTAAATAACTTTGTTGAACTTTGTGAGATGCAAAAGCATAGGGATATAGATGGGGATATTATTAAGCTTAAATTGTTTCCTTTCTCTTTGAGAGGAAAAGCTAAAGAATGGTCGAATTCCTTGACTAGGAATAGTATTGATTCTTGGACTAAATGAAAAGATGCTTTCATTGGAAAATACTATCCTCCTCCTAAGATTATATGTATGAGAAGTGAAATAATGAAGTTTAAACAATCTGATAATGAACATGTTGCTCAAGCTTGGGAAAGAATGAAATCTTTGGTAAAGAATTGTCCCACTCATGGACTGACTTCTTGGATGATTATCCAAACCTTTTATGCAGGATTGAACTATTCTTCAAGAAATCTATTGGATTCTACTGCTGGAGGTACCTTTATGACCATTACTTTGGGTGCTGCAACAAAGCTTCTGGATAATATGATGGTTAACTACTCTGAATGGCATATTGAAAGATCTCCACAAGGTAAGAAGGTAAATTCTGTTGAAGAAACCTCCTCCTTGAGTGATAAAGTTGATGTTATTATGTCTATGCTTGTTAATGGGAAAGCCCATATTGATCCAAATAATGTTCCTTTAGCCTCTTTGGTTGCTCAAGAAGAGCAAGTTGATGTGAACTTTATAAGGAATGATAATTTTAGCAGTAATGCCTACAGGAATAATTTTGGTAACAACAATTATAAGCCATATCCTCCCAATAATGGTAATGCTTATGGAAATTCCTATAACAATAATAGGAGTGCTTCCTCTAAACTTGAAGTTATGCTTAAAGACTTTATTAGTAAACAAACCGCTTTCAATAAAACTATTGAGGAAAAACTCTCTAATGCTGAAAGAAATATAGCATCTTTGGCTGAAGCTCAATCTTCTTTGAATAAAATGGCTGCTAAACCTAAAACTATTGAGAATCCCTTTGCAGCTACTAATGCCATACAAGTAAGAATTGATGAAAATGTTAGACTATTAGCTGAATTGCATGCTAAGTGGGAAAGAGAAGATGAAATTGCTAGAAATATTAGTGTTTCTACTATCACTACCACTAGTGTTGAGGCTAGTAATAGCTCTACTACCTTAGATGATAATTGTGATTTTGATCTTGATGGTTGCAACATTTCTAAAGTGATTAAGTTTCTACAAAATCTTGCTAAAAGTCCTAATGCTAGTGCTATTAATATGGCCTTTACAAAACACATTACTAATGCTCTCATAAAGATTAAAGAAGAAAAGATGAAACATAAAGCTTCTATTCCTATAAAACAAGAAGATAGTTGGAACCCATCATTAATATGAAAGTGAATGTTTTGATTTCAAAGCTTTATGTGATCTTTATTGTAGTGTTTCTATTATGCCTAGAAGGATCTATGATATGCTTGACTTGCCACCACTTGAAGATTGTTATTTCAATGTCCCACTTGATGATAATGCTAAAAAGAAACTCATGGGGAATATTAATGATGTTCTTATCATGGTTAACAATGCCTATGTACCCGTTGATTTTTATGTTTT
Source organism: Avena eriantha (assembly GCA_910589775.1). NCBI lineage: Eukaryota > Viridiplantae > Streptophyta > Magnoliopsida > Poales > Poaceae > Avena > Avena eriantha. The sequence continues at coordinate 130,655,116 of OU342741.1, forward strand.
GGATGTTGAATGCAATGCTTCTTGTCCTATTAATTTGGGAAGACCTTTTCTTAGAACTGTTGGTGCCATTATTGATATGAAATAAGGCACCATTAAATATCAACTCCCACTCAAGAAAGGTATAGAACACTTCCCTAAGAAGAGAGAGAAGATTTCTTTTGCCTCTCCTATGAAAACAAAATTTGCTCTTAATGCTTCTTCATTGGAGAACACTTGATTATTTTTCTTGCTTCTTATGCCTAACTTAAAGGCGTTAAAGAAAAGTACTTATTGGGAGATAACCCAAAAGTTTTAGATGAGTCTTGGAAGTTATTACTTCAGTAATAACCGCTCCTTATCCTTTTTATTTGATTTTTTTCCAAGAGTAACCTCTAATGAGAGAGAAGTAATGATTCGGAAAGTTGCCGTCCCGAAACAGATTTCTGTGCTTCACCGTAAAAATGCGTGTAAAATCTCTGTACGTCATTTTGAGACGTGAATTTTTGTGCTTCTGCCCCAGGTTGTTATCTAACTTTCGTTAGTTCAACACTTTTTGATTTGAGGAACAGAAGGTCTTCGAAAAAATTCGTCTTTACCTGCTGGTCTGTTTTGACAGATTTCTCTCATTTTCTGCATTTGCTTCTTGTTGGTTCCTTTTTGAGTTGTTTTGGGGAATTGAGATTGTTGAGGGAAGTTCTACAGTATCTAGTGTTTTCATGGTGTTAGAACTGAACCTAAAGACTTATTATATTGAGTGCACTAATGTTGCTAATAAAGATTGTGTAAAGTTTTGTATGAAGGAAAAATTTCAGGTGTATGGAAGGATTGAGTAATGAGATGAAGGATGGACTAAATCTCAAGCTTGGGGATGCCAGGCGTGCCACCCCAAGAAATATCCAACAAGTACAAGCGTCAAAGCTTGGGGATGCCCAAGGCATCTCCCTCTTCATCAATAAAAATCCCAGGTTTCTTCCAAATGCTTCAGTTTTATTGTTTCATGCATAGTTGTGTTGTTCTTGGAGCGTCATCTTTTTCGTTTTTGTTTTGGTTTTTTCTTTTGCTTCGTTTTCTTAATTTTTTAATAAGTTGGTTGGACCCCGTCTTTCATACATTGGTTTGAAATAGTTTGGTTTGGATTGGAAAAGAGTAGGAAAGTTCATGCTTAAGTGGTAAAGAGAGCTTGTTTTTGACTGTGGCCTATGCTCTATCATGCCATGCTTGATATTGTTTTGGCTTTATGCTTAGTATTATTTGTTGTAGCATGACTTGTTATAAACAATTGAGATTGCTTAATGTGCCTTGGAAGGATCATGCGTTGCATAGTATCCTGGTATTCTCCTTTGATGCTTTATTTGGATTAACTTGGCACATGCTCACACCATGTTATGACTATCCCAAGTCACGATAGCCTTTATGATCCTTTAGTTTTCAACTTGTAGTATCACTTTATGCTTTGATCACTGATGTTTTGTCGCTCTGCATGATTATGGCCATTATTGCTCTCTTAGTTTGTCGCTCCCAGTCTTTTGCTAGCCTCCACAACCAAGTATGAGTTCCACTCATGCATCCAACTCCGTAAACCAAGTTATTCCAAAGAGTCCACCATACCTACCTACTAGCATATGCTATTCCAAGTATATTCATGTTTTTATCTACCTTCCGAATTAAACTTGTAATGAAAAAACTAGTGATTAAAGCTCTCACGAACTTGATGGCATACTTTACTTTTCTTGCCCTTAATAAACTTGAACCATTGCGTCCATATTTGTTGCGTATATGCTTGCGCTTTATAAGTTGAATTTAGCAGAACCATGTATCATGGGGAACGCTTTCAACATTGCACATGTACTTTGTACCCCGTTGATATCATGTTCTTTTGCTTATGGATCCCGGCGGTGTGAAATAAAAGTGGAACTTGTAAGATCATGGAGTTTGTATGTGTGTTAGATAAACGCTTGGGCCTCTAGCCTAAGCCATTCCTAATCATGGTGGAAACTTGCAGCATCACCATAATGAGCACTCTATGAAGCATCCTCAATAAAAACCTATGCAAATAGCAAATAAAAAGATCGCTGAGATGCTCATTGTCTGCTTGCCTTGTCATTTTGGTTATGGGATAGCTCCTGTATCATGTGAAAGGGGTACCCCGTTGGTGGTTCTTTATGATACATATGTACTTACAATGACAAGAGCTTACTTGTGACTAAATTTGAGTAGCACGAGGTTCGTTCTTCGTAAGTAAGGGGCATGAGATTTCGGTTTATAACGTGTCAAGCATATCCTCTTAGTTGTGTCACTTTAACATTAATCACCTTCAAGATCCTTTTGATAGGGGCAACGAGAGCTGAAAGCTATTAAGTACCATAATTTTTGGAAGCTCTTTATGAGACTTGAATCCCTACTTCCTTCTATGAAGGCCTTTCTTTTACTTTTATGTTGAGTCTCCACCTTCTACCTTTATGCACCTACTTTGAGAGCATAGTGGCCATTCTTAATTCTATGTGCATTGTCCCAAGACTTGATGATTATTGCATAACCTTGATATTGCTTGTTTTAAACTATTTGTATCTAGTCACTCTTATGAACTTTGAAGGTGTCCTATGCGTTTATGTTTGCTACTCTATGAGGGACAAGGTGAATGTCACTATGCTATGTTTTCTTTATGTGAAACAAACAAACGTCTTGCAAAGCATTGTTATTCATTAATCTTTTGTTTGTGCCTTTTCATGTTGCAACATAGTTTCTTTGTCTTATTGCTAGAACTTTGCCTTTCATGTTATGATTGAAGTACTATGATCCCAGCTTTGAATGTTTTACAAATACTTTGATCAGGGTTATGATGGTGCATGTCACATCAAAAATTATTCTTTCTTTTTATCACTTACCTACTTGAGGACGAGCAGGAGTTAAGCTTTGGGATGTTGATACGTTGCTAACGTATCCATAATTTTTGATGTTCCATGCTTGGTGTTATCTACTTTCTTGTGTTTTGTCCACACTTTGGAGTACTTTTCATATGATTTCTTGGACTAACCTATTAACAAGAGCCATAGTGCCAGCTGCCTGTTTTTTGGTATTTTTGGTTCCAAGAAAGTCAGAAAATGAATATTCTCGGAATTAAACGGGACAAAAGCCAAAGTCAGTTTTTCACTGAGGGACACCTGGAGCCAGAATACGAGACGGAGAGTGGCTGGGGCCCGGCCACACCACCTGGCCCGCACGGCCAGGCCTGGCCCACACCAGGGGGTGGTCTGGCTGCCCCAGGCACCCCCTCGGCCTCTCCTTCCGCCTATATATTGCCTCTAATACGGAAACCCTAAGGATCCGATAAAAATTCCATGAAAGAGTCTGTAGCCGCCGTCATCTCCATCCCTAGATCGGGAGGGATCTGAAGCTCTTCTCGGAAACCTGCCGGAGAGGGGAATTCACCCTGGAGGCCTTCTTCATCATCATGCAAGCTTCCGGTGTGATGCGTGAGTATTTCATCTCTAGACTATGGGTCCATGTAGTAGCTAGATGGTTGGTTCTCCTCCTTTGTTCTATCATGTCTAGATCTTGTGAGCTCCGTTCATGATCAAGTTCATCTATTTGTAATTCTGCATGTTGTGTTTGCGGGGATCCGATGGATATTGAGATTCTATTTCATATTGATTATTGATTCTATCATGTCTTTGTTATTTGTGATCTTGCATGCTTTCGGTTGTTAGTAGCTATCTTGGCCAAGTAGATGCTAGCAACTCAAAGAGTTAGTATTTATGCTCGATAGTGGGTTCATGCCTCTGATAATCTGGGGAAGTGACAGAAATCTCTAAGGTACTAGATGTGTTGTTGCTACTAGGGAGAAAACAACAATCCTTTGTTCATAGAACAATCGTATTGTTTACTTTACACGCAATTCGTAATGCAATTATCCGTTGCTTGCAACTTAATACTGGTTCGATTAAACCTTGGTTTCATACTGAGGGAAAACTTTCTGCTATGCTCATCATACCTTCCTCTTGGGGTACACCAAGGAGCTCGATATATTTTGGGCCATCGGGCACCAAGCGCGAGAAGAAGGTGCTCGCCCGCGTAGTCGCCGTTAATGCGGTGACACAGGTCGATATCCCCCACTTCCTCAACTGGTTTGAGTCACCTGGAGTCCCCAGGACCACGCACCCAAGATCGAGTACCCACTACGAGTCGCCCAGGTGGTCAGGCCTAAAGTGGCCGACTACTGGCTTCCCAAGACACTGATGGACGGTGGGAGCTCCATCTATATCATGTACTTGGACACGTTCAAGAGGCTCCAGCTCCCAGAATCAGCAATTGAGCCGACCCTGACAACCTTCCACGACATCGTCCCCGGTTGGAAGGTGTACCCGATTGGGAAAGTAACTCTGCCAGTCACTTTCAGCACATCAGCAAACTACCGCGCCGAGCGGATCGTGTTCGAGATGGTGAACTTCTGCATCCCCTACCACTGCGTCCTGGGACACCAAATGTTTGCCAAATTCACGGTGACCCCCCCACTATGCCTACAACATGATGAAGCTTCCAGGGCCAAGCGGCATCATCACCGTCCACGGCGACCCCGATATGGCCGTGGAATGCGAAGACAAAGGCGCTCAGCTCGCAGACGCCGTCATCACTGTGGAGACTGACCACACGGAGGAACTCGCGAAATATGTGGGCAACATCAACAAGGACGACCCCACCATCCTGAAGAAGCCAACCGCCATGAGCTCCACGTTCGAGGTGACCACGCACACCCGCACCGTCGAGCTCGTCCCGGGCGACTCCAGCTAGACGGTCACCATTGGGGCGCACATGAGCCCCGCATAGGAAAGCGCGCTCATCGAGTTCCTCCGTGAGAATCGCGACATCTTCGCATGGAAACCATCTGACATGCCCGGTGTCCCGGGGGAACTCGCTGAGCACAAACTCAACGCCGACCCCAAAGTGCGACCAGTAAAGCAGACGTTGCGGCCCTTCAATGAAGAGTGTCGCCGAGCAATCGCCGAAGAAGTACAGCGCCTACTAGCTGCAGGCTTCATTCGGCCAATCAAATACTCTGAATCCATATCTTGTTCGGTTGTAAACTGTAAACCCTAGAGAGGTTCCTCCTATATAAGACTCCCTAGGGTATTCTGAGGACTCACGTTCCATCATACACCCCTTCAAGTGACTCGCTGCTTAGACGTTGAGCTCTCCACCCCTGTAACTCACTCTCCATCAATCTAATCTAGCAGGAGTAGGTATTTACCCTCCGAGGGGCCAAACCTGGGTAAGCCAATGTGGATCCGCCCCCATATCGCACCGTAGATGGTCGCTAGCTCTTACCCCGGATTCTATCAATCGCTGCCTATGGCAGCGACTGCCGTGGCCATTTCCACGATACAGACAACTACAAATAGTACTTCACCCAAGTGAAATAGTATGGACCCCAAACGACATTATTACTGTAGTTTTGTGCTTTGATACGTCGTAAATGTATCTATAATTTTTGATACTCCATGCTTGTTTTATATCAACTTTCTTATGTTTTGTTCATACTTTGAGGTATTTTTATACATTTTCTGGAACTAACCTATTAACAAGATGCCACAGTGCCAGTTGCCTATTTTCTGCTGTTTTTTCTTTCAGAAAAGCTAGTAAGAAAATATTCTCAGAATTAGACGGGACAAAAGCCAAAATCAATATTTTACCAGAAGGAATACGGAATCCGGAGGGCAGCCGAAGTGGGGCCACGAGGTGGCCACACCTAGGGCTAGCGCGCCCCCTGGGCGCGCCGCCACCTTGTGTGGGCCCCTCGGGCCGCCACCGACTTTTCCCCTTCGCCTATAAAAGTGTCCCAAGATGGAAACCCTAAGTACCCGATCAGAAATCCACGAAAGAGTTTATAGCCGCCGCCATCTCCATCCCTAGATCGGGGGGATCTTAAGCTCTTCCTGGCACCCTACCAGAGGGAAGAGATCATTGATGTCTACGCACTTCTATTATTGTAGACAGTTGTTGGGCCTCCAAGTGTAGAGGTTTGTAGAACATCTGCAAGTTTTCCCTTAAGTGGATTACCCAAGGTTTATCGAAATCAGGGAGGAAGTGGTCAAAGGTACCCCTCTCAAGCAACCCTGCAATCAAGATACAAGAAGTCTCTTGTGTCCCCAACACACCCAATACACTTGTCAGGTGTATAGGTGAACTAGTTCGGCGAAGAGATAGTGAAATACAAGTGGTATGGATATAAGATAACGGTGCTAGAAAATACTTTGATGGCGTGGAAGAGACTAAAGGCAAACTGAAATAAAGATGGAAACAAGCAAACATGTAATAGATCTAGTAGCAAACGGTGTTTCAATGCTTTGAAACAAGGCCTAGGGATCATACTTTCACTAGTGAACACTCTCATATAAATATCTTCTCTTTATGATACTACTCTCAACTACTCTCCGATTGCACACTCTAATCCATGGTAGGGCTATAACATCACACCTCAATGTTTGCTTTCCGCATCTAGATAACCCCACACTATCACCTTGAGCACTAGATGGTTCAAACAAACACCACCATTTCATAAAGACATCCCACTCCAAATATAACTCATAACAAGTATTTGTAATCTCTAGCCTAAGTGCCACCATGGTGTGCACACTGTCAACTTCACACACATGGGGAGAGCAGAGATCTAATAAAGCACTTGAGTAGCAAGGTAGATCTATAGATTACAAGCTCATGATCTCAATAAGATCATGCATAGAGAGATGAACACATAGATACCGGTAGAACCCTTAGCCTCGAGAGAGATCTACTCCCTCCTCATCATGGGAATCAACAACGGTGATGGAGATGGTGGTGGAGATCGATGGAGATGGCTCCGGGGGCACTTCCCCGTCCCGGCAGGGTGCCAGAACAGAGACTTTCTGTCCCCAAAATCTCCCCTTCAGTGGCGGTGGCGCTGCGGAAATTTCCGTGGCTGGAGGCTAGATGATTTAGGGTTTTTGCATCAGGAGGCATCTTATAGGTGAAGAGGCAAGGTCGGTGGGTGGCCAGGGGGCCCACACCACCTGGTGGCGCGGCCAGGGCTAGCCCGCGCCACCACATGGTGTGGCCGCCATGTGGCCCCTCTCCGTCTCGTCTTCTGGCTCCGTGAGTCTTCCGGTAAAATATCGACTTTGGCTTTTGTCCGGTCCAATTCCGAGAATATTCATTTTCTAACTTTCCTGGAACCAAAAACAGCAGAAAACACGCAACTGGCATTGTGGCACTTTTTAATAGGTTAGTCCAAGAAAGTGCATAGAAAGTACTCCAAAGTTGGAACAAAACTCAAGAAAGTAGATAAAACCAAGCATGGAACATCAAAAATTATGGATACGTTAGCAACGTATCAACATCCCCAAGCTTAACTCCTGCTCGTCCTCGAGTAGGTAAGTGATAAAAAGAAAGAATAATTTTTGAGGTGACATGCACCATCATAAACTTGATCGAAGTATAAAACATTTGAAAGCTGGGATCATCATACTTCAATCAAAACATGAAAGACAAAGTTCTAGAATTAAGACAAAGAAACTATGTTGCAACATGAAAAGGCACAAACAAAATATTAATGAATAACAATTCTTTGCAAGACGTTTGTTTGTTTCACATAAAGAAAACATAACATAGTAGCATTCAGCTTGTCCCTCATAGAGTAGCAAATATAAATGCATAGGACACCTTCAAAAGTTCATAAGAGTGACTAGATACAAATAGTTTAAAACAAGCAATATCAAAGTAATGCATCAATCAACAACTCTTGGGACAATGCACATAGAACTAAGAATGGCCACAATGCTCTCAAAGGAGGTGCATAAAGATAGATGGTGGAGACTCAACATAAAAGATGAAAAAGAAAGGCCTTCATAGAAGGAAGTTTCATAAAGAGCTTCCAAAAATTATGGTACTTTTTAGCTTTTAGCTCTCATTGACCCTATCATAAGCATCTTGAAGTGATTAAGGTTAAAGTGAACAAACTATGGCGTATATGCTTGACAAATTATAAGTTGGAAATCTCATGTCCCTTTAATACGAGGGCCGCTCCTCATGCTACTCAAGTTTAGTCACCAGTAAGTTCTTGTCATAGTAAGTACATGTGTATCATAGAGAACCGCCAACGGGGTACCCCTTGCCCGATCATACGTAAGAATCCCCATATCAAAATGACAAGGCAAGCAGACAACGAGCATCTCAGCAATATTCTTATTTACAATGGGAAAATGGTGCCTTTTTCTCTCTTTCCTCTTTTCTCATCTCTTTTTTTCTTTTTCTCTTTTTCTCAATCTCTATCTGTTTTTTTATAAGAAGAATGCTTCATAGACAGCTCAATATGGTTACGCTGCAGGTTTCCACCATGAAAGCATGGATTAGACCAATGGCCCGGGCGTTTCTCTAACACACATACATAACTCCATGGACTTACAAGCTCCCCTTTCATTTCACACCGATGACATCCATAGACAAAAGAGCATGATATCAACTAGGTACAAAGTACAAGTGCAATGTTGAAAGCGTTCCCCATGACAGCATGGTTCTACTAATCCCCAACATATAAGGGCAAGAAAAGTAAAGTGTGCCATCAAGTTCGTGAGAGCTTTAATCACTAGTTTTCTCATAACAAGTTTAATTCGAAAGGTAGATAAAAACATGAATATACTTGGAATAGAAAATGCTAATAGGTAGGTATGGTGGACTCTGTGGAATAACTTGATTTTAGGAGTTGGATGCATGAGTGGAACTCATACTTGGTTATGGAGGCTAGCAAAAGACTAGGAGCGACCATTTAAGAGAGCAATAATGGCCATAATCATGCAGAGCGACAAAACATCATTAATCAAAGCATAAAGTGATACTAAAAGTTGAAAAATAAAGGATCATATAGGCTATGGTGACTTGGGATAGTCATAACATGGTGTGAGCATGTGCCAAGTCAACCCAAATAAAGCATCAAAGGAGAATACCACAATACTATGATTTAATATGGTAAAACAACGCATGATCCTTCCAAGGAACATTAAGAAATCTGAATTGTTTATAACAAGTCATGCTAAAACAAAGAATACTAAGCATAAATCCAAAACAATATCGAACATGGCATGTAAAAGCATTGGCCACAGTCAAAAACAAGCTCTCTTTACCACTTAAGCATGAACTTTTCCTACTCTTTTCCAATCCAAACCAACCTATTTGAAAAATAATGTATGAAAGAGGGGGTCCAACCAATTTATTCAAGCAAACTAAGCAAACCAAGCAAACAAAAACTAAAAACGAAAATGAAGATGCTCCAAGAACAACAGAACTGTGCATGAAACAATAAAATAAAGTGTTTGGAAGAAACCTGGGATTTTTATTGATGAAGAGGGGGATGCCTTGGGCATCCCCAAGCTTTGACGCTTGTACTTCTTGGATATTTCTTGTGGTGACACGTGTGACATCCCCAAGCCTGAGCTTTAGTCCATCCTTCATACCATTACTCATTCCTTCCATACACCTGAAATTTTTCCTTCATACAAAACTTCACACAATCTTTATTAGCAACATTAGTGCACTCAAGATAATAAGTCTTTGGGTTCAGTTTCAACACCAATAAAATTTCCATTAAAACACAAGATACTGTATCACTTCCCTCAAAAAGCTCAATTCCCCAAAAGAGCTCAAAGAGGAACCAACAAGAAGCAAATGCAAATAATGGCAGAAATCTGTCAAAACAGACCAGTAGGTAAAGACGAACTTTTTCGAAGACCTTCTGTTGCTCAAATAAAAAGTGTTGAACTAACGAAAGTTAGATAACAACCTGGGGCAGAATCACAAATATTCACGCCTCAAAAGGATGTACAGAGATTTTACACGAATTTTTATGGTGAAGCACAAAAATCTTTTTCGGGACAGCAATTTTCCTAATCATTACTTCTCTCTCATTAGAGGTTACTCTTGGCACAAAAAGCAAAGAAAAAGGATAAGGAGCGGTTATTACTAAAGTAATAACTTCCAAGACTCATCTAAAACTTTTGGGTTATCTCCCAATAAGTACTTTTCTTTAACGCCTTTAAGTTAGGCTTGATAGTTTGAGAAGATGCTCACATAAGAAATATGAATTGAAGTAAAAGAGAGCATCAAGAAGCAAATTCAAAACACATTTAAGTCTAACCCACTTCCTATGCATAGGAATCTTGTAAAGAAACAATTCATGAAAGCACAAAGCAACAAGCAAAGTAAAGCAAAACAAGTGCAACTTCAAGACTTTCTACATAAAGAGGGGAAACTTAATATTATTGAGACACATAAAACCATGTTTCCCTCTCTCATAATAACTTTAGTAGCATCATGAATAAAATTAACAATATAACTATCACATAACATTCTTATCATGAGCCACATGCATAAAATAATTATTACTCTCCCTATAAAAATAGTCATTCTTATTAATCATAGTGGGAGCAAATTCAACAAAATAGCTATCATTATTATTCTCATCACCATAATCATCAAATAAGGGAGGCATATTGTAATCATAATTGATTTTCTCCTCAATAGTAGGTGGACTGAAAATATCATACTCATCATTGTAATCATCATATATTGGAGGTTTGGTATCATCATAAGCAATAGAATAGCTATCTTCCAAAGCTGGGGAACTAAAAAGATCATTTTCATAAAAACTAGCTTACCCAAGCTTAGACTTTTCCATAGCATTAGCAATAATGGTGTCCAAAGAATTCATACTAACTACATTGCTATTAGCATGCAAATAAAGTTCCATAGGTTTTTAATTTTCTTTTCAGACAATTCATGTTCTATATTAGGAAAAATACTAAAAAGCTCTCTAATTTTGTTGTTGTTTTCCATTAAGCCTAAGTAGTTAAAACGAGAAACAAAAAGACAAAATTGCAGAATCTAAAGGAATCAACTTCGAGCAATCACACCTGAGGATGTGAATACCTTTTACCTTACCTCCCCGGCAACGGCGCCAGAAAACAACTTGATGTCTACGCACTTCAATTCTTGTAGACAGTTGTTGGGCCTCCAAGTATAGAGGTTTGTAGAACAACAGAAAGTTTTCCCTTAAGTGGATTACCCAAGGTTTATCGAACTCAAGTAGGAAGTGGTCAAAGGTATCCCTCTCAAGCAACCCTGCAATCAAGATACAAGAAGTCTCTTGTGTCCCCAACACACCCAATACACTTGTCAGGTGTATAGGTGCACTAGTGCGGCGAAGAGATAGTGAAATACAGGTGGTATGGATGTAAGATAACAATGCTAGAAAATACTTTGATGGCGTGGAAGAGACTAAAGGCAAACTGAAATAAAGATGGAAACAAGCAAACATGTAACAGATCTAGTAGCAAACGGTGTTTCAATGCTTGGAAACAAGGCCTAGGGATCATACTTTCACTAGTGAACACTCGCATATAAATATATTCTCTTTGTGATAGTACTCTGTACTACTCTCCGGTTGGATATTCTAATCCATGGTAGGGCTATAACAGCACACCTCAAAGTTCGCTTTCCGCATCTAGATAACCCCACACTATCACCTTGAGCACTAGATGGTTCAAACAAAAACCACAATTTCATAAATACATCCAACTCCAAATATAACTCATAACAAGTATTTGTAATCTCTAGCCTAAGTGCCACCATGGTGCGCACACTATCAACTTCACACACATCGGGAGAGCAGAGATCTAATAAAGCACTTGAGTAGCAAGGTAGATCTATAGATTACAAGCTCATGATCTCAATAAGATCATGCATAGAGAGAGATGAACACATAGCTACCAGTAGAACCCTTAGCCTCGAGAGAGATCTACTCCCTCCTCATCATGGGAATCAGCAACGATGACAGAGATGGTGGTGGAGATCGATGGAGATGGTTCCGGGCGCATTTCCCCGTCTTGGCAGGGTGCCGGAACAGAGAATTTCTGTCCCCCAAATCTCCCCTTCGGTGGCGGCGGTGCTGCGGAACTTTTCGTGGCTAGAGGCTGGATGATTTAGGGTTTTTGCATTGGGAGGCATCTTATAGGCGAAGAGGCAAGGTCGGTGGGCGGCCAGGGGGCCCACACCACCTGGTGGCGTGGTCAGGGCTAGCCCGCGCTACCACATGGTGTGGCCACCCTATGGCCCCTCTCCGTGTCGTCTTCTGGCTCTGTGAGTCTTCCGGTAAAATATCGACTTTGGCTTTTGTCTGATCCAATTCCGAGAATATTCATTTTCTGACTTTCCTGGAACCAAAAACAAAAAAAACACGCAACTGGCACTGTGGCACTTGTTAATAGGTTAGTCTAAGAAAGTGTATAGAAAGTAGTCTAAAGTTGGAACAAAACACAAGAAAGTAGATAAAACCAAGCATGGAACATCAAAAATTATGGATATGTTAGCAACGTATCAATCATCCTCGAGGCCTTCTTCATCACCATGCCTGCCTCTGGTGTGATGCGTGAGTAGTTCACCCTTGGTCTATTGGTCCATGTAGTAGCTAGATGGTTGGTTCTCCTCCTTTGTGCTATCATGTTTAGATCTTGTGAGCTTTGTTCATGATCAAGATTATCTATTTGTAATCCTATATGTTGTGTTTGCGCGGATCCGATGGGTATTGAGATACTATGTCAGATTGATTATTGATTCTATTATGTCTATGTTATTTGTGATCTTGCATGCTCTGCGTTGTTAGTAACTATCTTGGCCAATTAGATGCTTGCAACTCCAAGAGGGAGTATTTATGCTCGATAGTAGGTTCATGCCTCTAGTAATCTAGGGAGGTGACAGAAATCTCTAAGGTTGTAGATGTGCTATTGCTAATAGGGAGAAAACAACAATCCTTTGTCCATGGGGCAATTGTATTGTTTACTTTACACACTTTGCCTAATGCAATTATCCGTTGCTTGCAACTTAATACTGAAAGGGGTTCGGATGATAACCGGAAGGTGGATTATTAGTCATAGATGTGGTTGGATTACGGTCTATGTATTATGTTGTAATGCTCAATCAAATCTCATAGGAGTCAAGATGTCTAGTATATGCATTGTTATGCTTTCTCAAATCTGTCAATTGCATCGTTGTAATTTGTTCGCCCAACATGCTAGTTATCTTAAGGAGAAACACCTCTAGTGAACTGTGGACCCCAGTCCATTCCTTTACCATTGATATACCATCTACTGTTTACCATTTACTATTTACTTTCTACAAGAAATTACTATCTTCCACACTATACGTTTAATCCTTTGTTTCCAGCAAAACCAGTGAGATTGACAACATCACTATAAGTTGGGGCAAAGTTCTGTGGTTTTGTTGTGCAGGATTCCAAGTTGTTAGCAACACCTTGGAGTTGTTTCCTTGCTCCTACTGGTTCAATAACCTTGGTTTCATAACTGAGGGAAAAGTTGTTACTATGCTCATCATACGTTCTTTCTTGGGGTTCCCAACGAGCTCTACATTTTGAGCCATCAAGAACTTTTTCTGGTGCCGTTGCCGACGAGTTAAGGACAGCTTCAATCTCTTCCTCCTTCTCAATCACTTTTCAGGGAGAAAGAAGATTCTCGCAAGGGGAGTCCCCCACAACCAATATCTTTACTTTGTTTTTGTTTTTCTTAGTTTATTTTGCTTCGTTTGCTTGTTTCTTTTTATCAAAAACACACAAAAAATAGTTCCTATTTCAGTTTCTATTTATGTTGGCTTGCTTTAATCTTACAAAAATGAATACTCCTGAAAACACTAAGTTGTGTGACTTCACTAGCACAAACAACAGTGATTTCATGTGCACACCTATTGCTCCACCTGTTCCTGAAGCTGCTTTCTTTGAAATTAAACCTGCTTTGCTCAATCTTGTTATGAAAGAACAATTCTCTGGTGTTGGTACTGATGATGTTGCTGACCTTAATAACTTTGTTGAACTTTGTGAGATGCAGAGACATAGGCATATAGATGGAGATATTATTAAGCTTAAATTGTTTCCTTTCTCTTCGAGAGGAAAAGCTAAAGAATGGTTGCTATCCCTACCTAGAAATAGTATTGATTCTTGGATTAAATGCAAAGATGCTTTCATTGGAAAATATTATCCTCCTGCTAAGATTATATCTATGAGAAGTGAAATAATAAAATTTAAACAATTTTATCATGAACATGTTGCTCAAGCTTGAGAAAGAATGAAATCTTTGGTAAAGAATTGCCCCACTCATGGTGTCAACACCCGGATTTTTAAGTCCAGATGCCTGTTATGCCGTACATCGCAATCCCGGGATTACCATTTTTGCGAGACATAACAGAAGTGGTACCACAGTACATCATCCATTACAACCCATATTAAAGGTCTTACAGATAAAGGATCTCATGATCTAGTCTTAATATAATCAAAGCAGCGGAAAGTAAACGTAGTAGGTTTTTTCTTCATGGTCACATGCAATGCTGACGATGGGAGATGATCCTAGTTGTCGTAGACCTCCTGCTGTCCATCTTCCGGGTAATCCTCCTCATAGTCTGGCCATGGGAATAGCCAGGGACAAAGCCATGAGTACTCTTTAAGTACTCACAAACTAACACTAGCACGAGTAAGGTAGAATTTGGTAGGAACCTTAAGCTCTAGTTTTGTTTGCAAAAAGCCAGCTTTATTTCATAAGGACTTTAAGAGTAAAGACTCAAATTTAGTTCTCTACATCACTTAAGGGGAAACTAGTTTTCATGTCCACAACTCTATTGTGGTCAAGTCAAAGTCATCTTTCAAGTCACATATTATTTTGAAAACATCTGACAACGGAACAGTATAGCCACTCCAACTTTCCATAATCATAGATGCGGCTATTCGAATAGTTTGACACTCTGCAGAGGTGGTACACTTTCACCACAAAATTCAATACATGCGTCAGGGATAACCCTGAATCATCATACTTGGTATGTGGATAATCAATCCTAACCTTTCAATTACACACCCTAGTATAGGCACCTCCCCTATGAGTTTGGCCTCCCAGTCATGGCCATCTGCCATCCTAGGCCCTACATAGGTGGACATTCATCATGAGGTAGCCTCAGATCAACCTCTTCCGCAAGGGAACCCATACTAAGACATATAAACTTCCATTCAAGCCCTACCCAACTCAGGTAATGTGGTTGTACGGTAAAATTGGAATGGTATCGCATCCGAACCCAACCATCAGTTTTTGTCAAAGTCAAGGCTCATGCCTCATTTAGTTTCATCATCAAGCCATTGTGTTTCAAAACACATGTCAAAACATTTCAATAGAATGAATCATCTTTCCAAGGTTTTCATAGTCATTTTCACCAAGTATTCCCATATAAAGTGATCGAGTTCTAGCTTAGCACTAGCCACTAATGTTGAGGGTATCACTATTGAGGGGTGCTAACCAAGTATAGTATCCATGGCTAGTTCTATGATTTTGATGGTGTCCATCCTATTTTCCACTAATCACAATTCATTAACTAAGTAAGAAATTGCAATGAAAGGGAAAAGCAAAGCTTGGAGTAAAACTAGGAATTGGTAAAGTTGCATCTCAAAGGTTTGCATATGGTATTTGTACAAGTTAGATTGCTAGCTAAGCTTAGATGGATAGCTTGCATAGTGGGCTTGCCTTGCTGGTTGCAGTCGTTGAAGTTTTCTTCCTCTTCCTCGAAGTACTCCTCCTCGTTGTAGCCCGGGTCGGTACTAGCGTCTATAAATACACACGAGGTACACAATAACCAAACAACACTTCACTACTTATATTTAGCACACAAAGGCTCACACTAGATGATCTAGCATCATCTCAATCATCAGGTGGAATATTAACATTTTCTTATTCTACTTATTTTAGAAAAGTAATTTCTACTCATTTAAAAACCTAAAGATTTAATATTATCCAATTAAAATACGGGATCATATGGAATATGTCATCACCACATATTTCAATGCTTGGGAATGTGATCTAAAAAGGGTTGGCATATATTACAAGATTTAATATTACTATTTAATAATATTAAAGTGACTAGATATCGCTATATAGCATTCTTTTAATACTAGTCCTTGTTTAATATCTGTAAAATCCAAATGTTATTACATATTCATATAGAGCATGTCAAATGTGATTTTTGAGATTTGGAATCAACTCAAAAGCATTTATAGTTTATTTTATAAAAATGTTGGAAGTGGCAAAAGTCTTTGTCTTGTTATTTTTAATATAAGTGATATATAGTTTCAATTGGTTTGTATCCAATGGGAGTGACTAGATATTTTCAATACCTTTCTAGCAAAATTGGAATCATGCATTTTAGATCAGCACAACTCTTTGAATTGAATTTTGAATATAGCTACTGAATAGGATTTTAAACTAAAGAGCAAAATTCCATTTGAATCTCTAGGCTCTACGTGGGAAAAGAAATGGGCCAGCCCAACTGCACAGCGCGGGCGCAGCGGACTGCTGACAGAATGGTCCCATGCGTCATCGACTAATTCTAACCGAAACAGTGTCTATCAATCTCAGCCCTACGATTAGAATGAAATCTACGACTGAGGTTCATCGTCTACGAAGAACTCCTCCGGCGAGATTCTAACCCTAACGCGGCAGTGGGGGTTAGTGGGGACTCACCAGGGCTCCATCTAGGGTCAGAGATGGGGGCGAACGACATGGTAGACGATGGCGGTTTGAGGGGTGGTCGCGACAGCTCCTAGGGGGGCTCCAATCGATGGCTTCCTTCATTGCAGCGGCGGACTCCGACCAAATTTCGGTGTCGTGGTGCTCGCCTTGATCCGGGGAAGGGCCAGTGAGGTTCCTGGGTGAGTGGGGGGTGGAATGGTGTGCTGAATGAGGTCTGGGATGGCCTCTATTTATACACCAGCGTTGGAGGCAGGGCGGCATGGTCGGGCTTCACCGGCGACATTGCTACAGGTCACGCTAAGCAGGGCGGAGGGCATGGGTCAATGCGGGGGACTGCGGCGATCATCACGCGTGTGATGCCATGGCAAGGGGCGGTCTCAGTCGGTCGGGCAACGTCGGCGCTCTGTTCAGGTACGCAGGTGTTCGTCACTCGGTACGGTGGTCACGGGGAGCGCGGCGGTAAACCATCGTGTCTGGGAGGTCACTGGTGCCACGGCGACTGTGGGTACGAGTGGAGAGAGTGAGGCACAACGTGTGTGCGCGAGGCGGATGTGGCGCTCCGTCATGCTCTTGGCATGGCGGGGTATTAAATGGGCACGGCGATTCCAGCGTCTCCACTTCTCGCCGATGGTCAAGGGGTGGACAGAGGGTGGTGGTGAGGTCACGGCTAGCAGCTAGGCATCATGGGAGAGGGTGGTGATGACCCACAAGTAGAGGGGGTGTATCGCAGTATTTTTGATAAGTAAGAGTGTCGAACCCAATGAGGAGTAGAAGGTATTGACGAGTGCCTTGGAGCAGGAATTCTCTGTAAATACTTAACAAATGGATTTTTAGGGGTTTTTTATAATGCAGGTAAATAAAGTACGAGTAAATAAAAGACAATAAGAATAAATGCAGCAAGTGGCCCAATCCTTTCTTTAGCAAAGGACAAGCTGGTTGTATTAATTAAGATCACCAAACGTTCTAGAGGACACATGAGAATATCATCAAGTGATTTCGCTTCATATAGTTGATTAATCTTCTTTAGATTGCTAAGTGTTGTGTGGGTGAACCTGTGCTAATGTACCGACCTTCCTAGGACTAATACAAACTTGTGATTATACCCCTTAAAAGCATCTGCAAGTACAAGAAAGTAATTAAGGTAGAAACCCAACCACAGCTTTAAACTCTAAGACCTTGACGTCCCTTGTGCAAAGGTTTCCTAACGGGGGTTCAGGTTTCTGTCACTCCGGCAGTCCCTACGATTAGTAGCCAAATACACAATGCATTCCCTAAGGCCCATATAGGTGAAGTGTCATGTAGTCGACGTTCACATGACACCACTAGAAGAAGTACACCACAACTTAAATATCAAACTATTGAATCTTTCTCAACACAATTCCACTACTAACAACATGACTTCTCCCATGTCCTCAAGAAAAAAATGAACTACTCACAAGACATCATATGGATCATGATGAAAGATGAAATAATGATATGTAACAATCTAAACATAATCAATAATTCAATGGTTCACTCAATAGCATCAACTACAAGGAGTAATCAACACCAGTAAAGTTTCCCCTAAGAACTATGCAAGATTCAACCCAATTGTTACAATGGTATGAAGTGGTGGTGATGGTGTTGGTGATGGTGATGATGATGATGATGATCACGATGAAGTCTAGCTTGATGGTGGTGTTGATGGCGACGATCTCCCCTCTCCGGGAAGGAATTCCCCCGGCAGAATTCTGTCTGCCTGAGAGATCTTTCTCTCTCCGTGTTTTTCGCCCTGCAGAGGCGGCGGAATCTTTCTGTGGTCCCTCCACGAGTCTTAGGGTTTCGGGAGGATAATATACGCCAGAGGGGAGAGGCTGGATTGGACTAGGGTGGCCACACCACCTGGTGGCGCGGCTTGGGGTGGCCCGCTCCAGGGGTGGTGTGGGCCCCTTGTGGCCCATCTCCACTTCCCCTTCTGTCATTCTTCGTCTTCTGGAAAAATAGGATTTTCCATGTATTTTCCCAGATATTCTGATCTTCGCGAATTTTGCCTCCAAACAGCACCTTTTCCATCAGAATCCTGACTGCAGCGGTCCATGCTCCAAAAGTCATCAACCATGCAAAAACAGATGAAATAACATAAGTATCATCTCTTAATATGAAATATATCAATGAATAATAGTAAATTATGATATAGAATAGTGATGCAAAATGGACGTATCAACTCCCCCAAGCTTAGACTTCTCTTGTCCCCAAGCAAAAACTGATCTCAATAAACATGACCTCAGGTTTATGGAGTGAAGAGTCGATAAAAGAATATGGACAAGAAGCATCACATTCATCAATACATAAGTCATAATAGAAGACAACTCACTATTATATAACTTAACTTGCAATAAGTAAAGGAAAAACAATAAAGATACATAAAGTAAATCATAATTGGTAATGTCAAACTTAGCTCTTGGTCGAAGAATAATTGACAATTTGCAGGAGTTCACAAATAACTGATTTTCAATGATAGCTTTCAAAGTAGTAGACACTAAGATAAGAGCAATGTGCAAAACAAGGAACATAAGAAACATGATTGAATAAATCATCATATGAATGAATGAAACACAACAACTCAAAATACTTGCTAAGGTAGAAGAGAATAGGTTTACTGACTCAACTAAAAGTAAAAGAAAGGCCCTTCATAGAGGGAAGTAGGGATTTCAAGTTTCATAAAGAGCTTCCAAAAATTATGGTACTTATTAGCTTTCAGCTCTCACTTCCCCTATCATAGGCATCTTTAGGTGATTAAGGTTAAAGTGATCAAATATGAGGATATGCTTGACAAGTTGTAAGTTGAAACGCTCATGTCCCTTGAATACGAGAGACACTCCTCATGTTACTCAAGTTTATTCACCGGTAAGGGTACCCCTTGCCCGATGATACGGAAGAATCCCCATATCAAAATAACAAGGCAAGCAGACAACAAGCATCTCAGCAATCTTCTTATTTACCATGGGAATATGGTGCTTTTTTCTCTCTTTCCTCTTTTCTCATTTTTTTCTTTTTCTCAATCTCAATCTCTTTTTTTATAAGAAGCATGTTTCATAGACCCTCGTTATGGTTACGCTGCAGGTTTCCACCATGACAGCATGGATTAGACCGGCGGCCCAGGCGTTTCCCTAACACACATACATAACTCCATGGACTTACAAGCTCCCCTTTCATTTCTCACCGATGACATCCATAGAAAAAAGAACATGATATAAACTAGGTACAAAGCACTGGTGCAATGTTGAAAGTGTTCCCCATGACAGCATTGTTCTGCTAATTCTCAACTTACAAAGCACAAGCATATACGCAACATAGATGGGCACAATGGTTCAAGTTTATTAAATGCAAGAAAGTAAAGTGTGCCATCAAGTTCGTGAGAGATTTAATCACTAATTTTCACATAACAAGTTTAATTTGGAAGGTAGATAAAAACTTAAATTTACTTGGAATAGCAATAGTGCTAATAGGTAGGTATGGTGGACACAAATGGCATAGGTTTTGGTTTTAAGGATTGGATGCATGAGAAGAAATCCCTCTCAGTACAGGTTGTTGGCTAGCAAGGCTGGGTAGCAAGCGTAAGAGTTGAAGGAAACAAACAAACATACAAGTGATAAAAACAAACATGTAATCTTCCTTGTAAGCACAAAAGATCTTAACTAGAGAATACTAAACTTATCAGCAAATCAAGAAAGAAAGATGATGAAATTATATTTCTTTAGTGTACTTTATATTTTTCATTCAATTCTCAAAATAGTGTTGCTACTGACCGAGCCAGGTTTGCCAAAACCAACTAAATTAACTCAATGATCCCAAAGTGATACCAATACTAACAACAAGATCAATCATATAACCATGAATTGAAAACTAAAATAAGATATGCAAAAGAGTAAATGATAGAACTTCTCATTAATATTCCATAACGGCAACTCACACCAAGGGATACATAGATATCTAACGAGAGAGAGGACACTTCCATAATGCAAACCATCCTACATGATAACTTCTCTATTCATGATATGATTCTACTAAAAAGGTAAAAAGATAGAAGATAGTGATGTGATACCGCGGTGCTCCCCCAAGCTTGGAACAAACCAAGGGGATGCCAAAACCTGATGACGAATTACTCCTTCGGTGGTGGTGGTATTCTCTCGATGAGCTTTTTGATTAATTTCCCCAAGTCCTCAATCTCAAAGGTGAGATTATGAATCAACTGTGAGTTTCTCTAAATGCGGCTCATGATCATGTCGGGTTGCGAATTCCAACTCTTGCGATTCTTTCCGCGCTCTTCCTCCTTGAAGTCTTCTTTTCCTGCATGGCTATAACGAGGCAAATCCCAATTGGAGGGTAGTTTCTCCTTGGGCATATTATGGTATTGATGCTCATGGATAAGGGTATGGAAAGGATTCTTGGTGTGTGGAGGAAGGGACCGTGGAGCGAAACAGTGACGCGGAGGTTTCCCTCCAGTTGACATCCGTGTAGTCCTTCTGATCCTGGCAGGGTTTGCCAAAACTCCAATGCTTGTAATGGTAGTGTCGGTGTGCGGATGTTGGCTTTGCTTTGCCTCCTCTTCATCTTCACTATTTATCTCCTTCTCCTGCCCGGGCTCTTGGAGATCTTCCTCCATAGGCTCCTTTCCCTTATTCTTGGCGGACACCATTGTGCTTCTAACTTTCAAGAATAGTTCCTGGAAGAAACAGATCGAAACAAAAACACGATGAGAACACAATATACGAACCTCGGGGGATCCGGGGGATTATATATTACGAAGTTTTACAACAAAAGGAAGGTACTGGGAGAAAACGGGTCGAAGACGGAGTCCGGGGCGGCCACACCACCTGCTGGCGTAGCCAGGGGGCCCATGCCCGGGGGTGGTGTGAGCCATTCTGGCTCCGTTTCCATCCCTCTTTTGCTTCTTAGCTTTCCTTGTTGGATAAAAACTGCAAAAATATAACTGGACGGAATTTTCGTGGAACTTTTCTTACCAGAACTATTACCTATTCGAAAACAGACTCTACAGGTCTCTGAATTTGGTCTTTGATAAATTTTTCTGGAGTTACCACTTGAATAGCATCAATATCTTCATTGTAAGAATCTCTAGCAATATAGTGCTTGAGTCGCTAACCATTCACCACTTGTGTAGTGTTGTCTTTTAAAGAAGAAATTTTTATTGCTCCTGAACGATACACTTCTTCAATAACAAAAGGTTCTTCCCATTTTGAAAGTAGTTTCCCTACAAAAAATCTGAGACGAGACCTATACAATAGAATTTTCTCACCAACATGGAATTCTCTCTTAAGAATTCGCTTGTCATGCCATCTTTTAACTTTTTCCCTAAAGAGTCTAGCATTCTCGTATGCTTCACTCCTCCATTCATCCAACGAACTTAAGTCAAATAATCTTTTTTCACCAGCAAGCTTACAATCTCTATTAAGTTCTTTAACTGCCCAATAAGTTTGTGTTCTAATTCTAAAGGCAGGTGACAAGCTTTCCCATAAACCATTTTATAAGGAGACATCCCCATAGGATTTTTATAGGCAGTCCTATAAGCCCATAAAGCATCGTTCAACTTTTTAGCCCAATTTTTTCTAGATCTATTAACAGTCTTTTGCAAGATGGATTTAATTTCTCTATTTGATAACTCTACTTGTCCACTAGTTTGGGGATGATAAGCTGAAGCGATTCTATGATTAACATCATATTTAGCAAGGGTCTTTCTAAAACCACCATGAATGAAATGAGAACCTCCGTCAGTCATAAGCTACCTAGGAACTCCAAACCTAGGAAAGATAACATCCTTAAGAATTTTTAGAGAGGTCTCCCCATCAACACTCTTCATAGGTATGGATTCTACCCACTTAGTGACATAATCAACGGCAACAAGAATATGAGTATAACCTTTTGAGGAAGGAAAATGACCCATAAAGTCAAATCCCCAACAGTCAAAGGGTTCAATAACTAGAGAGTAATTCATAGGCATTTCATTGCGTCTTGAAATATTATCAACATACTGACACTCATCACAAGATAAAACAAATTTTCTTGCATCTTTAGAAAGGGTAGGCCAGTAGAAACCTGATCGTAGCACCTTTTGCGCAGTTCTATCTCCCGCATGATGTCCTCCATAGGCACCACCATGACATTTCCGCAATATCTCCTTTAGTTCATATTCTGGAACACATCTTCGCATAATACCATCCACTCCTTTATATAAATGTGGGTCATCCCAAAAATAATGCCTCAAATCGTAAAAGAACTTCCTTCGTTGCTAAGCTGTGAAAGTTGGAGGCAAATACACTACTAGGAAACAGCTCTTCTGTGGCGCACCTTTTTTCACCATGTGTGGCACATATGTTAATCGCCACTGATACGTCGCCACTGATAACAAACTTCTATGGCACATTTCAAAATGCGCCACAGAAGTCTAAAACTTTAGTGGTGCATATGGCCAATATGCGCCACAGAAGTTGTTTTCCAAAATTCAAAAAAAAAGACGGGCCAGATCTCAAACTTCTGTGGCGCATATGGCCAATATGCGCCATAGAAGTTTTTTTCAAATTTCAAAAAAACCGGGCCAGATCTAGATCTGGTCGGATCTAGCCGGAGTTGGTGGTGGTGGCGGGTGGCGGCTAGGGCTAGGAGGAGGTTGCCGGAGTTGGTGGTGGAGGAGGAGGAGGAGGAGCTCGCCGGAGTTGGTGGTGGAAGAGGAGGAGAAGGAGGAGGAGTAGGTCGCCGGAGTTGGTGGAGGAGGAGGAGGAGGTCGCCGGAGTTAGTGGTGGTGGAGGAGGAGGAGGTCGCCGGAGTTGGTGGTGGAGGAGGAGGAGGAGGTGGTGGTCACCGGAGTTGGTGGTGGTGGAGGAGGAGGAGGAGGAGGTCGCCGGAGAGTGGAGAAGGAGGAGGGAGTAGAAGGGGAGAAGTGTGGAGGAGAGGAGAAGGAGAGAAGTGTGGAGGGGAGGAGAAGTGGGGAGGGGAGAAGAAGTGGGGAGGGGGAGAAAAAGGAAAAAGGAAAAAAGGAGGGAGAAGGGCGCTGGCGGGATTCAAATTTCGAATCCCGCCCAAGACTTCTGTGGCGCATATGGGGGAAATGCGCCACAGAAGTTTCTCCCCCTTTTTTATTTTTTTGCAGGAAAAAATCTTCTGTCTGCCATAACTTTTTACTCTTTTGGAATTTGGGGAATCTACAAAATCTTCAATCGAGTAGAAAATTTTGAGACGGTCATTTTGATAGGTTAAAGACTTTTTTTCGACATCGTATGCAAAAGTTAGAGCCGTTTTACCGTGCCATGACCTATTTTTGCAAAATACATTGAAATTCATGTTTTTCAATTTTGTCTAGATCTATACCCTAAAAACTAACTACAACATAAAGGAATTATTTTTTTGAAGTTTCTATCATTTTTCTTTATTTTTTACAAAACTGAAAAGGCGATCCACTGGGGGGGTCTGTTTTCCCCCCCTATATGCTTGCTCTGTGGCGCATACACCTATATGCGCCACAGAAACATCACTTTCTGTGGTGCATATGGCCATATGCGCCACAGAAGTTTCTCTCCCTTTTTTTGCTGCTTGGTCCCATCAACCTTCTATGGCGCATACGTCTATATGCGCCATAGAAGTTTGACAGTTCAGTGGCGCACACGAAAATATACGCCACAGAAATATGGACTTCTGTGGCGCATATTGGTTTCGTGCGCCACTAAAGTGCCAAACTTCTGTGGTGCATTTTTCTAGTGCGCCACTGATATATATCTGTGGCGCATATTTTTACATATGCGCCACTGAATATCTTGTCTATCTATAATCTGTTTCCTAGTAGTGATACTTGGAGATAATAAAGTTAGCATAATCAGCATACCAAGGGCTCCCTCGCGAGCTTACCCCTACTGCATCCAACTGTTCATTTGGGAAACTATCATTAACAAGCATAGGATCAAAAGAGATGTTTTTGCAATCGAGATATAATATCAGTTACAGGATTTTCAGCACCTTTCCTATCTACAATATGTAGGTCAAATTCTTGTAAGAGTAGCACCCATCTAATAAGCCTAGGCTTAGCATCTTTCTTCGTCATAAGGTACTTAATAGAAGCATGATTAGTATGAATGGTAACTTTTGAGTCAACAATATAAGGTCTAAACTTATCACAAGAAAAGATAACGGCTAAGAATTCTTTTTCAGTAGTAGCATAATTCCTTTGTGCAGCGTCAAGAGTCTTACTAGCATAATGGATAACATTTAACTTTTTATCTATTCGTTGCCCAAGGACAGCACCTACAGCAAAATCACTAGCGTCACACATTATTTCAAAGGGTAAACTCCAATCAGGTGGTTGAACGATAGGAGCAGTAGTTAAAGCTTTCTTTCCATAACACGATCAATAATTCTTGTAGGTATTTTAAAAGTATCATTCTCAGCAGGTGGTGGTTCATCTACTACCTTAGTAGTGGTAGTAGAATTACGAAATAAGAAACTAAGTGAATTATCCATAATGAAAATAAAGCAACTAACAGAAGTAGACAAAAAACTCACAGTAGAAATTTTCTTTACCAGTTCCACTCTCCAATAGCGATTCACTCCCCGGCAACGGCGCTAGAAAATAGTCTTGATGACCCACAAGTATAAGGGGTGTATCGCAGTATTTTCGATAAGTAAGAGTATCGAACCCAACGAGGAGCAGAAGGTGTTAACGAGTGTCTTGGAGCAGGAATTCTCTGTAAATACTTAACAAACGGATTTTTAGGGTTTTTTTGATAATGCAGGTAAATAAAGTACGAGTAAATAAAAGACAATAAAAATAAATGCAGCAAGTGGCCCAATCCTTTCTTTAGCAAAGGACAAAAAACGTTCTCGAGGACACATGGGAATATCATCAAGTGCTTCCGCTTCATATAGTTGATTAATCTTCTTTAGTTTGCTAAGTGTTGTGTGGGTGAACCTGTGCTAATGTACCGACCTTCGTAGGACCAATACATACTTGTGATTATACCCCCTGCAAGCATCCGCAAGTACAAGAAAGTAATTAAGGTAGAAACCTAACCACATCTTTAAACTCTAAGACCCTGAGGTCCCTTGTGCAAAAGTTTCCTAACGGGGGTTCAGGTTTCTGTCGCTCCGGCAACCCCTACGATTAGTAGCCAAATACACAATGCATTCCCCTAGGCCCATATAGGTGAAGTGTCATGTAGTCGACGTTCACATGACACCACTAGAAGAAGTACACCACAACTTAAATATCAAACTATTGAATCTTTCTCAACACAATTCCACTACTAACAACATGACTTCTCCCATGTCCTCTAGAACAAAACGAACTACTCACAAGACATCATATGGATCATGATCAGAGATGAAATAATGATATGTAACAATCTGAACATAAACAATAATTCAATGGTTCACTCAATACCATCAACTACAAGGTGTAATCAACACCGGGAAAGTTTCCCCTAACAACTATGCAAGATTCAACCCAATTGTTACAGCGGTATGTAGTGGTGGTGATGGTGCTGGTGATGATGGTGGTGGTGATGATGATGATGATCCCGATGAAGTCCAGCTTGATGGTGGTGTTGATGGCGACGATCTGCCCTCTCCGGGAAGGAATTCCCCCGGCAGAATTCTATCTGCCTGAGAGATCTTTCTCTCTCGGTGTTTTCCGCCCTGCAGAGGCGGCGGAATCTTTTTGTGGTCCCTCGCCGAGTCTTAGGGTTTCGTGAGGATAATATACGCTAGAGGGGAGAGGCTGGAGTGGACCAGGGCGGCCACACCACCTGGTGGCACGGCCTGGGGTGGCCCGCGCCATGGGGTGGTGTGGGCCCCCTGTGGCCCATCTCCACTTCCCCTTCTGGCATTCTTTGTCTTGTGGAAAAATAGGATTTTGCATGTATTTTCCCGGATTTTTTGATCCTCGCGAATTTTGCCTCCAAACAGCACCTTTTCCATCAGAATCCTGACTGCAGCGGTCCATGCTCCAAAAGTCATCAACCATGCAAAAACAGATGAAATAACATAAGTATCATCTCTTAATATGAAATATATCAATGAATAATAGTAAATTATAATATAGAATAGTGATGCAAAATGGACGTATCAGGTGGCGTGGTGTGCAGCGACTTGTTCATGCTCGACCGGCATGACCTTGCTCGGGTACGGCTTTGCACTGGCGCAACATCGAAGGTGCGCTCCTCCACTGCATGGCCAGATACTGGGGTGTTAGTGGACAATTGAATGGGTTGATTGCAGTACAAGAGATGATCAATTGATAGATGAAAACAGTAGATTGTGGTTGAGGTTGTACTCTGTCTCTGAGGTGTTCGACTAAAATGGCCGCATGAATTCATCTTTTGAATTTTTGAATGATTTTTGGTGAGTGATCTGATCATATCCTTGGTAGTCTATGGTTGCTGGGAATTGCCAAGTGGAGGTTGTTTGAGTGGTTTTTGAAAAGTGGTGATCTATGCACATACACTTGATTCAATTTTGAATTGCCTATTAAATAGATTTGAAAATAGTTTCTGTGAATTTGTAAAGTTTGCTTGGGTTCACTTTTACTTGGTCTAGCAAGGGGTGAAAATAACTAGAATTGTTTCTGTTAGAAATCTTTTACTATAGATTCCCAAAGTGGGGTAATGGTTAATATTGGCAAAAGTGACCATATGATCACATGCCTTATTTTGGATTTTCCTTTTATTTGATTTTGTTTGTAATTGACCTAGATGATGTGGTATTCATCTTTAAACTAAATCTTAACCTTTGTAGCAATCAAACATGGCAAATGCAACCATTCATACATTAATACAAATCACTCATGCACTCATATAGATTTTAATAGTATAAGTTTTTTGTTAACCCTAAACTTGGGTGGTTAGAAATTTATAAGCTTGTTTAATATTTTTGAGATGTTACACATGGACTGACTTCTTGGATGATTATCCAAACTTTTTATGCAGGACTGAATTATTCTTCAAGAAATCTGTTGGATTCTGGTGCTAGAGGCACCTTTATGACCATTACTTTGGGTGCTGCATCAAAGCTCCTTGATAATATGATGGTTAACTATTCACAAGGTAAGAAGGTAAATTCTGTTGAATAAACCTCCTCGAGTGATAAAATTGATGTTATTATGTCTATGCTTGTTAATGGAAAAGCTCATATTGATCCAAATCATGTTCCCTTAGCCTCTTTGGTTACTCAAGAAGAGCAAGTTGATGTGAACTTCATTAGAAATAATAATTTTAGCAACAATGCCTATAGGAATAATTTCATAATAATAATTACAGGCCATATCCTCCCAATAATGGTAATGCTTATGGAAATTCCTACAACAACAATAGAAGTGCACCCTCTGAAACTGAAGTCATGCTTAAAGATTTTATTAGTAAACAAACTGCTTTCAGTAAAACAGTTGAGGAAAAACTTTCGAATGCTGGAAAAAATATCATCTTTGTCTGAAGCACAATCCTCTTTGATTCATAAAATGCCTGCTAAACCTGAAACTATAGAAAACTCCTTTGCTGCTACTAATGCCATACAAGTTAGAATTGATGAAAATGTTAGACTGTTAGCTGAATTGCATGCTAAGTGGGAAAGATAAGATGAAATTGCTAGATATAATAGCATATGTACTATTACCACCACCAATGTTGATGCTAGCAAACCACATGAAGTCCCCATTCCTTTTGCAACAGTGCCTAGAACCAATGGAACCTTTTCCAATAAAAATGCTGAAATTCTTTGAAATATGGGAAACAATATTTCTACTACCTTGGATGGTAATTTTAATTTTGATCTTGATGGTTGCAATATTTCTGAAGTAACTATGTTCCTACAAAATCTTGCTAGAAGTCCTAATGCTAGTGCTATGAATATGGCCTTTACAAAACACATTACAAATGCTCTCATAAAAATTAAAGAAGAAAAATTAAAACATAAAGCTTCTATTCCTAAGAAACTAGAAGATGGTTGGGAACCCATCATTAATATGAAAGTGAGTTATTTGGATCTCAGAGATTTATGTGATCTTGGTACGGGTGTCTCTATATTCCTAAAGAAATTTATGAAATGCTTGATTTGTCACCATTGTAAAATTGTTATTTAGATGTCCAACTTGATGATAATGCTAAAAAGAAACTCATGGGTAGTGTCAATGATGTTTTGATTATGGTTAACAATACCTATGTCCATGTTGATTTCTATGTTTTGGATGTTGAATGCAATGCTTCTTGTCCTATTATCTTGGGAAGACCTTTTCTTAGAGCTGTTGGTGCCATTATTGATATGAGAGAAGGCACCATTAAATATCAATTCCCACTCAAGAAAGGTATAGAACACTTCCCTAGGAAGAGAGAGAAGATACATTTTGCCTCTCCTATTAAAACAACATTTGATCTTAATGCTTCTTTATTTAAAAATACTTGAATCTTGCTTTCTATGCCTAGCTGAAAGGCGTTAAAGAAAAGCACTATTGGGAGATAACCCAAATTATTTTTACTTTCAGTAAGTTTTTATTTTATTGAGTCTTGGAAGTTATTGACTCAGTAATAACATCTCCTTATCTTTTTGTGTGTTTTTTGTGCCAAGAATAACATCTAATGAGAGAGAAGTAAGACTTGGGAAAGTTGTTGTCCCAAAACAGATTTTTGTGCTTCACTATAACCAATCTTGAAAAATACATGTACGTCGGATTGAGCTGTAAATGTTTGTGCTTATGGCCCAGGCTAATATATAACTTTCATTAGTTTAACACTTCTCGATTTGAGCAATAGAAGGTCTTCGAAAAAATTGGTTTTTACCTGCTGCTCTGTTTTGACAGATTTCTGCCATTATTTGCATTTGCCTTGTAATCTCTTTCTCTTTGAGTTCTCTTTGATCACTTGAGCTTTTAGAAGGAATTTCTATAGTAGCTTGTGTTTTAATGGAAGTTTCAGTTGTGTTGAAACTAAACCCAAGTATTTATTATCTTGAATACACTAATGTTGCTAATGAAGATTGTGTGAAGTTTTGTATGAAGGAAATTTTCAAGTGTAGGGAAGAATAATGTGATGAGATGAAGTATGGACAAATGCTCAAGATTGGGTATACCACCCGTGTCACCCCAAGAAATATTCAAAAAGTACAACCGTCAAAGCTTGGGGATGCCCAAGGCATCCCCTTCTTCATCAATACAAAGTCTCAGGTTTTCTTCTAAAACACTTCATTTTTATTGTTTCATGCACAATTGTGTTGTTCTTGGAGCGTCTTTGTTTTTGTTTTAAGATTTCTTTTGTTTGGTTTGCTTAAATAAATTGGTTGGACCCCCACATTCATACATTGTTTCAAATAAGTTGATTGGTGTTGGAAAAGAGTAGGAAGCTTCATGCTTATAAGTGGTACAAAAGAAGCTTGTTTTGACTATGGCCTAGACTTTATCATGTCATGTTTGATGTTGCTTTGACTTTATGCTTAGTGATTATTGATGTAGCATGACTTGTTCCAAACAATTGAGATTTCTTAATGTTCCTTGAAAGAATCATGTGTTGTTTTAGCATACAAAATTATAATATTATGATATTCTCCTTTGATGCTTTATTTGGGTTGACTTGGCACATGCTTACACCATGTTAAGACTATGAACCAGTCACCTTAGCCTCTATGATCATTTAGTTTTTGACTTGTAATATCACTTTATGCATTAATTAATAATGTTTTGTCTCTTTGCATGATTATTGCCATTATTGCTCTCTTAGTTGGTCGCTCCCAGTCTTTTGCTAGCCTCCACATGTACCAAGTGCGAGTTCCACTCATGCATCCAACCCCCAAGAAAACCAAGTTATTCCAAAGATTCCACTATAAATTCCTATGCATGGTGTGTTACACCATTCCAAGTATATTCATGTTTTTACCTACCTTCCAAATTAAACTTGTTATGTAAAAATTAGTGATTAAAGCTCTCACAAACTTGATGGCACACTTTACTTTCTTGCACTAATAAACTTGAGACATTGTGTCCATCTATGTTGCTTATATGCTTGCACTTTATAAGTAGTGAATTAGGAGAACCATGTACCATGGCGAACGCTTTCGACATTGCACTTATTATTCAGTTGATATCATGATCGTTTGTTTATGGATCCCGGCGGTTTGAAATAAAAGGGGAGCTCGTAAGCTCATGGAGTTTGTATGTGTGTTAGAGAAACACCTGGGCGGCGAACTGATGACCCACAAGTATAGGGGGTGTATCGTAGTATTTTTGATAAGTAAGAGTGTCCAACCCAACGAGGAGCAGAAGGTGTTGGCGAATGGCTTGGAGCAGGAATTCTCTGTAAATACTTAGCAAACGGATTTTTAGGGTTTTTTGATAATGTAGATAAATAAAGTACGAGCAAATAGAAGACAATAATAATAAATGTAGCAAGTGGCAAAATCCTTTCTTTAGCAAAGGACAAGCCAGTTGTATTACTTAAGATGACCAAAGGTTCTCGAGGACACACGGGAATATCGTCAAGTGCTTTCGCTTCATATAGTTGATTAATCTTCTTTAGTTTGCTAAGTGTTGTGTGAGTGAACATGTGCTAATGTGATTATACCCCTTGCAAGCATCCTCAAGTACAAGAAAGTAATTAAGATAGAAACCTAACCACAACTTTAAACTCTAAGACCCTGACATCCCTTATGCAAAGATTTCCTAACAGGGGTTCAGGTTTCAGTCACTCCGGCAACCCCTACGATTAGTAGCCAAATACACAATGCATTCCCCTAGGCCCATAAAGGTGAAGTGTCATGTAGTCAACTTTCACATGACACCACTAGAAGAAATACACCACAACTTAAATATCAAACCATTGAATCTTTCTCAACACAACTCCACTACTAACAACATGACTTCTCCCATGTCCTCAAGAACTAAACGACCTACTCACAAGACATCATATGGATCAAGATCATAGATGATATAATGATAAGTAACAATCTGAACATAAAAAATAATTCAATGGTTCACTCAATAGCATCAACTACAAGGAGTAATCAACACCGGGAAAGTTTCCCCTAAGAACTATGCAAGATTCAACCCAATTGTTATAGCGGTATGAAGTGGTGATGATGGTGCTGGTGGAGATGATGATGGTGATGATGCTGATCCCGATGAAGTCCATCTTGATGGTGGTGTTGATGGCGACGATCTCCCCTCTCCGGGAAGGAATTCCCCCGGCAGAATTCTATTTGTCGGAGAGATCTTTCTCTCTCGGTGTTTTTCGCCCCACATAGGTGGCGACATCTTTCTGTAGTCGCTCCCTAGGTATTAGGGTTTCGAGGGGATAATATACGCCAGAGGGGAGAGCCTGGAG
Source organism: Avena eriantha (assembly GCA_910589775.1). Lineage (NCBI taxonomy): Eukaryota > Viridiplantae > Streptophyta > Magnoliopsida > Poales > Poaceae > Avena > Avena eriantha. The sequence continues at coordinate 130,687,028 of OU342741.1, forward strand.
TGGGCTAGGGTCGAGAATATCATTTTGCGGCCTGAAAGTTGGGGTGTCTAGGCAACGCGGTACCTAAGTTCCCTGAAATCATTCGCGATGACTACAGTTGGTGTGCCAAATACTCAGAGGGTATTTTTCGACACGAATTCAACTTTACGTTTCAATACAAAAAATCAGGCTAACGGCTGTCAAGTTGGCCCCTCTTGTCAGTTCTCGCCGTTATGTCGCTCCTGTTGCTTAGGTGTCAATTAGGCTTGCAACGTTGGCGCCTGCATCCATTACACGTCTTCTTCTTCCCTGGAGCGGAAATCTGTGGGGCCTCGCAGCCATGGCGCGGAGCTGGGACATGGACGAACCTGCTCGGCCCAGCTCTCCTCCCTGTAGGCTTGCAGTGTTGGCGACTGCATCCATTACGCGTCTTCTTCCTCGGAGCGGCAATCCGTGGTCACGGCCATGGCGCAGAGCTGGGAAGTGACGAAGCTGCTCCGCCCCGCTCTCCTCCCCACCCTGAGTCAGAGATCTCCCTCACCGTGGACGCACCCATGGCACGGTCGGGGACGAGAATTGGTTCCCGGTGAGATCTATCACCTTGTCGACCATGCTCGGTTCTGTATTCCTCCTCTAGAATCCGAGCTCGACGTCGCCATGGTTGCACCCGCACCAATTCTGCCACCTCTGCCGAGGTCTCTGTGGTAGCTCAAGTTCTGGGGCTCTCTAAGTTCTGCCATTTTGGGCCTATAAGTGTTGTTGTATGTTAAACTAGCAAATCTCTTTTGTTCAAATCTCTTGGGCTGTACCAACTTTATTATGTTTAATTATGACAGACAAAATATAAATGACTTCTCTCAATTTCTCGCATAGAAAAATGCACAGCTAATTTCATATTCTCGTAGGAACTGGCCCCACTTGTTGAACCGGCGGCACTGCCACGATCTCCACGTAACCACGGTGAGTTCTCGAACCGAAAGTTGCACTTACCACGTTTCTTCTGTAGTCATTCCTCTTCCTCAGTCATTCCTTTGTAGTTTTTCCTAGGCGCTTCTTCTTCCTCTGTTCTAGAACCGTTGGTTCATCTTCTTCTTCCTCTCGCAGGCAGTTCCTTTCACCCATTTCCTTGCAGGCATGGACAATGGGAAACGCACAACAGAGACCCACTTGGTCCCTGCCCATGGCACCACGACTTTGACAGTGGTGTACACAAATGATGAAGCGACTGTGGCGACAACTCTCGCCAGGTTTGATCAATTGCTTGAGAAAGAGAAGCACAAGTTTGTGGGGATATACTTGGAGTACACCCGTGCAAATAAGTGAAAAAATCCTCCACAAGATATCGCTGTCATGCAAATCGCCATACATGAGGAGGTCCTCGTTTACCACTTCTGCAGGTATGTGAAATTTAAATTTGAGATCACCACTTCTGCATCCCTTGTTCCCTTACATCCCTAGAACCATCTAAGTGTAGGAGTAAACCAACTAAGATGCATTGTCCGGCTCTGGTCGAGTTCTTGTGTAGGAAAGGGATTACTTTCACTAGCGTGGATATCACAAATGACACAATTATGCTTTCTCGTGCGTTGATAAAAATCCTAGAGGGGCACCACATCGACATCCAAAATCTGTACAAGATCAAATCATACCCAACGAAGGATTGCATGGGTGATCTGGCAGCGGAAATCATCAATAACTCCTATGAAAAACTGAAGAAATTGAAGCGACTCGATCACGACTACTGGGAGTGGAAGCCGATGAGCCAGGTGCGCCTCGAGTATGCAGCCAGAGACGCCTACATGGCGTACGAGTTGTACAGTAAGCTCATTACCATGAAAGGTATGGTTAAGGCGGGGTTTTTCGCGAGAGAGCTATGCCCTGGTTGCAAGCTAGCCCAGGAGAAGAAGCACGAGGAGGGCAGAAAGCGGTTTCAGGACGAGCAGGGATCTTGGGACGGTGGCGACATCAAGCGGCTGAAGGGGAAGCAAGGCAAGGACGACAACAAGTGGTGGTGATACATTATGTGTTTGAACTAGACTTTAGTTTTTAGTTTATTATGTGTGTGATACATTTAGTTACTTCAATACAAAATTTTGACCAATTTAACTTGTTGATGTATTTCTTGACAATTATAATATAATCGAGCACTAGAAATATTTTGTAGTGTGCATGAGCATGATCAATAAATATAATTGAACACTAGACCCTTTAAGGCACTCCATATAAAGGAGTATATTAATATATAAGGTTCACTAGAAACACCAGGGATATATTGTCTTACATGCCACACATAGGTAATAATTAACTTGAACAAAATAAAAGCAGGGGTTGCAGCAGGAGGCCGGGACACGGAGACGCCTAGCAGGGCAGGGGTTTATCAGTAGGAGGCAGCGACAGCCTAGTCGATGGGATACAGGCTAGTCCTGACATACTCCCGGAGGAATTTGCCGTAGGCTACATGCCGCGCCAAGGTAATCGGCTTATGGCTTCTGCCTCTGCCAACGCCCTCTGCGTGCTGGATCATGCTGTTGAGGTCCACGTTGATTGCTTTGCCACATAATGGGCAAAACAGTCTCCCCTACGGTGGAAACGGATTAGCCCACACCGTAACCGCCTCAGCACGTAGCGGCTCTTGTTGTCCCTAGATACATTTCTATCGTCCACTTCATCATCATCCTCCTGTTGATTTTTAAGAACATAACTTAGAACTCGTACATATGATTGAATTGTATTACAACTCAAGAATTGACAACATGTATATGTAAGAAAATATATCCGTGGATGTTGGGCCACGTAGAGATAAACAAAAAAATTCCCTACGCGGTGATCCCAAGATCCAGCTCAGGTAGAAGGCCACGAGGATTACCACTAGACGCGCAGTTGCGAAATTGATGAAGCACGTCGCTTGATGTAGTGCAGTCCTCGCGGTCCATTCCGGTTCCACGATCCATGGTCCGTACTTTCTTCACGATCGTCGAAGTGCTGAACGTACATCACCTCCGCCGGTATCCACACGTACGAGGAGGAGCGCCAGCGATGGACTGCTAGGTCCGATATGGCGGCGACAGGACGGACTGGGGCTAGGGTTTCCAACACATGGAGTGACCTAACCTTGTGCTCTAAGCACCTGCGCCCCAGCTTATATAGGGAGTGAAAGTGGGCTCCACTCACTTGTGGCTCATTCACTAAAAGGCCTATATTAGCCACAGCAAGTCTCACTTGCTGACTAAGTCCATGTTTCTATTTGGGTCCAACCCAAATTGGTTTCCTGTTTGGGTCTAACCCAAACTTGCTCCCACTCTTAAGTGTGTGACCCGACAGGCTCATGGTAACCCGGACACGATTCCGAGTCTCACTCGTGATCGATCAGTTGGTAGCGGCTCCTAGCAGAACGTGCCAACTCCCAAGTACCAATAAGTCATGACAACATACCTTCCAATGTGACTTTCGTCTGAGTCCCTTTTGCCTCACGATATACCTTGTCGTACTATAGGCGAATGATCGTCATCCCTTAAATAGTATGACTCTCTTTATCGATACGAGATAAGTGATTCATCCGACTAACTCTTAGTCGGCTGCCTCGGTTAACACTTAACCGTGACGCGCATGGCCATGCTTTCCGAATCATATCTTCCGAGAGGGCCTAGAGAATATCTCTCCAGATGGAGGGGCAAAATCCCGTCTTGGTTATTCACATCACGCAGCTTGATTCTCAGACGACCCGAACTCCGCCTTTATAACTGCCCAGTGACGGAACAACGTTTGACAGAACCTAGGTTGGAGATCCTCAACTCGGATTGTGCAATAACCTCAGGTCTAAGGATTACATTGATTGAGACATGCAAATGACGACTTGTTCGTTGCATCTCAATATGGGTCAGTCTGACTCGCTAAACTCTTTAGCTGAATCCGTGTAAGTCGGAATAGCATCTCCATGCCCACGACAAGTGGAACCTAGTCATCTGTCGACTTTCACATTTGTCTAAGTTGTGTGTCCGGCACAACCTCAATGACGAAGGACAATTAGTATGAACAACATGAATATGTAGTTCCACAATCAAATCACATATTCGATGATACATATCAGCAGTTCATACATGGACCATAACCTTATGAATACACAGGAATATCATCATTCATGATTGCCTCTAGGGCATATTCCCAACAGTCTCCCACTTGCACTAGAGTCAATCTTCCGACATCACATGTCCAGGCATCTGATGCCCATTGCTCTCAGGTGCGCCTCATGCTTCGGCTGTGGAAGTGGCTTTGTCAACGGATCCGCAATGTTTGCATCCATGTGTACCTTGCATAACTTGATATCACCTTGATCCACGAACTGGGGAATAAGGTGGTACCGCATGAGTATATGTTTGTTCTTCTGGTGTTGTCTAGGTTCCTTGGCTTGTGCAATAGCACCATTGTTGTCACAATACACCTCTAACGGATTGGACGAGCCCTGAACCACACCAAGATCCATGAGGAAATTCCTCATCCAAACGGCTTCCTTTGCCACCTCCGAGGCAGCAATATTTTCATCCTCTGTTGTAGACGCAGACACCGTTTCTTGCTTGGAACTTTTCCAGCTCACAGCCCCTCCATTTATCACAAACACATATCCGGATTGCGAACGAGAATCATCCGAGTCAGTGAGATAACTCACATCCGTGTAACCCTTTACACTGAGTTCATCCTCACCTCCATAAACCAGGAACATATCCTTAGTCCTTCTCAAGTACTTGAGGATATTTTTAGCCGCTGCCTAGTGGATCTCTCTAGGGTCATTTGGTATCTGCTCACAACACTTAGAGCATAGGAAACATCCGGCCTAGTACAAATCATAGCGTACATGATGGATCCGATTGCAGAAGCATATGGAATCGCACTCATCCGACTTCGCTCATCAGTTGTCGAAGGACACTGAGTCTTGCTAAGTTTTACGCCATGGGTAAGAACCCCTTCTTAGGCGATTCCATGTTGAACTTCTTCAACACTTTGTCCAAATATGTACTTTGACTCAATCCAATGAGCCACCTTGATCTATCTCTATAGATCCGGATTCCTAGTATGTAAGTCGCCTCACCCAAGTCTTTCATCGAAAAACTCCTTTCCAATGATTCCTTGGTCTCTTGCAACATTTGGACATCATTTCCAATCAGTAATATGTCATCCACATATAAGATCATAAAGTTTACTTTGCTCCCACTAAACTTCTTGTATAAACAAGATTCATGATCGCTCTTGATGAAGCCAAACGATTTGACTACCTCATCAAAGCGAATGTTCCAACTCCGAGATGTGTGCTTCAACCCATAAATGGATTTCCGAAGCTTGCATAACTTGTCAGCATTAGCCGGATCGAAAAAACCCTCGGGTTGTATCATATACACGTCCTCGGTTAAATTTCCATTAAGGAAAGCCATCTTGACATCCATCTGCCATATCTCATAGTCGAAATAGGTTGCTATTGCTAACATGATCCGAACTGATTTAAGCATCGCTACAGGAGATAAAGTCTCATCGTAGTCAACTCCTTGAACTTGTCGGAACCCCTTCACGACAAGCCGTGCTTTATAGATAGAAACATTTCCATCCATATCAGTTTTCTTCTTAAAGACCCATTTGCACTCAATGGGTCTTGCATCGTCTCGCAGATCAACCAAGTTCCAAACTTGATTTTCATCCATGGACTTTAATTCGGATCTCATGGCTCCAAGCCATGACTCGGAATCAGAACCCACCATCGCTTCTGAATAAGTTGTCGGCTCATCATTGTCCAATAGCATCACATCACGAACACTTCGCAATCTAGCCGATCTTCACAGTGTCGGTGCAGTTTCCGGCTCATGTACCATGTCTGGCTCAACCTCTAAGGCATTTGCCGACTCACTGCTAGCCGACATCTCTCTAATTTCTTCGAGATGCATCGTACTCCCACTGACCCCCCGACTGAGAAACTCTTTCTCAAGGAAGACACTGTTTCGAGCGTCAAACACTTTGCCCTCTTCTCGGTTGTAGAAGTAGTAACCCAAGGTTTCCCTCAGATATCCCACGAAAATACACTTATCCGACTTAGTTGTAAGCTTGTCCGACTGAAGTCGCTTGACAAAAGCTTCACAACCCCAAATCTTAAGAAAAGACAAACTTGGCATCTTGCCAGTCCACATCTCATGCGGTGTCTTCTCTACCGACTTTGATGGTACTCTGTTTAGTGTGAACGCTGCAGTTTCTAGACAATAACCCCAAAATGATAAAGGCAGATCTGTCCGACTCATCATTGATCGTACCATGTCCAACAAGGTCCGATTCCTCCTTTCCGACACACCATTTCTCTACGGCGTTCCTGGTGGAGTGAGCTGGGGAACTATTCCACAACTCTTTAGATGGTCATCAAACTCATGGCTCATGTACTCGCCTCCTCGGTCCGACCGAAGAAACTTTATTTTCTTGCCAAGTTGATTTTGTACCTCATTCTGGAATTCCTTGAACTTTTCAAAGGCTTCCGACTTATGTTTCATCAAGTAGATATATCCATACCTACTCAAATCATCAGTGAAGGTAATGAAGTACTCATAACCACCTCTGGCTGTCGTGCTCATTGGGCCACATACATCACTATGTACAGTCCCAATAAATCGGACACCCTTTCACAACTCTTTGCAAAAGGTGTCTTGGTCATCTTGCCAAGAAGGCAGGATTCGCATGTCTCGAACGACTCCAAGTCGAACGAAGTTAGGAGTCCATCATCATGGAGCTTCTTCATGCGTTTCCAACTTATATGACCAAGCCGACAATGGCAAAAGTAAGTCATATTCAGATCATTTGGTTTTAACCTTTTCACATTTATGTTATAGACAGATTCACTATCAAGATTCAAAATAAAAAACCCGTACCGGAAGGGCGCAAAGCCATCAAACATATCATTCAAATATAAAGAACAACCATTATTCTTAATATTCGACTCATAGACCTGTCTCATCAAACATGAGGCAGAAATGATGTTTCGACTAAGCACTGGAACATAATAACAATTATTTAGCTCCATTATGAATCTAGAAGTTAAATGAAGTTGCATTGTGCCGACTTCCAACGTAGCGACTCTCGCTTTGTTTCTGACTCTAATGTCAACCTCGCCTCTTGCAAGGCTGCTAGTTCTTACCAGTCCCTGCAACGAGTTGCAGATGTGAATGACTGATCCGGTATCATATACCCAAGAACTACCAGGTGCATCAGCAGGATAAATGTCTATAACATTGCAAACAAGCGTACCTGAGCCGGAAGTCACACCTCCGCTCTTGGCTTTATCAGCCAAGTACTTGCTGCAATTCCTCTTCCAGTGGCCATCCGACTTGCAGTAGAAGCAAGTGGATCCGGCTGCAGGGGATGGCTTAGTCCCTGAGGAAGCGCTTTGGACTGGGTCCTTCGCCTTACCTCCTGACTTTTCCTTCTTCTTCTTAGTCCAAGAACTCTTCTTGAACATAGCCTTGTTTTGTACCATCAACACTTGACTGGCACCTTTCTTGAGATCAGCCGCAGCCTGCTTGAGCATCCCATGTAATTCGGTGAGCTTCTTATCCATACCATGCATGTGGTAGTTCGATATGAACTGGCCAAACGCACTAGGAAGAGAGTTCAGAATTATGTCCGTAGCGAACTCTTCGCTAATGGGGTAGCCAAGCCTTTCTAGACACTGCACGTAACCAATCATCTTGATCACATCCGGACTCAGTGGATCGCCATCCTTAAGCTTGCAGCTCAACAAAGCCTGAGAGACTTGATACCTCTCAGTCTTTGCCTGAGCCTAGAACATACTTTTGAGGCTTTCGATCATACTGTAGGCCTCAACATTCTTGAACTGCTGCTGCAAGTCCAGTTCCATGTGAGCAAGCATAAGACAGCTAATCTCCATGGATTCATCACAAATCCGACGGTAGGCATTGGTGGCTGCGACAGTCGCATTCTCATCCGGCTCAGCTGGAAGTGGGTTGTCTAGGACACGATCCCTTTTTTCTTGTTTGAGAACAATTCTTAGATTACGATACCAGTTGGTGAAATTAGTTCCATTCAGCTTATCTTTCTCTAAGATGGTTCTCAAAGCAAAACCGGAAATCTGAGGAAGACTTCTAGGTGCCATTGATCTACAACAGAAAATATGCAAAACACTTAAGACATGTATCCATAAAGAGCAAGCATATTAAACACTTTAATATTTATGCTCCCACTAGAACCAACACCCCTCTGACGGTTACTTAGTGATTCAGGACCCTAAATAAGCAAGTCAACTAGTGAGCTTTAGCATCACCGCTAGCCGTCAAGTGATCTAGGTAGACAACTCCTTGTCATTCGTATCTCATACGACTCCTGTTGGATGGGTGGCATCACATGCCCCGACTCCCATCCGACTTTTCCCCAAGTCCCACAACCATTGTGATAGACTTGTCTAGATTACCAAGTGCTTCTGCTGTAAGAGTCCGACTCGAACCCACCTAGTCGGAAAGAATTGATAGCACCTCAATTTTATGAGCCCGCTACCAAAATTGTCCGACTTGTGATGGTGCAGCACTTGGCGGGGAAACCGACTAGACCTTCTTTGAGGGATTATATTCTACCAACTATCTAATAGAGGTAAAATAGAGACATAACAATAACACAAAATAAAAGCAATTATAATGTGAAATGGTATGGCTCTCTTCACGGTGATCTCCATCTCCATAAAGCCTGTAATCCGACTCGTGTCAACTCTTGTCACGTGCCATCTTACACCATGTAGCCGACTTGTACACCGACTTTCATGTCATCCGGATTCTCCAAACAGCCATACTAGCTTGTAATGCAAATTACACAGAGAATCCGACACGCAGGCCATTATACAATAAGTGGACAGCACCTAGGCTCCAGACGGCTGACAAAAACCATGATACGTAGATCACGTATGGATTACACACATCACATGCACATAAGCCATACCATTCACAACATCATCCTGCAAAAACAAGTTATGCATAGATACGATATCTACCGGTGTTGTGAAACTCGCAACGACATCTAAGGCGCTACGACAGGGCGAAGCCGGCGGTCCCAAGATCCAGCTCAGGTAGAAGGCCATGAGGATTACCACTAGACGCGCAGTTGTGGAATTGATGAAGCACGTCGCTTGATGCAGTGTAGTCCTCGCAATCCGTTCCGGTTCCACGATCCACGATCCGTACTTTCTTCACGATCGTCAAAGTGCTGAACGTACAGCACCTCCGCCGGTATCCATACGTACGAGGAGGAGCGTCGGCGATGGACTACTAGGTCCGGTACGGCGGCGACAGGACAGACTAGGGCTAGGGTTTCCAACACATGGAGTGACCTAACCTTGTGCTCTAAGCACCTGCGCCCCAGCTTATATAGGGAGTGAAAGTGGGCTCCACTCACTTGTGGCCCATTCACTAATAGGCCTATATTAGCCACAGCATGTCTTACTTGCTGACTAAGTCCATGTTTCTATTTGGGTCCAACCCAAATAGGTTTCCTGTTTGGGTCTAATCCAAACTTGCTCCCGCTCTTAAGTGTGTGACGCGACAGGCTCATGGTAACCCGGACACGATTCCGAGTCTCACTCGTGATCGATCAGTTGGTAGCGGCTCCTAGCATAAGGAGCCAACTCCCAAGTACCAATAAGTCATGACGACATACCTTCCAATGTGACTTTCGTCTAAGTCCCTTTTGCCTCACGATGTACCTTGTCGGACTATGGGCGAATGGTCGTCATCCCTTAAATAGTCCGACTCTCTTTATCGATCCGAGATAAGTGATTCATCCGACTAACTCTTAGTCGGCTGCCTCGGTTAACACTTAACCGTGACGCGCATGGCCATGCTTTCCGAATCATATCTTCCGAGAGGGCCCAGAGAATATCTCTCCAGATGGAGGGGCAAAATCCCGTCTTGGTTATTCACATCACGCAGCTTGATTACAGACGACCCGAACTCCGCCTTTATAACTGCCTAGTGACGGAATAGCGTTTGACAGAACCTAAGTCGGAGATCCTCAACTAGGATTGTGCAATAACCTCAGGTCTAAGGATTACATTGATTGAGACATGCAAATGACGACTTGTTCGTTGCATCTCAATATGGGTCAGTCCGACTCGCTAAACTCTTTAACCGAATCCGTGTAAGTCGGAATAGCATCTCCATGCCCATGACAAGTGGAACCTAGTCATCTGCCGACTTTCACATTTGTCTAAGTTGTGTGTCCGGCACAACCTCAATGACCAAGGACAATTAGTATGATCAACATAAATATGTAGTTCCACAATCAAATCACATATTCGATGATACATATCAGCAGTTCATACATGGACCATAACCTTATGAATACACAGGAATATCATCATTCATGATTGTCGCTAGGGCATATTCCCAACAGTGGATATCAAAGATAAAGCATCTCAGCAATAGTTTGATCGGTTCATATATCATTTCATCTCAACACAATGACAAATAATTGCATCAGAGTGAATGTAGGATAAAGATTGTGGCCTCATAAGTTTATTCAGGGACGGCGTGAGTGAACCAAGTAACAATTGCACAACCTGTAATGTTGTTGTACATCGCCCCAGGTTCACTAACTCATCCCTAAAAAAATCTGACACCAATGTGTCTGCCTCTCTTTTGGGGCAAATTTGAATCATTGGCCACAATAAGAAATTGAAATGTAATCGTACAAATTTAGGGATATACATAGTCAGGTACAAAAACAAGCCTAAATATTGTAGTTATAAATAAAATACCAAACAATTAATCTTCAGGTGCATGTTAAAAATACTTATGATCAAAACCCTTCATATACATATGCATCATACCAATCATTAAAAGATCAGAACAATTCAAGGATCATATATGTTGTTCCATATGAGAATAAATCAAGGGCCTCATAATTTGTTTCAGAGATGGAGTTGGGGAACCAAAGTACCAACAGCACAACCTATATTGTTTGTGTGCATTGATGCCTGAGGTTCACCAACCCATCCCTAAAACACGACACCGTCATACGTGTCTCCCCTTGAATTCTTTTGGGGCAAATTTCAATCATTGGCCTCGGTGACAAACTAAAATGTAATTCTTATACACTATGAATGCATGGAATTGGTAATTCGAATATCATAGTTCTATGAATGTAGAATAAAGATTGCAGCCTCATAAGTTTCTACAGGGATGGCATAAGCAAACCAAGTAACAATTGCACAGCTTATATTGATCTTGTACATGGCCCCAGGTTCGCTAACTCATCCCTGTAAAAATTTGACACCAATGTGTCTGCCTCTCTTTGGGGCAAATTTGAATCATTGGCCACAATAAGAAATTGAAATGTAATTGTACAAAACAATATTCAGGGATATACAAATGCATCATACAACGCATTCATAGATCAGAAACAATACAAATATTATATATTTAGGTTCCATATGAGAGAAAAAAATTAGGGCCTCATTTTTTTCAGCGATGGAGTCGGAGAACCAAAATACCAACAGCACAACCTATATTGTTTATGTGCATTGCTGCCTTAGGGCCACTAACCATCCCTAAGAAAACGAGACCATCAGATGCCCTTGCACTATTTTGGGGAAAAATTGAATCATTGGGATTAGTAAGGAATAGAAATGTAATGTTATAGGCCTGCTGTGTATCGAAATCAACACTCAACTAGCAAACTCAACTAGATGGCAGATGAGCATATTGGAGTTTTGTGACTAGACGGATTGGGGTTTTGTGACTAGATGGCAGATGCATCAATCAACCGATCGAATCATATATATACTACCCTACTTGAAGAGCAAAAGAATATGTACACGATTGAGCAAATCCTATGTATGAACAGTGAAAACTGCGGCTGCGACTAGAGAATCTAGCAATGTAGTACCTCAGACTCCTCATTAGGGACCTCCTCCTCGAACTCATCATTCTCCACGATTGCGTCGAAGATTTCTTGAACGGCGATGGGGTCGTCGATGTAGATCACTGGATAGCCTCCGCCTGCCGCCTGCCCCCCATCCAGATCTGCCGCTAGCACCACGACATTGTCGGCCACGACGTTGTCGACCACCTGCTGCTCGGCGGCAATGGCTACTACCTGTTGCTCTGCAGCAATGGCTACCACCTGCTGCTCGGCGGCGACGGCTACCAACTGCTGCTCGGCGACGACGGCTACCACCTTCTGCTCCGCGGCGACGACTACTGGCTGGACAGATGAGTTCTTACCCTCGACGGTGCAGCGACGAGCGGCGTTCGCGCCCGGAGAAGATGCCTCCGCCTGCTTGGCGTCGACCGAGCCATCTGCTGCTGCGCCTTCAACTGGCTTCACCTCCGGATTGTCTCCACGTGTACGCTTCATGGCGCACCAAGGGAAGGAGGTAGTGCAAACGAGGGAGCTTCGGAGTGCGCGGCAGGTGTAGATTGGGGTCTTGGTACTAGACAGACTGGGAGGAAATGACACGAGCTCATGGAAGAAGAAGGTCGAGGCGGGTTATAAACACCGGGTCGTTTGTAGTCCTCGAGTGGACACGTGTGGTGGGCGGGGGCTACCACGATCTCCACCCTTTTTTTCGGTTCCCTTTTTTTTGAAACAGCCATGGTCTCCACTTTAGAGCTGCATTGAAAATACGCTCATGGCAGACCTCGATTCCACTTCATGCAATTGGCGCAGAACTAATTTCTAGCAACGTTAGATCTACTCGAGGGGGGCCCTTGACTCATGGAATTTACTAGCGGTAGGGCCCAGTTGGAAGTGAGATTGAGAGCGCTGCATAAAAATGGGATATGTCTTATTAAAATCAAGTGGCAATAAATTGCAGCGTCCCGTCGACAACCGTGCACTCGGTGACCCCGTTGCCCTGTGCATGAGTGTAGTAGCAGTAGTAGGCTTTTCAGACTTGATTAAACTTGACATGACCGCTCGACAACTTTTTCCATGGACGACATCGTGTTCCTTCCTGTAGAAGTCTCGCGGAGGGAGACGTCCGTGCTATCTCACACTGTACTGTGAAGGGCACGACGTGTGCCCCGATCATTGTTGAATCACACAGAATCAGAGGTTGGTGCGCACGATCCGTGTGACAACTGTGACAACCAATCAGGGAGTAGCAAATAGGGTGAGCACAGGTTTGGGCTTCTAGGAAAGATAGAGAGGGGGGGTAAACTAAGTAGTAGTACCACATAAAACCAAGGGCAAAACTAAGTAGTATAAAAATGTAAAGTGTCTTGTACAATGAAATGCATCGTGGAATACATCGAATTATGCCAAGATAGATCTACTAGAGTTCATTGGATGTGTGTTCTTCTCATAAACCACACATGGATCCACTAGTGGCATTGCATGTGTGTTCTTCTAAACAAACCACATAAGGATCCACCAGTGTCATTGCATGTCTGTTCTTTTCATGAACCACACCCATTGTCATTGCATGTCTGTTCTTTTCATGAACAACATAAGGATCTACCAGTGTCATTGCATGTCTGTTCTTTTCATCAACCACACCCAGTGTCATTGCATGTGTGTTCTTATAAACAAACCACATAAGGATCCACCAGTGTCATTGTGATAACCCACAAGTATAGGGGTGTATCGCAGTATTTTCAATAAGTAAGAGTGTCGAACCCAACGAGGAGCAGAAGGTGCTGGCTAGTGGTATGGATCAGGAATTCTCTGCAAATACATAGCAAACGGATTTTTAGGGGTTTTCGATAAAGCAAGTAAACAAAATACGAGTAAATAAAAGACAGTGGAAATAAATGCAGCAAGTGGCCCAATCCTTTATGCAGCAAAGGACAAGCGGGTTGTATTTCTATAGATGACCAAACGTTCTCGAGGACACATGGGAAGACTGTCAAGTGCTTTCGCTTCATATAGTCGATTAATCTTCTTTAGCTTGCTAAGTGTTGTGTGGGTGAACCTGTGCTAATGTACCGCCCCATCCAAGACTAATACATACTTGTGATTATACCCCTTGCAAACATCCGTAAGTACAAGAAAGTAATTAAGGTAGAAACCTAACCACAACTTTAAACTCTAAGACCCTTACGTCCCTTGTGCAATGGTTTCCTAACGGAGGTTCAGGTTTATGTCACTCCGGCAACCCCTACGATTAGTAGCCAAATACACAATGCATTCCCCTAGGCCCATATAGGTGAAGTTTCATGTAGTCAACATTCACATGACACCACTAGAAGAAGTACACCACAACTTAAATAACAATCTATTGAATCTTTCTCAACGCAACTCCACTACTAACAACAAGACTTCTCCCATGTCCTCAAGAACAAAACGAACTACTCACAAGACATCATATGGATCATGATCAGAGATGGAATAATGATGTATAACAATCTGAACATAAAAAATAATTCAATGGTTCACTCAATAGCATCAACTACAAAGCGTAATCAACACCGGGAAAGTTTCCCCTATGAACTATAGCAAGATTCAACCAATTGTTACAGCAAAATTGAGATGGTGATGAGGGTGCTGATGGTGATGATGATGGTGATGATGATGATCCCGATGAATTCCAGCTTGTTGGTGGTGTTGATGGCGACGATCTTCCCTCTCCGGGATGGAATTCCCCTGACAGAAATCTGTCTGCCAGAGAGATCTTTCTCTCTCGGTGTTTTCCGCCCCGCAGAGGCGGCGGAATCTTTCTGTGGTCGCGCCCCAAGTCTTAGGGTTTCGTGGGGATGATATACACCAGAGGAGAGAGGCTGGAGTGGGCCAGGGCGTCCACACCACTCCCAGGCGCGACCTAGGCCTGCCCGCGCCATGGGGTGGTGTGGGCCCCTTGTGGCCCACCTCCACTCCATCTTCTAGCATCCCGAGTCTTCTAGAAAAATAGAATTTTCCATATATTTTCCCGGATTTTCTGATCTTCGCGAATTTTGCCTCCAAACAGCACCTTTTCCATCAGAATCCTGACTGCAGCGGTCCATGCTCCAAAAGTCATCAACCATGCAAAAATAGATGAAATAACATAAGTATCACCTCTCAATACGAAATATATCAATAAATAATAGTGAATTAAGACATAGAATAGTGATGCAAAATGGACGTATCAACTCCCCCCAAGCTTAGACTTCGCATGTCCCCAAGCGAAACTGAGCTCAATAAACATGGCCTCAGGTTTATGGAGTGAAGAGTCAATAAAAGAATACGGACAAGAAGCATCACATTCATCAAATACATAGATCATAATAGAAGACAACTCACTATTATATAACTCAACTTGCAATGAGTAAAGGAAGCACAATAAGGATACATAAAGTGAATCATAATTGGTAATAGCAAACTTAGCTCTTGGTCGAAGAATAGTTGATAATTTCCTGGAGTTCACAAATAGCTGGTTTTCAAAGAAAGCTTTCAAAGTAGTAAACTTCAAGATAAGAGCAATGTGCAAAACAAGGAACATAAGAAACATGAATGCATAAATCATCATATGAATGAATGAAACACATCAACTCAAAATACTTGCTGAGATAGAAGGGAATAGGTTTACTGACTCAACTACAAGGTAAAAGAAAGGCCATTCGCAGAGGGAAGCAGGGATTGCAAGTTTCATAAAGAGCTCCCAAAAATTATGATACTTACTAGCTTTCAGCTCTCATTGCCCCTATCATAGGCATCTTTTGGTGATTAAGGTTAAAGTGACACAACTAATAGGGTATGCTTGACAAGTTATAAATTAGAGTCCCATGCCCCTTACTTATGAGTACCGATCCTCATGCTACTCAACTTAAGTCACGAGCAGGCTCTTGTCATTGTAAATACATGCGTATCATTGAGAACCGCCAACAGGGTACCCCTTGCACATGACACAGGAGCTATCCCATAATCAAAATGACAAGGCAAGCAGACAGTGAGCATCTCAGTGATCTTTTTATTTGGTATTTGCATAGGTTTTTATTGAGGATGCTTCATAGAATGCTCACTATAGTTATGCTGCAAGTTTCCACCATGATTAGGCATGGCTTAGGCTAGCGGCCCAGGCGTTTCTCTAACACACATATAAACTCCATGATCTTACAAGTTCCACTATTATTTCACACCGCCGGGATCCATAAGCAAAAGATCATGATATCAACTAGGTACAAAGTACCAAATGAAGTGTTGAAAGAGGTCCCCATGATACATCGTTCAGCTAACTTGAACTCATAAAGCGCAAGCATACACGCAACAAAGAAGGACCCAATGGTTCAAGTTTATTAAATGCAAGAAAGTAAAGTGTGGCATCAAGTTCGTGAGAGCTTTAATCACTAATTTTCAAATAACAAGTTTAATTTGGGAGGTAGACAAAACAGGAATTTACTTGGAATAGCAATAATGCTACTAGGTAGGTATGGTGGACACAAATGGCGTGGGTTTTAGTTTAAAGGAGGTGGATGCACGAGAAGAATACCCTCTCAGTACAGGTTTTTGGCTAGCAAGGCTGGGTAGCAAGTATAAGAGTTGAAGGAAACAAACAAGCATACAAGTGATAAAGATAGACATGCAATCTTCCTTGGAAGCACAAAAGATCTTAACTAGAGAATACTAAACTTATGAGCAAATCAAGAAAGAAAAATGATGAAATAATTTTTCTCTAGAGTACTACTATCTTTTTCTTTTCAACTCTCAAAAAGGTGTTGCTACTGACCGAGCCAGGTTTGCCAAAACCAACTAAATTAACTCAATGATCCCAAAGTGATACCAATACTAACAACAAGATCAATCATATAACCACGAATTGAAAACTAATATAAGCTATGCATAAGAGTAAATGATAGAACTTCTCATTAATATTCCATAACAGAAACTCACACCAAGGGATACATATCTAACAAGAGAGGGGACACTTCCATAATGCAAACCATACTACATAATAACTCCTCTATTCATGATATGACTCTACTAATAAGGTAAAAAGATAGAAGATAGTGATATGATACCGCGGCACTCCCCTACGCTTGGAACAAACCAAGGGGATGCCAAACCTGATGACGAATTACTCCTTCGGTGGTGGTGGTATCCTCTCATCTTCATCCGTCTTCCAGGGTAAAGGCTTCCCATCAACAAAGGACATCGTGGTTTCCAACATCCTGAAACTTGCAGCAGCACTTATGCGTTTAAATCTAGCCTCATACTCACAGTTTTGATTTTGAACATCATAGAACTGTTCTTGCAGTTTGTTGGTTGTTTGGCGGAGCAAAAGGAATTCGTCTTCGAGTTCAGCAGTCTCCTTTTGGTGCTTGGCGATGAGTTCAGAACAAATCTTGTGGATGATGTCCACTTCGTGCTCTGCCATCTTCCTGTACCTAAAGACTTCTTGCTCCAATGCTTCCATCCTGTCCTCCAGACTTCCTTCACCTTTAGGGCCTTGAATCTCCTTAATCCGGACCTCCCCACCTTCGAGCAACAACTCCTTGGGATGAATCTTCAATTCTCTCATGTATGGGTTGATGATATCCTCTAAAGAATCTCCCTTGGATGATCCAGAGGAAGACAGTGTGGCTCCAAATCTGGGATTCTACCTGGCAGAAATAGATCGAAACGAAAACACGATGAAAAAACGATATACATACCTCGGAAGATCCAGCGGGTTATATATTACGAAGCTTCATATCAAAAGGAAGGTACTGGGCGAAAACGAGTTGGAGGCGGAGTCCTAGGTGGCCTCACCACCTGGTGGCACGGCCAGGGGAGGGCCCATGCCATGGGGTGGTGTGGGCCACCCCAGCTTCGGTTCCATCCCTTTTTCGCTTCGAAACTTTCCTTATCGACTGAAAACTGCAAAAATATATTTGTATTGTATTTTCGCAGAACTTTTCTTACCAGAACTGTTACCTACATGAAAACAGACTCTGCAGGTCTCTGAATTTGGTCCTCAATGAATTTCTCTGGAGTTATAACTTGAAAGGCATCATCTTCAGTGTAAGAATCTCCAGCAATATAGTGTTTGAGTCGCTGTCCATTCACTACTTGTGTAGTATTATCTTTTATAGAAGAATTTTTTATTGCTCCTGAACGGTATACTTCTTCAATGATGAAAGGTCCTTCCCATTTTGATAGTAGCTTACCTGCATAAAATCTGAGACGAGACCTGTACAATAAAACTTTCTCACCAACATGAAATTCTCTCTTAAGTATTCGCTTGTCATGCCATCTTTTAACTTTTTCCTTAAAGAGCCTAGCATTCTCATAGGCTTCACTCCTCCATTCATCTAAAGAACTTAAGTCAAATAATATTTTTTCACCAGCGAGCTTACAATCTCTATTTAGTTCTTTCACTGTCTAGTAAGCTTTGTGTTCTAATTCTAAGGGTAGGTGGCAAGCTTTCCCATAAACCATTTTATAAGGAGACATTCCCATAGAATTTTTGTAAGCAGTTCTATAAGCCCATAAAGCATCATTCAACTTCCTAGCCCAGTTTTTTCTAGACCTATTAACAGTCTTTTGCAAGATAGATTTAATTTCTCTATTTGATAACTCTACTTGCTCGCTAGTTTGGGGGTGATAAGCTGAAGCAATTCTATGATTAACATCATATTTAGCAAGGGTCTTCCTAAAACCACCATGAATGGAATGAGAACACCCATCAGTCATCAGATACCTATGCACTCCAAACCTAGGGAAGATAATATCCTTAAGCATTTTTAGAGAGGTTTCCCCGTCAGCACTCTTTGTAGGAATGGATTCTACCCACTTAGTAACATAATCTACGGCAACAAAAATATGAGTATAGCCTTTCGAAGGAGGGAAAGGACCCATAAAGTCAAATCCCCAACAATCAAAAGGTTCAATAACTAGAGAGTAGTTCATAGGCATTTCATTGCGTCTAGAAATATTACCAACACGTTGACATTCATCACAAGATAAAACAAATTTTCTTGCATCTTTAAAGAGGGTAGGCCAGTAGAAACCTGATTGTAATACCTTTTGTGCAGTTCTATCTCCTGCATGATGTCCTCCATAGGCACTACCATGGCATTTGCGCAATATCTCTTTTTTTCATATTCTGGAACACATCATCGCATAATACCATCAACTCCTTCTTTATATAAGTGTGGGTCATCCCAAAAATAATGTCTCAGATCATAGAAGAACTTCCTTCTTTGCTGAGCTGTAAAAGTTGGAGGCAAATACTTGGAGACAATAAAGTTAGCATAATAAGCATACCAAGGGCTTCCTCGCGAGCTCACCCCCACTGCAGCTAACTGTTCATTCGGGAAACTATCATTAACAGGCATAGGGTCAAAAGAAATGTTTTCCAAGCTAGATAAATTACCAGCTACAGGATTTTCAGCACCCTTTCTATCTACTATATGTAGATCAAACTCTTGTAAAAGCAGTACCTATCTAATAAGCCTAGGCTTAGCGTCCTTCTTTGTCATAAGATATTTAATAGCAGCATGATTAGTATGAATGGTTACTTTTGAGTCCACAATATAAGGCCTAAACTTATCACAAGCAAAAACAACAGCTAGAAATTCCTTTTCAGTAGTGGCATAATTCCTTTGAGCAGCGTCTAAAGTCTTACTAGCATAATGGATAACGTTTAACTTTTTATCAATACGTTGCCCAAGGACAGCCCCTACAACAAAATCACTAGCATCACACATTATTTCAAAGGGTAAACTCCAATCAGGTGGTTGAACAATAGGGGCTATAGTTAAAGCCTTCTTAAGAGTTTCAAAAGCTTCCCTACAATCATCATCAAAAACGAAGGGTACATCTTTTTGAAGAAGATTAGTGAGAGGCTTTGATATCCTAGAGCAGTCTTTAATAAACCTCCTATAGAAACCAGCATGACCAAGGATACTACGAATACCTTTGATGTCTCTTGGACATGGCATCTTCTCAATTGCCTCAACATTAGCTCTATCAACCTCTATGCCTCTTTCAGAAACTTTATGCCCAAGAACAATCCCTTCATTAGCCATGAAGTGGCATTTCTCCCAATTAAGAACAAGATTAGTTTCTTCACATCTCTACAAAACTTTATCAAGGTTGTGCAAACAAATATCAAAAGAAGTTCCATAAACAGAAAATTCATCCATGAACACTTCTACAATCTCTTCACAAAAACCATGAAAGATAGGAGACATGCACCTTTGGAAAGTAGCAGGAGGATTACATAAACCAAAAGGCATATGTCTATAAGCATAAGTTCCATAAGGACAAGTAAAAGTAGTTTTTTCTTGATCTTGTTGTTTAACAGCAATTTGAGAGAAACCAGAATAACCATCAAGAAAACAAAAATGGGTCTTTTTAGACAACCTTTCCAACATTTGATCAATAAAAGGAAGCGGGTAGTGATCTTTCTTAGTAACTTTATTGACTTTCCTAAAATCGATGCACATCCTATAGCCTAACACTATTATTTGAGGAATAAGCTCATCATTATCATTAGGGACAACGGTAATACCTCCCTTTTTAGGAACTCAATGAACAGGACTAACCCATTCACTATCAGCAATAGGATAAATAATACCAGCATCAAGGAGTTTCAATACCTCATTCCTTACCACTTCCTTCATCTTAGGGTTTAAACGTCGTTAGTGTTCCACTACTAGCTTCGCATCTGGTTCTATGTTGATAGAGTGTTGACATATAGTAGGTGAAATCCCTTTTAAATCATCCAGAGTGTAGCCCATAGCTCCTCGGTGTTTCTTCAAAACCTCCAACAGCCTTTCTTCTTCCTTTCCTGAAAGTTTAGAGCTAATAATAACAGGATATATCTTTTTATCATCCATATAAGCATATTTAAGATCATCAGGGAGAGGTTTTAGATCGAAGACTAGATCCTTTTTAGGTGGAAACGTGGTGCTTAAGCAACCTGGGTTGACGACGGAGGATCTCGTCAATCTCATTCCTTTCTTCCATGAAGATCTCACTTTCGTGATCTTCCATAAATTGCTGCAAAGCGTTGTTAGGAGCAAGAGAGATAGAAGCAAGTTGTTCAACTCTAAAATCCTCATTATGGGTTTCCTCTTCGCAAGGTTCTTTAGTAAATTTTGAAAAATTAAACTCATAGGATTCCTCGTCAAACTTAGTCAAGATTTTCTCCCTCTTGCAATCAATAATAGCTCCACAAGTACGCAAGAAAGGTCTACCAAAAATGATAGGATAAGTTTTACTAGCAGCTGAACCAAGTACTAGAAAATCAGCAGGATACATGATCTTACCACAAAGGACTTCCACGTCTCGTACGATACCAATCGGAGAGATGGTCTCTCTATTAGCAAGGTGAATAACCACATCAATTTCTTCCAACTCGCAGGGACTAATTTCATGCATAATTTCTCTGTAAAGCTCATAAGGAATAGCACTAGAACTTGCACCAATATCACATAAACCATAATAGCAATGATCACCAATTCTAACAGAAAGCATAGGAACACCAGCCCTTTTAGTTCTATTAGGATGTGAAACAATATTAGAAGCATCCTCACAGAAGACTATGTGCCCATCTTCTATGCTTTTAGTGACAAGGTCTTTCACAATTGCTACAACAGGTTCAATGTTTATTTGTTCATCAGGTTTTACGTTTCTCTTTTCACTTTTAGTGATTACATTAGTTATCATAGGATGATTCTTTACCTTATCTGGGAAGGGAATCTTCTCGATATAAGGTTCAGGTAAGATATGATCAATAATGCAACACTCAGTGCTCCCAACATGAACATTGTCAACAATATCTTTATAAGGTGCATGGTACTTATTCCATCCCCTTTTTGGAATTTCAATATAAGAAGCAAAAGCTCTAAAGCAATTCATAATAACTTGCAAATCAAGACCATAAGCATTTTTAATATTTTGAAAGTCATCAGTTCCCATAAAAGATTCAATGCATTCATAATCATAATTTATACCTGACTTTCTACCTTTGTCATTCTCCCAAGCTTCAGCATTATCTTGAATACGATCTAGAAGGTCCCATTTAACTTCTTCTTCCATACGAGTGAATGATCTAGCACAAGAGGCATCCAATAAATCTTTGTCATGTAGAGGGAGCCTTGCATAAAAGTTGTTGATAATAATATTGTTGGGGAGCTCATGAATGGGACATTTGAGCATTAGTAAGTTTAACCTCGCCCAAGCTTGAGTTGTACTCTCTCCATCAAGAGGCCAAAAGTTGTATATTTGATTCTGATCTTTATGAATCTCACTAGGAGGATAAAACTTTGAATAAAAGAGAGGCACTATTTCCTCCCATTCTAGAGCATGACCATTCTTCAGCAGCTTATACCATTCCTCAGCTCTTCCTTTTAGTGATAATGAGAATAACTTCTTCTTAACTTGATCCGTAGTGATACCTGCACACTTGAACAACCCGCATAATTCGTGTATAAAGAGTAAATGATCATCGGGATGGACAGTTCCATCCCCAACATAGTAGTTATCCATAACATGATCAATAATTCTTGTAGGTATTTTGAAAACATCTTTCTCAGCAGGTGGTCGCTTATCTACTACCTTAGCAGTGGTAGTAGCATTACCAAATAAGAAACTCAGCAAAATATCCATAACAAAAATAAAGCAACTAGCAGAAGTAAACAATACTCATAGTAGAAGTTTCCTTTACCAGTTCCACTCTCCAATAGCGCTTCACTCCCCGGCAACGGCGCCAGAAAATAGTCTTGATGACCCACAAGTATAGGGGGTGTATCGCAGTATTTTCGATAAGTAAGAGTGTCAAACCGAACGAGGAGCAGAAGGTGCTGGCTAGTGGTATGGATCAGGAATTCTCTTCAAATACTTAGCAAACAGATTTTTAGGGGTTTTCGATAAACCAAGTAAACAAAATACGAGTAAATAAAAGACAGTGGAAATAAATGCAGCAAGTGGCCCAATCCTTTATGCAGCAAAGGACAAGCCGGTTGTATTTCTATAGATGATCAAACGTTCTCGAGGACACATGGGAAGACTGTTAAGTGCTTTCGCTTCATATAGTCAATTAATCTTCTTTAGCTTGCTAAGTGTTGTGTGGGTGAACCTGTGCTAATGTACCGCCCCATCCAAGACTAATACATACTTGTGATTATACCCCTTGCAAACATCCGTAAGTACAAGAAAGTAATTAAGGTAGAAACCTAACCATAGCTTTAAACTCTAAGACCCTTATGTCCCTTGTGCAATGGTTTCCTAACGGAGGTTCAGGTTTCTGTCACTCTGGCAACCCCTACGATTAGTAGCCAAATACACAATGCATTCCCCTAGGCCCATATAGGTGAAGTGTCATGTAGTCGACGTTCACATGACACCACTTGAAGAAGTACACCACAACTTAAATAACAATCTATTGAATCTTTCTCAACGCAACTCCACTACTTACAACAAGACTTCTCCCATGTCCTCAAGAACAAAATGAACTACTCACAAGATATCATATGGATCATGATTAGAGATGGAATAATGATGTATAACAATCTGAACATAAACAATATTTCAATAGTTCACTCAATAGCATCAACTACAAAGAGTAATCAACATCGGCAAAGTTTCCCCTATGAACTATAGCAAGATTCAACCAATTGTTACAGCAATATGGAGATGGTGATGAGGGTGCTGATGGTGATGATGATGATCCCGATGAAGTCCAGCTTGATAGTGGTGTTGATGGCGACGATCTTCCCTCTCCGAGGAGTTCCCCCGGCAGAAATCTGTCTGCCGGAGAGATCTTTCTCTCTCGGTGTTTTCCGTCCCGCAGAGGCGGCGGAATCTTTCTGTTGTCGCTCCCCGAGTCTTAGGGTTTCGTGGGGATGATATACGCCAGAGGAGAGAGGCTGGAGTGGGCCAGGGCGGCCACACCACTCCCAGGCGCGGCCTAGGCCTGCCCGCTCCATGGGGTGGTGTGGGCCCCGTGTGGCCCACCTCCACTCCATCTTCTGGCATCCTGAGACTTCTGGAAAAATAGAATTTTCCATATATTTTCCCGGATTTTCTGATCTTCGCGAATTTTGCCTCCAAACAGCACATTTTCCATCCGAATCCTGACTGGAGCGGTCCATGCTCCAAAATTCATCAACCATGCAAAAATAGATGAAATAACATAAGTATCACCTCTCAATACGAAATATATCAATGAATAATAGTGAATTAAGACATAGAATAGTGATACAAAATGGACGTATCACGTTACATGTCTGTTCTTTTCATGAACCACACATAAGGATCCACCATTGTCATTGCATGTCTATTCTTTTCATGAACCACACCCAATGTCATTGCATGTCTGTTCTTTTCATGAACCACACCAAGTGTCATTGCATGTGTGTTCTTCTAAACAAACCACATAAGGATCCACCAGTGCCATTGCATGTCTGTTCTTTTCATGAACCACACATAAGGATCCACCAGTGTCATTGCATGTCTATTCTTTTCATGAACCACACCCAATGTCATTGCATGTCTATTCCTCTAAACAAACCACATAAGGATCTACCAGTGTCATTGCATGTCTGTTATTTTCATGAACCACACCCAATGTCATTGCATGTGTGTTCTTCTAAACAAACCACATAAGGATCCACCTAGTGTCATTGCATGTCTGTTCTTTTCATGAACCACACCCGGTGTCACTGCATGTCTGTTCTTTTCATGAACCAGATAAGGATCTACTAGTGTCATTGGATATGTGTTCTTCTCATGAACCACACGTGGATCCACTTGTGTCATTGCATGTCTGTTCCTCTAAACAAACCATATAAGGATCTACCAGTGTCATTGCATGTCTGTTCTTTTCATGAACCACACCTAGTGTCATTGCATGTCTGTTCTTCTAAACAAACCACATAAGGATCCACCAGTGTCATTGCATGTCTGTTCTTTTCATGAACCACACATAAGGATCCACCAGTGTCATTGCATGTCTGTCATTTTCATGAACCACACCCAATGTCATTGCATGTCTGTTCTTTTCATGAACCACATAAGGATCTACCAGTGTCATTGCATGTCTGTTCTTTTCATGAACCACACCCAGCGTCATTGCATGTGTGTTCTTCTAAATAAACCACATAAGGATCCAACAATGTGATTGCCTGTCTGTTCTTTTCATGAACCACATAAGGATCTACCAGTGTCATTGCATGTCTGTTCTTTTCATGAACCACAGAAGGATCTACCAGTGTCATTGCATGTCTGTTCTTTTCATGAACCACATCCAGTGTCATTGCATGTCTGTTCCTCTAAACAAACAACATACGGATCTACCAGTGTTATTGCATGTCTGTTCTTTTCATGAAACACACCCAGTGTCATTGCATGTGTGTTCTTTTCATGAACCACATAACGATCTACCAGTGTCATTGCATGTCTGTTCTTTTCATGAACCACACCCAGTGTCATTGCATGTGTGTTCTTCTAAACAAACCACATAAGGATCCACCAGTGTCATTGCATGTCTGTTCTTTTCATGAACCACACATAAGGATCCACCAGTGTCATTGCATGTCTATTCATTTCATGAACCATGCCCAATGTCATTGCATGTCTGTTATTTTCATGAACCACATAAGGATCTCCCAGTGTCATTGCATGTCTGTTCTTTTCATGAACCACAACCAGTGTCATTGCATGTGTGTTCTTCTAAACAAACCACATAAGGATCCACCAGTGTCATTGCATGTCTGTTCTTTTCGTGAACCACACATAAGGATCCTCTAGTGTCATTGCATGTCTGTTCTTTTCATGAACCACACCAAATGCCATCGCATGTCTGTTCTTTTCATGAACCACATAAGGATCTACCAGTGTCATTGCATGTATGTTCTTTTCATGAACCACACCTAGTGTCATTGCATGTTTGTTCTTTTCATGAACCACAGCTAGAATCATTGGATCCACCAGTGTCATTGCATGTCTGTTCTTTTCATGAACCACACCCAATGTCATTGCATGTCTGTTATTTTCATGAACCACATAAGGATCTCCCAGTGTCATTGCATGTATGTTCTTTTCATGAACCACCCCCAGTGTCATTGCATGGGTGTTCTTCTAAACAAACCACATAAGGATCCACCGATGTCATTGAATGTCTGTTCTTTTCGTGAACCACACATAAGGATCCTCTAGTGTCATTGAATGTTTGTTCTTTTCCTGAACTAGACTAATGCCATCGCATGTCTGTTCTTTTCATGAACCACATAAGGATCTACCAGTGCCATTGCATGTCTGTTCTTTTCATGAACCACACCCAGTGAAATTGCGTGTGTGTTCTTCTAAACAAACCACATAAGGATCCAACAGTGTCATTGCATGTCTGTTCTTTTCATGAACCGCATAAGGATCCACCAGTGTCATTGCATGTTTATTCTTTTCATGAACCACACCCAGTGGCATTGCGTGTGTGTTCTTTTTATGAACCACAGCTAGAGTCATTGGATGTCTATTCTTTTCATGAACCACACCCGGTGTCACTGCATGTCTGTTCTTTTCATAAACCACATAAGGATCTACCAGTGTCATTGCATGTGTGTTCTTCTCCTGAACCACACGTGGATCCACTGGTGTCATTGCATGTGTGTTCCTCTAAACAAACCACATAAGGATCCACCAGTGTCATTACATGTTTGTTCTTTTCATGAACTACACCCAGTGTCATTGCATGTGTGTTCATCTAAATAAACCACATAAGGATCCAACAATGTGATTTCCTGTCTGTTCTTTTCATGAACCACATAAGGATCCACTAGTGTCATTGCATGTCTGTTCTTTTCATGAACCACATAAGGATCTACCAGTGTCATTGCATGTCTGTTCTTTTCATGAACCACATCCAGTGTCATTGCATGTGTGTTCTTCTAAACAAACCACATAAGGATCCACCAGTGTCATTGCATGTCTGTTCTTTTAAAAAAACCACACATAAGGATCCACCAGTGTCATTGCATGTATGTTCTTTTCATGAACCACACCCAATGTTATTGCATGTGTGTTCCTCTAAACAAACCACATAAGGATCCACCAGTGTCATTGCATGTCTATTATTTTCATGAACCACACCCAATGTCATTGCATGTATGTTCTTTTCATGAACCACAAATAAGGATCCACCAGTGTCATTGCATGTCTGTTCTTTTCATGAACCACACCCAATGTCATTGCATGTCTGTTCTTTTCATGAACCACATAAGGATCTACCAGTGTCATTGCATGTCTGTTCTTTTCATGAACCACACCCAGCGTCATTGCATGTGTGTTCTTCTAAACAAACCACATAAGGATCCACCAGTGTCATTGCATGTCTATTCTTTTCATGAACCACACCCAGTGTTATTGCATGTCTATTCTTTTCATGAACCACATAAGGATCTACAAGTGTCATTGCATGTCTGTTCTTTTCATGAACCACACCCAGTGTCATTGCATGTGTGTTCTTCTAAACAAACCACATAAGGATCCGCCAGTGTCATTGCATGTCTGTTCTTTTCATGAACCACACATACGGATCCACTATTGTCATTGCATGTCGGTTCTTTTCATGAACCACACCCAATGTCATTGCATGTCTATTCTTTTCATGAACCACATAAGGATCTACAAGTGTCATTGCATGTCTGTTCTTTTCATGAACCACACCCAGTGTCATTGCATGTGTGTTCTTTTCATGAACCACAACTAGAGTCATCAGATGTCTATTCTTTTCATGATCCACACCCAGTGTCATTGCATGTATGTTCTTTTAATGAACCACACCCTGTGTCACTGCATCTCTGTTCTTTTCATGAACCACATACGGATCTACCAGTTTCATTGGATGTCTGTTCTTTTAATGAACCACATAAGGATCCACTAGTGTCATTGCATGTCTGTTCTTTTCATGAACACCATAAGGATCTACCAATGTCATTGCATGTCTGTTCTTTTCATGAACCACATCCAGTGTCATTGCATGTGTGTTCTCCTAAACAAACCACATAAGGATCCTCTAGTGTCATTACATGTCTGTTCTTTTCATGAACCACACGTAAGTATCCATCAGTGTCATTGCATGTCTGTTCTTTTCATGAACCACACCCAATGTCATTGCATGTCTGTTCTTTTCATGAACCACATGAGGATCTACCGGTGTCATTGCATTCTGTTATTTTCATGAACCACACCTAGTGTCATTGCATGTGTATTCTTCCAAAACAACCACATAAGGATCCACCAGTGTCATTGCATGTTTGTTCTTTTCATGAACAACACCCAATGTCCTTGCATGTCTGTTCTTTTCATGAACCACATAAGGATTTACTAGTGTCATTGCATGTCTGTTATTTTCATGAACCACACCTAGTGTCATTGCATGTGTGTTCTTCTAAACAAACCACATAAGGATCCACTAGTGTCATTGCATGTCTGTTCTTTTCATGAACCACACATAAGGATCCACCAGTTTCATTGCATGTCTGTTCTTTTCATGAACCACAACCAATATCATTGCATGTCTGTTCCTCTAAACAATCCACATAAGGATCTACCAGTGTCATTGCATGTCTATTTTTTTCATGAACCACACCCAATGGCATTGCATGTGTGTTCTTCTAAACAAACCAAATAAGGATCCACCAGTGTCATTGCATGTCTTTTCTTTTCATGAACCACACATTAGGATCCACCAGTGTCATTGCATGTCTGTTCTTTTCATGAACCACACCCAGTGTTATTGCATGTGTGTTCTTTTCATGAACCACATAAGGATCTACCAGTGTCATTGCATGTCTGTTCTTTTCATGAACCACACCCAGTTTCATTGCATGTGTGTTCTTCTAAACAAACCACATAAGGATCCACCAGTGTCATTGCATGTCTGTTCTTTTCATGAACCACACATAAGGATCTACCAGTGTCATTGCATGTCTGTTCTTTTCATGAACCACACCCAATTTCATTGCATGTGTGTTCCTCTAAACAAACCACATAGGGATCCACCAGTGTCATTACATGGCTATTCTTTTCATGAACCACACCCAATGTCATTGCATGTCTGTTCTTTTCATGAACCACATAAGGATCTACCAGTGTCATTGCATGTCTGTTCTTTTCATGAACCACACCCAGTGTCATTGCATGTGTGTTCTTTTCATGAACCACAACTA
This sequence comes from Avena eriantha, assembly GCA_910589775.1. NCBI lineage: Eukaryota > Viridiplantae > Streptophyta > Magnoliopsida > Poales > Poaceae > Avena > Avena eriantha. Next base: position 130,716,106 of record OU342741.1, read on the forward strand.
GAGTCATTGGATGTCTATTCTTTTCATGAACCACACCCAATGTCATTGCATGTCTGTTCTTTTCATGAACCACACACAGTGTCACTGCATGTCTGTTCTTTTCATGAACCACATAAGGATCTAGCAGTGTCATTGGATGTGTGTTCTTCTCATAAACCACACGTGGATCCACATGTGTCATTGCATTTCTGTTCCTCTAAACAAACAACATAAGGATCTACCTGTGTCATTGCATGTCTGTTCTTTTCATGAACCACACCCAGTGTCATTGCATGTGTGTTATTCTAAACAAACCACATAAGGATCCACCAGTGTCATTGCATGTCTGTTCTTTTCATGAACCACACATAAGGATCCACCAGTGTCATTGCATGTCTGTTCTTTTCATGAACCACACCCAATGTCATTGCATGTCTGTTATTTTCATGAACCACATAAGGATCTCCCAGTGTCATTGCATGTATGTTCTTTTCATGAAACACCCCCAGTGTCATTGCATGTGTGTTCTTCTAAACAAACCACATAAGGATCCACCGGTGTCTTTGAATGTCTGTTCTTTTCGTGAACCACACATAAGGATCCTCTAGTGTCATTGCATGTCTGTTCTTTTCATGAACCACACCAAATGCCATCGCATGTCTGTTCTTTTCATGAACCACATAAGGATCTACTAGTGCCATTGCATGTCTGTTCTTTTCATGAACCACACCCAGTGAAATTGCATCTGTGTTCTTCTAAACAAACCACATAAGGATCCAACAGTGTCATTGCATGTCTGTTCTTTTCATGAACCGCATAAGGATCCACCAGTGTCATTGCATGTTTATTCTTTTCATGAACCACACCCAGTGGCATTGCATGTTTGTTCTTTTTATGAACCACAGCTAGAGTCATTGGATGTCTATTCTTTTCATGAACCACACCCGGTGTCACTACATGTCTGTTCTTTTCATGAACCACATAACGATCTACCAGTGTCATTGGATGTGTGTTCTTCTCCTGAACCACACGTGGATCCACTGGTGTCATTGCATGTCTGTTCCTCTAAACAAACCACATAAGGATCCACCAGTGTCATTACATGTTTATTCTTTTCATGAACTACACCCAGTGTCATTGCATGTGTGTTCTTCTAAATAAACCACATAAGGATCCAACAATGTGATTGCCTGTCTGTTCTTTTCATGAACCACATAAGGATCTACCAGTGTCATTGCATGTCTGTTCTTTTCATGAACCACATAAGGATCTACCAGTGTCATTGCATGTATGTTCTTTTCATGAACCACATCCAGTGTCATTGCATGTGTGTTCTTCTAAACAAACCACATAAGGATCCACCAGTGTCATTGCATGTCTGTTCTTTTAAAAACACCACACATAAGGATCCACCAGTGTCATTGCATGTCTGTTCTTTTAAAAACACCACACATAAGGATCCACCAGTGTCATTGCATGTCTGATCATTTCATGAACCACACCCAATGTTATTGCATGTGTGTTCCTCTAAACAAACCACATAAGGATCCAGCAGTGTCATTGCATGTCTGTTATTTTCATGAACCACACCCAATGTCATTGCATGTATGTTCTTTTCATGAACCACACATAAGGATCCACCAGTGTCATTGCATGTCTGTTCTTTTCATGAACCACACCCAATGTCATTGCATGTATGTTCTTTTCATGAACCACATAAGGATCTACCAGTGTCATTGCATGTCTGTTCTTTTCATGAACCACACCCAGCGTCATTGCATGTGTGTTCTTCTAAACAAACCACATAAGGATCCACCAGTGTCATTGCATGTCTATTCTTTTCATGAACCACACCCAGTGTTATTGCATGTCTGTTCTTTTCATGAACCACATAAGGATCTACTAGTGTCATTGCATGTCTGTTCTTTTCATGAACCACACCCAGTGTCATTGCATGTGTGTTCTTCTAAACAAACCACATAAGGATCCGCCAGTGTCATTGCATGTTTGTTCTTTTCATGAACAAAACATAAGGATCCACCAGTGTCATTGCATGTCTGTTCTTTTCATGAACCACACCCAATGTCATTGCATGTCTGTTATTTTCATGTACCACATAAGGATCTAAAAGTGTCATTGCATGTTTGTTCTTTTCATGAACAACACCCAGTGTCATTGCATGTGTGTTCTTTTCATGAACCACAACTAGATTCATTAGATGTCTATTGTTTTCATGAACCACACCCAGTGTCATTGCACGTCTGTTCTTTTAATGAACCACACCCTATGTGACTGCATCTCTGTTCTTTTCATGAACCACATACGGATCTACCAGTGTCATTGGATGTCTGTTCTTTTAATGAACCACATAAGGATCCACCAGTGTCATTGCATGTCTGTTCTTTTCATGAACCACATAAGGATCTACCAATGTCATTGCATGTCTGTTCTTTTCATGAACCACATCCAGTGTCATTGCATGTGTGTTCTTCTAAACAAACCACATAAGGATCCTCTAGTGTCATTACATGTCTGTTCTTTTCATGAACCACACATAAGTATCCATCAGTGTCATTGCATGTCTGTTCTTTTCATGAACCACACCCAATGTCATTGCATGTCTGTTCTTTTCATCAACCACATGAGGATCTACCAGTGTCATTGCATGTCTGTTCTTTTCATGAACCACACCTAGTGTTATTGCATGTGTATTCTTCCAAACAAACCACATAAGGATCCACCAGTGTCATTGCATGTTTGTTCTTTTCATGAACAACACCCAATGTCCTTGCATGTCTGTTCTTTTCATGAACCACATAAGGATTTACTAGTGTCATTGCATGTCTGTTATTTTCATGAACCACACCTAGTGTCATTGCATGTGTGTTCTTCTAAACAAACTACATAAGGATACACCAGTGTCATTGCATGTCTGTTCTTTTCATGAACCACACATAAGGATCCACTAGTGTCATTGCATGTCTCTTCTTTTCATGAACCAGAACCAATATCATTGCATGTCTGTTCCTCTAAACAAACCATATAAGGATCTACCAGTGTCATTGCATGTCTATTCTTTTCATGAACCACACCCAATGTCATTGCATGTG